>OY728155.1:985082347-986332347 GCA_963277665.1 Viscum album | reverse complement strand
ATACTCACTCCTAAACGGGATATGCCCACACCTTGTTGTGTCTTGTGTAGATGATGGACAACGCTGTCGAAGGATGAGAGTTCCAGGACTGGAGGTAGCTCGGTGGTCGACGATATACAAGGCGTACCACAGGTAAAACCAATTGAGAGGTGTACCTACCATTAATATAGGATCCTTTGTGGGTGTCCAATGAAGATGTTTCAGTTAAACTTGTACATTTTAGTTGGTCTTGTATTCTGGCCCCTTTTTCTTTCTGTACACACTATGTTTACTATATTGAATTACATTATGCTTGTATCCTTCTTTGTGATTCGTTTTGTGAGTTAAAATTTATAAAGTCAATGCCTTACCAGCTTAAGGTAATATGTCTTTTGGTGTTAGTCACCAACCCCTAGCCTATGGAAGGCAGGCTTGGGGTAGTAACGACATTGGCCCTAAGGAATGGGTCGTGAAAAATTGGTATTAGAGAGATTAGTTCTACCGTAGAACATTAGACTCTGATCATATAATGGAAATTGTGTTCAGTGTTATGAGTGTGGTTATCAGTTTATGGAATCCAATGTTGGTGTGGCGGCCGATGTATCCATACACTAGGACTCTGACTTCTGATTTCTGACACAGTGCATTAAAAGAATGATTGAATGTCTGTGTTTTGAAAGGATTTATTTTTGATCTATTTGAGCCAGCTTACCAGGTATAACTTATTGATCATGGAGTGCCAATTTCTTTCAAGAAGCCTCCATGTAGATAGCCATCTAGGGTTTTAGGTATAGTACACAATGATATCCCACCGAGCGATGAGGCCTCAGTGCATGGACCTTTATTAGTATAGGAACCAGTGGTACCATTACTTGTTGTGCCAACGATTCCACCTTCCCCAGTAGTAGAGAGTGCATGTCGCTTGAGCACGTTTCAAGAGTTCTAGCACCAGAGGCCAACTAGGTACAGGGGTGAGACAGACCCACATGTGGCTAAGGATTGGCTGGAGGTCATTGTGAGAGTCTGTCGACTGGTAGGGACACCAGCTGATCTCATGGTGATCCATCCATCCAGGCTTCTACAGGCAGCAGCATGCAGATGTTGGAGCATGATGACCGAGGTTCACAATGAGGTGAAACTTCTCTGTGAAGTATTTTAGAGCCTATTTTGGGTAGATTTTGTCCCAGAGACCCTTCATGTAGTGCGAATACATGAGATTCTTCATATACAGCAGGGCATCATGATTGTGGTGTAGTACTCAGCGTGGTTCACCTACCTCCCACGCTGCTCCACATATAGGGTACCAAACCCATTCATTAGGGCCTAAACCATCGACCGGGGTCTTAGGTGGGAGATACTAGTTTCGATTATTTCTCTCATCATCCTGACTCATGCGGGGGTGTTAGAGAGATCCCTCTTAGTGGAGAGTATTATTGTTGAGAACTCACCAACATTGAAACCCACCACCGGGTGTCACATGGTGGAGTCTTACGTAGATGGATGTAGAAAGATGTCACAATGTTTCAAGAGGACCATACCTACAGGTGGACCACCACAGGATTCAATGTCGGTTGTGCGGGGCACCCAAGATAAATCCAGTCATGCAAGGAGTAGAAAGTGTTACAGAGGCGGTAGGCAATGTCACATGGCTCTCGATTGCCCGACTCGCCATACAGATGATCAAAAAAAGGATGAAGGATCGCTGAGGCAGAGAGAGAGAGAGAGGTTCAACCGAGGAGATTTGCGGGGAACGTGCAGACATGGTTGAGGATCTTGTCATGTAGCTAGTATTGTGCAATGATTCGAGGTGCTACCACCAATACCACCAGGTGGTCCACCCCGACCACAAGAAGCAGGTGTATAGGTGATATTTAGCTCCTTGCAGTTGAGGCATATGACCACGGTTCTATGGAAATGATATGAGTTACAATATATGTCTAATCCACCTTAGTTTTAGTACTTAAACACACTGGTTCCAACCATTCATTTATTTCCACTTCCCTCATTCGGAGATCGGTGATTTCGGTGGAGCTGTTGCCTCGATCCTTTGGGTGAGAGACTCCTACGGGAGAGGATACGATGATTAAATATTGGTACTGTATGTGTGAGCATACTCTATGTGTCGAGAGTATTGGCTGGGATCTCTTAGTAGTGGGGTAGAGGACTTACAATGTCATCTTGGGTATGGACTATTTATTTTGTAGTTCATGCACAGATTGACTATATTAGGCACAATTTATGATCTGTCTGCATGGATAGGACTAGGTTTACATTCACCAGTGAGAAGAGTTCTTTTGAAGCACATTATGGACTTACCCAGAGGATTGTGCAGCAAATCAGTTATCAGTTGGCTAGCCTTACCCTTGGAGCGGTAGATATGGAGAGTCCAGGATATCCTATAGTGGTGGACCAGTACAAGGATGTCTTCCCTAATGATGTCTCTGGTCATCCTCCTCATAGATATGTGGAATTTTACATTGAATTATACCCTATGACGACACCAATGTCTACACTAGCATATCAGAAGGCTTTCGTGGAGCTTCGTGCGTTACGGGTATAGCTGGAGGACTTACAGTGGAAGGGGTTCATCCAGCCTAGTGTTTCTCCTTGGGCAGCCCAGATTTTGTTCACCAAGAAGGTGGATGGGAGCTTGAGACATTATTATGACTATTGGTGCCTGGACCAGGTGACTGTGAGGAATAAGTACCCAATCTCAAGGATTGACGACCTCTTTGATCAGCTGAAGAGAGAACAATGGTTCTTGAAGATAGACCTCAGATCAGGCTATCACCATCTCAGAGTACGAGATTAGGATGTCAAGAAGATGTCTTTCAAATATTGGTATGAAAATTATGAGATTTCAGTTATGTTTTTGGATGTGAACAACATTCAAGTTGTTTTCATGGGACTAATGAACAAGATCACTCATCCATATCGTGATCGTTTTGTAGTAGTCTTCATAGATGACATTCTGATATACTCTGCTACTAAGGAGGAGTATGCATATCATTTATAGGTTGTTCTAGACACACTCTGAGACCACCAAATTTATGGTATGATCATGAAGTTCTAGTTCTAGATTTGAGAAGTCCACTTTCTGGGACATGTCATATTGGAGGTGGGAGTTGCAGTAGATCCAGTGAAGATTGAGGCATTACTTTCTTTGGAGCCACCCAGGAGTGTGATAAATGTATAGTGTTTCCTGGGTTTGGACAGATACTATCAGATAATTTTTCAAAATTTCTCTAGAGTTTCATCACCATTATCAATGTTGATGATGAAGGCGATACCCTTCATGATGAAAGAGAAATTCCTGCAGAGTTTTCAAGAACTAAGATAGAGGTTGGCTAGTTCCCCCATCTTGAGGCTTTCATAGGAGGTTGTTGGGTGTGTAGTATACTAAAACACATTAGGGACCAGGCTTAGATGTGTCTTGATATATGAGCAACTAGTTATATCATATGGTTCTCAACATCTAAGGCAACATGATCAGAAGTACACTACCCATTACCTTGAGTTAGCAGTAGTGGTCTTCCATATGATTATTTGGCGACACTATCTGATGGGTGAGCATTTTATAGTCTACTATGATCACCAGAGTGTCATGTATATCTTCTACCAAAATGACCTGAACCTAAGATAGTGTAATTGTCTTGAGTTCCTCTAGGATTATGTCCTCGAGATAATCTATACTCTCAGGAAGGGAAACGTTGTAGCAGATGCACATAGTAAAAGATCTGGTATATAGCTGATAGGTGAGTAGATGGAGGAGATGGCCGCTTTACAAATAAACATTGTGGAACAAGATGGAGCATATTTTCATCATTATAATACAGGTACTCCACCACTTCATTAGCGAGTCTCGGAGGCGTGTTGTGGGGACGCTGACTGCGAGGCTTGACGTGCTCAGATATCCAAGTGGCATTCACCTAATGGATTTTCTGAAGGTGGGGAGCGCATCACCTTTTTCAGATGACGTAACATGTTGATAGGGTCTCTTTGGGAGGACATGTTGAAGGAGTTACACACATACCTACTTGAGGTACATCCAAGAGTGTAGAAGATGTACCTGGAGCACCTATGATAGCACTGGTGGCCGATAATGATGATAGAAGTAGCAGAGTTTGTCTCTCAATGCTCACTTCTCAGCAAGTGAAGGCTGAGCATCAGGTACCAGCGGGCATAGTTCAGCTTTTAGAGGTCCCATAGTGGAAGTGGGATGGGATATCCATAGAGTGCGTGAAAATACTTCCACATACATCTAGGGGTGGTGATTCTATCTGGGTGACCGTCGACCAACTCACCATGTCAGCCCACTTTCTACTGATCAGAGAGCAGGGTTTAGTAGAGAGCCTCTGAGACCTCTTTGTGCAAGCGATTTTGTGGCTACATGAAGTACCCTCAACTATTGTCTCTGATTGTGATACATGTTTCAATTCCAAGCTGTATAAGGTGTTTTAGGAGGATTTTGGGATGTAGCTTCATTTGAAAATCACCTTCTATCATCAGGGTGATGGCCAGACTGAGCGGACGATTCAGACCCTCGAGGACACGATGCGTGCTTGCGTCCTCGACTTTGGTCATAGCTGGTAGGATGAATTTCCCTTGGTGGAGTTTTCATACAACAAAATATATCATTCCACCATTAGTACGGCCTATCTCGATGCTCTTTATGGATGACCTTGCATATTGCCTTTGTGTTGGACTGACTGAGGAGAGTCAGTACTCAAGGGACTGGATATGGTACAGGCTACCACGGAGAAGGTGATTATTATCCTACAGTGAATGATGATTGCACAGAGCAGGAAGAATTCTTATTCTGATAGGAGATAGAGACCTTTGGTGTTTGAGGATGGTGACCACGTCATTTTACTTGTCTCAATCCGATGAGGTTTGCGTAGAATTGTTGGGGGAAGTAAGTTATCTCTGAGGTGCATCGAACCTTTTATGGTTCTCAGCAGAATTGGTGATTTGTCTTACCTAATTGAACTCCCCCTCGGTTGCACTAGGTGATGACGTTTGCCACATATCCTAGCTGAGGAGATACATGCACGACCCATCTCACGTCATCAACCACAGTGAGATAGACATCCATAATTGGGTGACATTTATGGAGGTTCCGGTTGAGATTAAGGATCGACATTAGAGAGTCCTTCATGGGTGATTGATATCTCTAGTGCGTGTATGTTGGATGCACAGGAACCTCCCGGGGATCACAAGGGAGTGGGAGGCTCATATTCATGATCACTACCCACAGTTGTTTTCCTAGTTATTTTGTGATGAGGATTTCAGGGACGCGAAGCCCCGATGTGGGGATAATGTAATGACTTGGATATTCCATGCAATTTTTTTAATTATAAAATAATATTACGAGTCTGATAAAATTGACGGCGCGTGATTATGAGGCCCAGTGTGCCTGCAATAAATTTCGGAACTTTTTTTAAGTACGTTCACTAAAAGCGTGAGAGGTATTTTTTAAATATTGAAGCAGTGTTCAGAATTGAAATTTGTTGGCACTATTGAACTCGTTGTGCCAATATTCGCTTAAGTAGACCATCACCACGACCGTAGTAGGTCACGTGTGAATGTTAGTTTTTGTGATATTTGTGGGATTAAAAAATGTAAAGTAGTTTTATCTAATTAATGGAATTTAATCCACCCAATTTAGTTTTTGGGTGGTGGGGACCACTCGAGATTGGGAAATCCCAATTTTAATTCAATGGTGGGGACCACCCAACTCTTGAACTACCCCATTAATGAGAGGTAACTCTTGGTTTCCCCCCACATTGTTGTGGCAACTCAATTGGATTAATTAATAATCTTATACATAATAATTTTTTATTTAACATCATTGTTGGAGTATTTGTTTTAAAAGGAGAGAATGATAGAATTTTTGAGAAAAAATCTCTCGAAGAAAGAACACTTTCTCCAATGAAGAACTTTTTCAAAGGATCCCCAATGAAGAATGTCTTCAACAATAACGAACCGACATTCACCCTTTCCTATCCTCACAGACGTCAATGACCAAATGAGGTAGGGATGGTTTTTTCCAATACACTTTACCCCATTCTTGTCGTTCTACTTGAATCATGAACAACTATGTCGCTTGATACCACTCTAACGTGGAGGGTACTGGCCAAACGAACACGGCCCGACCCCTTCGCAACATTTTTTTATTAGTGGTATTGAATCGATGGCGACATCTCGAGACTAGTGTGATGTTTACGGAATGAAAAAGTGCTTCACCAGGGCATGCCCATGACCTGAGGAACATCTCGTATGACCATGCCATGACCGGACCCGGTGGGAGTCGGGATTGGTGGCCAGTACTCTAGATAGCCGTGATGGTGGAAGCGGCGCAACTAAAGCACTGGAGAAGGTCCACATCCTAACGGCCGCGGCGGAGTAATGGTGGTGGACAATGCATGGTTAGTCCTGAGAAGGGGAAGGCGGCGCGCGTCCACGCCGCTGGGCGTGCAAGACCAAAGAAACAAGGCTACGATGGTGAAGAGAGGGAGACCGGATCGCTGTCGGCCACCAGTGGTGGCACACCACGTGATCACACCGTAGAAGAGGTCTGGCTATCCGGACAGCTGGGGAGCCGAGCGGGAGACGGGGTCCCGCGTGCCAGCTGTAGGCCCCACGTGGTGTCGTCCGGTCTACCAACCAACCCGAATGAGTGGGCTATTTGGGGTACCTAGGGGGTGCATCCCCCCTTGTGTGGCGGAAAAGGCATAACACACCATGGGGACACCCATTCATGGGCCAGCGTGGGCCATCGTGCCACCCAGTACATGCCAACCAGCATGGGCCGCCCCGTGGGTCACACCGGTATGCCGGGACGAACAGAGCAGGCCGGGTCAACCCAAACAGGGTAGGGTCAGCCCAGGCCTAGTCAAGCTGGGTCGGTCTGACCAGGTCAGACCGGTCCCCAAACAACTTCAACCCCTTTCCACACATTCTGTTATATCATGAGTTACGGGCGTGCGTTTGACAAACCATATGTGGCACAAACCACCTTGGATCGAGTTGATTCTTTTGGTACACCCCACGTTAGTTTTGAATTAATATGGGCTATGTTCGGGACATCGTGACTAAAATTCCAATAAATTATAGACCATATGTCTAATTGAGTCATTTTATGTTGCATTGAGACCCCTTTTATGTGGCGTTCCTTTGGGATACATCATCTTGGGACTTCATAGCAGTTGGAGTAATGACATGTGGTTTGAGGTGAAGACCCTCCCTGAATCAAGCGAGCTTAGTGTGGGAATCCAGTGGCTAGATGTAACATGGGAACGTGATCGTATGTGAGTCTGTGCTTCGGGACCCATTTTGGGACTGTGTTCAAGGATCCCACTTGGATCTGCTCTTGGAATCCACGTGGGAATACTCGAGGATCCTACATGGATCTACTTTAGTAGGATCATATGTGGGTATGGTGATGTAGGATTCTACGTGGGTCTGCCTCTCAAAAGAGTAATATGATTTAGTAGAGAATTCTAGTCATCTTTATTACCATACCAAAGTTAAACCTGGTGTGTGTTAAGTCCTTACCATTGTGGTGATACCTTTTTGATATTATTCTGTGTGGAAATTCCTTTATGGTAATTACATTTGTGGTGATACATTTTTTTATTCTTCTGTGTGGTGATAACTTTGTGGTACATACCTTCGTGGTGATACATTTGTGGTATACTTCTGTGTGGATTTACCTTTGGGGTACTTATCATTGTGGTGTTATATTCATGGTAATATTTCCTCCATGTAATATTTGAGCTTTGGGATTTTGAGTTGGTCTATGTGTTTCCTCATGAATGAGATGTGTATACATGATAACATAGGTATATGTATGAGCATATACATATGTAGAGTAGACCGTTTTTTCCATTATTTTTGGTTTATAATTTCTGGATTCTGTGAGACCATTGTTGGTCTCATGGTCCCTACTGAGTATCGTTATACTCATCCCTGCACGGGCTATGCCCGCACCTTTTTCTGTCTTGTGCAGATGATGGACTACGTTGACGTAGGATGAGGGTACCAGGACTAGTGGTAACAGGGAGGTGGAAGATATATGAGGCGTACCATAGTGATGACCATTTGAGAACTATACCTACCCTTTTGGTAGGATCTTTGGTGGGTTTTCACTGAAGTTGTTTTAGTTTTAATTGTAATTTCTAGTTGGGCTTGTATTCTAGCCCCTATTTCATTCTGTACACACCCTGTTTACTATATATTTTTACTTTGTGCTTCAATCCTGCTTTGTGCTTAGTTGGGTGAGTTACCTATTATAAAAGAAACGCCTTCCCAGTTTTAGGGAATACACCCTTCTGAGCAATCCACCAACCCCTGGACTATGGAAGGCAGGCTTCAGATAGTCACGACATGGGCCAGGGGGTATGGGTCTTGACATCATTAGCCAAATCCTTTTCCTAATAATTTTTTTGAGTAATAAATTTTATATAATATGATAAGGAAAATTTTAATTATAGATTTATATTATTATAATATTATTTTTACCCTTATTTACATGATTTGCACTTGATCAACGATAAATAAAATTAATTACAAATTTCTCCATTCATAATGTCAAAAAATAAAATTCATCTATTTTTTTTTTGCAATTTGGATCATCTAATTTCAATTATGGAATCTATTTTTCCAAATTGAAAACTCATAATTAGAATAAATTATATTAAATTTAATCTTTTTGATCGAATAATAAAATGGGTTTTTCCAGTTAAACAGACGAATGATTGACACATTTTATATCCAATTCAATTGTGAAATTAAATATCATGACCAACAATATATTATATGATAAAAACATAATTCTATAACACTTTAGATACAATTTAATGTATAATTAAATAATATAAATAAATTAGATGAAAATTTATTTTTATGCTAAAATAAAGTATTTCTTGAAAGTCATTAGAATATAAATTTTATTAGAAAATATCAAAACGTCATTCAATGTAAATTATTGCGTTTCATTAATTAGTGAGAATATTATTTTGTCAAATAAAATAGATAAAATTTCCAAAAACAACATTTAAAAGTGGTTCTCCATTCTAAGGTAGTAAAACTACCTTTTTAAAATATTTGTGTATTTTCTGCTTAAAATTGTAATTATTATCTTTATATGTCCATAAATTTAATTATAATAAAGTAAAAATATTTAATAAACATGTCAAAATATAATATAGGCAGTTATATTCATTACCTCCAATACCAACATATATTCAATAAAAACTATTTAAAATAATAATGGTAATAATGTTATATTTTTCGGTGTTTCTTAATCTTATCTAAAACATAAAATTTCGGAGAAACCCATTGTTGTGTATCAGATATGCTATCGAATATAGAGTCCCCTTTTAAATAATATTAATATTTAATTAACAAATAATAATATTTTTAAAATGTCATATACTACAATTACCTGTGTGGTTAAAAAATTTCCCCTTTTGAAAACCATGTTCTAATAATTTTATTCACCTTTCAAGTATGTGGGGGTATTTCCCCCTCAAATCATTTTTGGATTCCCATGTTGTCTTTTAAAATATTTTCTTTTTTTATAAAACTATATCCTGATTAATCTGGTTATTCTACGATAATTTAAGTATGTTGTCGAAAATATGGACTGGTTGTTCCTTATAAAAAATATTCTCTTCCAATTGAACTATATTAGGACTAAAAACATGAGATGGATCCGACATATACTTTGTGAACATTGAATCATGAAAAACATCATTTACCAAGGAAAAACTCAGAGCTAAAACAAAATTGTAGGAAAATAATCCAACATTATCTAGGATTTCATAGGTTCTAATGAACCATGGACCATTATTCCATTCTTATCAAAACAAATCACAAATTTCCACGATGATTATTTTATAATGTCATGATCACCTACCTCAAACGAATGATCCTTCCTCTGGTTATGGGCCTAAAATTTCTTCCTACTCAAATCTATCCTTGTGTGTTTCTAAATCAATTGAAATTTCTATGCCATATCTTTATCCAATTTTGGTCTCATCAACTTCCATTTATATACATAATCTCAAAAACCTAGAGTTCGATACTGCTTTCCATATAATTCATCAAATGGTTCTATCTGCCTACAGAAATGAAGATTGTTATTATAAGAAAACCCAAACAATGAATGATCTTGATCCCAAATTCAATTGTAATTCATTGAATAAGAATATAGAATATCCTATAAGTACTGAATATTTCATTCAAAATGGCCATCTGATTGTGGATGAAATGCTGTACCGAAATTTAATTCAGTTCCCAATGACTTTTGAATTCGTTTCCAAAATTTAAAAATGAATAAGGTATCACGATTAGAAATAATAGAGAGGCGTAAACCACGTATAACTACTATATCATTAATACAATACCTGAAATTATATCTAGAAATAATGTATCTTAAAAAGAATAAAAATGAGAATATTAATTAATCTATAAACAGTAACCCAAATCATGATGTTACCTAGAGAAGCCTTTAGAAATCACACAATGCAATTCATGGATATATTTTATAATTTCAACATTGTAATGGAAAATGGTAAATAATACCATTATGTAACTAATGTTCTCCTTTAACTTGTTGACAAATAAAAAAATCATATTAATGTCTTCAATATCACTTTTCATTCTATCCCAACAATAGCACTCTCGAAGATCTTTGTACGTCTTAATACTACCAGGATGAACTAAAACCAGATAACTATGAGCTTCACATAAAATTTTATTCATCAATTGTGAATCAAAAGGAATATATAATAAATTTAAAAATCTCAAAACACATTATTTATCAATTTTAAATTCATGAAACATAACATTTCTAAACAATTCTACAATTTTTTGAATTCACTATCTTCCTTCTACGCATCCTTAATTCTGTCTGATATAGATGATTTCATTGAAACTTGAAACAAAATAGAAGAATTTATCTACATCATATACATCCATGTCAAATTTCATAAAATAATTAATAAAATGGTCATGGTCCTGATGTACCTTGTATAATATATCATTAAATTTCAATCTTAAAGCAGCCGCCACTTTTTTCGTTTCCTGGATGGTGATGAATCGTGAAATCATAATCCTTGATTAGTTCCAACAATATTATATATCTCATGTTCCTTTCATTCTATGTGAACATATACTTCAATCATTTTTTTCCCATATATATTTCACATTTTACTCTATACAGATGATGCATCGATATTTTTAAGAAAAGAACAAAAGTTAATTCCAAATCATGGGTAGGGTAATTTAACTCGTGATTTTTAAATTTACATGAAGCATAATAATTTAATTAATCATTATGCATTATGATGAAACCTTTTCCTTTCAACAAAATTACTATTGATAAAAAATATACTATTTATAGTAGTTAATGAAAAAACTAGATCATTCACCAATGTTTTCTTCAATTCATGAAAACAGTCATCACATTCATTTTTCTAGATGATCTTAACACACTTTCATGTTAACATTGATTGAGGGATATATAACAATGAAATATTTTAAAAAAACATACAGTAATAACGTAATAAACAAAGAAAACTACAAATATTAGTAATATTTGTGGGTCCTATCCATTCATCAACAACTTCTATTTTAGTATGATCAATAGTTATGACATATTTTGAAAGAATGTGACTAAAGAATGAAATTTGTTGTAACCAAAACTCAGACATGCTAAATTTTTCATATAGTTTCTTTTCTTTTAAGGATATAAGTAAAACCCTTAAATTACTTCCATACTCCTATCTACTTTTATAATATATTTAAATATCAGTAATAATAAAATAAAAAAACATATCCATGAACTCGTGGATTATTCTATCCTTAAGATTCATGAATATTATAGGTGCATTAGTTAACCCAAATAACATAAATATTAATTCATAATGGACATATCTATTACAATATATGGTTATTGAAATGTATGATTCCTTTACATTCAGCTGCTGGTATCTTGACCACATGTCAACCATCAATAACTATTATGTTCTCATAGAGATGATCATAAAAATCATCAATATAAGTAAATGGATACTTATTCTCTAAAATTTTATTATCCAAGGCTCTATAATCAATGAAATGTCTCATTCTACCATATTTATTTTTAGCAGACATGAACGGAGCACCACATTGTGATGTGTTGGGTTTAATGAAAACATTATCTAATAACATTTGTAATTTCATACTCTACTCTTATTGTAAAATATGATACATTTGATAATGTTGTTTTGATATAATCATATCATCAGAAAATAATTCAACCATAAAATCAACTTCTTAGTTAGGTATAGTAAAAGAAAACTCATGAAGATAATTAAGTTGACACTCATTTACCCTGGGTATATCATCAATCTGAATAGTTCTTTTGTTTTCAAAAAATTGAGAAAGGTAACATTAATTTATATATTTTAATAGTTTATCATCATTGAAATATGTTACCAATTGTAATGGTTCAATATTATAAAAAAATTGAATGTATTTATAAACAGAAACATCCTTTGATATATAGATTTTATATCATAGACACCAGATAGCCAATCCATACCCAGAAAAAACATCAAACTCTACAAGACGAAAAATAATATGGTTTGCAGTAATATTAATTCCCATATATGGATAGAAAATTTTTTATAATTTCTTTTTCATCCAATATTTCACCCTATGATTTTACAATATGATTAGGATTCATTTTTCAGATGTAATTACTAATTTAAACGAAGTTATCTCATAAATGAACATATGTGTAGACCCTGAATCTAAAAATTCATTTGTATAATATGAAAAAAAAACAATGTACTTGATAACACATAATTTTTTGACACAATATATGATTAAGTATTTTCAATGGATTTTGTTTCACCATTATTCCTATTATATAAATGCATCCCACCATTCAAATTATTTATCAGACACACGTCTTCATAAAAACCCAACTCATTACAATTATGAAATTTCACCGATTGTATATCATATTTTTTTTCCATTATATATTCAGTGAAGTACCAAGTCTTATTCCTTAATTGACCACATCAAAAGAACTTACAAGAATTAAAAAGGCACTTCCTCGTGATCTTTTAGAATAATTTTCGCAAACTGTAAAATTAATTTTATTTTCATCTGATATTTTTTGACGAATTTTTCATTTTTGTATTATATCTCAAGAACTTATTTAACTTTTTCAAATAACAGATGATAATTGGGAAAATCCATTTCCAAATTCTTCTTACATCGAACAAGATTTTTATAAATTTTAAACACATGAGAATCCAATGCCCTTCAATAATTGTTTTTTCCTGAGAAAAAATATTTATTCTAATATCATGATAATGGATGAAATTTAAAGCTTACCCTGCCAATATAGAGAATTGTTATTCATAATAAGCCATTTATTCATCCCCATTTCCTAAATTCAAGGATTTTTATTCCATACATAGTAGAAACAGTTTTGGAAAACATTTCACAAGAAACATTCCTTTGAATTGAACATAATTCAATGCATCAATCTCCTCACTGTCTCTAATATTCATACCCACTGACCACCACTAATAAGATTCAATTTAAAAATGGTAAAAAATAAGTCCAAACTTTTTATTTTATAATCACCATATGACATTGAAAATCATATCATGGGATATAATACACTCATCATCTAGCACATGGTCGGATGATCCTCCAAAGGATGTAGTATTTTGCGTCATGAAATGCTCTAATACTGCATTTTCCACTATGGCTAATATGACTATTCTGGGTTGTTCTTATCACCACCATTTATATCTTGAGTCCATTGTGCCTCCACTGCACTAACAGTTCAGTTCAGATTTCAACTATCTCAGGTTACTAATTTGGAATGAGTTTTTCGTCAGATTTCATCCTAGCATATCTTCGATGTTTTCTATATGTTAAACAATTTGGAATATATATATAATATTTTAATCAACATATTAACCTTAAAATTTAATATCATTTCAATTTCAACATAAATTAAATATATTTTTGGGGATTATATTAACAATATCCTAACCCTAAATATTATCAAAACAAACCTATGATGCTAACTATAAGGCCACATCCTTAAACATTACATTATCTTGAGTTATGTGAAGAATTCACATTGATTATATTTTTAGGTTTAGAGTTTTAGAGAACTAATACATATCTTTTACATAACAACACAAATTTATAAATATTGGATGAAACTATAATATTACAAATTTCATCCACAATATGAAACATTAAAATGAATAAAATATTTTTATTTTTCATTTGACAAAAAACTATTTCACTTATTCATTTATCTTAACCATCCTTATACCCTGTGAAAACCTTTTAAAAATATTTGATGAGTACCAAAATCTCATTAAGGATTTTAAATTAAGAATAGAAAACATTTGTCTATAAATATTTATAAACCCATGAAATCATGATAATCCTGAAAAGCATTAAATTAATCATAAATAATACATGTAACTTGAGGCATATATATAATACATACATTGTAGATTTCCTATCTACATAGGGAGTAACCATTATGGTTATGTTTGGAAAACACATCATAGTATATTCCCAAAATCTCTTTAGAGAAACCATATCATTTATCTCCATATAATTACGAAATTCATTAGAGATCTATTATGGAATCATAATCCCTTAGTTTATCATGGAACCACCTCAATACAGATGTAATTCCCAAGAAACATAACAGAATCAATACACATTAAGATCATACAGGAAAAAATAACATTTCCTAATCGTAATCACACGATATCATATCAAGATGTTAACATAATAAATTCCCTGTCAAAACCATTTTCAATACCAATATACATGAAATGGTAATATGGTATTGATTTTTCATTTAAAAATATTATGTCTTGTAGGGGAATACGAATATAAAATAATGGTTATGTTAGCAGAAATGGTATTTTTGAAGCCTATGTTAAAAAGAAACATTCATTTTTCTACTTAGAAGAATGCTTCATGGAAAAAGATTAACTTTTAAAACATATTAATGAAATTAAAATTCAGTTTGGTTTATTATTCATAATATAAAATATGTTGGTGTAAATTATCAAAATAGTTATAAATTTATGGAGATTGAGACGAAGTGCCTTAACGTGAGTCCAAATCATCATATATAGTATTTATATTCCTGAATAACAAATATATATTAATTTATAATCTCTAGAGATCTTTTTTCTTGTCTATATTTCATTTTATATTTCTTATTACAATGTCATAAAAATTAAAAAATCATTTATGTTCATATATGATGTTTGGTCAATATTCCATATATGAGTCGAAGTGAACATGGTTTTGAATTTAGTAGTATATGTATAAATAATTCAATCATCTAAAAAACAATATCAATGTAATTATTATCATATGAATATATAAATTATACGTTTCCATTAATACATGAATGGATATTATGAAAAATGAACAATGTTATAATTATTTAGATGGTGTGTTTTACATACAGATGAGTAAGGTTTAAAATTTTTCATTGATCATAATAGAATATATTTATGTATTATTTTATCTTTTAAAAGTGATCATAAAATCATTAATATCATATTCTTAGTTTCAATATACTTATATATATATATATAGTTCATACAAGTTAAATAACGAAAAAAATGAGTCACATCGTTTTGTGGAGTTAATCATTCCCATGTATGCATAAACGACATTATCATTTTTATTCGCATGGAATGTAAGAATCTAATTGAGATATTATTATCAATGAATGATTAATATTTCATTAAAATCACATATGAAAATTAATTCTTTTATTAAAACTAGTCTTATGAGATACATATAAAACACAGAGTAGATTGGATAGTGGTGGTGATAGTTTAACCATACGCACAAATGAATAATTCCTTCCACATTTGATGGAATTGGAGACAGATTAAAGAAATGTAATTAAAATAATAAAATTTCAGTATATTTAGTATATAGGAGTTATTATATTCTCATGGTTTGGGGAAACTACACGGAAGTGAGACAAGAAATAAAATTGAAATACTTAAAGAAAACCATGTTTCTTCTTCAGTTGATCGCCCTTCAAAAACACTTTAACACCCATTTGAAGGATGTTATACCTAAAATAAGGCCTCCAGAATGTGGTGATGGACTTGAAGAAGAATATTTGTAATATATTATCTTAAAATATTGGGTTTCTGGTGTGATTATTAGAGATTATTGGTTACCTTATTATATGAGAGGGGAGGGAAACCCTTGGAGACTCTTCAAATATAAAATTAATATGAGTCAATTTTATACTCAATATGACGCCAACAAAAGATATGTAAAATATAGTATGTATATAGTTATATATAAACTAATCTAATAACATTTAAACAATTATTTAATTTATTTTAATCCTTCTCTTTTCTGTTTACAGTTAATTATTATATTTTTAATTTTAATTATGGTATCCACATTTTATATATTATGAGGCTATAAATTTAAATTATATGAGGAAAATTCCCCATAAGTGGATAACTAATGAACTTTTATACCTTATCATACTAAATTTTTGATTTTAAATTATTTTTAGTTTTTCTAAATATATTTATAATTTATTACTTTTATAAAATAACAATTATGTCAATTTGAAAACTATTTATTTCATTGAGTTTAAATAAAATTAAATTAGAGAGATTACTTATAAAAAATCATTGAAGATAATAATAACATGTAATATTCGCCTATAAAACTATTTTATAATAAATATTACATAAAATAGTATTTATTTTAATATTTACAATATAATTTATTTGATTCTTTCATTAAAAAACTCAATCACTACATCATCATTATATCATAAATAATTTTTTGTATTTAATATATAAAAATTATAAATAAAATACAATGATTTAGTTTATATTTTTTATATGGATTATTTACAATCAAATATATCACTTACATAACCTCATATTCAAAACGGTTTATTAACAAGATTAATGTATATTATATTTTTGGCTTTACATTAAATTAAAAGTTATAATTGTCCAAATCTCACCCATGTGGGTTATAATATCCAAATTTTCACCCCAAGGGTTTTATTGGTCTGTGATATCTCATAAAATATAATTAAGTCTAGTTTTAGCATCGTTTTATTTTATTATAATATTAATTTTACCTTTATTAACCTAATTTACCCTTTTACTGCAGTAAATAAAAATAAGTTGTAATGTTACAATTCATAATGTTAAAAACTAAAAGATCCATATTTACATAATTTTTATAATAAACTTTTAAATAGGGAATCCATTTTTAAAAATTAAAATAACAATTTTGGTTGAAATTATTTTTAAATTAATCATTTTATTGAATAAGAACAGAATTTTTTTTAAGTAAAACCATCAAAATACTGACATGTTTTTATATCCAATAGAATTGTGATATTACTTACAGTGAGAACCATTGTATAAAATATAAAAATATAATTCAATTACACTTTAAAAAAATTTAAATGATAACCAATCTTTATAAAAAAATTATGTTAAAAATTAGATTTAATCAAAAATCCATTATTTATCAATATTCATAAAAATATTAACTTTATCAGAAAAATATAAAAATCTAATCCAATGTATATTCTTTTGTCCCTAATACAAATAATATATTTATTTCATAAAATATGACTTATATAATTTTATAAAACTATATTTAAATTGGGTTTTCCAGTAAAAGGTGGTAAAACAACCTTTTAAAAAAGTTAGTGTGTTTTATGCATAGAATTTTATTTTTTGTCATTTGAAGCCTCTTAAATTTATTAGAAAAAAGTAAAAATATTTTATAAAATTGTTAAAACATAATATAATTGGTAATTATCTTTTTCTCCAATACAATGGTTAGGCGATAACTACCATTTAAAATTAAAAAATTAATAACTTATTATTTTTCAGTATATTATAATCTTGTATGGGACATAAGATTTTGGAGAAACCCATTGTTCAATATCAAATGTGCTATTAAAAATAGAGCCCCATGTTATTTAAAATTAATATCTAATTCCTAAATATTAATAGATATGAAAATTTATTATTCTATAATTATTAGGGAAGCTACATTATTGGATTGATCCAGTAGTGTTTTCACAACTGGACATAAACATGCAGCTAGCTTTGATAGATTAGCTAGTCATCCAATATCAATTCATGAAATCACATAACCATAAGAATTATTATAGTTTCTTATGATGTAACAACCTATATTTTTATGACTTGTTTCTCTTTTAATAATTTAATTTCTTTGACATCTTCTCTTGTACGCAATAGTGAATTTTAGTAAACCTCCTAACATTATTAAAAAATAATTTCTCTATTATAACATGTCCATTAAATTTAATGGAATAAACATTAATAACTGAAACATGTAATAAATATAATTTTCCTACACAATATTATATTATTAGTATATTATTATAAAATAAATATCTTCTAAATTTATTTCAGTCATCATAAATTCATTTTCATCAAAATAGGGTTATCTTGTTATTCGTGAATGAATATAATAATTCATATACAATTATTTTAGAAAAGGTATTTGAAAAATTGGTTACATGTTTTTTTCTTCACCATAAAATTATTTAGAGATTAAATATTTATTAAATTTTTAAATTAATAATGTTTGAATGAATAATGAAAAATATTAATTTTTATTAAAAGTTATACTTTATTGAAACAATTTACCCAGAATTTTTTTTTATTTTAATAGTATTAGAATTTAATTAGTTTATATGAATTCCATATAATACATTTTTTTTAATTTATTTTCTACTTGAAATTTAAAAAAGTTATAATAAAACTAGTCATTTTTCCTCAAAACGGTTTTTTGTTTAATTTTCATGGATGAATTTAAAATTAAAATCTTCAACATCTGTGTCTTGAATTCGGTAAAATTAATTAAATATTTTGAATCATGATTTGAAATTTTGATAATTAATTCCATTTTATTTTTATTCAATATTAATAATAACTATGGTAAAAATTTATTACCTTGGTTAATTGAAAACATATTAATACAGATACAAAAAATAAGTTATAGGTAATAAATTTTAATCCAATTTCATATTAGATGATTTTTACAAAACACATACCAAATAAGGATAAAAATTTAGTTATTTAATTTATACATATCTGTAATAATGGGGTATATATTCTTAAAATTAAAGAAAGTGAAAAAATGTAAAACTAATATTTTTTAATATGTATAATATTTTTTATATGACGCTAACCAGAAGATATTATGGAATATAAGTATTTTTTAGGTAAAAAATATTTATATTCATCATGAGAATTTATTTATTAATAATTATGAATTAAAAAAAACCATAAATTCTTATGCAACACTGATGGAGTAATTATTCAGTTGATCGAAAATGAAATAAATTATACTAAATTTTTTAAAATAAATTTAAATTCAATTAATTAAGTTGATCCCTGAATTTTAAAAATTTTTACAAAATATTAAGTGTTTTTGAAAATTATGTCTATCAAAGATATATTGTTGCCTTAAATTTTTCTTAATGTCAATGTAATCAATTGCCTAAAAATTAATAGTAATGATATTTTATAAAAATAATTTTTTTTATAATTCCCTAAAACTAGCAAAAAATTTCAATAAGGATAAATCGTATAAGGTTTGGTCAATAAAATATTAAATTTTCTATTAATATTCTAATTTAAACATTATATGTAAAAAATACAACCTCATAATATGAAAAAATATTTAATTATAGTTAAAAGTAAAATACGATAAAAAACAGTTAAGAAAATTGATAATGTTTTTTAATAACAAAAAATATTCTATAAATTCTCTTGGATTTTAACAAGAAAAAACTATCATGTCTACACTGCAAATAATTTTTCATTTTTTTGTACATAGACAGAAAATTAATTAATTATAACTTTTTATTTTGATAAATTCATAAATTCCCACAACTCAATTATAAAATTGGACTTATTACATCACTTATTTACAACACCATGGTCCTTATATAATGACCATAATAAACAAATGTTTCTTCAAAACATCCCAATATACATTATATAGATTATGGTTTTCTCAGAATACCATCCGTAGATCCCTTTTGATGTCATCCATGGGAGAAATTTCGAAGAAGTTGTAATTTATTTAACTGCACTGTTCTATTTTATACTATTACCTACATTTTCTAAATATAAGATGTTTATCATAAATTAATATTTTTTCAATAGTCATATTATGGAATTTTTTAATTATTATGAAAAAACTGTTATACATTCTCTTTCCCATCAAACAATAAGTTCCACTATCCCATGTATGTGTGTACAACATATCATCTTCACAAAACGATTCAATTCATTTTTCATCACCATATATTTTTCTTGGTTATTAGGATGGAATTAATGATTTATATGATATATATGATATAATAATGATTCAAAAGATATGAAATATAATTTAACTATTATTCATTCCATTAATAGAAAATTTAATATATAATTCATGTGTACGTATGGCCTACCATCTCCCTAAATAGTGTAATTAATTTTTCTATTTCTTCATTGTAATTATGATTATTAAAATTTATATATTTATTATATATTGTTTTTATATCAGTATTAAAGTTCTTTAATTTATGATAGAAAAATCAACGTATATGAACAATAATATCACGAGTTTATATGAGAAATATTATTTTTAATTTTTTTGATATCTTTTGGTGTATGATTCACCCGGAATTTCTTGCACTATACGCAACACTGCATTAGCTTGTTGTATACACAACACTATCCTGGGCTTCTGATGCACACAATTTCATGTTCTTTCGAATAAAATTAATTTTACACAACAAAAAGTATAGATTTTTATCAATGAATAATTGAACTATAAATTGAGTATGTTATACGCAACCCCAATGGATGTTTTCCCTACACGCAACCCTAACTTGGCTTCCATTACACAAAACAGCGACCTTCCTCAATAGCGTGTGTTGTACGCAATACTGAGTTTCACTTAAAAATGATATATTGTTATAATATTATTCATAACTAGCTGTTATGAATAATCTTAAACGAATTTTTAATTTTATAATAGTATAGTTCATCATACACATTTTTTGGAATAAGGTATGAGAAGAAAATTCAATTTTTCGAATAAAAGAAGTATTTTTAAAAAATGCAGTTTTCCCACCTTTTGATGGTGAGCCAATTTTAAATATAATTTTTGACATGTTTATAAGTTCAATTTCTCAAAATAAACTTCTTATTTTGAATCAAGATTTAAAAATTTACATTTGGAAAAGTTTTGATATTTTTTTGACAATGTTATTATTTTGATGAATAGTAAAAACACGCTAAATTTTACTTAAAAACAAACTTTTTCCTCAAGATAATTTATTTGGCTAATTTGTAATATTAAAAATTATTAAATTATAAATAGAATATATTTTTACCATTTCATATAATTTATGTAATTAGCATTAATTTTACATTGAATTCACGGGTAAAAAAAATTCAAACTTTTGCAACGTTTTTACTTTTAAAACACGTTTTCTCAACAATGGGATTAATTTTAAATTAAATACTACAACTTCATTGTTTTGAATTTGGAAAAATGGATTCCATATTTGGAATTAGTAGGTCACAATTATGTTAATAGGCTACTTTTAATTTTTAGGCATTATGAATAGTAACTATGATAAATTTTATTTAACATAGTTAAAGGTAAATCAGATAATTAAGGGTTCAAATAAGTTTTTAAAATTATCATAACACATGAAAAAATTCTATATAATGAATAAAAGTAGAACCATATCACCTTAGGGTCGGAATATATTTATTTCATGGATTTTTGACCATGAAAATGATGTAATTTTTATTAAAACCAAAGAAAGTGACAACATGTCACTCTATTATATCTTATACGTGTAGTAATTTTAATTTACTGATAAACATCATTAAGCATCCAACATAAATATTCACCAAGAAGCTAATATTATTATATACAAAATGTTAATTTATAAATAATTTTTAGGGATTAAATAATTATCATTAATGGTGACACAATAGTGGTGCAGAAATTGTTTATTTAGTGAAAAATCAATAACACAATTTGTATTAAACTAATAGTGACCACAAAAGGCACAAAAACCTGACCAAAACATATTTTTGGTGTACATGTAATCAATAATAATACAATGGTCAAATATGTGACAATTTGGAGCCTTATAAAAGTGATTATGACACTTAATTTTTTTTATTTTAAATGATGTCAAAGTTGTCACCTTCATAATTTAATAAATATTACAATATAAAAGTTGTATTTTTAAGATGATAAATTCAAGTAAAATTATTTTTATAGAATATGATAAATTTCAATAAATTATAGGATTTTATTTATAATCTTTATGTAAAAAATAAGTATATTAAATAATTATTCAAAAATTATGTAGTAATAATTTTATTAAGAGAAATATGAAATAAATTATTTTAAATGTGTTAAAATAAATATTTTATGAACTAATTAATGTTCTCGACAAATGTTATAGTTTAATATGATATTTTAGGAATATATTAATATTTTTTTTTGAATATATCCTTTGTTTGTATGTTATTTAAATTGAAATAAATGAATAGTGTCAAAATTGACACTATTGTTATTTTTAAAACATAACATATTATAAAATTTATTAAAAATCACAATAATATTTAAAAATAATAAATTAAAATTTATATGGTCTATAATTTCAAAATGTATCCAATTATAGACAATTCACAACATATAATTAATTATTTATAACAATTTAAAATTTATAATTTTATTACAATAAATAAAATTAAATAGATTAAACAAGGATAAACCAAGTTGATAAGATTTAAATTAATTTCCCAACAAGTCTAAATTTTATTTTATGATTATATTACAACCCTATCTCATATAAGCTTTGGATTTCTGTCATTTTTGGGGGTTTTTTATGTGGGGATTGAATTTAATATAAATTAATATTTCTTATGTTTCCAAAATAGCCCCTCTCCTCTCTTATAAAAGGGCACCACCTCCCTCTCCTACACACACCACATTGAGCTTTAAAGATCAACCCATACCTACTCATTTATCTTCTCCACTATACCAGAAACATATTTGAGGTCCTGGTCTTCTTCAAGGACCAACTTTAGTGCCCTAAGTGGAGGTTTAGAAGAGGCGCGTCAAAGAAGAGGTAATATCCTTTATCGATTCATTCAAGTTCATTTATTCTTCTACTTCCTCTTCTTTTTTGTCTCATAATAATGTAATAACATTATTATCACTCATATACTTATATTTTATTATAAATATTAAACAACCCTATTTCACCTTCTATTCATCCTACGGAACACAAAATCACCGCGCGTGCATACGTACGAAATACCATCTCCACGTTATGTTGTAATCTGTATTCCACCACCACCTTGCAAGGATGGGTATATTGGTATAATGAATAACTATATATGATTATTATAACCTGATACTAATTGTGAGATATTCTATCATCCACTCCAATATCATTCAATAATTAAGGGAATGATATCAACGCTCGTGCATACATACAGATTACTGTCTCCACGACGCGATGGGATTCATTCTCCATGTTAACCATTCAAGAATGATTATAATTTATATATATATTAAATAATCATAAAATATAAGATATAATAATTCTAATAGATATATTTATATATATATGTGTCTTCTACTTACTTAAATTCAATTCAATAGGGAAATGAAAACATCGTTCATGCGTGCGTACGGTCTACCGTCTCCATGAACGGTGTATTTCATTTCATTTACCTATCTATTATATATATACTGAATATATATGATACATAAATAATTTTCATAAATTCAAGAATTATGTAAAACATGATATATGTAATAATAAAATAAATAACAACAAGTCCAGACACGTACGATAAATGAAACGATTTTAACCAAAACGCGGCATAAACATGGAATTTACAAATGAAGGGGTAATATAAAGTCGTAAGTGAATCATATATGATAACATAAATATTATTATGGTTATTTTACAATTGAATAATATTTTTAAACCCAATATACAGGTGTCTCGTACACATGCAGAAGAAATAAGACATAATGTAAGGGATAATTATTCCAATCTTGTTCTTATCCGAGATTGTTTATTCGTAAGTATATATTGTGGTTAAATTTATCATCCATGGCCATGTTTTATAAAAATGTTTTCATAAATTGTTTACTATTCTTCCATGTTTTTTTAATGTCATGTTTACCCCTTTTTTACTTTAACTATGTAGTATAGAAGTAATCTATCTAGTGTTTACCATACGAGGTACTTTTTGAATTTTCTGGAAAAAGTACGAGGAGAATGATTTTTTATCATATACGACATGAATGGATATTTAAATTTTCATAACGACTTATTTCCATGAATATTACTCTATAATATTTCATGATTATTTTCAAAAAAAATATTTTCTTTTAAAATCGCATGACATTTTGATAAAAGACAATGATTTTGAAGAAGAAAGGATATTTTCCTCTAGAAATCATTTCAAGTGTTTTATAAAAACTCATTCCCATATAACATGAAATCATTTAGTATGATTATGTTTCAAGTATAATGTCTCTATAATTTACATGGTTTTATTTTCCTAATGATGAAATTATACACATTTGTTTTATATGGATCATGTTATGATGGGATGATGTTTATGAAACCCATTTTTTTCATTGGGTTATGATGAATGATCTCCGTTTATTTTGTGGCACACATAAGAATTATTTCAATATTAGATGGGTTGGACCTATATATCCCTCTAATTAATTGGGTAATGATTTATATCTCATGACCTAAACATGGCTAGAACGACTAGTAAATCTAGTTCAGTTATACAGGGCTGGAACGACAAGTAAACCCAGTTCAGTAATGGACATCGTCCACTATGATGGTCTTGGAAACAATGACATGGCTAATATATAAATAATATCATGTGATTATTAGTTTTCAACAATTACATGTTTTATTACAATGTATTTTATCATGATTGATGTTCCCTTATGATTTATTCCTTACGTACTACTATGTTTTATGTCATTGATCAAGATTTTGATGTTTAAACATTATGTCCATGTTCTTAAATTCAAATGTATATGATTTATTTTTTTTCTCCATGCTTTCACTTAATGAGAATTTGATCTCAACCTTTATATTTTTTCGTTTCCTGGGAATTTAATTAATGGTTTTAGGTATTAAAACTAATAGGGAAGTCCTTTATGGGAGATGTTGAAGATCTTTCACCATGATTATAAGATTATGTTCCATGTTTCCAAGGAAACTAAACTATTACGGTCCTTGGGTGTCTATTTTGTTATGTATTAAGTATTATTTAAAATTATGTTATGTTTATGTACGTTATGGTTTGGGAATCTACAATTGGTATCAGAGGCGAAAGTTTAGTAAACAACTGGAAACTAGGATGTGAAATCTTTAGTGAGATCCCTGTAGATATTTTTAGTGATTGTCTAGGGATGACCATATGGTTAAGTATAAGTATAGTTTATAGTCCTAGAATTATGGTAACAATTATAAAATTAATCTTAATATGTTATATATTGAAGGTAATCCCCCTTTATTATGTTGTTTTCCGAACATAATTTTTACCTCTCAAACTATTCATTTTGGGTTTTAGACGATAGGTGGAACCCGAACAAACCGTGTTTATCAATATAATGGATAATGCAATGATTTTCCACCTAAACAACCCAGTATTATGGTAGATGGAGTGAAAAATAAAATTTCTATACTTACACAAGCTATGAATCATTCTGGACTTCCAAATGATCAGAGAAGGGAACAATATTCTATTGAACCTTTCATGGGGCAACGTCCACCTTCTTTCAGTGGCTCTTCTGAACCACTAGTTTCTGAAAAATGGATCAGTATCATTGAAAAGATATTTTCGATACTTCATTGTTCGGAACATGAGAAATTCATTCTGTAAATTTGTTGTTTAGAAGGTGAAGAAGACCAGTGGTGGAATCTAATTATTTATACGAGGCCTAAAGATGAAATTGAATCCATGGAATGGAATGAGTTCAAGAACTTATTTTTCAACAAGTACTTCCCTCATATTCTTCGATCAAGGATGTAAAAGGAGTTATATGAGATTAAGAAAAAGAATTATGAATCTGTTGGTGTATAGGAGATGAATTTTTCATGGATTGCAAAGTTTGAATCTGGCTTTATCATCCAACCAGAAAGTAAAATTGATCGATTTTTTAGTATCTTAAAACCAAGTCATTGATGGAAATTAGCTATAAGAGACATCAATAGCTATGAAGAAATTGTGCATTGTGCTATCAAGGTAGAACTGGAAGTGGGTGTTTTCTATCCATCTCATGGGTTTGACAAAAAAACTAAAGATGGAGTTCAAGAAAAAATCTCAGAATAATGGTGAAAAGAAGGTGAATGATTCATTATGCTCAATGTGTGGAAAGAAGCATGGTGGTGGTTGTCTAAAAGGTAACAAAAAATGTTTCAATTGTGGAAAAGATGTTCATTGAGAAGCTGAGTGCCGAAGTAATGGGAAAACCGTTTCTAATGACCTGAATAGAGAAAATACTATATATAATTCTTAACCAACACTACAATGCTTCAAGTTCAAGGAAATGTTGCATTATGTGAATCATTTCTCTAATCCATGTGTTAATGATGATCGAAGTGAGAATCTTATTAAGGCCAATGAAAAAGGGATGTCACATGCGATCACTATTTTTGATGTTGAGTATGGCAATGATGTTGTGGAATGATTAGGTGTTTATGGAATGTGATTTCTAAATAATATCATGGAATCTCATTTATAGTATCATGGAATTTTGGAATATATATGTATTGGTTTTAAATAATTTTATGGTTCCAGTAACCATTGAAATATTTTTCTAAAGAGGATGATATGCTCATAATGAAGGTATTAAGGGAAAATAATATGTTCGATATTATTAATGAGCTCATGACTAATACAAGGACAAAGTGACATCATGGGTTCAGTATAAAGAATTTTTTTTTGTTTTGGTATGTGCAAATAGTTAAATTTTGACAACATTTATATTTTCAATAAGGTTCTATGATAATTAATGTTGCAAGAGAATAAAATATTAAGGTATTAACATGTTTGGGATGCAATAAACAAGATATATAATATGATATATACGAGATAAATGATGGTATTCACTTGCTTCGTTGATGACATTTCTAGAAATAATTTTCATTATACTATGAGATTGGATAGAAGTATTTTGGATAAGACTAAAGATTTTAAATTTATTGTGTTGTACATAAGATAATATTGTTTAAGGATTGAACCTTTTTTTGATATTTTTCCTAGAATGTTATAATAATGTTGTTTTAGAAAAAGGACAACCTACAGGACGACCGACAACCCGTCGCGTCGGACAAGGTTGCGGGAATAGAACCCACAACCGAAGTGTGAAAGACCATTATCGCCTTCCAATGGCCTACAAGAAGTCCATGGTTATTAGAAACTATTTTTATTTTATTAATAGGTATGATAGATGAAGTATAAGTCCATTTTTGGAACCATATACGATTAATCCCACCATAAGATGGACTTTTGTATATACAATTTTCTAACCTTATGTTTGAGACATATGGAATGACCTATCATTCTATCTCAAGATCTGCTAACACTACACAGAAGTCAAATTCAACATCATTTCTTTAAGTGATGATGTGGAAATTTTTCAAGAAAAAAACAGTGAGATTGTACCAAAATCAATTAAGTATTTATTTAAATTAATAAATTCTTCAAAATTTGGGAAATGATCTTTCAAAACAAAAATGATGTCCTTGTGCCCTCATATATAATTAATCAGATGGTATATTTGATCATGACTGAATTTATGGCTTTTTGATTGTTGGATTTCTCATAGCCATGTTCTCTACCACCCTCCTTCAGAACTTGATGGTTAGATTTTTCTTCCATATCCATATTTTCACCTATGTTCTCCTATTTGGAAACCCATTGATGAGTTAATTTGTGTAACCATTGTGTTATATACTCTAGTTTTAAAAATCATGTTTTAATATTCCTTTTTACGATGTGTGTTTCTATAACAAAAACAATAAAGTTCAAAACCATTTATAACCCCGAAAAATTTTGAGGGCAAAATTCATTTTAAGGGGTTAGAATGTAACACCCTCAGATTTTATGAGAAATATTTTTTTTAATTTATTTGATGTCTTTTGTTACAGGCTTAACCAAGATTAGCATGTGCTATACGAATCACCATATTATCTTATAGTATACACAACACTATTCACGGCTTCTGATGGACACAATTACAAGTTATTTCGAATAAAATTCATTTTACACAACACCAAGTATTGATTTTGTTCAAGATATAATTGAACAATATTTTGAGTATGTTATACTCAACAACAAAGGACGATTTCCCTACACACAACCCTGACTTGGCTTGTATTACACGCAAGATCCACCATCATCAATAGTGTGTGTCTACGCAATTCCGAGTTTCACTAAACAATGATATATTGATATAATATTATTATGAAGTAGCTGGTATGAATAGTAACAACCAAATATTTATTTTTATAATATTATAGTTTATCTTACACATTTTCAGGAATGTGGTATGAGAACAGAGCCTATTTTTCGAATAAAAAATGTATTTTTTAAAAAATGCAGTTTTGATGACTTTTGATGGAATACCCATTTTAAATCTAAATTTTGACATTTTTATAAGTTCAATTATAAAAAATAAACAACTAATTTTGAATCAATATATAAAAATGTACATGGGATACAGTTTTGATATTTTTCTGACAACGTTCTTATTTTGATGAATAGTAAAAACATTATAAATTTTACTTAAAAAAAGTTTTTTCATCGAGATAATTTATATTGTAAAATTATAATAGTAATTTTTTTAAAATATAAATAGAATTTATTTTTACCATTTAATATAATTTATGTAATTAGAATTAATTTTACATTAAATTCATGGGCAAAAACATTTCAATATTTTGCAACATTTTATCTTTTAAAACCAATTTTCTAAATAGCAGGATTAATTTTAAATTAAATAGTTCCACTTCTGTGTTTTTAATTTAAAAAATGGATTCTATATTTGGAATCATTGGGCCCAAATTATTTTAACAGGATACTTTATATTTTTAGGAATTATGAATAGCAACTATGGTAAAGTTTATTTACCATAGTTAAATGTAAAAAGGGTAATTAAGGGTAAAAATATGATTATAAAATTTCCCTAATGATTAAAATATTTTATTATATGAATAAAAGTCGACCAATATCACTTAATTATCTGAATAGATTCATTTCATTGAGTTTTTACCATGAAAATGATGTAATTATTATTAAAACCAAAGAATGCGACAACATGTCACTCTCTTATATCTATTAAGTGTAATAATTTTAATTTAGTGATAAACTTAATAAAACATAGAACATAAATATCCGTCAGGAATATTATAAAATTTTCTAAAATATGTGAATTTATTTATAATTTTTATGGATTAAATAATTATCATTAATGGTGACACCAAAGTGATGCATAAATTGTTTATTTAGTGAAAAATCAAAAAACAAACTTTTTATTAAACTGATAGTGACCATAAAAAGCACACAAACCTGACCATAACATATTTTTCGTGTACATGTAATCAATAATCATCCAATGGTCGAATATTGGACCATTTGGAGCCTTAAAAATCGATAATGACAGTTATATTATTTTATTTTAATTGATGTCAAAGTTGTCACCTTCATAATTTAATAAATATAAAAATTTAAATGTTGTGATTTTATGTTGATAAATATGAGTAAAATTATTTTTATGGAAGATATTAAATTTATCTACATCTTAGTAGTTTATATTTAATTTTTATACATCATAAAATTATATTAAATATTTATACGAAAATGTTGTAGTAATTATTTTATTAAGAGAAATATCAAATAAATGATATTAAAAGTATTAAAATAAATATTATATGAAATAATTAATGTTCTACACAAATATTATAGATGAATAAGACATGTTAGTAATCTATTTAATAGTTTTATTCGAATATATAATCTGTGTGGATTTTATTTAAATTCAAATAAATGAAAAGTGTCAAAATTGACACTATTTTTATTTTATTAAAATAATATATTCTAATATTGTTTAAAAATCATAAAAATATTTAAAAATTAAAAACTAAAAATTATATGGTCGAAAATTTAATAAAGTATCCAATTATAGACAATTCACAAAACATAAGTTATTATTAATAACAATTTAAAATTTAGAATACTATTACAACAAATAAACATAAATAGATCAAATAAAGATAAATCAAGTTGATAAGGTATAAAATAATTTCCCAACATGTATAAATTTTATTGGATAAGGATATTACTACCCTATATCATCATATATTTTTATTTGAGTAATTTTTTAAGGTTTATATGTGGTTTTTGAATTTCTTATAAATTAATATTTCTTATGTTTCCAAAAGTACTCTTCACCTCTCTTATAAAAGGCCACATCCTCCCCTCCTCATCACACCACATTGATCCTTAAATCTCAGAAAAACCCATCCAATTTATATTCTTCGCTTTTATAGAAACATAATAGAGGTCCTTGTCTTATTAAAATAACATATTTAGTGCCCTAAGAGGAGGTTTAGAAGAGGCGCGTCGAAGAAGATGTAATATCCTTTACCGATTCTTTCGAGTTCATTTCTTCTTCTACTACCACTGGTTTTTTAGTGTCATAATAATGTAATATAATCTATATCACTAATTTAATTATATGTTATTATAAATATTAACCAATCCTATTTCACCTTTTATCCATCCTACGGGAAAAAAATCACCTTGCGTACATACGTACGGAATAACATCTCCATGATGTGGTGCAATCTATTTTCCACCACCACCTTACATGGATGGGTATAATGGTGTAAAGAAAAAATTTAAATGATTATTTAAACATGAGAGTAATTTTTAGATATTCTATCATCCACTCCAATACCACTCAATAATTATGGGAATGATATCATCGCTTGTGCATACGTACAAATTACCGTCTCCACGAAGCGATGAGATTTATTATCCTTGTTAACCATTCAAGAATGATTATAAAGTATAAATATAATAAGTAATAATAAAATATGTGACATAATAATGATATTGGATATATATATATATATGTGTGTGTGTGTGTGTGTCATCTACTCTATTACATTCAATTAAATAAGGTAATGAAAACAGTGTCCATGTGTACGTACGATCTACCGTCTCCATAGATGGTGTATTTCATTTCATTTATCTGTCTATTATATATATACTGAATATATATGATATATAAATCATTTTCTTACATTCTGGATTTTTGTAAATCATGATATAAGTAATAATAATATCAAGAAGAACCAGTTGAAAGAAGTACGATAAATGAAATGATTTTAACCAAAACGCGGCTTGAACATGGATTTGACAAATGAATGGGGAATATAATGTCGTAATTGAATCATATATGATATCATAAATATCAGTATGTTTTTGTTATATGTTAATAATATTTTTAAACCCACTATATAGGAATCATAGAAACATAGGGAAGAAATTGTACATAAGGTAAGGAATAATTATTCCATTCTTGTTCTTATCTGAGATTGTTTATTTGTATGTATTTACTGGAGTTATATTTATCATCCATGTCTGTGTTTTATAAAAAAGTTTTCATAATGTGTTTAGTATTCTTATATGTATGTTGAAATTCATTTTCTTCCCTTTTTGAATTTTACTATGTAGTATTGAAGGAATCATTCTTTTGTTTACCATATGAGGTACTTTTTAACTTTTCGGACAAAATTACGAGGAGAATATTTTTTTAACTTATATATAATTAATGTATATTTATGGTTTCATAACGCCTTATTTATAAGAAGCCTCCTCTACAATATTTCATGATTATTTTCAACAAAATTCAATTCTTTTAAAATCACATGACATTTTGAGAAATGAAAATGATTCTGAAGAAGAATGGACATTTTCCTCAAAAAATCATTTCAAGTGTTTTATAAAAACGAATTCACATCTAAGATGAAATTATTTAGTATGACTATCTTTCAGGTATAATTTCTCTATTATTTACAAGGTTGGATTTTTCATATAATGAAATGATATCCATTTGGTTTATATGGATCATGTTATGATGGGATGATGTTTATGGAACCCATTTTATTCATTGGGTTATGATGAATTATTTATGTTTATTTTGTGGAATATGTAAGAATGATTTAAATATGAGATGGGTGGGACCTATATCTCCAACCAATTCATTTGGTAAAGATTTATATCTCATTAGACAATCTTGGCTGGAATGGCAAGTAAATCGGGTTCAGTAATACAGGGTTGAAACGGCAAGTAAACCCGGTTTAATAATCGACAACATCTACAATGATGGTTTTGGAAACAATGCCTTGGCTACTATGGAAATCATATCATCTGCTTAATTTTTTTTCCACAATTACATGTTTTATTCCCATGTTATATTATCATGATTTATGTTTCGTTATGATCTATGCATTACAAAATGCTATGTTTTATGTTACTGCTCAAGATTATGATGTTTAAACATTATATTTATGTATTTAAATTCAAATGTATATGGTTTGTATTATTTTATCCATGCTTACCCTTACTGATCTTATGAGCTCACCCTTTACATGTTTTCTTTTCCCCAGGATTTAAATAAAGATTTAAGGTTAGAAAACAAATAGGGAAGACCTTTATGGGAGAAGTTGTAGATCTTTCACCATGATTTGAAGATTTGGTTCCATGTTTCCGAAGACACTAAACTATTACGTTCCTTGGGTATCAATTTTTGTTATGTATTATGCATTCCGCAAAAGTATTTATTGTCCATGTAAGTTAATATTTGGGTCTCTAATGTTGGTATTAGAGGCGAAGGTTTAGTTAAACTTTGGAATCTAGGATGAGAAATATTTAGTGAGATACCTAGAGATATTTCTAAGATATGTCTAAGGATGTCCATAAGGTTAGGTATAAGAATAGGTTATTGTCCTATAATTTCGGTAACATTCATAAAATTAAAACTATGATGTTATATATTGTTGGTACTCCCCATTTATTATGTTATTATCCTAGCATGATTTTTTCCTCTCATGCAATTCTTTTTGGGTTTTAAACGATGGATGGACCCCGAAGGAACCATGTTGATCAATGTAATGGAAAATGCAATGATTTTCCTCCTAAACAAACCAATGTTATGTGAGATGAAGTGAAAAATCATAGTGTTATACTTACAAAAGCTATAGATCGTTCTGGACTTCCAAATGAGCAGATAAATGAACAATATTCTATTGAGTCCTTCATGAGGCAACATCCACATCCATTCAGTGGGTCTTCTAATCCACTTGTTGCTGAACAATGGATATGTACCATTGAAAAGATATTTTCCATACTTCATTGTTTGGAACATGAAAAATTCATTCTGGCTAGTTATCATTTATAAGTCGAAGTAGATTAGTTGTGGACTCTAATTAAGAATACAAGTCCCCAACATGAAATTTCATCCATGTGATGGGATGAGTTCAAGAACATATTTTTCAATAAGTAATTTTCTAGTATTTTTCGAACAAGGATCGAAAAGGAGTACCTTGAGATTAAGAAAAAGGATGATGAATCTATTGGTCTATTTGAGATGAATTTTATAAGTCTTCCTAGGTAGGTATTTGGATTTATCATCCAACCTGAAAGTAAAATTGATCGATTCTTCAGGGTCTTAAAACTAAGTCTTCAAAGGGCATTATCTATAAGAGACTTCAATAGCTATGAAGAAATTTTGTGTTGTGCTATCTGTAGGTTTTAGGTGCAGTGGAAGAAAGTTGGTGGGTTTGGAAAACATTAATTTTAACGTTAAACAATGTTCAATATGAGATATATCATGATATAAAATGTCGGATCTTCGGAATAGAACAAAGAAAGAAAAAGAAAAGAAGAGTCACAGAACCGTAGATATAGAATCATCATATGTTGGATGTAATTAACTTTATTAATTCACAATAATTACCATGGTGTAATTCATCTTTCGTCGATGTCTCTGGTAACGATCTTGTGATCCGTCGTTGCGTCATAGAATCCAAGTGCAAGATTCCTCTAGCGGTGATCCACATGTGCGCCACGTATCTCCAAACGTCGTCGAAGGTATCTCTGGGTGCTAACGCGGAAGAACCTTCGCTTGCGATGTCCACCTTCTATATCCTTGGTCTCTCAGTCTTGAGAGCATTCCTAGAGGAAGGAGTTTTTTTGGCCTTGAATGAATTCTCCAGAATTGTTGTGCACAACAATTTATTGGAAAAGTGTTGGGATTGTGAGGATATTTATAATAGAGTTTAAGGTTATAGAGTTATGACAATAAATAAACGTGTTACACATTATATTTATTTCATTAACTCTTATTGAAACCCACATGTCGAATTATTAATTCATTGACATGAGCCCACACTGATTATAATTATTATCATTTAATAAAAAAATATTATATCCTCAAAATATAGACTGGAAAACTACACGGCGTGTAATCATTAATACAGGGCATGTACTCATTTTCCATAAAACTACACGGCATGTATATTTAATATACACTTAATGTACTTTTATTTTCCATTTCTCTTTATCTCCTCCTCCACATTTATTAGACCTTGAGTAATTCCTATTTATTACTTAAATAAATTTAACTACATTACTCGCTAATAATTATATTATTTCACCCAAAATATATTCTCTCGAATAACTAGTGTCGAAATAAATATGATCAGGCATCCTTAAATAATTATTAAACCTCAGTCGGGAATAATATTTATTTAACTTTTTTATTTAACTGAGATAAATGGACACACATATTGTGTGAACCTCTTGGCCCCTTGCTCAGTTGAATTAGGCAGAACCTGCCTAAAGTCAAAGGTTATCATCTAGCAACATGCCAAGAAACCCATAGAGAATGATGTTAATGCTGCAATGCCATGTCACCTCATACGAATGCTTACCATGTAATATAATCCCTTTTTCTCGATATCTTAGATCATGTGGGTTGCATGCTAGTGTCATCAACCCATGTGATCGATTATTCTTTCTTTGAATTTCTAGAATGGAACTCATCCACACCGTACCATGGACATGGATTTATTTAGGCTATATCAATTCCATCAAAGGTCCTGAGATATCTACTTATGTTATGGAATAGAAGGGACAAATGTTTCTCGCATTATCTATTAATGTGGTATTACTTGTGACACAAAAAATGTATCTTAACTCACTGCGAACAGTGTGTCGTCGCAGTTTTCGTCAATACAACTAAGTGAACAAGTTTTAATAACCATTAAAAATAATCTTAAAGTCTAAGGACCAATACAGATGTCTGCAGATATAAACATCCCATGAAACTATGAATTGTGGATTTCCTACTGGTGGGTCTCATTCTCATAATATCCTCTTAGATATTACCAAGGGCGAACACCATGAGAAGGTGCCTCAATGATTTATGAGTACTCACCCCTAATGGCCTGTATTATTTTTTCCCCTCAAATAACATCATTCATCTTTAGAACATATATTCAATAATAGTGTTATGGTACTTCTAGGAACTCATTATAGCAGGGATCCGCTATGACCCTTTAATGAAACAGAAATCCCTAAGACATTATCACATTCATTGTAACGCATAAGAAAAATCAAGATGTGATGAGGCATTAATTAATTAATAAAGTACAATTTAGTTTCTTCTAGGCCACCAACTATAACAGACTTCCACTTGGACTAGAGCCAACAGCTAACAACCTTTAACCCGCTAGATCTCACACGATATTCATGCTTCTGCTGAGATAGGCCTTTATTAATGGGGTCTACCACGTTCTCTTCTGTGGATAATCTACTCCCTGCAACTTCACCCCACTAATAGAAATAACTCAAGAGGTGATACTTCTATATTATGTTCTTTTGTGTTGATGCGACCTTTGTTCTTTTGGAAGAGCCACCATTGCAGTATTATCACAAATCAAAGTGAGAGGATATTTATTGCTAGGAACAACATCAATCTCTTGGAAAATCTTTTGAATCAAGATGACTTCCTTGGCATCATCAGAACCCGCTATATATTCGTACTTCAATGTAGATTCGTCGATAACTAGCAGCATTGAACTCTTCCATCTCACAACTCCTCCATTGTGATAGAAAACAAATCCAGATTACCACATCAGATCATTGTGATCTGTCTGAAATCCGACATCATCATACCCCTTATTTACAAGCTCCTTTCCTCCTCCATACACCATGAACGTATCCTTAGTTCTTCTCAGATACTTAAGGATAGTCTTAACATCAGTCCAATGTTGTTCTCCGGGATCTGCTTGATATCTGCCTACCAAGCTCAGTGCATAGGCAGTATCAATCCTAGTACATAAAATGGAATATGAGATGGATCCTACAGCCGAAGTGTATGGTATCTTACTCATTCTATAATTCTCTTATTGTGTCTGAGGAAACATTTTCTTTGAAAGATGTAGGCCATGTGACACTAAAACCAATGCCATATTGGATTTTTTCCATACTAAATCTCTTTAGTATCTGGTCAATGTATGTACTTGGACATAGTCCAAGCATCCTCTTTGATCTATCATGAATTATCGTGATCCCTAGAATGTATGATGCTTCACCCAAGTCCTTCATGGAGAAACACTTGTTCAACCAGTTCGTAACGGACTGTAAGAATAGTTCATCATTTACAATAAGCAATATGTCATCAACATATACTACTAGGATATCGATCACATTCCCATTAAACCGTTTATAAACAAATGGCTCACATTCATTCTTAATGAACTTAAATTCTTTTATGGCTTCATCAAATTGACTGTTCCATGACCTGGATGCTTGCTTTAATCCATAAATGGATTTTTTCAACTTTTAAACCCATTTGGATTCACATGATGTCATAAACCCTTCTGGTCATTTCATATAGACATCTTCCTAAAGGTTCCCATTAAGGAATATTGTTTTGACATCCATCTTCCAAATCCCATAGTCATGGTAAGCTGCTATGGAATGTATGATTATTATGGACTTAAACATGGAAACTGGCGATAAGGTTTCATCATAGTCAATTCCATGACAATGTATGAACCCTTTAGCTACTACCCTTTCTTTATAGGTGCAAACATGACCTTCCATGTCCATCTTTCTCTAGAATACCCATTTTCATCCAACAATCATTAAATCAACTGGCTCATCGACTAGAACCCAGACTTGGTTCTGATATATGGAATCCAACTAAAAATTCTAGATTTTAGCCATCTTGAAGCTTATGATCTTTCTACTACTTCCTTGTATGAGATTGGTTCATCATTGTACAACAATAATGAATCACCATCCTCGATGACTAGGACACCAAATCTCTCTGGTTCCCTTACCACTCGTGAGATCCTACGCAGTACTTGTTTTTTTGGAACCAATTCTATGAGGAGCTATGCAACTTGTTCCTGTAACAACTCATGTGTATCATGAGAATCATCTTCATCAAAGTCAATATTTCTCCTACTATACTTCTTGAGGATGTGCTCCCGCTCATGAAATATGGCTTGTCTGGTGAAAATCACATTCTTGTCAGAAGGGTTATTTTGGAAATATCATTTCGTTTCCATGGGATATCCTCTAAAGATACACATTGTGCCCCGGGGTGCTAGTTTGTTTCCTGAGAAGGCCTTCAAAATTATTCCCATCCCCGTAAACATGTGTGTGACAAAATTGGTTTCATTCCATTCCATATCTCAGAAGTAATTCCATTTTCCACCTTAGTTGGTACTCGGTTTAATGTGTATGCTTCAGTTTGTAATGCATATCCCCAAACGGATAATTGAAGATTTTCATGATTCATCATTGACATCACCATGTCCAATATGGTGTGGTTACTCCTTTCACTAACACCCTTCCTCTATGGTGTATAAAGAAGAGTGGGCTGAGATAGGATCCCAGACACCTGTAAAGATCGATGAACTCTTACTTTAGATATTCTCCGCCTCGATCCGATCAAAGATTCTTTACCTTCTTACCAAGATGATTCTCTACTTTATTATTGAATTCCTTAAATTTCATTATGGCCACTTACTTATACCTCATTATGTAGACATAGTCATATCTACTCAAATCATCAGTAAAAGTAATGATGTAAGAATATCCACCTCTAACTTCTATAGGAAATTTTCCACACACATCCGTGTCTTCCAATCCAAGAATCTTTGTGGCCCTCTCACACTATCCACCAAAAGGCATCTTGATAATTTTTTATTGTAATCAATCGTGACATCTATCAATTGGTTTTAGCTCAGTAAGGTCAAAATAGCCATCTTGGTAGAGCTTTGTCATGCGCTTTCCATTCACATGACTGAGATAGTGATGCCACAATTGGGTGATGTAAGAGTCATGTGAGTTTGTTTCGTTATCGATTTCAAACACTTGGTTTTCATAATATAATAAATTAAAACTATTATTTAAATGTTCCCTACCATATCATAGGTTTTTCTTATAAAAGGGACAACCCTTATTTCCAAATTTGAAAAAAATCCATCCTTATGCAAAAAAGATACAGAAATTATGTTCTTGGTAACACTTGGCACATAATAATAGTTATGTAAAAGAAGAATCATCCCAATCGGTAGTGAGAGGTGGTAATCCCCAAATGCCAAACGAATGCACCTATAGCATCCCCATGCTTCTGGGTGCAGTTCCTCTTCTAGTGGCCCTGCTTGCCACATGAAAAACACACTGCCTCTCGTTCGTTTCCCTACCTCTTGATCTTCCACTTCATGGAGGGATGGTGCTCAGGGGCTTCAAACCGTTTATAAGTCTTTGTCCCCTTTTCCTTGTCCTTCCGTTTCTTTTTCACCATATGGACTTCGGGTTTTTCATGCCCCATGTCCTTGTCTACCTGGAGAATCAAGGTTAGTTCCTCTGATAGACTCTTCTCATTGCCTCTCATGTTATAATTGGCAATGAAGCTAGAGAAGGTCTTGGGCAGTGATGATAGGATGAGATCTGTACGCAACTCATCCGGGAATTAAATCCCTAAGATGTATATGCATTCAATGTAGCCAATAAGCTTGACTACATGAGGCCCAGATTGCACAGACTCTCCAGGCATAGTTGTAAACAAAGCATTGGAGATCTCATACCTCTCTTATCTCACCTTTTCTTGGTAGAGTGTCGTAACGTGAGACATCATGCTTGTAACACCCTGAGATTTTATGAAAAATATTCTTTTAATTTCATTAATGTCTTGTGTTGTATGCTACACCATGATTACCTTGAGCTATAGTCAACACCGTATTATCTTGCAGTATACGCAACACTATTCTTGGATCGTGTTACACACAATTTTGATAATAGTTATTCTACGCAACATTGAGTATATATATATATATATTCAATGTATAAATGAAATATGGTTGGTTTATGTAATACGAAACAACGAAGGATTCTTGCACAGCACGCAACCCTAACTTGGCTTGCATTACACGTAATCGCGACCTTCCTCGATAGAGTGTGTTGTACGCAATACCGGGATTTACTAAACAACGATATATTAATATAATATTATTATGAACTAGCGGGTATGAATAGTATTAACTAAATTTTGAATCTTATAACATTATTATTCTTCTTAAACATTTTCTAAAACATGGTATAAGAACAAAATAAAATTTTTCGGGAAAAATAAGTATTTTTCAAAAAATGCAGTTTTGCCACATTTTGATGGCGCACCCACTTTAAATCTAGTTTTTGACAAGTTTATAAGTTCAATTTTACAAAATAAAATTCATATTTGGAATCATGAAATAAAAATTTACTTTGGATAAATTTTTCATATTATTCTGGTAACTTTTATATTTCGATGAATAGTAAAAACACGCAATATTTTAATTAAAAACAACTTTTTTCATCGCAATAATTTATATGGTTATATTATAATATTAAATGGTTTTAAATTATAAATAGAATATATTTTTACCATTTAATATAATGTATGTCATCAGCATTGATTCTACCTTGAATTCGTAGGATAAATCAATTCAATCTTTTGCAATGTTTTAAAGAAAAACCTGTTTTCTTTCGATAACGGGATTAATTTTAATTTAATTTCTGCAAATTATGTGTATGAAATATGAAAAAATGGATTCCATATTTGGAATCAGTGGGTACAGATTATGTTAATAGGCTACTTTTTAATTTTGGGAATTATGAATAGTAACTACGGTAAATTTTATTTACCATAGATAAAGGTAAATCGGGTAATTAAGGATAAATATAATATTATAAAATTATCCTAACACTTGGAAAAATCCTATTGGATGGCTAAAAGTAGACCCATATAACCTAAGGGTAGGATTAGATTCATTTTATGGACTTTTTTCCATGAAAATAATTTAATTATTATTAAAACCAAAGAATGTGACAACATGACACTTTCTTAAATTTTATAAGTATAATAATTTTAATTTAGTGATAAACTTCATGAAACTTGGAAAATGAATAGTCTCTGGAAAGATAATACAATTATATACATCATATGAATTTATTTAGAATTTTTGGGGATTAAATTATTATCATTTATTATGACACAAAGATGATGCATTAATTGTCTTATTAATGAAATATTGACATAATTGATGTTATAATTGCCCAAATAAATTTAATTTGAGGCTTTTTATGACTTAAACTAATTTTCTAGGTTAATATGACATGTTATTGTTGATTTAAGTAACTTTTTTCGAACGTATCATTAAGTTATGTATTTCATAAAAATCATGTACCAAATAGTGTCAAAATTGACATAAATTAGTTTTTAAAACAAATATTATATTATTAATTGTTATTTTATTCCTAAAAATATAAGGTTCGTCCAAATGACTTATATATGGTTATATATATTAATAATAAACAACATGGGGTTCGTTTTGCTCGATATAGTAAGTTTATTAACCATATAGTGTAAGAAAACAAAAAGACACGGTAAAAGTTAAATTATTTAACTTAGAGTTAAATCTAATTGATAAGGTTAAAATAATAACCTAAAATTGTCTAAATCCTATTGTATGAGAGTATTTAGACCCATCCCCACTTTAGCTTCGAAATAAGGCCCTTTGGAACCATTATAAACAGAATTTGACCTTAATATAAAATAATAATTTGAGATTTTCCTAAGGTGCCCCTCTCCTCCCTTATAAAAGGGCACCTCCTCCCTCTCCTCCTCACACCAATTTTGAGCATTAAAGCTCGGCCAACCCCTGCCAAAAGCTCTTCTACACTTACGTAGTATCATCCTAGAGGTCTGGGTCTTCTTCAAAGACCATCCTTAGTTCATTAAGTGGAGGTTAAGTGAAGGCGCGTCAAAAAGAGGTAATATCCATTACCGATCTTTTTCAATTTCTTTCTTCTCCAACTTCTTCTTCTTTAGTTGTTTCATGATAAAGTAATAACATGAGGATTTCTTATATACTAATATGTTATTATAAATATGAAACAATTCTAATTAACCTTCTATCCATCCTACAGAAAAAGGAAATCACCGCGCGTGCGTACGTACGGAATACCGTCTCCACGCCGTGGTGTAATCTATTTTCCGCCACCACCTTAATTGGATGGGTATAATGGTGTAATGAGTAACTATATATGATTATTATAAAGTGATATTGATACTGAAATAGTATACATATACTTCAACACAATTCCACGACCATGATAATGATATCATTGCTCGTGCGTATGTACGGACTACCGTCTCCACGATGCGATGAGATTCATTCTCCACATTAACCATTCATGATTGATTATAAAGTATATATAATGAATAATAATGAAATATATGACATGTTAAATCTACTGGATTTATGTATATATATATATATGTATGTTATCTACTTACTTCCATTCAAGACAATAAGGAAAGGAAAACAGTGTTCATGCGTACGTACGGACTACCGTCTACATGAATGGTGTGTTTCTTTTCATTTATCTATCTATTATATATATATATATATATAATGAATATATATGATATATAAATCATGTTTTATATTCTGGATGTAAGTAAATCATGATATAAGTAATAATAATGTCAAGAACAACAATTCCAAACACCTACGATAAATGAAACGATTTTACCCAAAACACTTGTTTAACATGGAATTTACAAAAGAACGGGTAATATAAAGTCATAAGTGAACCATATAAGATATCATAAAAATTAATATGATTCTGTAATAAGTTATTGAAATTATTTAAATCATTATACAGGAGGTTCAGACACTTACGAAGCAAATCAGACCTAAGGTATGGGAAATATCACAATCTCATTTTTATCCGAGATTGTTTATACTTTGGTATTTACTGGGGTGTATTTTATCATCCACAAACATGTTTCACAATATGTAATATTATTTACATCCACTTACAAATTTTTAAATCCTATTTTACCTTTCGGTAAGATTTTAGTAAAATATATGAAAGGAATCTTTTGTCGTTTTTCGTACGAGGTACTTTTTGACTTTTCCGACAAAAGTACGAGAAGAATGTTTTTTTAACATATACGGCATGAATGTATTTTTAAAACATTATTTCCAAAAGATTCCTTTACAAGTTTTCACGTTTATTTTTAATCAACTTCTTTTAGTTTATAATTGTACGAAATTTTAAGAAAGGAAATGTGTTTTTGAAGCAGAAAGGATATTTTTCTCAAGAATGGAGTTCAAGTGTTTTATCAAAATTATTTTTCCATATAAGATAATAAAGGGTTCTATTTCTATCCCTGTTATTAAATTTTTTTGATTATGTTGGGATGGAATTATTTTTATGAATTCCTTTATCTTATTTGAATTGTTTTATGATGTCATGATGTTTAAGATTCCCATTTTTATTACATGGGTTATGCTATGATGTATGGTTTATGATTTTGTGACACGCATAAGAATGATATCATTATTAGATGGGTGGAACCTATATCTCCCTCCAATTCATTGGGTAAATATTTTATATATCATGAGATAGACATGGCTGGAATGGTAGGTTATACATGTTCAGTGAAACAGGACTGAAACGAGGGTGACTCGGTTCAGAAATGGACTTTGTCCACTAAGATAGTCTTGGCAATGAGTCTTGACTAATAAGATATGATTCTCTATGATTATGTGTGTATGCCACAAAGTTTGATGTTTTAAGTTATGATTATTGAGATTTCATTTCACTACTATGATTTATCCCATGTTATTATATTATGATCTCTTTTGCAGGTTAAGATTTCCAAAATGATATGTTCTTATGAATATGATGTGATTGATTTTTCTTTTGTTTACCCTTACTGAGCATTTGAGCTCACCCTTTTATGTTTTCTTTTCTCTAGGATATAAAGAAAGGTTTTAGGTAAAAAAAAAGGAAGATCTTTATTGGAGATGTTGAAGATCTTTCACCATGATTAGAAGATTACGTTCCGAGTTTCCAAATACACTAAACTATTACGGTCCTTGTGTGTGTGTTTTTGTTATGTAATAAGTATTATGCAAAAGTAATGTAATGTCCTTGTACGTTACGCTTCGGGACTCAACAGTTGGTATCAGAGGAAATGTTTAGTCAACCATTGGAAACTAGGATGCGAAAACGTTAGTGAGATCCCTAGAGATATTTCTAAGGTATGTCTAGGGATGTCCATAAGGATTAGTATACGTATAGGATACAGTCCTAGAACAATGGTAACGATCTTAGAATTTAACCTAAGATGTTAGATATTGAGGATACTCCCCCTTTATTATATTGTTTTCCCTAGCATGATTTTTGCCTCTCACACTCTTCTTTTTGGGTTTTAGACGATGGCTGGAACCCGAAGGAACCGTATTGTTCAAAGTAATGGACAATGCAATGATTGTCCTCCTGCACAAGCAAATGTTATGGGAGATGGAGTGAAAAATATTATTGCTATACTTACACAAGCTATGAATCATTCTGGATTACAAATGAGCAAAGAAGGGAACAATATTCTATTGAGTCCTTCATGAGTCAACGCCCACCTTCTTTTAGTGGGTCTTCTGATCCACTTGTTGCTGAAAAGTGGATCAGTACCACTAAAAATATATTTTCAGTTATTCAATGTTCTGAACATGATAAATTCATCTTAACAGTATATCGTTTGGAAGGTGATGCTGATCAATAGTGGAATCATATCAAGAATACGAGGCAATGAGATGAAATTGAGTCCATGGAATGGGACGAGTTAAAGAACTTATTTTTCAATAAGTACTTCCCTCGTATTCTTTGAACAAAGATGGAGAATGAGTATCTTGAAATAAAGAAAAAGGATGATGAATCTGTTGGTATATACGAAGCGAATTTTACAAGGCTTGCAAGGTATGCATCTGGATTTATCATCTAACCTGAAAGTAAAGTTGATCGATTCTTTAGTGGCCTAAAACCAAATCTTCGAAGGGCATTAGCTATAAGAGACTTCAGTAGCTATGAAGAAATTGTACGTTGTGATATCAAGGTAGAAATGGAAGTTGGTGTTACTTATCCATCTCATATTTTTGACAAGAAATGAAAGATGGAGTTCAAGGATAAATCTCAGAATAATGGTGAAAAGAAGATGAATGTTAACTTATGCTCAAAGTGTGGAAAGAAGCATGGTGGATATTGTCTTAAAGGGACAAGTAAATGTTTCAAATGTGGAAAGGAAGGTCATCAGGAATTTGAATGCCGCAATGATGGGAATAATAATCCTAATGATGCAAACAAAGGAAGGGATACACAGAATGAACCTACTACACCTCAATGCTTCAAGTGCATGTAAATGGGGCATTATGCTAATAAATTCCCTAATCCAATGGTTAGTGATGATCGACATGAGAAACCACTTAAAGCAAAGGATAAAGGGATGTCACATGCGATCACCATTGGCGATGTTGAATATGACAACGATGTGGTGGAATGATTAAGTGTTTATGTAATGGGATTCCAAAATAATGTTTTATATAGTATCGTGGAATATTGGAATATTTATGTTTTGGTCTTTTGTAGTTTTCAATAATTTTATGGCATCGGTAACCATGAAAAGTGATTGAAATATTTTTGGAATGTAGATGATATGCACACAATGAAGGGATAAAGAGAATCTAATATGTTTGTGAAGTGCCCAGATCAGTGTGAATCACTGAGAGGGGGAGGGGTTGAATCAGTGATCCCTTAAAACTTTTTACTAATTGATTCTTATCAATTAAACCTCTATGGCTGGTTAAAGCCTCGATCCACTCTTCTTGTATCTCTCAACCTTTCCCGAATGATATAGTAATGAAAAGGCACAGGACACAAGGATTTATAAGGTTCGGCACCAAAGACCTACATCCTTGCCATGCTCTCCCAGCATGGATTCTCCCATTATAATCTGTTAGTATTACAATGGTCGATATAGAGTCCCACTGTATCTATATTGAGTCCCACAGGAGGGTCATTATACTGCGTCCCACAGTGTTACCAGAGTCCCACCAGCCTGCTCCAGAATCCCACTGAAGACTTCTTCCACCCTGAGTCTCACAGGGGGCTTCTCCTGGCTCCTCGAGTCACACGAGTAGCTCTTCTTCACATTAAGTTCTTCAAGTATCCTCAGCAGCCTGGGCTAAAGGCTGCTGGCCTTGCTCTTCTTCTGATTACTTGTGGTGAACAGGTCTTCTCGTCTTTCTCAGGATTTATCACCCTCTTCTAAGGATGACATGGCTTCTCTCTTCAACTACTGAATACTCAGACAACTGATATCTATAACTCCAGTCTGGTCCAGTCTCACATCAGAACAACTTCACGCACTAAGTGCATGGCAACTCTGTCTCTTCATGCAATGATTGCATGGCCTTCTCAAAATATTCTTCAAGAACTTTCAGTCTTGGTCAACTCAAACGCACACCACTGATTTAAGCTTGTTCAGTGTGCGCGTGCATGCATGCATGCATGCACTTCCCTTTCCTTCTTCTTGGTGTGATAAACCCACAAAGGGTGTAATCCTTTTTAGCACACACCTTCTCACTTCCTTCACACACTTTGTTCTTATTGGTTACACACTTAAATGTGTGTTCTACTTTAGTGTGAGGTATCCTTCTTCTTCTCCTTCTTAGTGTGTACACACCACTTAGGCACACACTAAGGTTCGGCCTCTTTGCTCTTTGCACACACTTCTTCCACTTTTTGCACACAAGTGAGCTTGGCCTCTTCTTCTTGCACATAAATGGCTACGGCCAACTTCTTGTTCACTATGCACACACACTGTCCACGGTGAGGGTGTTTTCTCCTTTTAGCACACACACACTTGGTGTGTAATTATCATCACCCGAATCTCCTACTGCCCATATGAAGGCGCGCAAGTGCTTGATGAGCCGTGGCCTCCTCTTCTTCAACACTGCCGCGCAAGCCACAACAAACCTCGAGGGCGCTCAAGGTACTTGCGGCCTCGGGTACTTCCTGTCGCGCAAAAGAAAGATGCGCATAGGAATTCACCCAACCTTCTTGTCGCGCAATGAAGTTGCGCGCAAGGAACTCAGCCGCGCAAATATAATTGCACGGGGGCTTCAACTTCACGAGGCAGAGCACACGCGGGACGACAAGTTTTCAACAAAACATCAGAACATCAGCAAACCTAAAAGAGAGCATGGGATCTCCTTTTATAGGCAGAGAGATGCCTCAGTCCATCCGCGTGTTAAATCATGAATCACCGAAGATTTCGGATCTTCAAAATCTTTCCAATCTTTATTTTTATCCTCGGTTCACACGGGCTCCCCTTCTATATTTTTTTTCCTCCACGTGCATGCGACTTAGAACACATGCACGGCTTCTTCTCTTCTATTCCATGCAAAACACGAACCCATGAAGCCTCGGCAACTTCGTTTTCCTCGGCCGAACTCCAAAATCCTCATTTGTTGCATGTAGAGTCATTTTAATGCATGATCGTGTTCGATAGGTCTAGACGAGATCAATGGAGCCTTCAGCTTCGGAAATGGTGGTCGGGAACTCAAAAACCATGCTCGGATGGCGCCTGGTTCGTCGGCAGCTCGCGGGAGACTTCGGACGAGCTCGGGGTTGAAGGCGGTCTCGCAGCCGTTGGATCGGCGATTCAATTGATCTCTGATGGCCTGGATCAGATCATCTCGACGCGGATCAGATGTGCGGCTTAGATCGTTCGCGCGATCAATCGTGCGGATGGGATTCGCTCCGGGAATTTTTCTGCGTCCCACATCGAAACGGCGAGCGGATTTTCCGCTCTTTATCAACCTAGCGCTCCCATCAACTCAGCAATTGAACTTCCAACCTCCACGGTGCCGCCCCGCACCGTGTTCTCCCTGTGGGCGCGCTCTTGCGCCCACCTCTGCTCCTCGCGGGCGCGCTATGTGCCCACTCTGCACTGCCTGACACTCGTGGGTGCGCTCATGTGCCCCTACCGCGCTCCTCCGGGCTTGCCCCAGACGCCCATGCGGTGTCTTGGGTGCGTCCTGCCGCCCTGGGCTCGCCCCACGGGTTCCCCCATGTGTGTGGGTGCCTAGTGCCCATGCCTTGGGGTTGAACCCACAAGGTGCCTTGGCTGGCCATATTTTTGGCAAAGGGACAGAATGTTACATTTTCAAAAACAAAGTACTCCATATGAAAAATGCCCATTCTAAATGCCAATCCATCTTCCTCTAAGCCATTCTTCTTCTACATTTTTCTTCTTCTTCTTAAGAATTCCTCCATTCATCCTCAACATTTATTTATCACTTAGGAATGGAAATTCTTGAAGGTTCTTCATCAACTGTGCTCTTGAATCACAGCAAAGCTCCAATGAGCTTCATTGATCAAATCAGAGATCAATTGGATCTTCTTCACATTCAAATGCAATAAGTGTTAGTTCATGGACTTCATTAATCCACTTCATCCACTTAGAAGTTGTGGATGGATCCCTTTCATCTCCTCATGCATTGTGAATACAATGCATGGTCTTCTATCTTTGTTGTGACATTGTATCTAGGTGATACAAGTTCTTGGAACTTAAAGAGAAGCTCAACAATCGTCTGATATTCATATAGAATGTTTCAACCACAACATCCTATGTCACTTAGTGAATCTCCTAAGTGACATGCATCTTAGTACCATGGCCATTCTCTTCTCCTCACCAACACCATCACATCCTTTGTCATTCACATATTGAAACTCCTCGACATCCATCCATTCATTCCTTGACAACAACATACCTCATTGACAACAAATGCAACACAATGCACTTCAATCTCCCCCTTTGTATTTGTTGGCAATACACTAGAGCACATATGAATGGGTCAATATGTGTGTCAATATTTCTCCCCCTTATTGGAAACCAAATGCAAAGGTGTGGTGTGGTTCCTTTTCAAAATATCACTTCCTCCCTTTGAAAAGTATTTTCTTGAAAAACACTGAGAGAGGGATGATGTCACATGTTCTCTTTAGCAAAGAACCTTTAGTAAATCAACTCTAAGTCTTCTTGGGCTAACCTGGTGTAGAAAACAAGAGTGATGTAACCAAGGTACTCAATGTTGTCCAACATTCACAATACATGTAAGATCATGCTTCAAGGGGCTTGAAATTTTTCAGATATAACAATGAATTTGCTAAATCCTCCACAACTTCACAAAACTCATTAGAAAGTTCAGGTGCACAGATAATGCTTCCCCTTTCATCCATTTGACTTCAATCAATACTCCCCCTTAATTGTCATGATGAATACAATTAAGAAACAAGGGATGAAAGTATGATTGGAATACCTTCACTTTTCTCAAGATGATATTAAATCCCAAAATATCATCTTCTCCAGATTGGCTCCCCCTCAAGGGGTGCACTCCATTCTGTCCAAACCACTCTCCAGATGAGAATGATCATCATCTTCAATTCCCTACAATGTTAGCACATGTAAATACAAGTTATTAGGGAATAAGATGGAACCTCCTTGGTTCATCAATGTGAACAAAAAGGTTGAGAAGATTCTGTCAACCGAGATGTCCCATTTTCACCATTCTTCACACTTGCACATTTGATCTTCAATGATGTTTGTGCTGGTGTGGATCTCAACACATCTTCATGTGAAATCTTCTTCTTCCCTTTTGCCTTAGCAATTGCCAGAACTTCATCTTCAGCTCTCTGTAGATCTTTGGCAAGTTGCCACTGATTTGGCAATATGATTAACAAGTCATTTGGAAGTGTGGCCTCAGTTCTGGAAGTTCCACATGGTTCTTTGGATGCTGCTAAGCTACCTCTCTTAGGCAACTTATTTTCAATCAATCCCTTCTTCTTTTTGATTGATTGTCTTTTGGAGTTTAGTCTGCTTCTATTTAGTTTCATGGCTTCTTTACAAAGGTCCATGATGTGTCCTTTCTTTCCACAGTAGAAGCATGTTTTCTTGGTGGTCCTTCTGGATGCATCACCCTTCTTGGATTTCAATTCCAAGGACTTATCTTCATTCTTCAAACTCTTCTTGGGAGCATCGTCCACTTTCTTCTGCTTGATTCCCAAGGAATCTCTATTAGCCAGGTTTAGTGATCTTCTCTTCATTCCAGCTTCGGATACATTCGGAGATTGATATGTATCAACTCTTTGACCACTTTTGCAACCATCCCAGATGTTGTCAAGTAATCCAAATCTATTTGCAGTAAACAGATGTCTCTGGACCTTTGGATGTTGCTTCCTTCCTTCTGGCTTGCTCCCCCTTGGCATGGGCTTCCTCTGTGCTTTGGCATTCAGTGGATTGTACCAACAATCCTTTGCACAATGCCCATACTTGTTACAACACCAGCATTGTCCCACGAATCTTGACCTCTTCAGTCCTTCTGATTGTAGGGTACTTTTCTTGACCTGTTGTGCTGTTTCAGGAGAACTCTGCTTCTTTACTGTCTTCATCCATATTTGTTTGGAATTATTCTTCCATCCTGCACTTTTTGTGGAAACACAATTAGAATCATCAGTACAAGATGGGATGGATGGTACCTTCTTTTTAGAAGTTGTTGCCTTTTTATTAGAGGATGTCTTTCTTTTAGAATCATCCTACTCAATGCTCACTTGAGTAGCAACATTTCTTCTTTCAGCTGACTGGGAGGATTCAGCTTCTGGTGATTGCTAATTTTTCAATATCACCTCTAGTTCTGTGTATTTCATGTTGAGGGAGTTCTTCTCATCCTCAACTGTTCTTAGCTTTCCTTCCCAATTTTCCACCAGTTGTTTCATCTGGTCTTCATGCATCTTCTTCAATTCTTGCAATGAATTGTCCAGCTCCGTCACCTATTTGACTTTTTCTTCGAGTTGAGCATCTCTGACAACCATTGATACTTTGTGCAACTTCTCCAGTGCATGGAAAACATCTCTGACCATTATTTTAAAGAAATCATTCTCAGAAAGGCTTCTTGCAATTCATCAGCAGTGTCTTCATATCTTTCATTGCAAAGAGAAACAGTTTCATCTTTAGCCTTCACCAGCTTTCTGAGAGTGTTGGTTATGCCAACCCTTTTAGCCAATTGATCTTCCATTGCATTGGATTCTTCTTCTAGCTGTAATTTTTCTTCTTGAAGATCAAGGATTCCAGTAGTAATACACATTGCCACTTCCTTGGGGACAGTCTTCTGAAGATATTTGAGTGCATTTTGAAGATCATTCATTGTTCCAACTTCATCACAGCTAGGACAGGCTTTCTTCATCTTCTTGGCCTGTTTCTTCTTTCTATTTTTCTGAGTCTTGGAAGATATCTCCATTTGAGGCTGGTCACTCATTTCCTCAAATCTGTACTTCATAAAGACTCCCTTGGATCTTTTAGAGGGAACCTTCCCTCTGATACCAATTGAAGTGCCCAGATCAGTGTGAATCACTGAGAGGGGGAGGGGGTGAATCAGTGATCCCTTAAAACTTTTTACTAATTGATTCTTATCAATTAAACCTCTATGGCTGGTTAAAGCCTCGATCCACTCTTCTTGTATCTCTCATCCTACCAGAATGATGCAGTAATGAAAAGGCACAGGACACAAGGATTTACAAGGTTCGACACAAAAGGCCTACATCCTTGCCATGCTCTCCCAGCATGGATTCTCCCATTATAATCTGTTAGTATTACAATGGTCGATACAGAGTCCCACTGTATCTCTCCTGAGTCCTACAGGAGGGTCTTTATACTGCGTCCCACAGTGTTACCAGAGTCCCACTGGCCTGCTCCAGAATACCACTGAAGACTTCTTCCACCCTGAGTCTCACAGGGGGCTTCTCTTGGCTCCTCGAGTCACACAAGTAGCTCTTCTTCAATTTATGTTCTTCAAGTATCCTCAGCAGCCTGGGATAAAGGCTGCTGGCCTTTCACTTCTTCTGATCACTTGTGGTGAACAGGTCTTCTCATCTTGCTCAGGATTTATCACCTTCTTCTAAGGATGACCTGGCTTCTCTCTTCAACTACTGAATACTCAGACAACTGATATCTATAACTCCAGTCTGGTCCAGTCTCACATCAGAACAACTTCACACACTATGTGCGTGGCAACTCTGTCTCTTCATGCAATGATTGCATGTCCTTCTCAAAATATTCTTCAAGAACATTCTGTCTTGGTCAACTCAAATGCACACCACTAATTTAATCTTGTTCAGTGTGCGCGTGCATCCATGCATGCATGCACTTCCCTTTCCTTCTTCTTGGTGTGATAAACCCACAAAGGGTGTAATCCTTTTTAGCACACACCTTCTCACTTCCTTCACACACTTTGTTCTTATTGGTTACACACTTAAATGTGTGTTCTACTTTAGTCTGAGGTATCCTTCTTCTTCTCCTTCTTAGTGTGTACACACCACTTAGGCACACAATAAGGTTCGGCCTCTTTGCTCTTTTCACACACTTCTTCCACTTTTTGCACACAAGTGAGCTTGGGCTCTTCTTCTTGCACATAAATGGCTACGGCCAACTTCTTGTTCACTATGCACACACACTGTCCACGGCGAGGGTGTTTTCTCCTTTTAGCAGAAACACACTTGGTGTGTAATTCTCATCACCCGAATCTCCTACTGCCCATATGAAGGCGCGCAAGTGCTTGATGAGCTGTGGCCTCTTATTCTTCAACACTGCCGCGCAAGCCACAACAAACCTCGAGGTCGCGCAAGGTACTTGCGGCCTCGGGTACTTCCTGTCGTGCAAATGAAAGATGTGCAGGGGACTTCACCCAACCTTCTTGTCGCGCAAAGAAGTTGCGCGCAAGGTACTCAGCCGCACAAATATAATTGCACGGGGCTTCAACTTCGCGAGGAAGAGCACACGCGGGACGACAGATTTTCAACAAAACTTCAGCACATCAGCAAACCTAAAAGAGAGCATGGGCTCTCCTTTTATAGGCAGAGAGATGCCTCAGTCCATCCGCGTGTTAAATCTTGAATCACCAAAGATTTCGGATCTTAAAAATCTTTCCAATCTTTATTTTTATCCTCGGTTCACGCGGGCTCCCCTTCTATATTTTTTTTTCCTCCACGTGCATGCGACTTAGAACGCATGCACGGCTTCTTCTCTTCTATTCCATGCAAAACACGAACCCATGAAGCCTCGGCAACTTCGTTTGCCTCGGCCGAACTCCAAAATCCTCATTTGTTGCATGCAGAGTCATTTTAATGCATGATCATGTTCGGTAGGTCTAGACGAGCTCAATGGAGCCTTCGGCTTCGGAAATGGTGGTCGGGAACTCAAAAACCATGCTCGGATGGCGCCGGGTTCGTCGGCATCTCGCGGGAGACTTCGGACGAGCTCGGGGTTGAAGGCGGTCTCGCAGCCGTTGGATCGGCGATTCAATTGATCTCGGATGGCCTGGATCAGATCATCTCGCCGCGGATCAGATGTGCGGCTTAGATCGTCCGCACGATCAATCGTGCGGCTGGGATTCGCTCCTAGAATTTTTCTGCGTCCCACATCGAAACGACGATCGGATTTTCCGCACTTTATCAACCTAGCGCTCCCATCAGCTCAGCAATTGAACTTCCAACCTCCACGGTGCCGCCCCGCACCGTGTTCTCCCTGCGGGCGCGCTCTTGCGCCCACCTCTGCTCCTCGCGGGCGCGCTATGCGCCCACTCTGCACTGCCTGACACTCGCGGGTGCGCTCATGCGCCCCTACCGCGCTCCTTCGGGCGTGCCCCAGACGCCCATGCAGTGTCTTGGGTGCGTCCTGTCACCCTGGGCTCGCCCCACGGGTTCCCCCATGTGTGTGGGTGCCTAGCGCCCATGCCTTGGGGTTGAACCCTCAAGGTGCCTTGGCTGGCCATATTTTTGGCAAAGGGACAGAATGTTACTTTGTCAAAAACAAAGTACTCCATATGAAAAATGCCCATTCTAAATTCCAAGCCATCTTCCTCTAAGCCACTCTTCTTCTAAATTTTTCTTCTTCTTCTTAAGAATTCCTCCATTCATCCTCAACATTTATTTATCACTTGGGAGTGGAAATTCTTGAAGGTTCTTCATCAACTGAGCTCTTGAATCACAGCAAAACTCCAATGAGCTTCATTGATCAAATCACAGATCAATTGGATCTTCTTCACATTCACATGCACTAAGTGTTAGTGCATGGACTTCATTAATCCACTTCATCCACTTATAAGTTGTGGATGGATCCCTTTCATCTCCTCATGAATTGTGAATTCAATGCATGGTATTCTATCATTGTTGTGACATTGTATCTAGGTGATACAAGTTCTTGGAACTTAATGAGCAGCTCAACAATCGTCTGATATTCATAGAGAATGTTTCAACCACAACATCCTATGTCACTTAGTGAATCTCCTAAGTGACATGCATCTTAGTACCATGGCCATTTTCTTCTCCTCACCAACACCATCACATTCTTTGTCATTCACATATTGAAACTCCTTGACATTCATCCATTCATTCCTTGACAACAACATACCTCATTGACAAAAAATGCAACACAGTGCAGTTCAGTTTGATAGTATTCATGAGCTCATGATTGATATAAGTTTTTTGAGGATTTTGGTATGTGTAAAGTGTTAACTTTTAACTACATTAATGTTTTCACTATGGTTCAATGGGTAGTCAAGAGAATACATTATTAAGGCCTTTGAATGTTTGGAATGTGACCAACAAGACATATCTTATGATATATGGGGATCAACAATGGTATTAAATATCTGGTAATCATTTTCACTATATTATGAGAATGGACTGCAGTATTATGGATACACCTAAAGATTGGAATGGATTATGTTGGACATATGTTATTATTGTTTAAGGATAGAAGTTTTTTTTTGATATTATTGATGAAATGTTTTAGTAATAAAGTTTTAGAAAAACAACAACCTGCAGGATGGGCGGCATCCCATCGCGTCGGACAAGGTCGTAGGAATCGAACCCACAACCGAAGTGTGACTGGCCTTTATCACCTACCACTGGCCTACAGGAAGCCCCTGGTTAGTAGAAACTAGTTTTACCTTCTTAAGCGGTATGATATATGAAGTATAAGTTCATTTTAGGAAACATATAAGATTAATCTCACTATAGATGGACTTATGTATTTTGTGATAACTTTTCTAACCATTTGTTTGAGATAGATGGAATGACCCATCATTCTATCACATGATCTCCTAACACATCACGAATGAAAAATTCAACTTCATTTCTTTAAGATATGAAGTGGAAATTGTCCAAAGAACGACAAATGGTGAGACTATTCCAAAATCACTAAAGTATTTATTCTAATTCCAATTTCATCAACTTTAGGGAAATAATCTTGAAAACAAAAAATTTTTTCCTAGTGCTATTATATCTGATGAATCAGATGATACCTTAGATCATCACAAATTTATGGCTTTGTGATTGCTGGATTTTCCATAGCAATGTTCTCTACCACTCTCCATCAGAACATGATGGGTAGATTTCACTTCCATATCCATATTTTCACCTATGTGGAAACCCAATGATTAGTTTATTTGGATAACCTTTAGGTTTCATACATTTGTTTTTAAATATTGGTTTTAGTATTCCTTTTTATGATGTGGGTTTCTATTAAAGAATCTTTTGAATTGTAAACCATTTATAACCGCGACGAATTTCGAGGTCGAAATTCATTTTAAGGGGGGTAGAATGTAACACCCTGAGATTTTATGAAAAATATTCTTTTAATTTCATTAATGTCTTGTGTTGTATGCTACACCAAGGTTACCTTGCGCTATACTCAACGACGTATTATCTTGCAGTATATGCAACACTATTCTTGGATCATGTTACACACAATTTTGATAATAGTTATTCTACACAACATTGAGTATATATATATATATTCAATGTATAGATGAAATATGGTTGGTTTATGTTATATGAAACAACAAAGGATTCTTGCACAGCACGCAACCCTGACTTGGCTTGCATTACACGCAATCACGACCTTCCTCGATAGAGTGTGTTGTACGCAATACCGGGTTTTACTAAACAACGATATATTATTATAATATTATTATGAACTAGCCGTTATGAATAGTATTAAATAAATTTTGAATCTTATAACATTATTATTCGTCTTACACATTTTCTAAAACATGGTATAAGAACAAAATAAAAGTTTTCAGGTAAAATAAGTATTTTTCAAAAAATGCAGTTTTGCCACCTTTTGATGATGCACCCACATTAAATCTAGTTTTTGAAAAGTTTATAAGTTCAATTTGACAAAATAAAATTCATCTTTGGAATCATGAAATAAAAATTTACTTTGGATAAATTTTTCATATTATTCTGGTAACTTTTATATTTTGATGAATAGTAAAAACACGCTATATTTTAATTAAAAATAACTTTTTTCATCGCAATAATTTATATGGTTAAATTATAATATTAAATGGTTTTGAAGTATAAATATAATATATTTTTACCATTTAATATAATGTATGTCATCATCATTGATTCTACCTTGAATTCGTAGGATAAATCAATTCAATCTTTTGCAATGTTTTAAAGAAAAACCTGTTTTCTTTCGATAACAGGATTAATTTTAATTTAATTTCTGCAAATTATGTGTATGGAATTTGAAAAAATTGATTCCATATTTTGAATCAGTGGGTACAAATTATGTTAATAGGCTACTTTTTTTTGGGAATTATGAATAGTAACTACAGTAAATTTTATTTACCATAGTTAAAGGTAAATCTGGTAATTAAGGGTAAATATAATATTATAAAATTATCCTAACACTTGGAAAAATCCTATTGGATGGATAAAAGTATACCCATATAAACTAAGGGTAGGATTAGATTCATTTTATGGACTTTTTTCCATGAAAATAATTTAATTATTATTAAAACCAAAGAATGTGACAACATGACACGTTCTTAAATCTTATAAGTATAATAATTTTAATTTAGTGATAAACTTCATGAACCTTCAAAAATTAATAGTCTCCAGAAAGATAATACAATTATATACATCAAAGAAGTTTATTTAGGATTTTTTGGGATTAAATAATTATCATTTATTATGACACAAAGATGATGCAGTAATTGTCTTATTAATGAAATATTGACATAATTGATGATATAATTCCCAAATAAATGTAATTTGAGACTTTTTATGACTTAAAATAATTTTCTAGGTTAATATGACATGTTATTGGTGATTTAGGTAACTTGTTTCGAATTTATCATAACGTTATGAATTTCACAAAAATCATGTACCAAATAGTGTCAAAATTGACATAAATTAGTTTTTAAAACAAATATTATATTATTAATTGTTATTTTATTCCTAAAAATCTAAGGTTCGGACAAATGACTTATATAAGGTTATATATATTAATAATAAACAACTTGAGGTTATTTTGGCTTGATATAGTAAGTTTATTTACCATATAGTGTAAAAAAACAAAAAGGCACGGTAAAAGTGAAATTATTTAACTTAGAGTTAAATCTAATTGATAAGGTTAAAATAATAACCTAAACTTGTCTAAATCCTATTGGATGAGAGTATTTAGACCCATACCAACTTTATATTCGAAATAAGACTCTTTGGAACCATTATAAACCGAATTTGACCTTAATATAAAATAATAATTTGAGATTTTCCTAAGGTGCCCCTCTCCTCCCTTATAAAAGGGCACCTCCTCCCTCTCCTCCTCACACCAATTTTTAGCATTAAAGCTCGGCCAACCCCTGCCAAAATATCGTCTCCACTTACCTAGTATCATCCTAGAGTTCCGGGTCTTCTTAAAATACCATCCATAGTTCTTCAAGTGCAGGTTAAGTGAAGGCGCGTCAAAAAAGAGGTAATATCCATTCCCGATCTTTTTCAATTTCTTTCTTCTTCAACTTCTTCTTCTTTAGTTGTTTCATGATAAATTAATAACATGATTATTTCTTATATACTGATATGTTATTATAATTATGAAACAATTCTAATTAACCTTTTATCCATCCTACTGAAAAAGGAAATCATCATGGGAGCGTATGTACGGAATACCGTCTCCACGCCGTGGTGTAATTTATTTTCCGCCACCACCTTAATTGGATGGGTATAATCATGTAATGAGTAACTATATATGATTATTATAAATTTATATTGATACTTAAATATTATACATACACATCAACACAATTCCACGACCATGGGAACGATATCATCGCTCATGCGTACGTACGGACTACCGTCTCCACGATGCGATGAGATTCATTCTCCACATTAACCATTCATGAATGATTATAAAGTATATATAATGAATAATAATGATATATATGACATTTTATATCTACTGGATTTATATATATATATATATGTATGTTATCTACTTACTTCCATTCAAGACAATAAGGAAAGAAAAACAGCGTTCATGCGTACGTACGGACTACCGTCTCCATGAACGGTGTGTTTCATTTCATTTATCTATATATTATATATATATATACTGAATATATATGATATATAAATCATATTTTATATTCTGGAAGTAAGTAAATCGTGATATAAGTAATAATAATGTCAAGAACAATAATTCCAAACACCTATGTTAAATGAAACGATTTTACCCAAAACGCTTATTTAACATGAAATTTACAAAAGAACGGGTAATATAAAGTCATAAGTGAACCATATATCATATCATAACAATTAATATGATTCTGTAATAAGTTAATGACATTATTTAAATCATTATACAGGAGGTTTGGACACTTACGAAGCAAATCAGACCTAAGGTAAGGGAAATATCACAATCTCATTTTTATCCGAGATTGTTTTTACTTTGGTATTTACTAGGGTTTAGTTTATCATCCAAAACCATGTTTCTTCAATATGTAATATTATTTACATACACCTACAATTTTTAAAATCCAATTTTACCTTTCGGTGAGATTTTAGTAAAATATATGAAAGGAATCTTCTGTCGTTTTTCGTACGAGGTACTTTTTGACTTTTCTGACAAAAGTACGAGAAGATTGTTTTTATTAACTTATACGGCATGAATGGATTTTTAAAACATTATTTCCAAGAAGATTCCTTTACAAGTTTTGAAGTTTATTTTTAATCAACTTCATTTAGTTTATAATTGTACGAAATGTTATGAAAGGAAAAGTGTTTTTGAAGCAGAAAGGATATTTTCCTCAAGAATGGAGTTCAAGTGTTTTATCAAAATTATTTTTCCATCTAAGATAATAAAGGGTTCTGTTTCAATCCCTATTATTACATTGATTTGATTATGTTGTGATGGAATTATTTTTATGAATTATTTTATCTTATAAGAATTGTTTTATGATGTCACGATGTTTAAGATTACTATTTTTATTACATGGATTATGCTACGATGTATGGTTTATAATTTTGTGGCACACATAAGAATGGTATCATTATGAGATGGGTGGGACCTATATCTCCCTCCAATGCATTGGGTAGAGATTTTATATCTCAGGAGATAGAAATGGCTAGAACGGTAGGTTATACCGGTTCAGTGAAACAGTACTGAAACGAGGGTGACTCGGTTCAGAAATGGACTTTGTCCACTAAGATTGTCTTGGTAATGAGTCTTGACTAATAAGATATGATTCTCTATGATTATGTGTGTATGACACAAAGTCTCATGTATTATGTTTTGATTATTGGGATTTCATTTCACTACTATGATTTATCCCATGTTATGATATTATGATCTCTTTTGCAGGTTAAGATTTCCAAAATGTTATGTTCTTATGAATATGATGTGATTGATTTTTCTTTTGTTTACCCTTAATGAGAATTTGAGCTCACCCTTTTATGTTTTCTTTTCCCCAGGATATAAAGAAAGGTTTTAGGTAAGAAAAAAAAGGAAGATCTTTATGGGAGATGTTGAAGATCTCTCACCATGATTAGAAGATTACGTTCCGAGTTTCCAAAGACACTAAACTATTACGGTCCTTGTGTGTGTGTCTTTGTTATGTAATAAGTATTACGCAAAAGTAATGTAATGTCCTTGTACGTTAAGCTTCGGGTCTCTACAATGCTATACAGATCCATGTTTTCATGTTGCTTCAAGAGATCATTAGAAATGGATGATAGCATGAAACACTGGAAATCTGTGGAATCATCCCTGTGTTTCATATAGAGAGATAATTCATCATCACTAGACTCTTTCCTAGGCACAATAATAATAGGCTATTCCAGCACAAACAATTTACATTTGTGTCATAGGATTCCGCGTAAATCCCTCTTCACTCTTTGAAATTGGTGCAGGTGAAAAGGTTTTCCTTCTCGATTATGGTTCGCAATGATATGTTTGAAGTCATTTCCTTGTCATTTCTACAAATTAAGATAAGAAAAGGATTAGTACATTATTGCAAAACTGAAACAAATAAATAAATTAATACTTATTAGTCTCCCACAATTTTATCGAAATCCAATAGCCCTCACTATTGAATTCGGAATAATCTATTGCTTCAATATTCGTGTGTAAATGATCAATATTTCCTTTCACATTACCCCAAATTAGGTTGGTCAAGTAACATCAAGGGTTTTAGGTAGTCATTCCAAATGCCAACTGCATTAACTCGCAGCTCCTTGATCCACTGAGTGGACTCTCCAATCATGAAATCCTTTTATTTTGGATTTCCTCAAACTTTGCCTCTTGGTCACACCAAATACTACTGTGGCAGTCAACCCTTGATGCGAACCAAGTCATGTCAACCCAAAACCTTGAATTAGAATTCCCTGAAAATAGAAAGCACCCCATCTAGCGTTGGTCAGGAACTTTGAACTATGGTTGGATTCTAACCATGGTTATGGAAGGCTATAGAGACTTAATATTTATTTTGAGTGATTTTATCCTTATACGAAAATTTCCATTTTATTATCTTTGATTACATGCTTGTTAATATTTACTGGGATATACTTTAGTGATTTACCATGTCTAAGATAATATTTATGCATAAGATTGTTTTTATTTTAGTTCCATCTTTCCTGCTTGTTTTATTCATTAATTTTGTTATCGTGACAACACACACACAAAAAATAAACTATTCAACTGACAGAAATAAAATAAATGGTATGATAATGAGATTTTTATATTTGTTAGTTTATATAGCGGTTGATAATCTAACCCAAGGCCTAGGTAGAAACACATTGAACCTTTCTGGATCTTGTTTACAGCTTTCAACATTTCCACCTTTGTATCTCCATGGATTGGTTTTCCCTTTTCTCCTAACTTGAGCCACCTCCCCTAGCATGGGATCTCCGTCCATTACATATGCATTTATCTCACATGCATGTGAGGGGTAAAAAATGGGTTATTACACAAAAGAGTCCTTGGGCATGCATGCCCTACATATTAATGAGGAAAAGGTTAGAAAGCCAACAAATTTTAATTTAAATAAATAAATTATAGAAACCATTCACATACAAAGGTCTCAGTCTAGATCAGGATCATCCATACATGCAACGATATTACACATAAATAAAAACTAGCATTCAATTCTTTAATCGTTATTGCTTAAGATAGATTGCAGTTGAATAAATTAATTATCTTTAATTAATCAATCCTTTTATCTTAAATCCTTCTCTGAATTTCCTTGAGATTCTCATCCATCATAATTTTAAATAAATTTATTTAAGATTTTCCTTGTACGTAACTTGTACTTTGGAGGAAACTCGTTGAATTCCCATATATTATGAAGATTTAAAATTAAATATATATATATATATATAACACCTATCACGTGTTGTGCCTCAGCTTTACGCCTGCACCACGGTACACGTCTCAAGGGTTTTTATAATATAATAATAAATTTTAATAAATCTGTGTAATTAGGGTGAGTACAAGGTGTGTAGTTCTAACTAAACGTAATGTACTTTTTATTCACCATCCATCCGAAGTACATGCTCAGGGACATGGCGTGCTAATGAAAATCAAAAATTTTTAGAGTACACAGCATATACAGTGGGACACACGTCGTGTAGTTTCGGCGTTACTCAGTTTCCAGTCGGACAAGCTGTGTACGGGGTACACGGTCCAACCCTAATCCAAAGGGACTACACATTATGTTCTGTTGTACCACACGACATGTAATCCGGAAACAGTGTGCTACCTGTTCCTGGTCAACACACAGTGTCATAAATGACTTATATAATATCAATACAAGACCTAATTTGGAAGACTAGCCCGATGCATGAACCTAGACTATACGATGTTTACTTACAACTACATGCTGTGTATTCTGGTGTTGTATGGCCATAAACGTTTGGCCACTCCGGATGAGTTTCTCTATATTATTTTAATAAAAAATAAAAATAAAAGGTTGTTTCTATATAATAAATGACAAACGATAGAGGATGACCAGGTCTCAAGAATCAGATTTCAAGAACGATTAACTTGAACTGAAACAACAAAATTTTTTATGTGTAAATCATCAACGAAAAACTAAATAATTATAATCAATGATATGTCCCCTCTAATACCACTTTTCGGTTTTGGGCGTAGTAGAAGCACGCTGGTGGGTTTGGCCAAATTTAATTTTAGCGTTAAACAACGTTCAATCTAAGATCTGTCATGATATAAAACACCAGATCTTCAGAATAGAATGAAGAACGAAAAAGAAAAGAAGAGTCCCTAACCCATAGAGATAGGATCATCATATAATGGTTATAATTAATTTAATTAATTCACAAGAATTACCCTGGTGGAATTCTTCCTTTGTCGATGTCTCATATCATGATCAAGTGATCTTTTGTTGGGTCATAGAATCCAAGTGTAGGATTCCTCTAGCAGTGATCCACATGTGTTCCATGTATCCCCGGACGTCGTCGAAGGTATCTCCGGGTGCTAGCGCGGAAGAACCATTTCTTGCAATGTCCGCCTTCGATCACCTTGGTCTCTCGGTATTCAGAGCGTTCTTGGAAGAAGGTGTTCTTTTAGCCTTGAATGAATTCTCCAGAATTGTTGTGCACAACGTTTGATTGGAAACATGTTTGGGTTGTGAGGATATCTATAATCAAGTTTGATGTCATAGAGTTATGACAATAAATAAACACATTACACATTATATTTATTTCATTAACTCTTATTGAAACCCCCATGTCGAATTAATAATTTATTGACATGCGCCCACATTGATTATAATTAATATCATTTAATAAAAAAATATTATATCCTCAAAATCCAGACTAGAAAACTACACAGCGTGTAATCATTAATACACGGAATGTACTCATTTTCCTTAAATCTACACGGCATGTATACTTTATATACAGGGCATGTACTTTTATTTTCTATTTTTCATTATCTCCTCCTCCACATTTATTATACCTTGTGTAGTGTCAATTTAATCATTAAATAAATATATCTTCATTACTCACTAATAAATATATTATTTCTCCCACAATATATTATCTCAAATAACTAGTGTCAAAATAAATAAGATCAGGAATCCTTAAACAATTATTAAAACACAGTTGTGAATAATATTTATTTAACTTGTTAAATTAATATTCAACTGAGATACATGGACACACTTAGTGTGTCACCCACTAGGCCCCTTTCTCAGTGGCATTAAGTGGAACATGCCTAAAGTCCATGGATTGCATCTAGCAACACACCAAGTCACCAATAGATAATTAAGTTAATGCTGCAATGACATGTCACCTAAAATGAATGATTGTCGTGTAATATAATCCATGTGTCTCGATATCTCGAATCAAGTGGGTTGCATGATAGTTCCATATACCCATGTGCTCGATTATTATTTCTTTGACATTCTTGAATTGAACTCTCCCATACATTAACATGTCCATGGATTTATTTTGGAAGTATCAATTCCATCAAAGGTCCTAAGATATCTACTTCTGTTATGGAACAAAAAGGACAAATCCTTTTTCCCATTATTTATTAATGCTGTATTACTCGTAACACAGCCAATGTATCCTACCTAGCTGCGAACAATGTGTCGTCACATCTTTCATCAATACATCAATGTGTGTGAGTTGTAATACCCATTAATAATAATCATAAAGTCTAATGACCAATACACACATCCGCATATAGGAACATCCAATAACACTATGAATTGTGAATTTTCTAATGGAGGGTCTCGTTCTCATAGTATCCTCCTGGATATTACCTAGGGTGCACACCAAGAGAAGGTGCATCAATGTTTTATGAGTCCTCACCCCTAATGGAGTATTTTATTTATGTCCCTCAAATAACATCATCCGTCCATAGAACATATATTCAAGAATATTGTTATGGCACTTCTGGGTTCTCATCATAGCAGGCATCCGCTATGACCCTTTAATGCAACAGTTATCCCTAGGACATTATCACATTCATTGTCACACAGAAGAACAATCATGATCTGATAAGGCTTTTATTAATGAATAAATCACAATGTAGTTGGTTCTAGGCCACAAACTCTAACAGTATCATGGTATAACTAGAATTTGGTATTACATATCCATCTCATGGTTTTAACAAAAAAAATAAAGATGGAGTTCAAGGAAAATTCTCAGAACAATGGTCAAAAAAAGGTGAATTTTTCTTTATTCTCAATGTATGGAAAGAATCAAGGTGGATATTTGATAAAAGGTACTAGAAAATGTTTCATGGGTAGAAAATAAGGACACCCAACAACTGAGTTCTGATTTAATGACGAAAAAGTTTCTAATGATGTGAATAGAGAAATTACTATAGAGAACGCTCCAACAACACTTAAATGATTAATGAGCAAAGACATGGAGCATTTTTCAAATCAATTCACTAATACAATGGTTAATGATGATCGACATTAGGAACCACTTAAGTAAAATGACAAAGGGAAGTCACATGAGATCTCTTTTTTGATGAGTATGACAATGATGTTGTAGAATGATTAAGTGTTTATGTAATAGTATTTCAAAATAGTATCATGGAATCTCATTTTTAGTACCATAGAATTTTTGAATATCTATATATTGGTTTTCAATAATTGTATGTTAACGGTAACCATTGAAATATTTTTGGAATGTAGATGATATGTGCACAATGAAGGGATAAGGAGAAAATAATATGTTTTATGTTATTAATGAGCTCATGACTGATATAAGGACAAAGTGACATCATGGTTTGAGTATAATGAATTTTTGGGATTTTGGTATGTGGAAGGATTTAACTTTTAACAACATTTATGTTTTCAATAAGGTTATATGGTAATTCATGTTGAAAGAGAATACAATATTAAGGTATTCAAATGTTTGGAATGTGATCCAAAAGATATATATTATGATATATGGGGAATATATGATGGTATTCAAATTTTTGGTTGATGACATTTCTAGAAGTTGTTTTCATTATACTATGATCTTTGATAGAAGTATTTTGGGTAAGACTAGTGGTTTGAAATTGATTATATTGGACATAAGATTATATTGTTTAAGCATTGAACCTTATTTTGATATTATTTCTAGAATGTTATAATAGTGTAGTTTTAGAAAAAGGACAACTTGCAGGATGTGCCACAACCCGTCGCGTCAGACAAGGTTACAGGATTCGAACCAACAACAAAGGTAGACCATTCCATTATCGCCTACCATTGGCCTATAAAAAGTTTTTGGTTAGTATAAACTGGTTTTATTTTATTATGAATTGCGATATATGAAGTATAAGTCCATTTTTAGAACCATATATGATTAATCTCACCATAAGATGGACTTATGTATATAACTTTTGCTAACCTTATGTTTGTGACAGATAGAATGACCTATTATTCTATCCCATGATCTACTAACACTTCACGGAAGACAAATTAAACTCCATTTCTTTAAGAGATGATGTGGAAATTGTTCAAGGCACAAACAATAGTGATATTGTACCAAAATCATGTATTTATTTCTTTTAACTAAAAAATTCTTCAACATTAGGGAAATGATCTTGAAAACCAAAAATGTTGTCCTAGTGCCCTCATATATGATGAATCATATGGTACCTTAGATCATCCCAAATTTATGGCTTTTTTATTGTTGGATTTTTCATAGCCAGGTTATCTACTACTCTCCATTAGAACATGATGGTAAGATTTGTCTTCCATATCCATATTTTCACCTATGTTCTCCTATGTGGAAACCTAGTGATGAGTTAATTTGGGTAACTGTAACGATTCATACGTTAGTTCTAAAAATTAATTTCTTATATTCCTTTTTATGATGTGGGTTTGTATGAATGAAACTTTCAAGTGGTAAACCATTTATAACTTCGACAAATTTTGACGGTGAAATTCATTTTAAGGGGGGTAGAATGCAACACCCTGAGATTTTATGAGAAATATTCTATTTAATTTCTTTGATGTATTTTTATGTATGCTTCAACAAGATTATCTTGCCCTATTCACAACATTGTATCAGCTTGTAGTATACGCAACACTATTCTTGGCTTGTGATGCACACAATTTCAAGTTCTTTTGAAATTAAATTCATTTTACACAACACCAAGATTATATTTTGATCAATGTATAATTTAACTATATTTTGAGTATGTTATACTCAACACCAATGAAATATTTCCCTACATGCAACCCTGACTTGGCTTGCATTACACCCAAGAGAGACCTTCCTCAATAGCGTGTGTTGTACGCAATACTGAGATTTACTAAACAATGATATATTATTATAATATTATTATAAACTAGCCGTTATGAATAGTATTAAAATAATTTTGAATTTTATAACATTATAGTTCATCTTACACATTTTCTAGAATGAGGTATGAGAACAAAATCAATTTTTCGAATAAAAGTTGTATTTTAAAAAAAATGTAGTTTTGCCTCCTTTTGATGGCACACACATTTTAAATCTACATTTTTAAAAGATTATAAGTCCAATTTTATAAAATAAACTTTTTTTGAAACAAGATATAAAAATTTACATTAGATAAAGTTTTGATATTTTTCTGACGACGTTCTTATTTTGATGAATAGTAAAAACATGCTAAATTTTACTAAAAAAACTTTTTTCATCAAGATAATTTATATGGTTATATTATAATAGAAAATTTTATTAATGTATAAATAGAATAAATTTATAAAATTTAATATAATTTATGTAATTAGCAACAACTTTACATTGAATTCATGGGTAAAAATGTTTCAATCTTTTGCAACATTTTAACTTTTAAAACATGTTATCTCAAAAGCATGAATAACATTAAATTAAATACTGTCACTTCTGTGTTTTGAATTTGGAAAAATTGATTTCTTATTTGTAATCAGTAGGATCAAGTTCTATTAATAGGCTAGTCGTTATTTTTAGGAATTATAAATAGTAACTACGATAAATTTTTTTACCATAGTCAAAGGTAAATATAGTAATTAGGGGTAAAAATAAGATTATAAAATTAATGTAACACATGCCAAATTTATTTTGGATAAATAAATGTAGACCCATATCACCTAGGGGTCAGAATGGATTCATTTCATGGAATTGTTTCCATGAAAATGATGTAATTATTATTAAAACCAAACAAACTAACAACATGTCACTCTCTTATATATTATAAGTGTAATAATATTAATTTAGTGATAAACATCATAAAATATCAAACATAAATAGTCACCAGAAATCTAATAAATTTATCTACAATATTTGAATTTATTTATAATCATTAGGGATTATATAATTATCATTAATTGTGACACAATAGTGATGCAGAAATTGATTATTTAGTGAAAAATCAATAATACAATTATTATTAAACTAATAGTGACCATAAAAGGAAAAAAAACATGACCAGAACTTATTTTTTATGTAAATGTAATCCATAATCATCCAATGGCCGAATATTTGACCATTTGGAGCCATATAAAATCGATTTTGACAGTTATATTATTTTATTTTAAATGATGTCAAAGTTGTCACCATCATAATTTAATAAATATAAAAATTTAAATGTTGTGATTTTAAGATAATAAATTCAAGTAAATGTATTTTTATGGAATACATTAAATTTATCTACTTCATAGTATTTTATTTTTAATCTTTATGCAACAAATATGCATACTATATAATTAAACACAAATGTTGTAGTAATTATTTTATTAAGAGAAATATCAAATAAATGATATTAAAAGTATTAAAATAAATATTATATGAACTAATTAATGTTCTCCATGAATTTTCTAGTTGAATATGAAATGTTAACAATCAATTAAATATTTTGGTTTGAATATATCCTCTGTGTTAATTTTATTTAAATTCAAATAAATGAATAGTGTCCAAATTGACACTATTCTAATTTTATAAAAATAACATATTATTAAATTGTTTAAAAATCACAAAAATATATAAAAATTATAATATATAATTTATATGGAATAAAATTTCATAAGTTATCTAATTATACTCAATTATCAATACAGACGTAATTATTTTTAAGAATTTTATATTTAGAATACCATTTCCACAAATAAAACTAAATAGATTAAATAATGATAAATCAAGTTGATAAGGTTTAAAATAAATCCCCAAAATGTATAAATTTTATTGGTTGATGATATTACAACCCTATATAATCTAATATTTGGATTTGAGTCATATTTGGATGTTTTTATGTGTGGTTTGAAATTATTATGAATTAATATTTCTTATATTTCCAAAAGTGCCCCTCTTCACTCTAATAAAAGGGAACCTCATCCCTCTCCTCCTCACACCACATTGAGCCTTAAAACTCGGCCAAACCCATCCCCTTTCACTTCCCAAATTTCTTACAAACATATTAGAGGTCCCAGTCTTCTTGAATGAAAAACTTTAGTGCCCTAAGAGGTTGTTTAGAAGTGGTGAATCGAAGAAGAGGTAATATACTTTATCGATTCTTTCAAGTTCATTTCATCTTCTAATTTCTCTTCTTTTGGTCTATCATAATAGAAAATAAAATCAATATCACTATTACACTAATAGGTTATTATAAATAGGAACCAACCCTATTTCACCTTCTATCCATCCTACGGAAAATGAAATCACCTCGCGTGCTTACGTACGTAATACCGTCTCCACGCCGTGGTGTAATCTGTTTTAAACCACCACCATACTTGGATGGGTATAAATGTGTAAAGAATTTCTATATATTATTATTATAACATGACACACATTTTGAGATATTATATCTTCCACTCCGATACCATTCAATAATTATGGGAAAGATATCATCGCTCCTGCGTACTTACGGATTAACATCTCCACAACGCGATAAGATTCATTCTCCATGTTAACCATTCAAGAATTATTATAGAGTATATATAAAATAAATAATCATAAAATATATGAAATAATAATGCTACTGGATATATATATATATATATGTCATCTACTATCTTCCATTCAATTAAATAAGGAAATGAATACATCGTTCATGCGTAAATATGGTCTACCATCTCCATGGAAAATGTATTTCATTTCATTTATATATCTATTATATATATATTGAATATATATATCATATATAAATCATTTTAATACATTCAGGAAGTAATTATATCATGATATAAGTAATAATAATATCAATAACAACAAGTCCAAACATGTACGGTAAATGAAACGATTTTAACAAAAACACTGCTTCAACAAGGGATTGACAAATGAATGGGTAATTTAAGTTATAAGTGAATCATATATGATATCATAAATATTATTGTGGTCCTGTTACAATTTAATAATATTTTTAAACCCACTATAAAGGATTCTTTGAGACATAGGAACGAAATTGGATGTAAGGTAATGGATAATTAGTCCATTCCCGTTCTAATCTGTGATTGTTTATTCGTATGTATTTACTGGGGTTATATTTATCATCCATGTCCCTATCTTATAAAAATGTTCTTATAATGTGTATACTAATCTTCCATGTATTTTTAAAGTCATTTTTACCCCTTTTGACTTTTACTATGTAGAATGGAAGAATATTTATTTTGTTTACAATACGAGTTACTTTTTGTCTTTCTAGGAAAAACCATGAGGAAAATGTTTTTTTAACTTATACAGCATGAATGGACTTTTATGGTTTCATAACTCCTTATTTCCATGAAGATTCCTCTTCAAGATTTCATGATTATTTTCAAAAAAAAATTATTTTCTTTTAAAATCGCACTGCATTTTGAGAAACGAACAAGATTTTGAAGAAGAAAGGATATTTTCCTCAAGAATTCATTTCAAGTGTTTTATCAAAACTATTTCCCATCAAAGATGACATTATTTAATATGATTATTTCTCAAGAATAATGTCTCTATTATTTATGTGGTTTGGGTTTTCTTAAGATGAAATGATATCCATTTGTTTTATATGGATAATGTTATGATGAGATGATGTTTATGAAACCCATTTTATCCATTCAGTTATGATGAATGATTTATGTTTATTTTGTGGGACACGTAATAATGATTTCAATATGAGATGGGTGGGACCTCTATCTCCATACAATTAATTCGGTAATGATATATATCTCATGAGATAAACATGGCTGGAATGGCAAGTAAATATGGTTCAGTAATACATGGCTTGAATGACATGTAAACCTGGCTTAGTAATGGACTTTTTCCACTATGATGGTCATGGAAAAAATGACTTGGATACTATGGAAATCATATCATGTGCATAATTGTATACCAAAATTACATGTTTAATTCCCATATTATTTTATCATGATTTAATTTTCATTATGATTTATGCCTTACATACTACTATATTTTATGGCATTGCTCATGATTTTGATGTTTAATCAATATGTTCATGTTTTTAAATTCAAATGTATATGGTTTGTTATAATTTCTCCATGATTACCCTTACTGATAATTTGAGATAACCCTTTCTATTTTTTCATTTCCCCAGGATTTAATGAATGGTTTTAGGTAAGAAAACAAATAGGGAAGACCTTTTTGGGAGACGTTGAAGATTTTCACAATGATTAGAATATTATGTTCCATGTTTCCAAAGACACTAAACTATTACGGTCCTTGGGTGTCTGTTTTTTTTATGTATTAAGTATTCCGTAAAAGTAAGTTATTTCTATGTACGTCAATATTTTGGTCTCTACAAGAACCATTGATTCCAAATGGAAACATGCATGGAAAATGATGTAGTCCTCACCCAAAAAGTGAATTTAATAAAAACAAAATTATTTATAAACGGGTGATATGGATTTATAAATAAATTACACTTGATATTTTGAAATAATTATTTTTATGTAATGAAAAATAAATACATATTTATTTTATTTTAATATTGGATGTTAATAATTAATGTAATTTATTGTGGTAGGTAAATTCATAGATTAATATTTTTTTGTTGGGTTAATCATCTACTTAACTGATAATGTCATACAATAATTATTTGAAAAAATTATTTTTGTTATCTTATGAAATATTTCGATAAATTATATGTGTATTTATAGCTAATAAAAATAATAAGTTTATAGTATTTACCTAAATTGAATTTTTATGATAATTACTTTTACATATACTAATTTAATGTTTCGTATTTATTAAAGTCGGGATAAATGTTCATAATATTATAAGGCATGATAAAATTTTACCACTTTCATGGTGGTTTAATTTTATTAATATTATTATAAAATAATATAATGTTCTATTCAATTAAATTATTTCGTTTGTAAGTGCACGACTATAAAAAATCCGAATGGAAAGGATATTTCCTCAATAATCACTTGAAGATATCATTCAAAATCATTTTCCATATATGGTAACAATAGTTTAGGTAATTTAAGATTTAATTGGAATATTGATTACCGATTCCATCCTTACTCATTCACAACAGGGTTTAGGTTTAATATTGAAAGATTTTTAGGAATTTCATTACATTTCTATGGTCTATGAAATTATAAAATCATTATGAAACCCAATTATTTTTTTCTGTTATGATATTATGAATGATTTATGTTATCATTGAGCAAATATATATTTTTTCATTTATGTTATGTGTTGTAACTCTATAAACTTCCTATTAATTTGGTAATTATTTATATATCATGAGTTATATAGGACTGGAGTGAGTGGTGAAAATGGATCCGTGATACATTGATGGAATGAGAAGTATAACCGATTTAGTAATACATGGTTGTAACAGGGAGTGAACCCAATTCCGTAAATCATTATTTCTAATATGGTGGTATTGGATGATATCCTTGACTAATATGGAAGTGATTTTCTATTCTTATCCTTTTTACAAATATTAGATTTATGATGTCAATTATAGTCTCTCTTAACTCATGTTAATTGATTTCATCATGATTGAGGTCTTATAAAATACCATTTTCTATTCTGTGACACATTTTCTTGGTCATTGAAATGTATGGTATAATATTTAAATGTTATGTTCATATATATATACCCTTGGGATATGTTATTTTTAATATTTCGCATGTTTACCCTTATTCAGCATCTGATCTCACTGGTATCTATTGATTATTTTCCCTATGATATGGATAAAGGTATTACATATGATATGTCAATAAGGGATCATGTGATGAATAAATAAACTGAAGATTATGTAAATGTTTTATGAGCCCTTTTATTATGATTACATGATTCTGAATACACTATAGATATAAGGTTCTAGCGTGGTTTTGTAATGTTTTTTAATAAATATATACCTATGAAAAGTATGGGCCCTTATTATTTGTTTTTTATAAAGGTTAAGTTAACATTTGAAAAATTGGAGTAGAAAACAATAGTTTTATCACTAATGATAATTTTATGTGTTGATTAGAATCCTGTAGTATTTTTCATGATCAATATTAAGCAAGGATTAAACAACATTATTCATACATTAATTTTTTATTTAACAAAATCCTTCACTATGTGGTTTATACACCCTAATTAGTGTTTCTAAAACTATTGTTTTTGTTTTTTTAATTGATGGAACACTAATTAATTGAATTACTATACATTTTGATGGGAAATTCATTTATTTTCCTTGAAAGAAATTTTATTCTAATAGATATGGATTTGAAAATATATTTTCTTTTCTAAGACAAAATTATCTAGATATGAGTCATGATACAAAACCAAATGACTAATGTTGGGAAAAATATATCGATTTCTTCATGAGGATGGTTACACGTTATTTCATTGGTTCTTTTGTTACTCTGGTGGATGAAAAGTGGATTTTTGGTAATGGAAATTTATATTCATTTATCCAATATTAAAAACATAATAATTTAATAATCTTTACATATTTTTCGGAAGGTAAATAAGATCAATGATGTAATATTATAAATAACTTGAGTGAAAAATATAATGTCTAAACCATAGAGTTGTGTGAGTGAATGAAATTATTTGTTGGTATGTACTTTCAAAAAAATATTTATCAAAATATAGAAATAACACCTTTATTTAAAGGATAAGCATGATGAATATGATTGAATAAATGAAGTAAATTTTATAAGGCATGCATGTGTGCTTATATATTTATAATCTAACCAAAATATTAGGATGATCAATTCTTTAGTGGAATAAATTCTCCAAATGTTTTTACACATAAGAGACTTCTGTAGGTATTTTGAAATTTTCTGATGTTCTGTCATGGTTAGGATGGATATTGGAGTTACACAACAATATTATGGTTCTGATAAGATAATAATGAAGTAATTTTGGTGAAAATATACTAAATTTGAGAAATGAATCCAATCATTCTATTATGTTAAATGTTTGGAAATAATAATGGAGAAAATTTTCCGAAGTGTAATTGTAATTTCATTATATGCATAAAAGGATGTCATCAGGTAATTACAACTCATGTGATGGAAATTTTTTAACCAATATGAAATTAAACATAAGGCTACATATAATTCACCACTCATACAATCCATCATGAGTATCAAAATGGACATTATTCTAATGAATCCCATCATATAAGGAATAATGATAGTGGCTTAAATCCATTTTTTATTAATCCTATTGATAAAGACATATCTCAGGTGATACCTACAGGATATGTGGAGTACAAAAATTAAGTGGTGAATGGTATATATAAAATACACTATAAAATAGCTAATTTTATCTTTGAATCACGATCCTCTCACTCTTTTTTCCATTGGAATTTTCTAAGGGAATCACCATATCACCTCAACAATTAACTATTTATTGAGATGTGTAAGCTCAAAATTTACCAATAGTTGCATCATAGGTATGTAATTCTTCTTTAGTTGAAAAATTTTAGAGTTTTTTTCCTCCAAATATAGTGAAACATTAATCTGTTAAATTCTATTTGATTCATGGAATAAAATGGATTTCTTTATATGGGTATAATATTAACTTCTATGGCTGTGATGTCACATTTCTTATCCTAAAAAAACCAATGCTCATCTATCGATGGAACAAATTAATTTTAACTTATAATGGAAATTATTTCTACCTTATGGGTTTTAATTTAAATATTTTAATTCCATCTATCACAAATAGATGCAGGGAAAATAACAATTAAGGATAAACCTATTGTACGATAATATTTTTTTGAACTTTTAGAAATAATTTCAAGGTGTTCTAATATATTTGTTATTTTTATTTTCAATATAACTCATAATATATGATATATTTATTTCAAATATTACTTATGTAATGACCACAATTGAGTAGTTAGAATAGAATAAAAACTCTATGTGAATATTGATAACGTATTCAAACACACTAGTTTATGACATTAGGGTTCAAATATTATATTATTTAAAAATAATGAGATCAATGTGAATTATAATTTATTATCATGAACTTAACATGATTACTCTCAAGAACATGTATCATATTCCCAATATTGGTGACTTATTTTATCAAATACTTGGATCTCATTATTTTTCCAATATTTAAATTAATTCATGATATCATCAATTGAGGGAAAATATGTAATATATCCCCATAATGTCAATTTCTATAAGTTATGGACCCTATTAATTTATAGCGGAGAATTTTTGGCTTACTAATTCTACTTTAATATTCAGGTATTTAATGAATATTTTCATTAGATACTATATTGAACATTTTTTAGTATACCATATAGAAGATATAATTTTATTGTCAAATTGAACTGATTATCATGAAGATCACTTGAGGATTATAATAAATACACTATGAATGGGGAAGTGTTATAAGAAATTTCTCATGTGTGATTTTTTACTAAAAAATATTACATTTTTGGGTAATATAATATTAAAAGATGGCATAACTATGGATACATGAATGAAATAAGTTTATAAATTTTTTTCCTAGAGCAAAAATTGTGTCTATGAACCAAAATATTCTTGGGTTTTCTCGATATTATCATCTCATTTTGGATAATTTATCTCGATTATTAAGGCCCTCTGGCATGATAACATGAAACGATTATATGATTATTTTGAAGAATGTATGTGATTAAAATATTATGTTACAAAAATAAGGTTTGTAATTGATTGTAATGTAGGATTACCCTATAGAAGATAAAGGGATTTAATACATCCTGAAAAATTTAGTAAATTATTAGGATGTTTGATCATGATAAATTACATGGTTTTATCTTTTTCTTGACTATACCTGAAGGTTAATGATAAAAAATCGAAATATCATGGTTTAGAGTTTCCTATGATAATGTTTGAATTAATTATATTGGTGGACTATCATTATATATAAAATTGAGGCATAGATACTGATGAAATTATTTTAAATTTATAATTCACATGTATGGAGATGAAAATGAGAAAAATAATTTTTTTGGAGTTGAATAATGATGATTAATTCTCAATATTTTAACACACTTCGAATGTGAACTAGGTGGAATATGTTTTGAGTCTAAATGACCATTGTATTTTATCAAAGATAAGGATCACTAAAGGCCTAGTATTTTATTTGTTACATAGGATAAACCAAGAAATATTAATGTAATGGGAGGAAAACTAGTTGGATATAATGATTGTTCGACCATATATACAAGTGATGAGAAAGTAAGAACAAAAATGTTTGTAGAGATGTAAAATAAGGTCATATATATTTCTAGGATTAGAACTGGTTTTGATGTAATAATAAAGTTTAGGAATAATTTGTTCACCGATTTCATACTATATTTAATGATATATTAGTTGGATAAGGATTATAGTTACTCATTCAAAATTCATCCTGGAAGAAATAAATATGTAGAATGACCAAAATGTTTATTTCTTGTGGGATTGAATAAAATGACATATTGTAGATTGTGTCTCTCAGAGCTTGATTTGTCATAAATTAATGGATGATATGTACAATTACAAGGGTTTATTATACCCACTACCCATTCTAGAAGGAAAATTACAAAACATCACCAACGATCTTATGACAAGACTCCCTAGAACATTCGAATGGAATAACGCTATATGAGTTATTGTTGATTTCCTTATACTGTTTTCACTCATAATTACTATCAGAGATAAATTAACATTTGATAAAATTGTTTAAATATATGTTAAGGATGTTTTATTCTTTCATGGGGTACTAGTTTACATGGTACCTTCTTGAGATCTGAGGATTAACATGATGTTCTAGATATGTCTTTAGAGAGAATTAGATACATAGTTATAATTGATCACATATTATCAACTTCAGACATATGTCTATTCAAGGATGATAATTTTGGATCTAGAACACATGTTGAGATATTCCTCTATATATTTCAATGGAAACTATGATACCACAAACCATTGGTAATTTGTTTTACAAAAACCACTTTCACAACATTCATATGGATCATTATGAAGTCCTATATGAAAATAAGTATATAAACCCATAATTATAGAATGATGTTGGTGATTGAAAACTATTGGAATAATATCTGGTTGAAAATATAGAAGAAAATATTAGATTCATGCAACATCACATAAGTGCATGAAAGCGTCGTCAAATATTTTAAGTTAAAAATCAATGGAATGAACAACTTTTTGATGTGAGTGACAAGGTATTTCTATGAATTTCTCTATGATAGAGAGTAATGATATTTTTTATAATGTAATGACAATCACTATATATATTAGTCCTTTTCTATTCATGATTTTATTGTGGGGTTTTCATATCGATCTGTGATTCGAACGAATCTCTCTCTAGTTTTGGATTTTTACCTTATATCTCTCATTAGAATGTACATTCATGATACATCACATGAAAAAATCACATATTTAATATTGATACAGATATTTAATTATTATGAATAAATAATAATTAATATTATATATGGTATATAAATATTTCTATGAAACATGACTACTCGACTGTTGTTGTTTTGTGGTGATACGGCATATTCAAGGAAGCTACCTCGGATCAAGAGGATCTGATGGGGTAGAGTTTTCCTCGTATGTTTATATATGAATGATGAATTTCAAGGGATAATTTAATTTTCAGTATTTTATAATTTTACAGCCAAATATATTCTAAAATGTATCTCTATAAATATTTTTATTTAATTGATAACATCTATTTATCGCAACAACCAGATAAAACGAACTGTACAACATTACTCAATATATATATATATATATATATATATGTTATAACCCACCATTCAAATTGGATGGATAAATAAGATTGACTAATTACTAAAATAATTATATAAGTCCAACTCAATATTAATGTTTTTATTAATGAATAGAAAATAATAAAATAATAAACAAATTTTATTCTTCAAAATTATTTTCATCAAAGATAGGTTTTATTATTTATCATCAATAAAAACTATAAAAAATTTCTGGATGACATATAAAATTTATTTTCAATTATTAATTTCATTTTCGGTTTAATAATTTCAAAATAAATATAGAGAGAATTTTTGATAATTTACTGCAAATATAAAATTTTAATTAAATACAGAAAAATAATGAATTTTTTTTAAATTTATATTTTTTTGAAAAAATGTAGGAGTAAAAAAATTTTTTTCGGAATAATTTTAAATATATATTTTTTCATTTTTACTTTAAATTATACAATTAAGTGTTTTAAAAGTATTTTTTCATGAATTTAGTGTAAAATGGTCTATTTAATAAAGAAAGTTTTCAGAAAAATAGTTTTTAATTTTATTTTCCTGATTTAATTTTCAATAAAATTATAAATATTATATTTATTTTATTAGATATATTAAAATACATATTTGGAATAAGGATGTTCAAATTTGGTAGTTAATCCCTTTTTTTACTTCCGATGAATAATAATTATAGAGAAATTTATTTTCTCAATAAAGTGTAGAACATATTAATATATATTACAAATAAGTGATAAGGGGACATTGTTTCATAATATTAATTATTTTATGAATTTAATTTCACCCACAAAACACATTTTTTTAAACATATTTCTTTAATAGGATCTTATCAATGAAAATGACTTATATATTATAAAAATTAATGAATGTGGAAAAAAAATCACACTCTTATTTTAAATAAGTGACCTTTGTTTAATATAGTATTAAATAGAATATATTATTAACGATGTATTTTAAATTTAGGTATAAAATGTTTATCATCATCATGGTTATTAATTTGTAATATTTTATGAATTAAATAACGAACATAAATGCAGCACAATCCTGATTTAGTAATTGTTCGATTAAATGAAAAATAAAATATATTATATTAAAATTACTAAAAAATCATTTTGAATAAATTAATGTCATATATGATTTTTTTATATTATTAGTTCATATATGGTGTGTAAAAAAATAATTATTTTTTGAATATATTTTTTTTTAAGTTCTAGTAATCAATGGTGTCAAAATCAACACTAAGAATAATTAATAGAAATAATGTTTTATTAATTTATTTACTAATCATATAAATATTAAATAAGTAATATAGGGATAATTAATGGAAAAAAATATTATTAATTTGTTTATTTATTTTCCAATTTATACATTAGCATTAATATTTACATCTTTTTAATGTTGAAAATGTTGTAACCAAATTAAAAATTAAAATACGTTAACTAATAGTTAAGAAAATGACAATGATATAAATAAAAAAACATGTATAAATTATTTCTTAACATGAAATGAAAAAAATATATTAACTTATATTCTAATCTAATTCAATTTGGTTGTACGTGGATAGGAAATTAATTTATTGTAATTTAATATTTTTAGAAAATTAAAAAGTCTCACTCACCTCAATTATAAAATAGAACCACCTCTCTCAAACATTTATACCAAATTGTGCCTTACATATCCACCATAGTCATTAACAATCTCTACTAAACATACCTATACACATTTATAGCTTTTGTTATTATCAAATGACCAACCCTAAAGACCTTTAGAAGATATCCAATGGAATCAATTTAAAGAAAAGGTAACCAATTTAACTGGTCACATTATTTTTCTACAATTCCATACATTCTCTAAATATATGAATATTATCATATATTAATAAATTATGATTCTTAAATGTTATTAAATTTTTTATTAATTTAAATAACCATTATACACCCTTTATATCATCAATCAATAAGTTAAATTATCGATTCTATGTACATATGGCATACCTTCTCTACGTAGTGATACAATTCAATTTGTACCACCGTCTATTGTGGATGGGTTTTAGGACGATTTTAATTAATATATGTGATATATATGAAATTATTATTCTTATTTTTATAGAAATTATTATTTTAATTTATTTTATAACATCAATGAAAAATTAAATATAGTGTTCAGGATTACATACGTCTTACCATATCAATGAAGGTGTAATTAATTTCACTATATCTACTTTCAATTACTGAATATAAATTTGTATATTATTATTATATACTTTATTTATACCGTGATTAAAATTTTGGAAATTGTGATACCATGATTTTTGTATATTAAACAATATATGAGAAATGAAACATGGTTGGAAAATGAGGCAATTATTATCCAAAATAGGGATTTAAATAATGAAATTAATAAATTTGTGATATTAGATTATAAATAAATAATCAATTATTTGATAAAATTAATGTAATGGAATAACATTTTTATGAATAAATATTTATTATATATGGTATCTGAACATGATAAATGATTGGAAAGTCTTGAGGTTAGGAGATTCATAACAAGATTTCATTTCATTTAATTAATATTTTACTTCATTTATTATGTAAAATTTTGATTATGTGTGAAATTAATTATTATTATTTTATTTTCTATTTTTTCAATATTAATTTAGATATACATTTGATATATATAATCAATTTTTAAAATTACCATTAATTTTTAATGGACATTATTATAACACTCCCGTTATAATTATTCTTTTTTAAGTCAAAATTATTTTTTAGACATGAACAACATGATTGGATTCTCCTGATTTTATGAAACCTCAATGTTTTTAATCTACCAACAAAATCATTTGTTCTTATTTCTTATAATAATAATTTCTATTATAAGTTTACAATTTAAAAAAATGTTTTCACATTGATATTTTATTTCCCTAAAATTCATTTCAAGAGATCATTCAAATTTGTTTTCCATATAGGAATGAAATATTTGATGTTATTTATTTTTTAATAATTATATGTTCCTAGTAAAAAAACATACTCATGTTAGGGATGGTTTGTGTTTATGATTGAATGATGTTTATCAATTCAATTAATTTTATATGGTTTATACAATGATAAAATATTTATGATCCCCATTTATTTTCATTGGTAACGATTTGATGAATTATTTCTGTTCATGTAGAAAATATATTTATTTTGTTGATTTTGTAATATGTGATATATATATATACCTACATTTAATTGGGTAAGGATTTATATCACATTTGATAGATATTACTAGAGTTAAGAGGGAACCCAATTTAGTGATATATGGTAGGAATGGAATGTAAACCCAAATCAGTAACACGGGTATAGAATGGGGAGTGAATCCAGGGAATTGAAGGACATTTTTCTTAATGATTTCCTTGGATGTGATCCTTGTGCAATATTTAAAAAAATTAATGATACTATAATCTACCACATCCTTAATTATATTAATGATTTTAGATTAATGAATCTATTTTTACTTTAATTATCATTCATTCTCAACCACATTCTGAGACAAATAATTTAGGATCTTGATAATATAGAAAATTTTGTTCTGGAGGGTCACACCTAAATGTGGATTTTTTATTTCTAGCTATGTAACAATGATATCATAATGGTTTATTGGATGTCTCTGGAAAATGTGCCGAGTAGGAGAGGTGGCATACTACTTAGCTCAACCACCTCTATTAGATCTGTTACACAATATCTTTTATGTGTCACATCTGGTGTGGTAAGTGAATGACCTATTAAACGTTATCAACTGTGGAAAGAGAGAAATAATTTATGTATATACAATTTTAGGGTACTCTATAGTGATTGAGTGTTAGTTATATAGGATATCTTGTGGGTGATCAATTACTCTAACAATTGTCTGGAAATAGTTCAAAAATATTCAACATATCACCCATATGCGAGCCCAATACCCTCATTTTTGAGTACTCGAATTCTTTTCATGATGAAAATTCTAATTTTGGAGACACTGTAACGAATATTATTTTTTTGTTTATTACATTTGAATATAATATAGAATATATTCTAAGATTATTGATGATAAATAATGGTAGTATAAGTGATGGTGATTCTAGAATTAATATTTCTAAAATATTAATGATATGAAAATCGCACCCATTCCATTTTTCAGAAAAAAATTGAATTACTATCATATAGAGGAATTGTTTTGAAATCTTAGGTTTCTAGGGATTTTAGATAATGGGCTTTACCCTAGTCACAACATTATATTTGTTTTCATTATATGATATTCTTGAGAGCCTTTGCAGGAAAATAATTATATATATTAAGTTATGTTTACATTTTTATTTAATCAAAATCTTAATCCTAATGACTTCATATACCTATTCTTATACATAAAATTTAATGGTTAACCACATAACCCTTTAAATTGGAAAGATCCATTAGAGTTGATTCATTTTAAGATCATTGGAAGAAAAAATACATCATATCTAGATCGAGGATCATTTATACATCAATGTTCATCTATCTCACCATTGAAAACTACAGAAGAATGTTATTCATCATCATTCAATCCAATCCGAAGGTATGATATTTATTAGTGTCTTTTAATCCCATTATTATTTACTTGATGAAAATGGATTAATTCAATGAAAATTAATTTATTCCCACATTAAATATATTTTATTTTAATGGTGGATTTATTTTTTAATTGTAAATAACCACTTTGTTCATCCAAATATTTGAAAATATATATGGGACTAGTGAAAAAATTCCTATGATTGCACATATTTTTTTGAATTTATTTTGTTCAAACATGTTTTACTACTCGATCAATGTTGATAATTTCATTTGAAAAATATTTCAATTTTTACCATATATTTGGTCATTGAATGAATGTTCTTAGGAACAATAGTTCAATACTACATGTGTGACTTGTGATTGAGGATTCAATTTGAGGACTAATAATTAAAGTGGATTGTTTATGAAATAAATAGAATAGATGAGACCTTGGGTTACAACTCACTGATGGATATGTTATGGTAGCTCAACATGGGAATATATTAATATTGTGGGATAAATTTCTATCATGATCGAGAGAGAGAATCTGGAGAGTAGGAAATCGACATACTAGGGGACCACATATCCACAATTACTGGATATAATCATTGCAGTTGTATAACATGAAAAAAAATCCACAGAGAACCCATGGGTTCAGGTAAATTATGCATTTGTCGGTACATTATCATGAATTGATCTTCATATGGTCCCCCTATGTGGATATAGGGTTTCCCTGAAGTGAAAGTATTCATAGGATATATTCTATTTTTCAATTTCCATGTGACCCATTTTGGAGGATCATTGTGTATCATGGATTATACATGAGAATGGGGAAGGCGAAGTACAAATACATGGATAAAGTACATGAGATTAGATATGTACATGGACATGGACAATAGTTCAGGGGAATTACTTGTTGTACATGGATTGGTACTCGGGAACAACACATAATAAAATGAAATTAGTAGATGTAATATGTAGGGTAGTAGATGATGTCTCCAAGAAGTTTATACTTACTTACATGTCATGTACATTTAATTTTACATGCCATGTGACATTGAACAAAAATAATAGAACAAGGATCGGTTGGACACACCATATAAAATCAAATACATTTTGTGTATTCCCATTGGTGGAGTATAGGGCCCTTTTTTATTAATATAATACTACTATTAGTTGAGTGTGTTCGCATGGTCCATCCCCTAAAGGGTACATTGATGTGTTATGTCCACATAAAAAGATTATGATACCCAATGTTGGATGATACATTGATAGTTCATTTTGTGCCCTTCTATAAAACTACAGTGTTTCCCATTATCATTTCATCGTATACCCTTGATGTGGATTGAAGAACTTCTACAAACTCCATGTCTAGGGTATTGATCCTCCTTCAAGAAGTATTTCATAATAGGGTTTATTGATATAAGATTTTGTACATTGTGGTTTGATCCAGATTGGGTATGTGGGGTCCACCATTGTTCTTGGGTGTGAACCCCTATTTCAGTATTGAGATCATTTCAAGCCCCGTCCTCGGGGCCCATGTCGTGACTACCCCAAGACCTCCTTCCAGAGGCCAGAGGCTAGCGAATAACACCAAAGACAAAAATCCCAATAAAAAAGGAAAGGCATTTCCTTTATATAGTAAACAACACAACAGAGAATGAAAGAGAATTATTCAAAAATTAAAACTATATACAAAATTATGTGCTGAAATGAAAGGGGTCTGAATACAGGCCCAACAATAAGTGAAATACAACTGAATGACTAGTACAGCCGTAGTAATGTAAAGCAGCAACCACTGAGTCTTCCTCAGGGAATCCCCCCAGAAGGGTGCGTAAAGATGGCCTCCTCGGCACCTCGGGTCTGTCTGTCCTCTCCTTATACATCATGCCATGTGGTCCACCTCAGGGTACTATCCTGCTCCACAACCCTCTACCACAATCAGTGTTTTCCATCATCTGTATCCAATACAACGTTGTGGGGGCATAGCCCGTGCAAGGGTGAGTATAACAATACTCAGTAGGGACCCCAAGTCCCCCAATGGTCTCCCAGAATCCACGATGGATAAACCAAAAGAAAAGGTACAACCACAAAGTATCATCCAAATCTACTTAGGCATATGACCATACATATCCCAATGTCATAAATCCAGTTCGACTCCAATTCTCAAGGCCAAGCACAACCCAATTCACACAGGATATAATTCAATCACATCGATGATACTAATTGAAAGTGAAGACTCGTATCACATAGGTATATATCTTTCGTAATGTGATAAAGATGATCAGATATAGTCACTGATTCATCTAAGTTGGTGGACCCACGTAGGATACTAGTCCAGCTAATCTGTCGGACCCACGTAGGATACTAGACCAGCTACTCTGTCAGACCCACGTAGGATACTAGAACAGAAGTCAAAATGTCGGAACCACGTAGGATACAAGAACAGTAATCATCATTGTCGAACCCACAGATGATTCCAGTATTATAGTATTCTTCATTGAACACACAAGGGATTCCATTTCAGTTTTCATCGTCGTCGAACACACATAGGATTGTAGTACGATAGTCGTGGAGTCGTAGCCAGCTCTAGGGTTCCGGCACACAGCACGATCGATTCCGGTAGGGTCTGCTCCTTGAGCCAAGGGATCAGTACATCAACTAAAAAGATTCTCAAGTTTATGTATTCCAATAGTCCTTCATGTCATAGGGGGATGAACCAAACAAAACGTGTCCAAGACAATGAGTACAAGATGACCAAGCCTTTTTCCAAAAAGTACATGGCATGTTGGTATGGTTACACGCTGTTTCTTCAGGCCTCGGGTACTACCTGTGTAACATGGCCCATGTCGAAGGGCTGTTCATGTAAAAAGTAAGCACACGGCGTGTGATATGGTTACACGCTGTGTCTTCAGACCTCGGGTACTGCCCGTGTACCACGACCCAAATCGAATGGTTGTTCATGTAAAAAGTAAGTATACAGTGTGTGGTATGGTTACATGTCGTGTCCAAACATCTTGGCTCGGCTCCATGTATGATGGTCATGTTCCCGTACACGGCCTCAACCTGTGTTCTCCATCCTGTGTAATTGGTACACGGGTTAGCCTGTACCATTGTCCATGTCTGGTCATGTGGTAGAGTACTTGCCCATGTACTCCACACTGTGTCCATGTATCCCCGGGTTGCATGGAGATTCTCGCGTAGCTGCCACCTCCTTACTGTGTGGAGATTACACGCCATTTGACCGAGGTCACATGTCGTGTGTTAGCTGTATGACATATGATACACTAGTCGCAGAATGCTCTAACTACACGGCGTGTTCTCCAGGTGTATACGTCGTGTAGTCTGGAATTTTCTATAAACGACGCCTTTGTCCAGCGCGCTTCCCATGATGCCCATTATTCATTCCTGTGGTTCGTTCATCACGAAACATCAGACTCAAGGTTTCCCCGATGTCCCAAAGTTGATTCCGGTGTTTTTGGGCTTACGATTGGCCTTGAAAACATGTATTGAATTCCCGCTCAAAGAACAGTCAAGGAACGGTCCATCCCGATTCGGTCTGAACCGTCGCCCGCTATCGTTGTCGCTCCTCTGCTAGGTTATTGTAATGTTGAGTCTTCAAATTTTGGTTTTTTGGATTTTATAACGAACCCGTAATGATCTGTTGATTATCACCCATGAAGAACATGAAGAACCACCAACAATCACAATAACGGCGAAGGATTTAGACTGTGTTAGTTTGGCCCCGTCTCTCCGAATTAGTTCTGTAGCAGGCGGTTAAGGATAAAAAAACAAGAAGGAAAGAATATTCAACGTTTATCCTATCAAAACACACCCCTACCTTAAAATAATGTTCGTGGTAGTTGGGTGTCACAGGGAAACGATGTCGATTCCATCGATGTCAGAGTGCACCCGATGAAATAGTGTCATTGGCGACATCACGTTCTTTGAATAGTAGAGCGTTCTTCATCGAGAAAGAATGTCATTCTTCATCGGAGGCATTCTTTGTTGAAGAGAGGAACACGTTTCTCATGATCTATCCCAATAATATCTCAACAAAACAGGTGCCCCATAATAAAATAATAGCTAAGGATATTATTTTATTAACCCATGTAATTCAAAAATTAAAACGACATTAATTAATTAAGTGAATCGTCTAATTCATTTGCCATGGGATGGAGAAATTAATTAGAGAGCAAAGAAGATGAATGGTTAGTTTAAAATTGAAAAGTTATGTGTTGTTCAATTAAATGTAGAGGAGTTAATGGGGTGGTATATGGGGAGGTGTGGGAATTAGGATCGTGTGGGCCCCACCCCACAAATATCCTCTAATGGGATGTTATGTGGTTGTGAAACCCACCTCCAACTCCCCTTGGGAGGAAATGACAAACCTCTCTAAATAAAATTTGTACAAAACAAAGTTTATTCTAAATCCCCAAATATTAAATCTCAACCCACATAAAACAAAACTACTGTAAAGGTACCCTTAGTCAAATACCGGCGCTACGAGTTCCTCAGTACCCTCAAGTTTCAATTCAGAGAACCTATTCAAAAAATAGAAAAACCCAGACATACGTTTACTGAACGTACTCAAAAAAAACTTCAGAATATGATTCTGGGCACACCAGGCCTCAGAATCAAGTGCTGTCTAAATCCGCCGACTCGTTAAATTCCAATGTATTTAAGAAAAAATATTCCTTAATATTTCCGAGCATTTACATTACCGCCACCTCAGGGATTTATGTCCACATAAAGCTAAAACACAAACTAGGAAAACATATGGGGGTACTTACCTCGCACATGGACCTCCCTCTCCCATGTGCTCTCCTGGAGGTTCTCGTGCTTCCAGCGAATGTGCACCAGACGAATTGACCGTCCATGTAGGACTCACTCCTGTCGATCCTAGAACTCCACTGAGATCTCCATAAACGTTTCCCCATCATCGGCTTCAATCTCCCTATGATTGATGATGTGGGTCGGGACGTGCACGTATTTCTTCAGCTGTGATACATGGAAGACATTATGCACCCGGTGAAACTGAGGTGGAAGGGCCATGCGGTAAGCCACCTCGCCCAATCTATTGAGGACTTGGAATGGTCAGATGAAACACAAGGATAACTTGACACCCCATCCAAATCTCTATAGACCCCATCGATTTGAGACCCGTATGAAGACATGGTTGCCATCATCAAACTCGAGTGGTCTCTGTATCCTATCAACATAGGACTTCTATCTTCTCTGTACAGTCTTCAACCACACCAGGAGGATCTGAACCTTCTCTGTCATAGCCTGAACAATCTCTGGTCCTACAAGTGCTGACTCCCCTGGGTCAGTCCAGCACAGAGGTGATCTGCAAGGTCGGCTATAAAATGCCTCGTAAGGTGTCATCCCGATGGTGAAGTGGTAGAAATTATTGTACTCAAACTCCACCAATGGTAGGTGATCCTCCCTGCTACGACCAAATTCAAGGACACATGCACGAAGAAATTCCTCGAGTGTTTAAATGGTCCTCTATGTCTGGTCGTCCGTCAGAGGATGGAAGGTGGTGCTCAGATGTAGATATGTCCCAAAAGCCTCTTGTATCCCCTTAAATAGTCGGGATTTGAATCTAGCATATCGTTTAGAAATGATAGATGATGGAACACCATGATACCACACGATCTCTGGAATGTAGAGGCATCCCAAGCTCCCTACCGAGCCCTGCTCTCTCATCTGTAGGAAGTGGGACGACATGGTGAGTCGGTCAATGATCACTCATATAGATTCATTTCTTCTTGATGTACGAGGAAGAACTGTCACAAAATCCATGTATATCCCATCCCACATCCACTCTGGAACCTGTAAGTGATCAACCAAGCCCGATGGTATCTGGTGATCCGTCTTCACTTGCTGACAAGTGAGGCCTCATGAAACGAACTCTGATACTGCCTTCTTCATACCCAATGACCAGTGATCTCGTTTGAGGTCCTGGTACATCATTGTCACTCCAGGATATACTGCTAGAGGGGAAGTGTGCAACTCTATCTGCACTTCCACCTACAGTGAAACTGATACCATAGTGCGTCCCCTTAAGGGGATTTTGTGCTCTCCTCCTTCTTAAAATCCATTAGGCGCCTGCCCTGTGGATATCTGAGCATGTCATGTCTCACAGTCAACGTCCCCATGTTGTGACTCTCTGACTTGCTGGAGGAGTGGAATAGTGACAATGTGTTACTGTATAATGGTTTCTCCATCTCTATCAACAAATGATATCTGCAATGCGACTAGCTGCTCGGTCGCCTCTCCTAATAGTTGAATGTCTGGTCTCCTGCTGAGATAATCATCTACAACGTTCCCCTTCCCAGGAGTATATACAATCTCAAAGTCAAAGTCCTGGAGGATCTCAGGTCTACACCACTGTCTCAGGTTCAGGTCCTTCTGTGAGAAGATTTACCTAAGACACTAGTGGTCCGAGTAGATTGTAAAGCACTCACCAATCAGATAGTGTCACCACATCATTAAGGTGAAGACCAATAATAATAACTATAGGTCATGGGTAGCATAGATCTTCTCATGTTGTCTTAACTTCTGTGAACCATACACGATCCATGCTCACTTCAGCATCAGGACACACCCGAGTCTGGTTCCTGATGCGTCATAGTACACTACGTACCCAACGCCCTCCTTTAGTAGCCTTAAGATTGGCATAGTGGTATACCTCTGCCTCATCTCCTGGAAGCTCTACTGACATCTATCTAACCACATGAAGGGTTTCCCCTTCTTCGTTAAAGGTGAAAGCAGTGCTGCAACTCTGGAGATGTCTGGCACATATCTCCAATAGTACTCAGCCAGACCTAGGAAACTCCGAACCTCCGTCACGCTCTTTGGAGGCTCCAAAGCAAGTACTACCTTGATCTTCGCTGGATCCACTACTACTCCAACCTCCAAGATGACGTGTCCCAGAATGTGAACCTCTCAAATCCAGAACTGGCACATTGAGAGCTTACCATAAAGATGGTGCTCTCGGAGTGTGTCTGGTACAACATTCAAGTGGTAGGTGTGCCCCTCCTCAGTAGTAATGTAAATCAGTATGTCTTTAATAAAGACAACGATAAAACAATTGAGGTAATACTGGAAGATACTATTCATGAGACACATGAACACTGCTAGTGAGTTGGTTACGCCGAAGGGAATAACCGAGAACTCGTAGTGGCCATACCAACACCTGAAAGACGTCTTCTGCCCATCCTCGTCTTGAAATCTGAGCTGATGATAGCATGACATAGGGTCTAACTTCGAGAACCATCATGCTCTTATGAGATGATAAAAGAGGTCTTCAATCATCAGGAGTGTGTACTTGTTCTTCACGGTCACCTGATTCAGGCGATGGTAGTCGAAAAATAGTCATAAGCTCCCATCCACCTTCTTGGTGAAGAAAATTGGAGAATCCCAGGGTGAAACACTGGGTCGGATGAGTCCCTTCCCCTACAAGTACTCCAGCTGTACCCACAGCTCACGAAGCTTGATGGGAGCCATCTGATATGCTGGAGTAGATATATGTGTTGTCCTGGGGTACAGGTCTATGTAGAAGTCTACCTATCTATGAGGAGGTAGTCCCTGAATGTCGTCAGGAAAAGCATCTGTATATAGATGCACCACAATAGGAAAATTTTGACTCCACACATCAACCACTCTGAGGATGAGACAAGTCCAAAAATTTGTTATTGGATTCCCTCTCCTCTATGAAATTCCATCTCGTTCTTCAAAGGCTCCCTTATCGCTGTTTAATATGAACTAGCTCCAATCCATGTGAATACACCTCACTTTTCACCTAATGCATTCGATCTGATTATGCACTGTAGACAACTAGTCCATACCTAAGATGACGTCGTAAGGCCTCAACGCCGCTATAAGATGATCCCGGCTGATGCTCTAGCCTCCTAGAGTATGCTCACACAGCCGGCACTAATGTGTTATCATCAAGTCTGCACCCGTAGGAGTCTCTAGTCATAAGGATCGAGCCAATGCCTCCATAAGAATCTCCAAGCTCTGAACAATGGAAGTGGAAATAAAATAATTACTCGCACCTGTGTCTATAAGTACTGAATCAATGGTGGATTAGACAAAAAAATACCTCGAATCATCTTTGGTGCATTGTGGTCGTAGGCTTCAACTTCCTGGAGCTTAGCCTGCCTCTTCCCGCCAACTCCCTGTTGTCTGGGTGGACCTCCTGGTGGTGTGGATGGTAAAGCCTCAAAACGTCATCCACCACCTGATGTTTGGCCAACTAATCTTCCTCGTCTGTATGATCCTAGAGGACCACCACACTTGATCCTCTCCCTCTTCCTGGGAGGTCCCTCCATAGCTTGTTGCTCATATGCAGGGCAGGTCTGGCGGTCAACAGCCATGTGACCCTACCCGCAGCATGCATAGCACTGCCTATTCCTCGTATAGTTGGCTCTATTCCTTGTTCCCCGCATAACCGAACCAGAATCATGAGGCTGCTCACCTGATGGCTTGGTTTTCATGGACCTCTACGTCAATTGTCTACTTCTGGCTGCAAGAGACTCTTCTAGGTGTGGCCCTGTGGTGGGCCCTACTGCTGGTGTCGGCTCAGCGAGAAAGCTCTCTACAAGAAGGGCTCCCTCCAGCACTCCTGCCTATGTCAGAATGCTGAGGGAGATCATCGATGCCCTGATCTCATGCCTCAGTCCCTAAACATGGTCTGGGACCCAAATAATGGGTCTCATACCATGTTCATGGTGTATCGCAACATGCTGGTAAACCTCACTGAGTACTAAGGTAATGTCATGATTCCCTACCGCAGATGAAGTAACTCCTAAATCTGCACTGCACGAAGGGTGGTTGGAAAAAACTCCAAGCGTAAGAGACTCTTGATGTCTGTCCAGAGTAATGATGCCTTGTCATGCACATGGAGAATCAGGCTCCACCATCTACCTACATCTAATATCAAGAGACTCGCAGAAAAGACCACCATATGGTCAGATGGTGTCCCTACCAATCTGTAGACTCTGACGACAACCTCTAGCCAATCATTGGCTGCCTGAGGGTCTGTCTGACCACAAAAACTGGGCAAACCTCTGTTACAGAAACTCATGCAACACACTCAGGTAGTGTGAACTCTCTGTTACTAGGGATGGTACTATCGGTGGCTCGGCAGGTAGTGGTACTATTGGTGCCTCTACTGTGATGGGGCCCTCCACCGAGGCCTTGTCGCTCGGTGGGCTACCATCTCATACGCGACTCATAACCCTAGCTAGCTGCCTTCGTGGGGCCATCCTGAAAAGAAACAGGTGCACCATGGTCAAAACAGTATACCTGGTGAGCTTACACAAATTAATCACAAAGAAAACTTTTGAAACAAACATGTAATTTGTGTTTTTGAGCACTGAGTTGGAAATCATGGGTCATGGTCCTAGCGTATGGATACGTCGTCCCCCGCACCAACACTAAAATCCCTGGACTGAAAAACACACTCAATACTCTTAACACTATTTATTCACAGAAAGGAATGATCAAAGTCCAGAGATCTCAGGTAGAACCGACACCTCTGATACCAATTTATCACGACCCGTCCTCGGGGGCCGTGCCGTGACAACCCCAAACCAGCCTTCCATAGGCCAAGGGATGGAGACTAGCACCAAAGGATTAAATCTAGATAAAAAAGGGAAGGCATTACCTTTATATAGTAAACTTCCCAATAGAGTATGCAAGAGAAGTAAGAACAAAGTAAAATTTTATACAAAATTATGTGCTGAAAAGAGAGGGGTCGAAATACAAGTCCAACAGTAAGTACAGTACAACTGAAACTCTAGTTCAACCAAAGTAATGTAAAGAGGAAACCACTAAGTCATCATCAGGGAATCTCACCAATAGTTTGGGTACATATGTTCTCATCGGCACCTCAAGTCCGTCTGTCTGCTCCGTATACGTTATGCCAAGTGGTCCTCCTCTGGGTACCGTCTAGCTCCACAAGTCTCTTCCATAATTAGTGTTGTCCATCGTCTGCATTTATCACAATGTTGTGCGGTCATAGCCCGTGCAGGGGTGAGTATAACAATACTCAGTAGGGACCCCGAGACCCCTGAATTTCTCTAAGAATCCACGAAGGATAAACCACAAGAAAATTTACAATCATGAAGTATCAACAAACTCTACTTTGGTATATACCCATACATATAACTAAGTCATAAATCCAGTTCGGCTCCCATTCTCGAGGTCAGACACAACCCAGTATACACATGAAAGAAGTCAATCACATCGATGATAATGATTGAAAGTCAAGACTCAGCTCACATAGGTATACATATTTTGTAAAGTGATAAAGATGATCAGATGTAGTCACTGATTCATCTACGATGGTAGAACGACATAGGATAGTTGTCCTACTATGATGTTGGACCCACGTATGATACGAGACAAGATACTCTATCAAACCCACGTAGGATAATAGAACAGAATTCATCACCGTCAAACCCCCGAAGGATTACACTATGGAAGTCATCGTCACCAAAACCATAGAGGATTCTAGTACAGTTTTCATCCTCATCAAACCCATGGAGGATTCTAGTACGGTAGTCATTGCAGTCGCAGCCAGCTCTAGGGTTCCCACACACAGCACACTCGATTATGGGAGGGTCTGCTCTCCAAGCCAAGGGATGAATACATCAACCACCAAAAAGTCTCAAGTTGATGTATTCTGAAGTTCTTCCACATCATAGGGGGCTAAACCAAATAAAACTTGTCCAAGACACTGAGTATAATATGACCAAGGATTTTTCCAAAAAGTACTTGGTGTGTTGGATTGGATACATGTCGTGTCTTCAGACCTCAGGTACTGCCCATGTACCACGGCCCGTGTCGAAGGTTTGTTAATGTAAAAAGTAAGTACACTGTGTGTAGTATGGTTACACGTCATGTCTTCAGACCTCGGGGAATCCCCGTGTACCAAGGCCCATGTCGAAGGGTTTTTCATGTAAAATGTGAGTACATTGAATGTGGTATGGTTACACGTCATTTCCAAACATGTGTTGTCGACTCAATGTACGCTGGACATGTGCCCATACACGGCCTCAACTCGTGTTCTCCAACCCGTGTAATTGGTACACAGGTTGGCCCGTACCATTGTCCATGTCTGGCCATGTGGTAGATTACATGCCTCTGTGCTCCATACCATGTCCGTGTATCCCCAGATTACATGTCGAGTCTCACGTAGCTGCCACCTCCTTGCTATGTGGTGAGTACCCGCCGTGTGACATAGGTCATATGCTGTGTGTTTGCCGTCTGATGTCCAAAACCAAATCGACAGAATTCTCGAACTACACAGTGTGTTCTCCATGAGTACACGCCGTGTAGTGTGGAATTTTCTAGAAACGACGCATTTCACCAGCGTGCCTACAATGATTCCCGTTCATCATTTTGATGGTTCGTTTTCCATGAAACTTCAAAATCTAGGTCGCCTCGATGTCCCGAAGTTGATTTCGGTGTTTTCAGGATTCAGATCGGCTCCAAAAACACGTTTTGAATTCCCACTCGAAGAACGGTCGAGGAACTGGCCATCCCATTTTAGTTCGAACAGTCCCCTGCTATCGTCGTCACACCTCCTATAGGTTGCCGTGATGTTGAGTCATCAAATTTGGGTTTGTTGCGTCACATAACGAACCCGTAAACATTTCTTGTTCTTCACCCATGAAGAACCTGAAGAACCACCAACAATCACAATAATGGTGGAGGATTTGGACCGTGTTAGTTTGGACAAGTCTCTCCGCATTAGTTTGGTAGCAGGGGGTTAAGGAGAAACAAAACAAGAAGGAAAAAAGATTCAACATTGATCCAATCAAAACACACCCCCTATCTTAAAAAAAGGTTCGCAGTAGTTAGGCGTCATGGGGAATCGGCGTCGATTTCGTCGAAGTCGGAGTGCACCCGAAGAAGAAGTGTCATTGGAAACTTCACATTCTTCGAATCGTAGAGTGTTCTTCATCGAGAAAGAATGATGTTCTTCATCAGATGCATTCTTCATTGAAGAGAGGAACACTTTTCTCAAGAGCTATCCCAAGAATCACTCAACACAACATGTTCCCAAAAATAAAATAATATCTAAGGCTATTATTTTGTTAACACATGTAATTCACAAATTCAGTCCACTTTAATTAATTAAGTGAATCACCTAATTACTTTAACATGGGTTGAATAAATTAATTAGAGAGAAAAGAAGGTGAAGGGATATTTTATAATTCTAAAGTGAGGGGTTGTCCAATTAAATGAAGAGGAGTTAATGGGGAGGCTTATGGGGAGGTGAAGGTTTTAGGCTCGTGTGGGCCCCACATCCAAAATATCTTCTCATGGGAGGTTATGTGGGTGTGGGCCCCACCTCTAACTCCCCTAAGGAGGAAATAACTAACCTCTCTAAATAAAATTTGAACACAACAAATTTTATTTATTTTATTCTAAATCCCCAAATATTAACAGTCATCCCGCATAAAATGAAGTAGCGGTAAAGGTCCCCTTAGGCAAATATCGGCGTTGCAAGTTCATCGGTGCTCTCAGATTTCAATTCCAAGCAACTGTTCAAATGATAGAATAACCCGCATGTAAGTTTAATGAACCTAACAAAAAAACCTTCAGAAATTGATTCTGGGAACACCGGGCCTCAGAATCAACTACCGTCAGAAACCGCAGACTCGTAAAATTCCAAAGTATTTATGAAAAAATTTTCCTTGAAATTTTCATATCTTTAAATATTGTTAGAGATAAGTCAATTTTCTTAGGGGTGGACCAATTCTAAAAACCTCATGGATGATTGTCTCTAGTGATTTCATGGTTGGTGGAGTGAGTTCTCTAAAATGATTATCTCATCGAGAATAATCATCTAGATGACAGTTTGGTTGTGACCTCATAGAGGGGTGGTGTACTTCATGAGAACATCTATGTTTTTGTATAATAATTAATTGTTATATCATTTTTATAACATTATATTCCCAATGCTATGTATTTATATTTTCTTGGAATGTCCTGATATATATTTTATAATAAACCGTACATGGGTTATATCTACTCAAGTCATGTCATATGTAGTTGTGGACCCATTATAAAGTGTTTTAGAAGGACATAGAATATGTTGAGCATAGAATTATCTTGAAATATCAAGGTGTTTTAAGTGGTTCTATTTCATTTTATCCCTCTTACTATATGTATTTTGTACTCTCTAATGTTTTTGATTGGGAATGTTTTTATATAATTTATCACTTTCAGTAATTTACTATCAAACTATTATTGTGGGATCTCAGATGAATGCATAAATATGGATCATTTTTTCATTTCTACATTTTATGGGTTGGATATGTGTGTGTGTGTACTGGTATATTTTCCTAATGAATCTCTTGTGTGTTATATAAATATTCAGATATTGACAACATCACTAATTCAACTTCAGGTAGTCTTGGGGTAGTTATGGCTTGGGAGCTATCAAGATGGTATGTGACATGATATACAACATAATGCATGTGTGAGTAGGTGTAAAATTTATCAGAATAATGATATTCAATTTAAATTAAAAGTCCTTCCATTTATGTTTATGGTCTAAATGAAGTCAATCTTCCACCAATACATGGATAATTTTGTGGTTATTTTCATTGATGACATATTGGTGTACTCCATGATTAAAGATAATCATTGATATTATTTGGAAATAATCGTGAGGACACTATGAGAGAATAGTTTATACAACAAGATATCTATGTATCAATTATAGTCTGAAAAGGTATATTTGTTGGGTCACATCATCATTGAGGAATGAATGTCAGTAGACCTTGAGAATGATTATATAGATTTTTCTTAATAGCATCAGAAGAATGTTTTTGATATCCAAACCATCTTGGTTTTAGAGCAATTTTATCAAATATTCAACCAGGAAATTAGTAATTTAGAATATCATATTTCATGATTTAACAATAAGGGTATACAATTTGAATGGCGTGGAGTATAGGGGAAATAATTATTGAAGATAATGAAGAGATTTACCAATAAAATGATTTTGATCCTACCCAAGATGGGTGAGGAATATACCTTGGTGTGTGATGCATCAAAAATTAAACATGGTGTACTGTTATTGTAGGGAGATCCTGTCATTGAATATGGATCATGATTGTTTATTCAACATGAATGAAATTATCATACATATGATCCAAAAATGGACATAGTGATTTATTTATCAACTAGTACATATACTATGATTTTCCTCAACATGAAAATTTACTTTAAAAATATCATACAAATGATAAAATAGTTGTCATGATGATCTATGGAATCTGTGTAACATATTGGGAGAGTAAGGAAAAAATGGATGAAAAAATGGATTCACTAGGATAATCATGAAAAATTTAAATAGAGTGGTGGATGGTAGCATCAGTAATATATTGGATAAGGATAGGTCGATGTGATGATAGAGTTAAATGGTTTGGCCAAGTCATAAGTTGTGGGTCACTGGTTGAGGTTGATGCAACATAGAAGGTGGAGTCTGATTTAAATGAGGAGGTGATCGTGGATGTGGAGGAGGATATGGAGTCTGATGCAGAGAAAAATTCAGATGACACATAAAATACTTAATTCATAAATGGTTTCGTGAACACTTTAGACATTGAGATAAACAAAACAATGAATTTCATAGTAAACTGATTGAATGAATAATTTTATCCTAATACATTAAACAATATAAAATGATTCAAATAAAAAATTAGATGGTATATTTTCTCAACTGATTACTCTTAAATAGACTACTCACCAAAATATATAATACTACAAAAGATATTTTTATATAGAATATTAATTTTACTAAGGAGAAATTTATGAAATAAAATGAAAAAAATAAATTAAACTGATTAAAAATAAATGAATAAAAACATATTGACAATATATTCTGAAAAAATATTATTCACTATAAATAAAGAATGACACAAATAAAAAAAATTAAAAAAAGTAAATACTTCATTACATGAACACTTTTTAACTCATTGTTTTCAATTTATGTAAATAAACTCAAATTCCCTTTTATATTGTCAATGATGCATTAATGAAATTTTGTGAACACCTAACTTTAATTCCTATTTTGATCATTATATGTAGTACAACACATGATGGTCACTACAGTACCGTTCAAACATCTGTTAATCATTTCCCTTTAAAAAAGAATCTACAAATTAAATATAAATGTGATAAAAAGATTTAAATAATGAAAAAAATATCATTTGAATAGTGGTCACTTTAAAATAGTATGTGAAAGTGTTTGAAGCCCTAAATATTTGGATTTTCTTGAACCATTATGAAAAGATACAAGTTCATGACAAACATTAGATGATGAATTTTTAACTATTGAACACTACTTTGGATCTATTGATATAGCAGAATATTTCCTTCACTTTTCATGATAAAATTTCTCCCCAAATGTGTCATGATATGAACCTATTCATGGGATGGATATTTAAAGATATCGAAAATAGTGAACTTGATTTAATAAATATTATTAACTCAAATGATCATCTATGATTTCAATTAAGATAGACATAGATTTTTTGTAATAGATGAAGGTGATAAAATAAATTACATAAAATTAGTTATAGAAGCTATGAGGGTATATTTAAAGGTATTGCTTGAAAAATATTCTATTAGCAAATATCACATTAGTAATATTTTGTCATAATAGTTGTTAGAAAATATTATCCTAATGAAAAACGTATTAATGGGAATTGAAGGTGATGGAATGAAATTATATATAAATTCATCTAGAATGAAATGTAATTATTTTAAAATATTTTATAAAATATATATATATTAATAATATAATAAAAATAACATGTTTTATAAAAATCTTATAATTCATAAAATAGTAGATAATTGGTTTATGATATTAATTTCAACCTAAAATTCATTACCAACAAATATATAACATGGATTCTATTATATTATTTTGGTGTCAATAATTATTGGAATTTGGATTTATTAATTTATAGAAACCTATATGAAAAGAATACTAATTTTTTTATTATATTATTGATCCATATATATATAAATGTATCTAAACCAATCTATTATTATTGTTACCAATGAAGTCAAAGAAAATCAAGATGAAGTAATATCGTAGAAAAATATTGTTGTCAACAGGTATTTGGTAAGATCTTGTCATGTGTATACAATGTCAAATGTATTTTTTACATGAAAATTTTGTTTAGGTATACTAACAGAACATTGATTATTAATTATAAAATATTGAATTACTGATACGTTAAACATTTTGTTAGAGAATGTTGTAAAATAATTAAATTTTTTTCAATTTCCAATATGAAATATATAATGTGATTATATATAAAATGTAAACTTAATGGTAGAATAATATTGATCCATTACTTAGATGATAGAAAATAATAATTCCATATTTCCAAACAATATTTTCTTTATAATAAAGGAAAAAAGGTCTTTAAAATTGATAATAATTCATTCATAAGACCTCACAACCAAGATTTTATGTCATTAGTGCCTCTTTTAGGGTAATTGACATCATAATTTTCATTCAAACAATTATTATAAATTAATATTATTTATTAGTTTCAAGGAATTAATTTACAATATGTTAGTATTATATAAATTATAGTTTGTGAATAAAGGTATTATATAACCAAAAGTAATGATTATTTATAAACTACCAAATTCAATAGATATTATAAGTACCAATGTTATTAAACTGGATAGATATATATCAGAAAAAATTATTTCTGATTGCATATGCTTGAAAATAAAACATTACAATCATCCTACATTACCTTATTGAAGGAACATATTTTATAAATTTATTTTTTCCTTGTATTATTAGATATTTTATGAAAAAAGTATAACATTTATTATACTATCTATATATTTAATCATTTATCTTTGAAACAATTAAAATATGAAATTATCATCTATAATGAAAAATAATCTGTACTACTATAAATAAAACAATGAGGTTTACCTTAGTTTATTGTGTAGTAGATTTTTACTGTCCCAAATCGTTAACATCATCTATAACGAAAATAACCATGTATGTATTTCATTCACAAGGTCAATTTGGGTTGTGAAGATTAAAATTAAAAATTTCAATAGTCATGAGAGGTTTCTTATTTTTGAATACATTTAGCGTAGGCAGAAAACCCAATTTATCACCATCCTATAAATATTTTCTTGGGATATAAATAAATATACAATGAATATTAACTGTATATATTATTATTCAAATGGGTTTTATGAATTATATTGTTTATTAGATAAGATAATGATTTTCCTTTAAATTTCATAACTTCTTTCTCAAAGATTAAAAAATACATAGATCAGGTATTGTCGATGACCATATGCAAATGTTGGTTTCTAAAATAATATGTAACGATTTTATCATATTGTATGGACTATAATAAGTATTTGTAATTTTATTACAAAACAATTTATTATTTAAATAAAGTACAGTCCTCTTCAATTGGTTATTTAAAGTAAAAATAATTTCAGAATATTTTTTTAAAATATGAATTGCATAAAAAATGAAGGCCTAAAAATAAAAATATATTTTATATATTCTAATTTTATTTTTTTAATAATCATGTAATACTAACAAATACCTTTTTATTGTTGATTTTTTGAGAAAAATATAATTTCGATAACAATTTTCCTCATTGAGGAGGTCTAAATTCTTTTTAAATGAAGAAAATGAATTGTAAAACTAATTTAAAAAACATTTTCTTTTATCATAGTGTCTAACATATTAAACACTTTTTCTTGTAGTGAAATAAAAAGGAAAATTTTATTAATTCATATGTAAAATTATCATATATTCTATTGTAAATATATATATATAATTTTTTATTATATGTACATTGCATTATTATAGTTAATTGTCTATAATATTTATCACATATTTTTTTAAAATGAATAGGTTTTCATTGAGATGATATCCCTATATCAGATCTCTTATAAATACATTGTTTATATTCCTTTACAAGTGTTTCTTGAATGATGAAATGTAATTATCGTAACTATTTAATCCAACAACTGACATATTTTGTTCTATAAAATCTTTAGTATGTCATGAAACTATAATTTATATATGAATGAATTGAAAATTATTCATAATTAAATGGATTTTAATATTTCTTACTAATAAAAATATTATAATAATAGTTGTGAATTTTGAGGAGGATGAGGCTGCACAACATGTTAACATGAAAATTGACTATAGGAAAATATAGATTGATCTGTATCTTTGAGGCATTGAAACTCATGTTAGTAATTATTACATTTGAATGTCAATTTTTTATGAGAACTAACACACCAAGATGTTCTAATATACTATTATATTATTTCTTCATGATATCAAGGAACATAAAAGAATTTCATTTTTAAGATAAGAGTTATTGGATAAAAATTTTATTTGACATAATTACATCTTGCACTAGTATATTTTGTTATTCACAATAGTCATCCCACATTGTGTATCTATGATTTAATCAACTATAATAGTTACATGTTAAATTTAATGCAATTTTACAATGCCTAAGTAATGTAGAAGAGATATCGTAATGTTTATATGACAGAACTTGTTATCCCAGAATGTAATATACTTCGTTTTCCGGTAGTTTTCCCCATGGTTGGTGTGGTTGATATTTATCAAGAACAATGATAACTTATGACTCACATATAAATAAATAAATCTTAATAAATAATACTATAAAAAATCTCTAATTCAAATATATATGTAAACAATGAATACATAATTTTTTATGTTACATGTACTCATTTGTATTCATTCATAAAGTGGATTCTTATATAATATAGTTATTAAAGAACACCCTAGTTGTTTCATTGTATTATTTTAATGAAAAAACATCTATTATTCCATTAAAATAATAATAAATTATAGTGAATAAATAATAAATTTATATATATAAGATTAAAGAAAATGAGTATTCATGTTACCAAGATTTTTTTAGGAATAAATATATGGACATTTTATAGATAATTCCCCATATTAATATATTTGAAAGGGATAAAATGGAATACATAAAGAGAAAAATATACAACAGAATGTCTGACATGAGTCCTACAGTTAACAATAGTATGAACTTGTGATGACATGATAAATTGTTTGCTTTATTTTGAATTATTTCAAAATTTATTATTATATTAGTGACCCCTTCACGAAGCACTGATATGAAATTAATTTTGGGCCTATAACAATTTTTTTGATCATTAATACATGTAATTTTTATCTTTTCCCATTTATGGAAAAATAAAAAAATGTTGATAATAAATTCCAATGTTGAGGATATTATTTTCAATATTTCAATTCTTAAATCTCTTAAAATGAATGTTAAATGATTTTTATAATGGATATAAGTTTGGGTTATATATATTTATGTAATTTTAATGATGGAAAATGTATAGTTTCATCAAAAAAGAATAATATCAATATAAACATTGTAATATCAAAATATTGATTCTCTTTTCTGCCACAATCATATAATAAACACTTTAATTATTCAACGACTTAACAACTTCAATACATTTATCTTGTAGCTCGGTAAATGAATAGTCAATTTTAATAGTGTTTTTGTGAATGAAAAACTAAATACTATGACACATATAAATAATTAATGAAATAAAAAAGAATAAATAATACAATGGATTCTCCATTATAACATGCAAGCATAGATTTCAAATAGAATAAATCATATTAATACCGACACCATGTATTGGAATATTTTTTTTTAAAAAAAATATTTGATGAGAAAATATATAATATGTTTTCACTATCATATATCAAAAAATTTAAACCCTATTTTTAGGTCTATAAACTTCTAAGTTTAGTTGACTATGAAATAAATCATGTTGGTGACGTAAAATCCCAACGAATGACAGATATTGTCCTTAACATTTTTTGTAGTCATTAAATATAGTATAGTTAAATGATATTGTCTAATTTAGAGGTTGAACAACCACATGGACTTTGAGTGTGTCATATTCATCCTAAGTATTTAATCCTTATATCTATAATGAGTGCATATAATAATGTTTTCCTTAATTCTATGATCACCCAAAAACGTGATGACCAAATGTGTTTTATTAAAAAGTCCAAAATGTTTATCCACATTTATACAAGACATGACAGGGACACCATCTTTAATGGTTAATTTATGATATTTAAAACCAATGACATTAATAATATTGATGATTTCGAGGGTATATATATTTTCTAGTGTGAAAATATCAAATTTGTAGAGAACCAAAGCTTGACGTACATAGAAATTACATTACTTTTGTGGAATACTTAATATATAACAAAAACAGACACATAAGGACCGTAATAGTTTAGTAACATTCGAAACATGGAACATAATCTTTTAATCTTGGTGAAAGATCTTCAACATCTCCCATAAAGATCTTCTCTATTTTTCTTACATAAAACCTTTCTTTATATCCTGTAGAAAATAAAACATATAAAAGGTGAGCTCAAATTCTCAGTAAGGGTAAGCAAGGATAAAATAAAACAAACCATAGACATTTGAACTTTCAAAACTGAACATAATATTTAAACATCAAAATCCTGAGCAATGACATAAAACATAGCAGTGCATAAGGAAAAGGCCATAATGGAACATAAATCACGATAAAATGGAATGGGAATAAAACATGTAATTGTGGAAACCATTAAGCACATTTTATGATTTCCATTGTAGCCAAGGCATTGATTACAAGACCATCTTAGTGGACAAAGCCCCTTACTTAACCGGGTTTACATGTCGTTCCAGTCCTGTATTACTGAACCGGATTAACTTTCCATTCCAGACATGTCTATCTCATGAGATATAAATATTTATCCAATGAATTGGAAGGATATTTAGGTCCCACCCATCTCATAATGAAATCATTCATTCATGTGCTACAAAATAAAGATACATAATTCATAATAACCCAATGATTTAAATGGGTTTCAAAAACATCATTCCATCATAAAATAATCCATATAAAACAAATGGATATCATTTCATCATATGAGAAGTGAAATCATGTAAATAATAAAGACGTTATACTTGAAACATACACATATGAAATAATGTCATCTTAAATGGAAAAAGTTTTAGATAAAACACATGAAAATAATTCTTGAGGAAAATATCTTTTATTCTTCAAAATCATTTTATTTTCACAAAATTCAATGCAATTTTAAAAGAAATGGAATTTAATTTAAATAACCATTAAATATTGTAGTGTAAACTTCATGAAAATAATGCATTATGAAACTGTCAAAATCTGTTCATGCCATATAAGTTAATGAAAACATTATTCTTGTACTTTTTTAGGAAAATTAAAAAAGTACCTCGTATGGTATACAAAAGAAATATTCCTTACATAACATGTAGTAAATGTAAAAAATGGGTAAAAAGGACATTAAACATACATAAAAAAACTTTTATAAATCATGGATATGGATGATAACAATAACCCCAGTAAATACTTATGAATAAACAATCTCGGATAAGAATGAGATTGGAATAATTATCCCTTACCTTAGGTCTGATATACTTCGTACGTATCTGAAACTTCTTTATAATGATTTAAATAATTTCATTGACCTATTAAAGAATAATATTAATTGTTATGATATCATATATGGTTCAATTATGACATTATATTACCCATTATTTTATAAATTTCATGTTAAAGAAACGTTTTGGTAAAATCGTTTCATTTATCATCCGTGTTTTGAATTGTAATTATTAATTTGTTTACTTAAGTCATGATTAATTAATTCCAGAATATAAAAAATTATTTATATATAATATATATTTAGAATATACATATATATAATAGATCGATAAATGGAGAGAAATACATCGTTTATGGAGACGGTAGGTCATAAGTACGCATGAATGTTGTTTTCATTTCCTTATTGAATTGAATGGAATTAAGTAGATGAAATACATATATATATATATATATATATATATCTAGTAGAATTATTATGTCATACATTTCATGATTACTTATTATATATACTTTATAATCATTCTTAAATTGTTAACATGGACAATGAATCTCATCGCGTCATGGAGACAGTAATCTGTATGTACGCACGAGCGATGATATCGTTACCATATTTATTGAATGGAATTGGAGTGAATGATATAATATAATAGATTTTTTATGATTTTATAATAATCATATGTAGTTATTATTTACTCCATTATACCCATCCAATTAAGGTGGTGGTGGAAAAACTGATTAAACCACGCCGTGGAGATGGTATTCCGTACGTACGCACGTACAGTGATTTAGTTTTCCTTAGGATGGATAGAAGGTGAAGTGGGGCTGTTTCATATTTATAATAACATATCATTATATGAGTGATACGGATTTTATTAATTCATAAAGAAACAAATAAATAAGAAGAAGTATTAGAAGAAATAAATTTGAAAGAATCGGTAACAGATATTACCTCTTCTTCGACACGGCTCTTTGAAACATCCTCTTAGGGAAATAAAAAAGGAATTTGAATAAGTCCATGACCTATACTATTTTTCTAAGGAGGTTTAAAAGGGAAATGGGTATGGTTTGGTCATTATTGAAGGCTCATAACGGTGTGAGGAGGAGAGGGAGGAGGTGCCCTTTTATAAGGGAGGAGAGGGGCACCTTTGTAATTATAAGAAATATAACTTTATAATAAATACCAACCACACTTAAAAAACTCCAAAATGACTCAAATACGAATCTTATATGAGATGGGGTTGTAATGACATCATCCAACATAATTTAGAATAATTGGGAATTTATTTTAAACATTATCAACTTGATTTATCCTTATATAATCTATTTAATTTTATTTGTGGTAATAATATTCTAAATTTTACATCATTATAAATAATTACATATATGCTGTGAATTGTCCATAATTGTAGAAATTATTATATAACAGACCATATAAATTTTAATTTACAAATTTTAAAAAAAAATTAAATTTTTAAAAAAATTTATAATATGTAATTTTTAAAAAAATTTATAATATGTAATTTTTATAAAATAAGAATAGTGTTAATTTTGACATTATTCATTCATTTGGATTTAAATAAAATATATACAAAAGATATGTTCGAAATAAAAGATATAATATATTAATAACATGTCATATTTATCTAGAAAAGTATTGGAGCACATTAAATAGTTCATATAATATTTATTTTAATACTTTAAAAATCATTTATTTGATATTTCAGTAAATAAAATAATTTCAACATCACTATTGTGTTATAATTAATGATAATTATTTAAACCCTAAAAATTATAAATAAATTCATTTGATATAGATAATTTTATTATATTTATAGGGACTACATATATCCTATGTTTTATGATGTTTATCACTAAATTAAAATTATTACACTTATAAGATTTAAGAGAGTGACATGTTGTCACTTTCTTGGGTTTAATAATAATTATATTATTTCATCGTCAAATGTACATGAAATTACACTAGTCCAACCCTTAGGTGATATGGGTCAAATTTTATTCACCCAATAGTATTTTTTCAAGTGTTTTTGTAATTTTATAATATTTTGTTTTACCCTTATTTACCAGATTTACCTTTAACTTTAGTAAATAAAATTCATTGTAGTTACTATTCATAATATCAAAAAAATAGAAGTAACCTATTAACATAATTTGCACCCAATGAATTAAAATATGGAATCCATTTTCCAATATTTAAAACACATATGTTCCTATAATTAATTTAAAAATAATCTTGTTGTTAAGAAAATAGGTTTTAAAAGTTAAAACATTGCAAAATATTTAAATGATTTTGCCTATGAATTAAATGTAAAATCAATGATAATTACATTCATTATAATAAATTGTAAAAATATATTCTATTTATACTTTAAAATAAGTATATATTATAATATAACCATATGAATTTTTACGATGATAAAAGTTGTTTTTAATTAAAATATAGCGTGTTTTTACTATTCATTTAAATATGACAGTTATCAGAATAATATGAAAAATTTATCCAAAGTAAATTTTTTTATCCTGATTCCAAATAAGAATATTTTTTTTTCAAATTAAACTTATAATAATGTCAAAACCTGGATTTAATATGGGTGCACCATCAAAAGGGGGAAAAACTTCATTTTTTAAAAAATAATTATTTTACCCGAAATATTTATTTTGTTCACATACCATGTTTAAAAAAAAGTAAGTTGAATAATAATGTTATAAAATTCAAAATTTAGTTAATACTATTCATATCATCTAGTCCATAAGAATGTTTTAACAATATATCGTTGTTTAGTGAAACCCGATATTGCGTACTACACACGCTATCAAGGATGGTCGTGATTGCGTGTAACGTAAACCATGTCAGGGTTGCGTTTAGTGAAATACTCCTTTGTTGTTGCGTATAATAGAATCCAGCCATATTTCATTTATACATTGAATATATATATATATACACACACTCAAAGTTGTGTATAATAACTACTATCAAACTAACTTGAAATTGTCTATAAAACAATCCAAGAATGGTGTTTTGTATACTGCAAGCTAATATGGTGTTGTGTATAGCGCAAGATAATCATAGTGTATCATACAATAGAAGATATGAAAGAAATTAAAAAGAACATATCTCATAAAATCTAGGGGTGTTACATTCTACTCCCCTTAGAATGAATTTCTCCCTCGAAATTCATCAGGGTTATAAATGGTTTATTACATGAGAGTTTCTTTAATAGAAACCCACATCGTAAAAAAGAATACCAAATATTTTCTTTAAAAACCAATGTATGAAACGTAACGGTTACCCAAATTAACTAATCACTGGGTTTCCACATAAGATAACATAGGTGAAAATATGGATATGCAAGAAAAATCTGACCATCATGTTCTGATGGAGAGTGGTAGAGGACATTGCTATGATATATCCAATAGTCACAAAGCCATAAATTTGTGATGATATAAGGGACCATGTGATTCTATCAGATATAAGGGATATAGGACAACATTTCCAGTTTTCAAGATCATCTCTCAAAAGTTTATTAATTAAAAGAAATTCTTAAATGATTTTGGTACAATATCACTGTTGTTCATGCCTTGAACAATTTATATTTCATCTCTTAAAGAAATGAAGTTGAATTTGTTATTCGTGAAGAGTTAGCATATCATGTGATAAAACGATGGTCATTGCATCTGTCTCAAACCAAAGGTTAGAAAAAGCTATCAAAAATACATAAGTCTATCTATAGTGAGATTAATCATATATTGTTCTTAAAATGGACTTATACTTCATATATCATACATCTTAATTTTATAAAACTAGTTTCTACTAACCAGGGACTTCTTGTAGGCCAGTGGTAGGCAATAAAGGATGGTCTCACTTTGGTTGTGGGAACATGTCGGAAATAATATCGAAAAAGAAGTTCCATCCCTAAACAATACTATCTGATTTCTAACGTAATCCATTACAATATTTAGGCTTATCCCAAATACTTCTTTCTAATCTCTTAGTATAAATATAATGATTACTAGAATGGTTTTCTACAATGCATTGAATACAATCATTTGTCGCTCGTATATCATAAGAGATATCTTGTTGGTCACATTCCAAACATGTGAATTTCTTAATCATGCATTCTATTTAAAAAAATGAATACCCATTGAACTTTAGTGAAAACATGAATACTGTCAAAAGTTAATTCTTTCCACATACCAAAATTCCAAAAATTCTATATAATCAAACCATGATATCACTTTGTCCTTATATAAATCATGAGCCCATGAATACCATCGAACATATTACTTTCTCCTTACCCCTTCATTATGTGCATATCATCTGCTTTCAAAAATATATGATTTAATTTTCCTGGTTACCGGTACCATATAATTATTGAAAACCATAATAATGAAATACATAGATATTCCAATATTCCACAGTACTATAAATTATATTCCACAACATTATTTGGAATCTCCTTACATAAACACATAATAATTCTACTACATCGTTCTCATACTCAACATCGCCAATAGTGATCGCATGTGACTTCCCTTTCTCTTTTACCTTAAGAGGATGCTCTCATCGATCATAGTTAACCCTTGAATTAGGGCATTGATTAGCATAATGCCCCATTTCCTTGTACTTGAATAATTGTAGTGTTGGTGGAGCATTCTCTGCATTTTTTTCTTTATTCGCATTATTAGTAACCCTTTTTCCATTACATCAACGATCAGCTGCTCGATGACCTTCTTTTCCACACTTAAACATTTTCCTGTACCTTTTAGACAATCTCCACCTTGCTTCTTTCCTCACATTTGGCATAAATAAACATTTACCTTCTTTTCACCATTGTTCTGAGGTTTTTCCTTGAACTCCATCTTTCATTTCTTTTCAAAACCATGAGATAGAGATGTTACACCAACTTCCAGTTATACCTTGATAGAACAACGCACAATTTCTTCATAGCTACTAATGTCTCTTATAGATAATGCCCTTGGATGACTTGGTTTTAAGCAACTGAATAATCGATCAACTTTACTTTCAGGTTGAATGATAAATCCAGATGCATACCTTGAATGTCTTGTAAAATTCTCTTCATCTATACCAACAGATTCATCATCCTTCTTCTTAAGATCAAGGAACTCATTTTCCATCTTTGTTTGAAGAATACGGGGGAATTACTTACTGAATAAAAATTTCTTGAACTTTTCCCATTTTATGGAATCAATTTCATCTTGGGAACTTGTATTCATAATTAGATTCCACCACTAGTCTGCTTCACATTCTAAATGGTAAATAGCTAAAATGAATTTTTCATGTTCTGAACAGAAATGTATGGAAAATATCTTTTCAGTGGTATTGATCCATTTTTCATCAAAATGTGGATCAGAAGACCCATTGAAATACGGTACATGTTCCTCATGAAGGACTCAATATAATATTGGTCCCATCTCTGATCATTTGGATGTCAAGAATGATTCATAGCTTGTGTATGTATATCAATAATATTTTTCACTCCATCTCCCATTACATTTGGTTGCTCATGAGGAAAATCATTGCATTTTCCATTACATTGATCAAAACGGTTCCTTCCGGTTCTATCTATCGTCTAAAACCCAAAAAGATCAGTGTGAGAGGAAAAAATCAGGCTATTAAAACAACATAATAAAGGGGGATTACCTTCAATATCTATCATCTTTGGTTTAATTCTAATATTGTTACCATAATTCTAGGACAAAAACCTATACTTATACATAACCTTAGAGACATCCCTATACATACCATAGAAATATCTCTAGGGATCTCACTAATGTTTTTGCATCCTAGTTTCTAAAGGTTAAATAACCATTTCCTATAATACCAACTATAGAGACCCAATTCGTGACGTACATGGACATTACATTACTTTTGTATAATACTTAATACATAACAAAAACAGACACACAAGGACCGTAAGAGTTTAGTGTCTTTGGAAACATGGAACATAATCTTCTAATCTTGGTTAAAGAACATCAACATCTCCCATAAATATCTTCCCTTTTTTTCATACCTAAAACATTTCATTATATCCTGGTGAAAATAAAACATATAAAGGGTGAGATCAAAATCTGAATAATGGTAAGCATGGAGAAAAAAAAACAAACCATACACATTTTAACATCAAAACATGAACATAATATTTAAACATCATAATCTTGAGTAATGATATAAAACATGGAAGTACATAAGGCATAGATAATAATGGAACATCAATCATGATAAAATGGCATGGGAATAAAACATTTAATTGTGTAAACCATTAATCACATATTATGAGTTCCATATTAGACAAGGCATTGCTGCCAAGACCATCTTAGTGGAAAAAGTCCCTTACTGAACCAGGTTTACTTGCCGTTCCAGCCCCGTATTGCTGAACCAAATTTACTTTTCATTCCAACCATGTCTATATCATGAGATATAAATCATTACCCAATGAATTTTAGGGAGAAATAGGTCACACCCATCTCATAATGAAATCATTCATTCATGTGCCACAAAATAAATATACATCATTTATAATAACCCAGCGAATAAAATGGGTTTCCTAAACATCATTCCATCATAACATAATCCATATAAAACAAATGGATATCATTTCATCATAAGGGAAGTGAAATCATGTAAATAATAAAGACATTATACTTGAAACATACACATATGAAATAATGAATTCTTACATGGAAAATGGTTTAGATAAAACATGTGACAAGAATTCTTGAGGAAAATATATTTTCATCTTAAAAATCATTTTCTATACACAAAATTCCAAGAAATTTTAAAACAAATGGATTTTAATGTAAAAAACAATTAAATATTATTCAGTAAACTTCATGAAAATAATGCGTTACGAAACCTTCAAAATCAGTTCATGCCGTATAAGTTAAACAAAACATTATTCTTGTACTTTTTTCGGAAAAGTATAAAAGTATCTCGTATGGTAAACAAAAGAAAGATTCCTTACATACAATGTAGTAAATGTAAAAAACGGGTAAAAAGGAATTTAAACATTCATGAAAAAACATTTAGAAAACATGGACATGGATGATAACAATAACCCCAATAAATACTTACCAATAAACAATCTCGGATAAGAAGGAGATTAGAATAATTATCCCTCACCTTAGGTATGATATGCTTCATACTTATCCAAAACTCTTGTATAATGATTAAAATAATGTCATTGACTTATTATAGAATCATATTTATTGTTATGATATCATATATGGTTCACTTATTACTTTATATTACCCATTATGTTGTAAATTCAATGTTAAAGCAGTGTTTTGGGTAATATCATTTCATTTATCATCCGTTTTTTGACATGTAATTATTAATATGATTACATAGATCATGATTACTTAATTATAGAATATAAAATAGGATTTATATATATTATATATTCAGAATATACATATATATAATATATCTATAAATTGAAATAAATACATTGTTCATGGAGATGGTAGGACATACGTACGCATGAACGCTGTTTTTGTTTCCTTATTGAATTGATTGGAATTAAGTAGATGACACACACACACATATATATATATATACATAAATAAAGTAGAATAATTATGTCATATATTTCATGATTACTTATTATATATACTTCATAATAATTCTTTATTTGTTAACATGGAAAATGAATCTCAACGCGTCGTGGAGACGGTAATCTGTACGTACGCACGAGCGATGATATCGTTACCATATTTATTGAATGTAATTGGAGTGAATGAAATAATTTCTTAGAATCGGTATGATATTATAATAATCATATGTATTTATTCATTACACCATTATACCCATCCATGTAATGTGGTGGTGAAAAAATAGATTACACCACGGCGTGGAGACAGTATTCCGTACTTACGCACGCGCAGTGATTTTGTTTTCCTTAGGATGGATAGAAGGTGAAATGGGGTTGTTTCATATTTATATTAACATATCATTATATGACTGATACTGAGGTTATTAATTCATAATTAAACAACTAATTAAGAATAATTAGAAAAAAAAAATTTGAAAAAATCGGTAACAGATATTACCTCTACTTTGACACGCCTCTTTAAAACCTCCTCTTAGGGCACTAAAATTGATCTTTGAAGAAGACCAGGACCTCTAGTATGTTTCTAATGAGGATTAAAAGGGAAATGGGTAGGGTTTGGCCAAGATTGAATGCTCAAAAACATGTGAGGAGGAGAGGGATGAGGTGCCCTTTTATAAGGGAGGAGAGGGGCACGTTTGGAATTATAAGAAATATTAATTTATAATAAATTCCAACCCCACATAGAAAACTCCATAATGACTCAAATCCAAATATTAGATGAGATAGGGTTGTAATATCATCAACCAATAAAAATTACACATGTTGGGAATTTATTTTAAACAATATCAACTTGATTTATCCTTATGTAATCTATTTAATTTGATTTGTGGTAATAATATTCTAAATTTTAAATAATTATAAATAATTACTTATATTTTGTGACTTTTCTATAATTGAATGATTAATTACATTATCGACCATATAAATTTTAATTTATAATTTTTAAATATTTTTTTGATTTTTAAACAATTTTATAATATGTAATTTTTATAAAATAACAATAGTGTTAATTTTGAAACTATTAATTTATTTGAATTTAAATAAAATATATATAAAAGATATGTTCAAAATAAAAGATTTATTAGATTAATAACATTTCATATTTATCTAGAAAATTATTGGATCACATTAAATAGTTCATATAATATTTATTTTAATACTTTTAAAATCATTTATTTGATATTTCAATCAATAAAATAATTTCAACATCACTATTTTGTCATAATTAATGATAATTATTTAATCCCTAAAATTATAATTAAATCCATATGCCTGAATGGCCCGAAGGCCTTCATTTTTTATTGAACTTTTTTAACCCCACTTTCAAAGGATTAGGGGAAAACCTTACAAGGCCCGTAGGCTTAGAGATTACATGACCCATAGGCTAAGGAGATTACAAGATCCGAAGGTCTTAGGGAATTCAACTAGACTATCTACAATGAACTGCCCATCCCCAGCATCTGAATCTTTATAGTATCTCTCCACCTTTTCATGACCATCTGGCTAGGCTTCTCGTGCAAGCACAAGCTGGTACTGATGGAATATCCATACCCTCTCATTCTGACAATCCATTTGCTCTGCTCCGTTTAGTGCACCTGCTCTGAATCCTCATCTGGGGATACTCCTTTTTGTACTGTGTCTGGGGCCTGTATTCATGTTTCTTGAAGGCCTTGGGGCGCCCCTAATGCTTTAAGGTGGACCAAAGGCCTTGAGAATCAACTGGCCCGAAGGCCTTGGGTGGCCCGAAAGTCTTACAGGTCCGGAGGACCAAACCGGTGGCCCGACGGACCATATGGAAGAATAGTTCTATATGCTACAGTACTGAATAGTTCCTGATATAGTGCCCACTACAGTACTTCAGCGGTACTGTTTCAGAATCCTAGAAATATGCCTCCACCCAGATTTGATCTCAGGTCTCTTGGATGCACCTAGCGAGTCGTCACCAACTGGGTTGAGGCTCTTGTGCTAAATAAATTCATATGATGTAGATAATTTTATAATCTTTATAGGGACTATTTATATCATAATTTTTTTGATGTTTATCACTGAATTAAAATTATTACACTTATAAGATTTAAGAGAGTGACATGTTGTCAATTTCTTTGGTTTTAATAATAATTATATTATATCATGGTCAAAAGTCAATGAAATAAATCTAGTCCGACCCTTAGGTGATACGGGTCAACTGTTTTTCATCCAATCGGATTTTGGCAAGTGTTAGGGTAATTTTAAAATCTTATTTTTACACATAATTACCAGATTTATCTTTAACTATAGTAAACAAAAATTATTGTAGTTACTATTCATAATATAAAAAAATTAAAAGTAACCTATTAATATAATTTGGACCCACTGAATTCAAATATGAAATCCATTTTTTTTAATTCAAACCACAGAAGTTTCATTAATTAATTTAAAATTAATCCCATTGTTGTGAAAATTGGTTTTAAAAGTTAAAACATTGAAAAAGATTGAAATGATTTTACCAATGAATTCAATGTAAAACCAATGATAATGACATAAATTATATTAAATGGTAAAAATAATTCAATATTATAATTTAACAATATAAATTTTTACGATGAAATAATGTTTTTTTAATTAAAATATAGCGTCTTTTTACAATTCTTTAAAATATGAATGTTATCAGATTATTATGAAAAATTTATCCAAAGTAAATTTGTATATCCTGATTCAAAAAAAACATTATTTTGTCAAATTGATATTATAAACATGTCAAAAACTAGATTTAATGTGGGTGCTCCATCAAAAGGAGGAAAAACATCATTTTTTTAAAATACGTATTTTACCCGAAATATTTATTTTGTTCACATACCATGTTATAGAAAATGTGTAAGATGAATAATAATGTTATAAAATTCAAAATGTAGTTAATATTATTCATAGAGGCTAGTCCATAATAATATTATAACAATATATAGTTTTTTAGTGAAACCTGGTATTGCGTAATACACACGCTATCAAGGAAGGTCACGATTGCGTGTAATGCAAGCCAAGTCAGGGTTATGTGTAGTGAAAGACTCCTTTGTTGTTGCGTAGAACAGAATCCAACCATATTTAATTTATACATTGAATATATGAATATATATATTTATATATATATATATACACTCAATGTTGTGTAGAATAACTACTATCAAACGAACTTGAAATTGTGTGTAACACAGTCCTAGAATAGTGTTACGTATACTAAAAGATAATATGGTGTTGTGTATAGCATAAGATAATCTTGTTGTAGCATACTACTAAATATGTGATTGAAATTAAAATGAATATTTATCATAAAATCTCGGCATGTTACATTCAACCCCCCTTATAATGAATATCGCCCTCGAAATTCGTCAGGGTTATAAATGGTATATTACATGAGAGTTTCTTTCATAGAAACCCACATCATAAAAAGGAATACCAAAAAATATATTTATAAACTAAAGTATGAAACGTAACGGTTAGACAAATTAACTAATCACTAGGTTTCCACATTGGATAAGATAGGTAACAATATGGATATGGAAGAAAAATATAACCATCATGTTCTGATGGAGAGTGGTAGAGGACATGGCTATGATAAAGCCAATAGTCACAAAGACATAAATTTGTGATGATCCAATGGACCATCTGATTCATCAGATATGAGGGAACTGGGACAACATTTTTGGTTTTCAAGATCATTTTTCTAAAGTTGATGAATTAAAAGAAATACTTACATGATTTTGGTACAATGTCACTATTGTTCATGCCTTGAACAACTTATACATCATCTCATAATGAAACGAAGATGAATTTTTTATTTGTGAAGAGTTAGAAGATCATGTGATAGAATGATGGGTCATTCCATCTGTCATAAACAAAAGGTTAGAAAAAGCTATCAAAAATAAATAAGTCAATATATAGTGATATTAATCATATATGGTTCCTAAAATGGGCTTATACATCATATATCATATTTATTTATATAATAAAACTAGTTTCTACTAACCAGGTACTTCATATAGGCTAGTGGTAGGTGATAAAGGCCGATCACACTTCAGTTGTGGGAACATGCCAGAAATAATATTGAAAAACAAGTTCAATCATTAAAAAATACTATCTGATGTCTAACACAATCCATTACAATCTTTAGCCTTATCCAAAATACTAATGTCCAATATCTTAGTATAAATAAAATGATTATTAGAAAGGTCGTCTACCAAGTATTGAATACAATAATTTATTGCCTGTATTTGATAAGATATATATGGTTGGTCACATTCTAAACATGTGAATTCCTTAATCATGTATTGTCTTGAAAAAAACTAAATACCTATTGAACTTTAGTGAAAACATGAATATTGTCAAAAGTTAATTCTTTCAACATACTAAAATTCCAAAAAATCTATATACTCAAACCATGATAACACTTTCTCCTTATATCAATCATGAGCTCATGAATACCATCAACCATATTACTTTATCCTTATCCCTTCATTATGTGCATATCATATGATTTCCAAAATATATGATTTACTTGTCATGGTTACAGATACCAGATAATTATTAAAAACCATAATAAACCAATACATAGATATTCCAACATTCCACAGTACTATAAATTAGATTCCACAATATTATTTTGGAATCTCGTTACATAAACACATAATCATTCCACTACTTAGTTGTCATAATCAACATCTCCAATTGTGATCACATGTGACTTCCCTTTGTCCATTGCCTTAAGAGGATGCTCACGTCGATCATCATTAACCCTTGAATTATGGAATTGATTAGAATAATGCCCCATTTCCTAGCACTTGAATCATGGAAGTTTTGGTTGAGCGTTCTCTACAGAATTTTTTTTATTCACATCATTAGAAACCCTTTTTGCATTACATCGACACTCAGCTGCTCGATGACATTATTTTCAACACTTGAAACATTTTCTAGTACCTTTTAGACAACCTCCACCATGATTCTTTCCACACTTTTGGCATAAAAAATATTCACCTTCGTTTCACCATTGTTCTGAGGTTTTTCCTTGAACTCCATCTTTTGTTTATTGTCAAAAAATGAGATGTATATGTTACACCAACTTCCCGTTCTACCTTGATAGCACAACATAAAATTTCTTCATAGATGCTAATGTCTCTTATAGATAATGCCCTTAGAAGACTTAGTTTTAAGCCATTGAAGAATCGATCAACTTTACTTTCAGGTTGGATGATAAATCCAGATGCATACCTTGAAAGTCTTGTAAAATTAACTTCGTATATACCAACAGATTAATCATCCTTCTGCTTGACCTCAAGAAAATTTTTTTCCATCTTTTTTCAATGAATACGAGGGAAGTTCTTACTGAATATCAAGTTCTTGAACTTGTCCCATTCCATGGACTAAATTTCATCTTGGGGCCTTTTATTCTTAATTAGAGTCCACCACTGGTATGCTTCACCTTATAAATGGTAGACAACTAAAATTAATTTTTCATGTTCTAAACTGTGAAGTAGGGAAAATATCATTTCAATGGTAAAGATCCATTGTTCAATAATAGGTGGATCAGAAGACCCATTGGAAGACGGTGGATGTTGCCTAATGAAGGACTCAATAGAATATTGTTCCATTCTTTCATTATTTGGAAATCTAGTATGATTCATAGGTTCTGTAAGTATAGCAATAAGATTTTTCACTCCATCTTCTATCACATTTGGTTGCTCGGGAGGAAAATCATTGCATTGTACATTACATTGATCAACACTGTTTCATCGGGTTCCAGCCATCATCTAAAACCCAAAAAGAACAGTGTGAGAGGAAAAAATCATGCTAGGAAAACAACATAATAAAGGGGGAGTACCTTCAATATCTAACATCTTACATTTAATTTTAATATCGTTTCCATAATTCTAGGACTATAAACTATACTTATACTTAACCTTAGGGACATCCCTAGACATACCTTAGAAATATCCCTAGGGATCTCACTAAAGTTTTCACATCCTAGCTTCCAAAGGTTAACTAAACTTTTCCACTAATTCCAACTATAGAGACTCAAAGAATGACATACATGTAAATTACATTACTTTTACAGAATAATTAATACATAACAAAAAAGACACACATGGAATGTAACAGTTTAATGTCATTTAAAACTTGGAACATAATCTTCTTATCTTGGTGAAAGATCTTCAACATCTCCCCTAAAGATCTTCCCTTTTTTTCTTACCTAAAACCATTATTTATATCCTGGTTAAAATAAAACATATAAAGGGTGAGATCAAATGCTCAGTAAGGGTATGAATGGAGAAAATAAAACGAACCATACACATTTGAACATCAAAACATGAACATAATATTTAAACATCAAAATCATGAGCAATGACATAAAACATGGCACTACAGAAGGCATAGATCATAATGGAACATTAATCATGAAAAAATGGCATGGGATTAAAACATGTAATTGTGGAAACCATTAATCACATGTTATGATTTCCAATGTAGACAAGGAATTGCTTCAATGACCATCTTAGTGTACATATTCCCTTACTGAACCAGGTTTACTTGTCATTCCTGCCCTATATTACTAAACAAGATTTACTTTCCATTCCAGTCATGTCTATCTCATGAGATATAAATCGTTACCCAATTCAATAGTGGGAGATATAGGTCCCACCCATCTCATAATGAAATCATTCTTTTGTGTGCCACAAAATAAACATACTTCATTCATAATAACCTAATGAATAAAATTGGTTTCATAAACATCATTCCATTATTACATAATCCATATAAAACAAATGGATATAATTTCATCATAAGAGAAGTTAAATCATGTAAATAATAGAGACATTATACTTGAAACATACACATATGAAAAAATGTCATCTTAAATGGAATGTGGTTTTGATAAAACACTTAAAAATTCTTGAGGAAAATATCCTTTCTTCTAAAAAATCATTTTCTGTTCAAAAAATTTCTAGAAATTTTAAAAGAAAAGAATTTTAATAAAAATAACCAAGAAATATTGTAGTGTAAACATCATGAAAATTAGGCATTATTAAAACGTAAAAATAAGTTCATGTCGTATAAGTTAAAAAACATTCTTCTTGTACCTTTGACAGAAAAGTCAAAAAGTACCTTGTATGGTAAACAATAGAAAGATTCCTTACATACCACGTAGTGAAAGTCAAAAACTGGTAATAAGGACTTAAAAAATACAAAAAACACTTTTATAAAACATGGACATGGATGATAACAAGAACCCCATTAAATACATACGAATAAACAATCTCGGATAAGAACAAGATTGAAATAATTATCCCTTACCTTAGGTTAGATTTGTTTCGTATATATCCGAAACTCATGTATAATGATTTAAATAATGTCATTGGCCTATTACAGAATCATATTCATTGTTACGATATCATATATGGTTCCCTTATGACTTTATATTATCCATTCTTTTGTAAATTCCATGTTAAAGCAGCGTTTTTTGGTAAAATCGTTTCATTTATCGTCTGTGTTTTGACATGTAATTGTTAATATGATTACATATATCATGATTACTTAATTACAGAATATAAAACATGATTTATATATAATATATATTCATAATAAACATATATATAATAGATTTATAAATGGAAATAAATACACTGTTCTTGGAGACGGTAGGTCGTACGAACGCATGAATGTGGTTTTTGTTTCCTTATTGAATTGAATAGAATTAAGTAGATGACATACATATATATATATATACATAAATCCTGTAGAATTATTATTTCGTATACTTCATTATTACTTATTATATATAAGTTATAATCATTATTGAATTGTTAACATGGAAAATGAATCTCATCTCGTCATGGAGACGGTAATCTGTACGTATGCACGAGCGATGATATCATTCCCATATTTATTGAATGAAATTAGAGTGAATGATATAATACCATAGAATCATTATGATGTTCTAATAATCTTATGTAGTTATTCTTTACACCATTATACCCATCCAAGTAAGGTGGTGGTGGAAAAACAGATTACACCACGGTGTCGAAACGGTATTTCGTACGTACGCACTCGCGGTGATTTCGTTTTCCATTGGATAGATAGAAGGTGAATTGGTGTTGTTTCATATTTATAAAAACATATCCGCATATGACTGATACTGATGTTATTAATTCATAATGAAACAACTATATAAGAAGAATTAGAAGAAGAAATAAAGTTGAAAGAATCGGTAACGGATATTACCTCTTTTTCGACACGCCTCATTGAAACCTCCTCTTAGGGCACGAAAATTGTTCTTTTAAGAAGAACGAGACATCTAGTATGTTGATAAGGAGTTTGAGAAGGAAAATGGTCAGGGGTTTTTCGAGCTTGAAGGCTAAAAAATGTGTGAGGAGGAGAGGGAGGAGGTGTCATTTTATAAGGGAGGAGAGGGGTACCTTTCGAATAATAAGAAATATTAATTTATAATAACATCCATCCCCACATAGAAACCTCCAAAATATCTCAAATGCGAACATTAGATGTGATAGGGTTGTAATCTCATCAACCAATAAAATTTAGACATGTTGTGAATTTATTTTAAACATTATCAACATGATTTATACTTATATAATCTATTTAATTTAATTTGTGGTAATAATATTACAAATTTTAAATCATTATAAATAATTACTTATATGTTTTTAATTGTCCATAATTGTAGGATTTATTAAATTTTAGACATTTTAAATTTTAATTTATAATTTTTAAATATTTTTTTAATTTTAATAAATTTTATAATATGTAATTTTTATAAAATAACAATAGTGTCAATTTTGACACAATTCATTTATTTGAATTTAAATAAAATATATAAAGAATATATGTTCGAACTAAAATGTTTAATATATTAATAACATGTCATATTTATCTATAAAATTATTTTAGCACATTAAATAGTTCATATAATATTTATTTTAATACTTTTAGAATCATTTATTTGATATTTCAATCAATAAAATAATTTCAACATCACTATTGTGTCATAATTAATGATTAATATTTAATGCCTAAAAATTATAAATAAATTCATATGATGTAGATAATTTTATTATAATTCTAGTGACTATTTATATCTGATGTTTTAGGATGTTTATCACTAAATTAAAATTATTACACTTATAAGATTTAAGAGTGTGACATGTTGTCACTTTGGTTTTAATAATAATTATATTATTTCATGGTCAAAAGTCCATGAAATGAATCTAGTCCGACCCTTAGGTGATATGGGTCGACTTTTATTTATCCAATAGGATTTTGACAATTGTTAGGGTAATTTTATAATCATCTTTTTACCATTAATTACCTGATTTAACTTTAACTATAGTAAAAAAATTTACCATAGTTACTATTCATAATATTAAAAAAATTATAGTAACATATTAACATAATTTGGACCCACTGAATTCAAATATGGAATCCATTTTTCCAAATTCAAAACACATAAGATGCAGTAATTAATTTAAAATTAATCTCGTTGTTAAGAAAATGGTTTTTAAATGTTAAAACATTGCAAAAGATTGAAATGACTTTACCTATGAAATCAAGGTAAAATCAATTCTAATGAAACACATTATATTAAATAGTAATAATATATTATATTTATACTTTAAAATCATTCAATATTATAATTTACACATATTTATTATTTTGATGAAAAAAAGTTGTTATTAATTAAAATATATCGTGTTTTTACTATTCATTAAAATATGAAATTTATCACAATAATATGAAAAATTAATCCAAAGTAAATTTTTATATACTGATTCCAAAGAAGAATTTTATTTTTCCAAATTGAACTTATAAACATGTCAAAATATGGATTTAATGTGGGTGCACAATCAAAATCAGGCAAAACTACGTTTTTTGAGAAATACTTATTTTACCCGAAATATTTATTTTGTTCACACACCATGTTTTAGAAAATGTGTAAGATGAATAATAATGTTATAAAATTCATAATGTAGTTAATAATATCTATAGTGTCTAGTCCATAAAAATATTATTACAATATATCATTGTTTAGTGAGACCTGTTATTGTGTACTACACACGCTATTGAGGAAGGTCACGATTGAGTGTAACGCAAGCCAAGTCAGGGTTGTGTGTATTGAAAGACTCCTTTGTTGTTGCGTATAATTGAGTCCAACCATATTTCATTTATACATCGTATATATATATATATATTTACATATATATATACACACACACACTCAATGTTGTGTAGAATAACTACTATCAAACGAACATGAAATTGTGTGTAACATAATCCAAAAATACTGTTGCATATACTGCAAGTTATTTTGGTGTTGCGTATTGCGCAAGATAATATTGGTGGTGCGTACAATATGAGATATGGAAGAAATTAAAAAGAATATATCTCATAAAATCTCAAGGTGTTACACAAACATTCTTTAGAACTAATTTCAAACTCATATAATCATTTTCTTATCCAAGAATATTAGATAACATTTAATCATTTACCTCATGATCAACAAGGAGAGTATGTGTTAAAATATCTCATTCTATTATGTACTCTTGGATATTGTAATTTTCAGTTAAATATGGATATGTGTGGTCAACCATGGATATCAATGGGTTTTCAAATTCAATTATTAGAAAATCATTGGGCATCTAAATGTCAACCATTCCATCATTATCCATCCAATTAACCCATCCCCAATGTTATGAATCAAATATGAAAAATTATATAATTCAATATAATTAGTACTTGAGTCATAAGAATATAGTCTAATTTTATTTTCAATGTAATAACACAACAATGTTCCCTTATATATGAATATTTTACGCACAAAAATATTATGTAAATATTAATACCAAGTTGTACTATAGTTAATATTTGATGAAAATCACTACCAAGGAAAATAGTTTTTAACTAAAAGGAAATTACACACTATTTAGACCTTATATGGACATAATATCAATCATGGTGTGATCAAGATAATAAATACAATATTTTTTTTCCATAAATTCACCATCCCAAATAATAAACATTTAATTCTATAAAAGTATTTCCAACTCACTTCCCTGTTAAATGTTTCATGTTGATCCCTTATTAACATCAATTGGTATATATAATTTAGAATTAGTTATTCTCCCACCTAGAATCATCATATATGATATAAAATATGATGAAAATTATTTTATGGTTTTCCATTAAAAATTTAGTGTGGACATTAAGGTTAACCATAAAAATGAACAAAAATTAATCCACCATTATTTGTCCATGATCCACTATTAATTGTTCTAAAGATATATTTTTTTCCTGAACTCGTTTTATTATTCATAATATTAAATTCATGTTGAATAATATTATGTTCATAGTTTTTATTGCTTTTATCATCATGTTTCTACTAAATACAGTTTATAACAATAAAAAATGCACTATATGGTAATTTTTTTTGAAGATCATACATATTTTTAAGGATGTCATCAATATCCAAAAGCGCATGCTTATGTAATTTATTTTTTGAGAGTTTTAATTTTTTTATTATAAGAGATAATTAGTAGAAACCAAGTAATTATATTTTAAAAAGACATATTTATGATGTTGTAACCAATATATTTTTAAATTTATATGGGAAATGTAAATCACCTAAGATTTTTTACGAAAATTTTATAACATAATCATTGTTATGATTAATGAAATAGAAAAATAATATTCTATATAATTAAATTACCTACCAACGTCCTAAAATTGAACTGCACATAACTACCTATATATTCATTAACAAAAAATTATAGTATGTATAAATAAATTTATATTTTAATAAATGCGATAAGCCTACAACATTTTTTTATCATAAAAGAAAATAATTGATGTGAAAATTATAATAGAGTTGTATGAACTGCATAAATGTACAACTACTTCTCTATTGATGATGAGGTTCCTAAAAAGTAATAAAATCATATAACATCTTTTTATAACAAATTTCATGGATTTTATATGATATATTTTGAGATTTACTTCTATGTTTTACCCATTACTAATGTGGTTGAGAAATAATTCCTGAGAATAGTATGTGTGAGAATAATTTATTCAAGGAATTCCATGTTTCCAAAAATATACCATTATAATAGATTAAAAAAATTATAAATCATCTACAAGTAATCTCATGATATAAAAGGACTCTATATATTTATTCAAAGTAGTATTATTTATATTAATGATGTCTTCATATGATTCAGGTCCTCTGACTTCATTGATCAACATATAAGGGTAATATTATTCACCAATTGTGTGAGGGGAATAATGTAATATTAAAATAGTAAGGCCTCATCTTATAGGATATCATTTTATGTTAACATAGTTGAATAAAAATTTCATTATTATTTCAACAAATGTTAGATGATTTTCGTAAGTATAAGTTTTATTGTCCTCAAAACATTATGTGAACGTAGTTTATGATATTTTATCCTTTAAATAATGTTCTAAAAATTCCATTCATCATTGTATGTTATAGTATGATCACCGAGAATGTAGAGATTAAATCATTCAAATTGAATGAATCTATAATGTATTTCTTAAGTGAATATTCTTCAAGTACACCCACATGGAAAATATATCAAACGTAATAAAAAAATTATTCTGATCAACTTGTTTCTAAATGTGTTATGTAGAATTTGGTCTAAAATATCTTCTATTACATGATTTTACACATTTAATATGTTTTTTAAAAATATTTTATAGGAAATTATTGATTTAAATTTTTTACAGTAAGATGATAATGAAATTTATGAAACGTCAACAAATTATATAGTGTAATAAAAAGGTAATCATGTTTTCCCCATTCATTAATATTACTCAATTGTTATCTCATCTCACATATTGAATATACACATTCTCATCTATTGATGTATTCAAAAAAATATCTTAGGGGCATATTTTGAACAATTCTTATTTTTCATGCACTGGTATTGTGGGGTATTAAACAAAAATGTTCCATGAATCATGAAATTTTATACATTATCATACTTTTGTTGTTTCAATGTTTTATCTCGTATTTGGTTGGAAAAAAAATTGATAAACATTAGATATAGTAGATCAATCATTACTATATTGATGAAAGTAAACTATTTGTACAAGAGGAAGGCTGAGATTTTGAAATTGAATGGTTCTAAACACTACTTCATTAAAAAAATATTTAATTTAAATCATGAATAGTATTTCATCAATAGTAAATGAATGAAATATTAAAAATTTACCAAAAATATCGTATTTCATATTTCCAAAAAACATATACCCTCTATAAGATCTTTCATTGTATTATTGAACTCTATATTGAATACACTTGAGATTATTTGTGTAAAATATTCAAAAAGTAGTTTTTTATTTCGTAGAAACCATATAATCACTAGTTAGTAGTGATTTCACCTGAATGTTATTAAAAATCCAGCTATGAAACCCAATTACAAATTTCTATTACATAATTATAATTATTCATAACGTATCTTGGACCACTAGTAAATGATGAGGGAAGAATGATATATATTCTATAAAGATAATAGTCAAACTCACCTTTGAGATAGGCTTTCTAGGAACAATTTTACAACTCAACTCTCAATTATTTTTTATTGAATTGAATAAACTATAAATTTTTGAGATTCATCTTTTTAATATGAATTCAATAAAACTCATTGCAAAAATAATCTCAAATGTAAGAGTGTAGACATATCATTATGTTAAAATTAAAGATTTTATGAAAAGTACTCCCTCATTTTATCACTATTTAATTTTACCAAAAATGTGGTGGTAATGTTGTGGTACACATAATGTAAAGATCATTCTTCCCACATTTAATATATTATATGATACGTCATTGGAAGATATAGTGTATGTAGTTGATATATATTTATCATTTCACGTGTTTTTATTTTAAAAAAATATTTTCTTTATTGACATCTACAATATCACCAACTATATGAGTTGTGATTTCAAAGGATAATGGTATGTTGTAAAAATTTGGATCACAATATCTATTTCTAATAAGTCAAAATCACAAATTTTTAGTTCTTATAGATGTAAGAAAATCATTTCAAATCTAAAAATCTCTAATTAATTAATTTTAATCATCAAAAATACATTTACAGAACTCAATTTGAATTAGATTGAAATAATAATGATTTTTTTCTCTTCATAAATTAAAACATATGAAAAAATATAAATAATAAATATTTGTAGTTTACATTTATATCAATTAATGTATTTTTTAATTTACCAGACAAATTGAATATTATAATAAACATCATTCAATGTGTTAAAAATATATAGACGTGAAAACACTAGTTCTTTTCAAAAATCTAGAAATAATCCTCCAATATGATTATTGTTTTCATATTTGAGCTAGTAAACATAAGGAGAAACTCCATTATTTATGGATTTTTCAATTCACCCACTGATTGTTGTAATGGAAACTATATTATTGTAATCTTTAATATTTTCATTGAATTTGTTAGCCTCTTTAGAATTACCAAATAATATATGATAATTTCAGTAAATTCGTGGATTTGGTAATAAATGTATGTTTATTATTACAATATAGAATCATAATGAAAACATATATGTATCTTGGTTACTACATCATTTAACACTTTAAACAAAACAAAATATCATATAATAATAATAACAATGGTATAGAGATCCTCTATGGTCCATGTAATATATATGTGTCAAATTTTATAATAGTAATCATCTAATAATTTTAATAAATAATTTTATTAAGGAAAATGTATGAATAGTGATTCATACTGTTCTAACATGGATACAGAATACTATGAAACATAAATCATTATAGAAGAAAGTTACATTGATTTGTAGTTATAACTTTCTATAATAACATTGAAGATTTTCAATCTCATTTAGAACTGTAGTATACCGAAATAATGATGAGAAAATAATGTTTATTGACTTTATCTAGAAATTTTTTGATCTTTGATTTATTTGTATATATAAAATATTGCTACTGAAAAATAGTCAATTAGTCAAGTGATTCGCATTATATTGTCTCCAAATTATGATTTTTCGCATTTATTTGTTAACATAATTTTTTTATCAAAGATAATATTGTTGAAGACGTAAAGGGTTGATACATTCAATTATGAATTATCAAAATTATTCTCCTTCCATGATAGAAAATAATTCGTGGTTGATAGATTGATAAAATTAACTAAGTAAAATATAATAAATCATTAAAAAATATCGGGTATGAATGATCATAACTATTCTCCTTACCTGATTAGAAATTATACATAGATGATAGATTGACTACGTATAATAAGAACAAAACACATGTCATTAAATAACCATATGTTATTGTATATAATAAATAGTTATAAATATTGAATTTATAGGGATATTGTATTCATTAACTAAATCTTCTGTTTGATATTTAGAACTTCTCATTTCACATTTGGGGAAAAAAATTGTAGTCGGTGCTTTCTATATTTTAAATCAATTCCTTAATAAAGTGATAAATATAACAAACAGAACAGTTTAAAAAATAGTTAGCATTACTATTTGATGTAAAATTTACCAAATAAATTGAAATGTAGACTTATTTATTTCAATGAATAGTAGAATTTATATTCAAATTAGAAAAATGATTTTTAAATTATTGTTGTATATTATTTTTATATGAACCTGGAATATTTTTTTGGTGAAATGATAAAAATTGTAATAAGATATTAAATAAATATATCCATATAAGGAACCTACCGAAAAATCTATATTATATAATTATAAATTTAAAAATGATATTTATTGTTTATATTTATTATCCTTATAATTAAATGAATATATAGAAACGGATAGGGAAAACAAGTAGGTGTAATACTGATTATGTTATTTTATGAACCTTTGAAATAGTCTGGCCTCCATGTAGATGACATTTCTATACTCACAAAAATTTTACATATTTTATAGGGGTTTTATAGAAACCTAGTATATTGTATTGATCATTAGAAGTATTTATCTTCTAGTTAAGAAAACATATATTTGACTCCTCATGTCTACCTAAATAAAATATTTTTCCTTTTATATTGTCCATTATTCTATTAATTTATTATACTTATGAATTCATGAATATTATTTCAAAATAACTAATAATAAAAAAATTGTATTACTAATAATAGATATATTATTTAGATAATGAATGTTTAAATATGTAAGAAATAAAACATTCATTATAATAAAATGTAAGACCACAAATGAAATTATTATTTAACATATCAAATATTAGAAAAATAAAATATTAATTTCACATAAAGTTGGATTAAAAATTCTTGTTAGATGCAATTATGAATTCAAAATATCCAACAGTAGAAATTAAAAAATATAAATGTATGGTGTTTCTTGTAATGTAATTCATAATAAAAATAAAATTTAGATGATTTTTGAATGAAATAAAATTTATTTTAAAGATAAAATCTTTACCAAAATTAATCCAAGTTGGTTTCACTATAAAAAATAGTGTTATAATGTAGGTAATGTTATAGATACTAAATTTATTTTATGTAGAGAGAGTCGAAATTATTTCTGGTAGTGATGATGCTAAATTTCTGGTCTTCCTGAACAAATATCAACAAGATAATACTCTTGATTGTGTATTGATGGAAGAATGAAACCAAATAATATAAGAAATGGGAAAATCATATAATGAATTATTATTTAACATATTATACATATGAAAAAATAAATTTTACAAGAATATGGATAAGTAATGAATGTCATATAATATTGGAATATTTAAATGTCAAATATTTTTAAGTAAATGAAATAAATTTCAAACAATTTTTTTAAATAACTCATAATAAAAAAGAAATTTCGATGAATGTTGTATAAAATAAAATTTAGTTAAATTTAGAATATTTTACATGCAAAAACCTGAGTTGGTTTCAATAAATAAATTATTGTTTTATTATAAATGAAAAAATTATAGATAATATGATATTATCATGTTCATAGAGTCTCTTTAATGTAGGTAGAGAAAACCCTAAATTTCATGTCTTCCTGAGCAAATTAAAATATTATTTTAGAAAAATATCATCATTTAAGGTGTAGCGAGAGGTATGAACTCTGAGATATGAGGATTATAATAAGAAATAATGGTTAGTGGTGGAGCTAGGGTAGCATAGAGATAGTTAGTGATGGGGGGATTAATATGGTGAGATAGTGATGGGGACACAGGGTGTGCGTCGAAGGAGTGGGGAAGTAGGGGGAGGGGTGGATTTGTCGGATAGAAATGGACATAGATTTTTTTAAAAATACACCTGGGAACATCGAGATATGGAGAGTTTGATTGGAATTAAGAGTTAGAGGTAAAGATGGGATATTAGAGAGAATATCATCAATGGTGAGATGATGAATGGTTCATAGAGACATGGAGAAGATTATGGGGAAATGGGGAGTGAGAAGGTATTATTATGAGAAGGGGTTATTTTTATAAATAGAAAAAAACAAAAATGTATATATTTTCACATTTACATTTATATCAATGGAATTATATATGGGTTGATAATATATACTAGAATTACATTGAGTCAACCTATACACCTGAGAAAATAATTCTATTGTTGTTTCATTGAACTTGATGACACAGACTCATGCATCCCATGAATCATTTTCTATGTAAAAAATTATGTCCATATTCATCAAGATGCATATTTTAGTTCAAGTGGATCTGGGGAAGATGAACTCTATTTCCATATTAGTGGATTCCACACTTTACAAATATACTAAAGAGAGGTAATATGATTACCTAGAGTGTTTGGAATTTATGTAAATCCATTAAGAATGAGAGTCATCATCCAATTAGACTATATATGAGGTTGATATCATATATGTATGAATATATGTTATAGTTTCATATTGTATTCAAAAGGATTTGACATGACATTTTCATGCATCGAACTAGTCACTACACCCTTATCTAACAAATATATAACATAGTCTTCAAATAAACATTGTTTTCTGATAAATAAAAAGGAGGTTGGATGATTGATTAGATGATTCTAAAACTATCTGTATGAAATATTTGACTTTTAATGACCTATAGTATTGTAAAACCATTTCCATCACATAATGAAATTTAAATATCATTACTATGAATTTTATTGTGTGTCTCTTCGGGATCCATCTAAATAATGAGGTAGTATAGTGATTGTGGACTATATGATTATATAAAACCATATCATTCTAATATATGAAACTATAATGGTTGATAATTTCAGGGAAATATTTTTTTAGGATATTATTCATTTTTACATGGTACTTTGAATTATGTTTTCATATCATGATCCATGTTTTATATAAATCTTCTACCATGGATTGTAGAATCATCTTGATAATCAAGTGTTTTTTTGTACATCATTCTATGAAATGTTAAATAGGTAACCATAACGTAATATCTAGATACTATATGACATACTAAGGGAATTCATCTTAGACATTGATGGATATTGGGAGAAGAAAAAAAGAACTAATTGAGTTTGAATATAACTTTAGTAATAAGCATAATATTCAGATGGAACAATCTTAGTTTCACTAGTGCATGCCATGAATTTCTCATTTTATTTGACGGAGGTGTGAATGATTGAGTTGATAAGATCGATTCTAATGCATTAGATATTATAATACGTTCAGTTGGTTATCAAACATATTGAAATATTACATATTAGGAAAAATTACTATGTTGATCGACATCATCAAACTGTTGGTTTTATAGTGGGTGAATGTTGATTCCTTCGATTGGTGATGTTATTGGGTTACCATTGGTTTTTAATGAAGGGTTGGAAAACCCTAATTTTGTAGGAATTTTGAGGTTATGGAGTGGATTGGAACTGAGGAATATTTATTATCCCTTGCAGATGTATAGTTCTATGAAATATTTTTTTTTCATATGCCACTACTTTAGTGGTATCACCCGAACCCTTATCATCTTCTCTATGTGGATGATGATGAGTTTAAGTCTGAATCATCCTTTGTGTAGAATATTATTAATGTTTTATATTAATGTGAAAGTTTAAATTGGGGAATGGTTATCATATTCGTGTGAGGGATATTGAATCATGGCTATATTCGGATGGAAACCTGGGAAATTGATGAAGATACGGTGGCCTTGTGGCTTAACCTTTCCACCTTAAAGGTTTATTGATTAATAGATTTTCAGTGAAATGGATTATAATTTTATCCCAAGAAATTAATTTATTATAATTATTCCATATATTATAAAAAACATAAAATAAATTCGATGAAAAAATATTATATTTATAAATGAAAAATTTATGAAAAATTAGGTATTTCTAGAAGCCAAAGAAACTATTACTTTAAAATAATAACATGACATTTGGAATAGTAATGTGGCCATTAATAATAGTAAACTATCCAATTTAATTGTAACTTCATCAATAAAATTATTAATAAGATTTATCTATCTTATAAATAATAGTATGTAATAATTATATCATAGTATAAGTAAATAAATGGTTTAGAAATTATAAAATAAATGAATATATTTTTATAAAACGTTAATTTTATATTTTAAATATTATAATTAATATAATAGTATAAATGAATTTTTATTATCATAAAATAGATTCATAAATTAATATTTTTTCCAATACTTATAAGAGATATTTATGTGATAGAAATTAATTTTTCAAAGTGTCATAAAATCATTAATAAAATTAAAATATATATTTTTAATTAAATATTAAATTAAACATATTTGTAAAAATAATTTCATAAAATTAATTTCAATTTTTTATTCTACACATCCATTAATGGTTAGGTTTAATTTTTGGCATTTTTCTAAAATTTTAGAATTTTTAGTGAATAGTGGAATATGATAATTTACTATATTTAAATATTTCATGAATTATTGAGTCATATGTGATTTATAGATGATGTAAACCCAAAATCTAGAAATTTTATATATTATTTAAATATATTTAGTGACATGTTTACAACTATTTGATAGACTTGATAATAAATAATAATGAAATTCTCCTCACCAATATATTCAACCACTCACCTCCTCTTATCCTTATAAATTCCAAGACATGAAGCGTGAAATATTTATACCCAATAATCTTACCAACCCCCTTTCCCAGGTCTAGGTGTCTTTGATCATAATATAATATTGAACAATATTTACCAAATGAGGTTCTCAAGGAGAATCATTCAACAGTTTAAAATCCTCTTTCATATTCTTTTCATTTCTTTTCCATTTATTTTATTCTATTATTCTATACTCACCAACCCTTATCCATGTATCATGATAACTATAATATCTTATATATATATATATATATATCTTGTTTTTAGTGTTATAATTTAATAAATGATCATTAAGCCTCTTCTCCGCTCTCTTTTTTTTGAAAAATGAAATTAGCATTCGTGATTTTTCTATTTACCAAAATCATGGACAAATGGATTTTTTTCTCACATACCACCATCATGAATTGTAATAAAAAATTTACAATTGATTAATTTGATTTTAAAATTAATTTTATATCCATTTTATTTTATTTAACTAACATATATACAAAATATTAAATAACAAAACCATACTAGTTCGTCATGATTGAAAACTAATAAAAGTTATCTAAATTATTATATTTAAGGTTTTACCTAATGATTCATCCTCATAATATATTATAAAAAATATATAATATAATATAATCTTAGTTATGTTATTTAATAACACATAATCTCATTTATATAAAATTATCTTAATTTTACACAAACATTCATACATGTATACAAGTCAACTGATAATGAGAACCACGAAAACAAACACTCTCAGAGTAATGGAATGGAATACTATAATAGCTCAAAATGGAAAAAGACAAAACAAATAATATTATAATAAATACAATACATGAATAAAATGTGCTTTATTATTTAAATAATTAATCTAATTTGATTACCAATTCCATTAATTAGAATAAATCATTCAGATGTATCATAAGAGGATTTTTTAACATAATTTTCTGAATTTGAGCTATTCCTCTTTCATGGAAAATATCAGTATGAAATTTCATTTAATATTTCTAAAATATAATTTAACTATACTTCCATTTTTACATCTATGATATGTATTTGACCAGTTTAATTTAATAACAAATGAAATGATTTTTCCAGAAGATCTATTCTATATAAAAACACATGTTTATATTCTCTTGATAGTGTTTCCCCTTCAATAAACATTAATGATTTTTATAAAAATTATGTTATTACCTTTTCCATTTTAGAAACATAAATATTATTCATGAATTTATTCTTTCTAAAATTTCAACATAACCCATTTCCTTTCCATGGGATATTTTATGTCCATGACTTATACATCCATTATGATGCATGCATGGTTATGTAAATGCAATGTTGTGAAGGGTGAGCCTAGAATTATATAGAAATCCAATACATTGGGTAACGTAATTTATCTCACAAGATAATTTTAAATACATGAAAAAATGTTTATATTTTTTTCAATATGATGATGTTATTAGTATGCATATATTTTAGGCATGGGCATGATTTTTTCTTTGTTCACAGTAGTGTGTGGTAGTTTACAACTAAGATATAATGTTACATTTTTTTTCATTTCCGCAATCCATTATTTTATATAATAGATACTACTAAGACTATAATGATGTCCCCATTATTATGTTGTGATGGTGATTATTATTTTCACCCATTTTTATATATTTTCATGTTATTATGTATCCTCTTACTGAGATTTTATCTCACCCATTTCATTAATTTAAATCCTATGGTGGCTATAAGTACATTGAATAACATGACGGCCTATAAGAAGCTGGGAAAAAGGACCTAAATTAATTTTGATGATTTATTATAAAAAATGTGTGAATGACATTAATTTTCAATGCACAATAATCCTCTGGATCCTAATTTTTTGACAATATTATATTATTTTTAATTAAAATGATGTACCAATAATTTTAGAAACATTTGTGTATCAATATTTGGAATTGGATATTAATTTAGTAAATTTTTGAACTAATATTATAGAGACATGTTGAAAAAAAATAGTATGGGACTATGTATATGTAATCATTCAAGAAGACTTGTTTTTGAAAACTTATACCCCTGTGGATACCACAATATAGGTCTTTACACTTAATTGAAAAAAATGAATATCTTCTTTATTCATGAATTGATTATTAATTTTTTTTTCAAAACAAATTCAAAAATATTGGGAACAATTAGAAACCATACTAACAACCCATGTTAGGGGAAATTTAGTGATTTCTTGAAGGATATCCCCAATCCCTTGGGATATGTAGTCCAAAATTTAGAGGTGATTCTTACCCAGATGCCTCTGTCCATGAATAGTAACACGAATAAGGTTTAATTCCCTCTTTAAACTATGTATCTGAAAAAGTTTTTCATGTCTTTTATGTGGACACCCCCACCAATTTTATAAGATATTCTGATCTAATTGTCGTGAAATAGTTGGTAATATAAATTTGGAATATCTTTTCTATGAATCATTGATGTGATATAGAGAAGCTGACTCTAGACATTTATCGTTTACATGGATAGGAATATCATGGTCGAGTTATTATTAAGAACACCATTCCAAAGGAATAAATTGAAGTTATAGAGTGGGAAGACATTGTAAAAATATTTCATAACAATTACTTCCCTCAAGCACATCATTCGAATATAGAGTGGGAAGTGCTAAGGCTAAATAAAAAAGAAAGGTGAATCTATAACAACATAGAAACAAAATTTCACAATGTTTATAAGGTATTAACTAATTTTTTATTATCAACAATGATAGGAAAATAGATATATTATTTAGTAGATTGAAAAATAATTCAGAATCCTTCATCAAATAGACACTCTAGGAGATATTGAAATGTTCTTCAATTTGACCACAAATTAGAGATGCAGTTTAAAGAGTGGTCCAGTGGCTATGGTGATATGAAACAAAACATGGACTTTCAATATGGATGATCTAATTAAAATTTTAGAAAGAAAACCCAATCACTCACATGTCAAAAACATCATATGAAGAATCATTGTAATTGACAGAAATGGATAAAAAATGTTTCAAGTGTGGGGGAAATTCCATGAAGACCATGAATTTTGAAGAGACATGAGGACCAAAAAAACTAGTGGTGGAAAGGATATCACCAATAATGGTTTATTTCTTCAATTGTAGGGATAAATGGCACTATGGAAACCATGGAACTAAATCGAAAGTCCTCAAGGTTAATCACTGTTAGCATCCACCAATGCAAAATGAGTAAGGAGAATATAATCCCTTCACTATAGTTACGATGGATTATAACAATGATGTGGTGACTGTTGTAATATTCATTGATTCAATAAGATCAATTGTACTATTTAATTTTTTTCTATAAATTCATTAATATCTGGTAATTTTAGAATAATAAATTAAACACAAACTAAAATTGGGGAGGTTGGGTTGTTAGTTAGAACCAAAAAATGGAGAAATTATTTCAGCCCAATTATATAACTACTCCCTAGTTAATACTTTCAGAATGCAACTACCATAAAATATTGAATTAATTCAGTTGGAAGAGTTTGATTCTATATTAAGTGTTGATTGGATACCTTTATAAAAATAAAACATCTGCTATCAGGAAAGGTATGTAACTCTTCACATCATGAGGAATCCACAAATTATGAACTAATGTAAGGAGGTGGATGAATCTACATAAGATTCATTATAATAAGTGTTGATATTATTTTCTTATGATCGATCACATCTTGGTCAAGTAATTGAGTAAATCAATAGATTTCTGTTCGAAGACATGCTTATTGTGATGGACTACACTGATGTGTCCCCGATAAGATTTTATAGTCTTCCTAAAAATAAATAGGTTGATTTATAGATTTAAATTTTATATATATATAAGCATATACTAAAAGAACCTTCTAGAATAACCACCATTGAGTTATATTAAATAAATTAAAAGTGAAATTAGAATTTAGACAGGGGTTTTATATCCCTTAGTGATTCATCATAATGTACACCAATCCTCCTCACAAAATATAATTATAGATCAATGATCCACTACATCGATTATCATGATCTCAAAAAAATCATGGTAATGAACAAGTATCCTCATCAAAATATACACAATTTCTTTAATAAACTATGTGGATATAAGTATTTCTCTATGGTGGACCTTCGGTTCGGATATCACCAATTAAAGGAGAGAAAGGAATATATTCTCAAGGATTCCTTTTGAAAAAGTTATGGAAAATATGAATTCATAGTGCATCCCTTAGGAATCACTAATGATCCAATAATATTCTTTTACTAAATTTTTACAATCATTAGAGAATACATCAAAAAATTTATGGTAGTATTTAGTTTTGATATTATGATGTTCTCCAATGGAATGGTGAGATATGAGGAGGATTTAAATACGGTGCAAAAAACTATTTAAATAGAGATTTGTTTTGAAATGATTTGTAAATTTGAGTTATAGATTAATGAATTATCTTTATTAGGACATGTTAGAACTAAAAAAGGAATATATGTGAACCCTTATAAGTAAAATTCAATCGATGAGTGGACCATGCCAACATCATTAATCGAGATCCGTAGTTTCCCCAGTCTAGCTGGGTATTTATGGTGATTTATGAAAAAATTATAACAATTTCCAAACACACATACCAAGCTAACATGGAAAGGATAAATGATTGTCAGGTCCAGTGAATTTAAAGACTCCTTCATGGAGTTAAAAAATAGGCTTATCGCCGCAAGATTTCTCAAACTTCTGATATATGGGGAACTCTTTGTGTAATACATCAATTATTCAAATACTTTTTTATGATCTATGTTGATGTAAAATGATAAATTTATAGCCAATACATTACAGTAGATGAGTATTCATGAGAAATCGATGATACACATGATCTAGAGATGGGAACTATGATCATTACATTGAAAAACATGAGTTATATTATATATGGGGTGAAGGGTGAAATATATATTAATCATAAGTTCCCCAAATATATATTCACATTGATTCATCATTATATGAACATGTAAAGATGGTTAGAGATCATCAATTATTTTTCATACTCAATCCACTACAATCCTAGTAATGAATTTAAGGTGTTGGATGCTCTTAGTTGAAATGATCATTCATCTTCATCGGTGATCATAATTAAGAAGGATACAATCAATTTATACCTACACAAAATGGACATGTGAATCATTATGGAATTAACATCATCCATACATTCTCAACTTATTTATCAACCATCACTCCTAGTAGAAATAAATGAAGATTAGAAAAAGATTTATAATTTAAAAATAGTTTGAGCTATCTGATGTTTGAAATATAATGATTTCAAAATAGATGAGTAAGATGACTTAAGATTTGGCTCAAAACTAAGTGATCCCTCAAATATAGATATAAATAATGTGTTTCTGAATTACGCACATGGATCAAAATTCTCTATTCATCCAGGTAGAAAAACTATTTATCGAGTTCTCCAAGATATCTATTGGTTGGAAAATATAAATAAGGATATCTATGATTATAAATCAATGTTCTTGGTATGTTTACATGTGTAGGATGATTAGAAAACATCTAAATGTCTGATGAATCCATTTCCCATACCAACATGGAAATTCAAAAACATCACCACAATATTTGTCACTAGATTCCAAATAAATCTGTAGGAAACAATTATATATGGGTTTTTATCGAGTTTCATAAAAATATATGTGAATTTATGAAATTTCCTGAGGAATTATACCTGGTTCAATACGCATGAATATACATCAGATAAATGTTAAGGATTCCTGGAGCACCACTGTTGATTTTATCCAATTAAGATTCAAGATTTACCTCTGTATTATGGAAAATTTTCTAACATCCTCTATACACATAATTGAACATCAATATGACTTATCATCCTCAAAATTGATGTCCAATAAAATAGATTTATTCAAACACTAGAAGACATTATGATAGAATGTACTATGATCTTCATAGAAATATGGGACCAAAATCATCATCATGTTCAGTTTTCTGAAAATAATATTTTCCACAACAGCATCAAAATGGATCCATATGAATCCATTTCTAGGAAAAGATATAGAACATAGGTATGCTAAGATAATGTTAGAAAACATCAGTTGTTAGGAACTAATGTTGGTGAAGAAATGGTGTAAATGTTGAAAACCCATCAAAAGTAGATCAAGGCATCTCATTGTTGGTATAATATCTATGTATAAAATCATCAATGGGGCCCATATATTAAGGTGAAATTCATGGTATTCTCTCCAATGTCTCTATGGTATAATTTAATGAGATTTTTGGATGAATTTGAAGTTAAGTATCAGGTACATCATCCCCTTCGAGTTTCATGATCATGTAGGGGTTGTGGAATATCTATTCCCACATCCACTAACATTGTATCGAGTATATTATATATTCCGTATTTATCTCTCTTGTAATTACATAATACATGACTGACATGTGTTGAATCTGGAGGTGGTATATTTGTAAAATGATATATTTTATGAAGATAATCTAGTCAGAATCATTGAACGTAGATATAAAGTCATATTCATTATGAATACTCACATTGTAAAAGTTCTATTTTGGATCTATAAGTATGAAGAGGAATAATGGGAACCCGATGAAGTGATGAAAGATAATTACCCTCACTTTTTTAAACCATATTATGAAAAAGGAAATTTGGAGTGAGAAATTTCTTTAGGGGGAAGAACGTAAAGAATTATAGTTTTTAATGCAAATTCTCATATTATGATTAACCCATATATTATTAACCACATAAATATATTTTATAATATATTTAAAACTCTTTAAATTATCAATGAATGAAATAAAGGTATTTCTACAAAATAAGTAACGTATACCTAATGTATAATAGTGTGTTATTTGTAATAGTAATTTGACCATTACAAATATAAATATATCCAATATAATTATAAACTCATATGTATAACTCTGAATAATATTTAGGTATCCTATAAATGATAATATAATACAATTATAATATAGTATAAGTAATTAATTTTATAAAAAATTATTAAATAAGTGTTGTTATTCCGATGAAAAATCAATGTTTATAGTCAATATTATAATTAATATATTGGTTTTAATGAATTTTATTCATTTAATATATTCAAAAATTAATGATTTAGACACTTTTTCTAGGGTGCACTCCCAACAGTGTTTTCTGGCGATAGCTATTTCCCCACATTCCCGCTTTCCTAAGGCGGACAACATCTGTCGCTTATTTAAGGATGTTTTATCCATGAATGAAATGAGATGCTGGGATGCTGATCTCTCCTTCTGTGGATTCATTATCAGAATTTGTTACCTAGTCTAGGTGTCCCTTAAATATTAATATGTTTTTTGTAAAACTCTTCTCCATTTCCATATCTTCATGGATATCGGTTAATTATATTACTTCTATTAGGACATTCCAAAGGGTCATGTATGGGATGAAACCATCGTTCCTTGGAGTAGTATATGTGGGAATCATTGTCATGTATGTACACAAAAACATTGGTGAATCGTGTTTTCATCCCCTTATTATAGGGCTTCTCGAGGGCACAGATGATCAAGGTATCCCTTGCCGGGTGTGGGGAATTATATGCTAAAAGTGTGTCCATAAGGTTTTTTGTGCATCCCTTGTTTAAAAAGGGTATACAATAAGTTTAATATCTATATGTGACAGATTGAACTGATTAGAACACTGATAGGATTGGATCATATTTGTATATCCCTAAGAGGGAGTTTTAAAGTTGTTTACTATATTAGTGGATCAAAATGTCTGATGAAGATGGATCTGAGGATGCTTGGGTTCCGACAAATGGGACTATAGGGTTTACCATTAGTCTGGATTGAATCATATGGTGGTTTCCTACGTACCATTCCTTGAGAGACAGAGATCAAAACCCATATAGTTCTAAGGGTTGATGAATTGGGGTGTACAAAAAGGAAAATGACATGGAGACATGTTGGGGAATACGCATGGATATCATCCCATCGCAAGAGGTGAATTGTTGGTTGGATGGTTATGGATTGTGTTGGGATTATGCCTGGATATATTCCTGGGTGGAAGGAATGATCTAACCAAGATGTGGAAGTCAGGGTGTGAATATAGATGAATGATGGATGGATAAATTAATTGAATGAGAGGAATGGGATGGAACAGACATGAAGATGGCGATGATGTTGGTATTGAACCTCAAAGTGGCTTCCTACGTATACCTGGGGTAGATAATCTAAGTCCACATAGTTTAGTGGGGAGGTGGGAAACCTGTGGAGGTGGCCCATTAGAATGGATGCATAGATAAAACCCAGAGGAAGGGGAGCCTCCAGGTTGGGGCGTGACTTTCTTGAAATGTAATGGAATCAAGGGAGACACTGGGTTGAGGCATGGATGATAGGATTTTACCTCAATGAGGCTTCCAATGTATCCTTGAGTAGGGAATCAAAGTTCACATAGTTTGATGGGGAATATAATCAAGGTGCACAAAGATAAAAATAACATTAGAACATGATAGGTCTTATGACTGGTTAGTAGCCACAGAGATTGTCTAATGCCACTAAGGGAATGACCAAGGATTCGAGTCCCCACTAATGGGAAACTAATGTTTACCAGTGTTTGGGGTTGAAGCTTAGGGAGGCTTCTTATAAAACCTTTCTAGGATAAAGAGATCAAATCCCATTAACATTGTATGGTTTTTCCAAAATTTGTTTTTGAACCTCAAAGAGGCTTCATGCATACCATGTCTATAATACAGGGATCAAACTCGACATAGTTCATATGAGTTTTCCAATGTTTGGGGTTAAACCTCATGGAGGTGTCCTATGGCCCCTTCCAAGATGATAAACAACAAAACCCATGTAGTTCATATGTGTTTACCAATTTTTGGGGCTGAACCTCAACGTGGCTTCCTACATACCATGTCTAGACGATCGAGATCAATACCCACAAAGTTCATATGTCTTTATCAGTTTATTGGGTTGAACCGTAGTGAGGTTTTCTGTGTAACATGTCTTCAATACATGGATCAAAAAACACATAGTGTAAATGGATTCACTGTTTTGTGGGGTTGAACCTCAAGGAGGCTTCCTACATACCCAGACTATAATATAGAGACTAACTCCATGTAGTTCATATGGGTACAATTTAATGTTTTATTTTTTTTATTGGGAATACGGTTTAACATCATGTAGGTCAAGGTTGAACCAGCACGAATTGGTTCGGACCGAAGGGTATTGGGATTAAACCTCAAATAGGAATTCTACGTAAGTTTCTTGTAATGGGTAACGATCAATGTATATATAATTTGGAATATGTTCTTGGGACTAACATGCTAAGGCGGCCCAGGGAGGATTCTATTGTCATATCGTACTCTATTCCCATGTGAGTCATGCTTCGTGTGAGAAACCACATATAGTAAAGACCTTATTACTACATCGAGAATGGTGGAAACATGAGAAATATAGTGGGTATTACACGTGGTTAGTGGCCCAAAGATTTGGAGATTGGGACTTACTCCAAGATAGAGGCCTGATGGAAATAAGTCCCAAAGGGAGTGGGATGGGGTATCTAGGGTCCTTATTTCCATCTTTCATGTGGCCTTTTTTCATGGAATAATAGAGGTTGATCGAGGATTCTAACTCCTGAAATAAATTCTATAGGATTACCAAATGTCAGTTTCCCTTATTCATGGATAGATTTCATTCTATACAAGGATGATCTCATTCCATGTGAGGAATATCTCACTCTCGTGGTGACTAGTTGGTGTGGAAAATGTATGAGGTGAGGTACCATGTGTCTATTTCATAGAGAGAGAACAATTATTAATTTCATGTGATGTAGATGATGGTACATGGAATATTAATCTCCTACATTTTCGATGATGAGGATGATTTCCTCAATCCTATGAGATACATAACCAACACACTTTACCCCTTGTTGAAGGGAAGGCACATGCAATGTCATGTGGAGACGGGGTTATGGAGTTATCTATGTAGGGGATTACGTTAGCATAGATATGAGAAAAAAATATCAATGAGAATAAAAATGAGAAGATTCATGATTAAAATCAATAAAATATAATGAAATACCCCATAGTCCTTGAAATCACTTCATACAAACCAGGAAGGATGTATGGGAGAAGGGTTTGTGAAGAAAAAGGGTACAAAATAAGGGACCATAAATAGATTTGGTGATCCACATAGTGGAGAGAATATACCAAGGGGTATTCTTCATGATTTGGAGTGGTCTAGCCAAGGCTTGGGTTATAAGTGTGTTCGGAGGTCGATTGCACATTGACATTAGAAGAGGATTTTGTCATGTTTTTCTTATCTGTGGAGTCGATTGTGATCACCTGCATGGGGCTGAGCCCTCCTTAATTCCCTCTGCAGTGCTCGTATAGGATTCCATCAATTTCCAAGGGATCATAGAGGTAATCATGTTCCCTATGCGGTGAAAATATTTTCGTCAATTGCATCATAACCGCAGAGTCCCCCACCTTCATTCCTCTTTGACCATCTCAGAGGGGGCCACTGTGTTTCACCGACCATAGTGCTAAAGGGATTTGTGCTATCCCGGGTGTTGAAGGGCTGCACGAAGGTTCTTTTCAAAGCATTAACCTTTTTAATTTCTGGTCTCTTTGTGTGTTTTTATTATACACACTTATTAGATAAAATATTCCCCCTCTTAGACATGGAGCTGAAGAGGAAATAAGGATTATGTTATCTGGGAAGATCACCAAAATTTTTAGGGTAATTGAAAAGAATGATTGTGAAGCAGGGTCGTGATGTGGATAGGTGATTCATTAGTTGAAAAATTTGTGAAACACTCCACGGTCGGGCACAATGTGAATCATGGAGGTTGTTTATTATAAATAGTTGAGAACGACCCCTCTTTTGTCCTTACTTATCATTAAATTTTGGTGTTTGGATCTCTATTTTTGAAGCACTTCACACTCTGTGACCAGTCATTGAAAATGGAGACTTCTTTTTTTCTACAGTGCAGTGCGAGTCATTAGACTCTACAATTGTGTGCTCCATAACTTGTACCTATGAGGTCTGTGGAAGGGCTTAGCAACCTGTCTCAGTGATCTCTCTTTGTGGTTGAGCTGAAGGATCGATCTCTGCAATCCGAGAAAAAAACGTTCTAATGGTTTGAGATCGAATGGCTCACCAAGAAGCTGTCAGGGAGTACTTGTTGATGATGTCTATAGGGTAAAGATGTTGGATAACCTAGGAAACGATGAATGTGTGCAAATCCATTAAGATGTTGAATCACTAGTGGATCTAATTTCATTTATCCAAAAAATTAACCATTATGTAAAAGACTTCCCATATCTGGATTTGGTCTGAGGGACGATGTTCTCATTATCAATGCAAGATGGGATGAGCTGTCCTATTAGTTCAAAAGTACATTTTTCCAGCCCTAATGGTTTTGGACGGCTGACAGTCATACTTTGGAGGTTCATACACCCGAAAATGTTTATTTATTGTATTATCATGTTAATGTCAATAACATAAATCTCTTGAAACATGAGGTATCTCCCCACAGTACCACACCATTTTGACAGAGGCTTTGGGGAACCCAAATAAGGGGTTGAATGATGAGTGGTATCTACACCAAGGTGGTAATTTCATGGATGAATGGGAATGGGCATACTGGGTTTCTTCCTCCTACGAGTAGTTTGGGGAGGAGTTGATGTGAGAGGGCATGTATAATGTAGCATGTGCCTCCCAATTCAACATCTATTAGCAGAAGCACAATATGCCAATGTTGTTGAGTAGATGGACATCGAGGACAAACACATTCCATCTTCACCTTGGGGAGGTCAGTATCAGCCTCTTGGACCTTTACAATATATCATTGATTCAAATATTTGTGGTGATGTATGATGAGTCCCCCCCCACCCACTGTGAATATATGGGAGGACCCATATAAGATTCAGATGCGAGAAAAGGTATTGATGGACCTCGTTTCAGGAGGGGACAAGATTTCAATAAGGTACGAGAACATTATGTTGTGGTTTAGGTGGTTCCTAAATTACCCTTTAGATAATAAGTTTCCTATGAGTCATACCAAACTCACAATGGTGTCCCATAACAGGAAAGAGAACTCATATTGGTGACTCAATGGGGACATCTAGTGGAATACATGTGGTTTTAATGTCAGCACTGAGAAGCAACCGATGGTTAGGTTGGATGCATTCATCTTGGCGATCATTTCCAACTTGATGCTACCAGTAAGGGATACAAATATGGGTGTATTACTGAGCACAATTATCATGGTATCCATATTGGTGGTGGGGGAACAAATCAATCTAGTGATCCCTTGGTTGGCTAGGCTATACAGAGTATTGTGGCATATCAGTGAGGGAAGAAGCCACATAGGGTGTGTTGGTTGCTCCACCTTATATATGGGTTTATTGTAGTGCATATAGGGCGCCAATGAACACCCAAACCCCATTTCCACTCTAGGGTCAAACTTTTGACTGACTATTCTAAATGAGGTGGGGAGTTTCCAGACCAAGATGACCCCACCGCTGGTGCTGAACCTAGTCTAGATGGTGGATAATTTCATATTGAATTTATTTTTCTGTTCCAAATGGTGTGTTCCAAAATGTCAACTAGGGAATGTATGAGTGTAAGGCTTACCTCATGGTCTTTCGGGATAGTTTCTTGATGGCGCGGGTTGACCGTGAGGCTCTCTACGAGTTGTACACCCTGCACCACTTCATGAGGTAGTTCTGGTTCAAGAATAAACTAACTGTGTGGGTCTACTTGGTAGTACACCAAGATTACCAGCCATGTGGGATGTGGCATATGTGGATCATGTTCACATGGGAGGATGGGAAAATTTGGAATGATCTTCCTCCTCTTACAGTAGCCTATATGATAGTGAAAGAATATTCCATGATTTGGGAGATTGACTACCTATGGGAGATATTCATGTGGATGATCATATGTGCTAGTGATGGGGTACCTCCAAAACCTCGTGGTCAGATCTAGAATGTGCTAAGAACATATCGTAGTGGCAGGGATATAGTTTTTGTGAGACATGAGCTGATTGAGAGGAAGGTGGCAGAGGGGAGCTGACAGTCCTAGAATAGTGAAGTCAAAAAGAAGGGAGGACACCCAGGTGGTTCTGTAGGATATCCACTCTAGCTCTGAGGAAGAAAATATTTCATATAGATATTCCTTAGCAAACAATGTTCCCTGTGGCTTAGGACATGTAGGATGTTAAAAAACAATTCCTCAATCCTTCCAAGATGTGTCACCATAGGAACCATCATGGGAAGGATTTATAGGGGTTTGGTCACATTAGGTCCAGCTTTGCGGTATCTCATGCCGAAGTGGAGTAGTACATTTCCGAGTTGGAATAAATCATGCACTCTTGGGGTACTTGGCATCTTATGAAGGATCAGGTGAAAGTGTTTCTCAATTGAATAGTCCCTCCTTTGTTATCTACCACTAAATTGATGTAGCACTTTCCCCTACCTAATGAATCTGAAGATGTCTCATGGGGGTATATGTTTGTAGGGGGAGACCTTTGGAGGAATGTGAGGTCGCCAACTCACAGCTAGAAGAGCATTCATATGCTCCTTAGGTATATCTTAATCCATTTTTTCTATAACCCCGTATAGGTCACATTGGCCCTCTAAACTAATATTTGACCTGTGCTGGAGGGAGTCTTACGAAAAACCCACTCTCGAGCTATAGTAGATGGAACATCGGGATATGCACCCATGAATGTATGGATTAACACTCCTAGAATGGTCGTGACACCCAAGATGGTTATCCCAATGTCTTCAAATTTGCAATCCATATATGGGGGTGACACCTCACTGTCCCGACGTCCGCATATTAGGAGCAATGCCGAATATTTTATATCTGTAAGTCTTCATAAAAGAATATTTGACTGTTCTCCATTGAATCTGTCTGAATGAAATCTATTTATTTTCATTATAATAGTTCTTCAAATGGTTCTGGTTTCATTGGTTTGGGTAGTTGGGGCATCTAGCATTGTCTTCCTTAGGGGAACGCTGATGATTATTGAAGCGGACACCCATATTGACCATGTCACATCACTCCTGATAACATGTGGGACCATCAGAAGGATGGTACCTAAAGTCATGAAGGTGGAATATGATGATAGGGATCAATTGGATGACATGAGACCTGACCTTATTGACTAGAAACTAGATGAAGATCTTCATGATGAGTTACTAGAAGTGTTTCGTGCATATTATCCCACTGACCCATAGGACCGATACAATAACTCTTCCATTGAAGAGGATATTAAGGTCTCCTGCCGCAAGTCATGGAAGCTGCTCAATCAAATCATTGGGGAGATCCCAAAAGCTCAATGGATACACTATATTGGGATGCATAATTCCTGGATGTGTGAACTGTGCGTTGGAGGATTGAATTCCATCTTCTTTATATGCTCATCTGAGACTTCATGGAAGATAAAATTGGGGATCATGATCGCATCCTCGGTGTTGGCTGGCAGTGGAGGAAGTCCATGAACATCAAGAGACTCCATGAGGCTTAACATGGGATCCAATATTTGAGTGAGTGGGTTAATTTATATCACTCTTTCCTTGACACACATGCTGGGATCATATCGTGACTAAAGTCATTGCTGGAATGGCTGAGGAATAGCTATGGAGAGCCTCTAAAGAGATGGATAATATCTGATCTGAGAAGAATTGGGCCAAGATCAAGGCTAATGAACTACTCTCCATTTACATCATAGAGGAAAGGGATCGTAATAGGATATAGTAGATCCTGTATGCTACAAGTAAAAATTGGTGGAGCCATGATGCTATATTGAGGAGGCCCACCCATATTTGTGAGTTGCCAACCCTTTGGAATTGTAATTTCATTGAACCCATAAACGTACATTCATGATTATTTATTTGTGTTTGTTGTGTTCATGAGTTCTGTTATTTGATTTGGTTTACTGTATTTCCATCACATTCTTGAAATATCTAGTGACCAATCATTAAACTCGCATGAGTCGTACCCGATGTGAGAAACAAGGGATGAATACATCATTATTCCCTTTAAATATGAGAGTTCCCATCAGTCTTTGATCATCAGAGGTCTGAACATCCAATCCATATTTCAGGGAAGAATGAGGGAGTCATAAGGAGAACAATATTATCTGAGAAGTCTAATTTCCACTTTCCCAACATGCTCTATTGTCCGAGTGGTGCAATGCCAGTGGCATCAAAATCAATCAGAACAGATGGGAGTGGAAAGTGTGAATCACAATACAAACAATTATAAACACTATAGTGATGAAATGGCAATGAAGGATAACTATTGAACATGTCAAAATCATAATAACCCTATTATGTTAGATTGAAATTGGGATAAAAAATGAGGACCAACCACTAACTATGTTCGAAATGTGGGGCCAGACTATAAATGTCATCCATTACTCTTATGAATCTTTAGAATATGACAGTAGGTGAGCCATAGACCAAGAATCCTTACATTGATTGTGTTTCTTTAGGCATGAAGGAGGATTATAATTTAAATAAACGTGATGGAAAACGTGGAGGGTGGAGTGGTGGATTGTTTTAATGAAGTCTAACACTTTTTAAATTATTCCATAGTGATAAAAACACATTAGGTGAGTGCATTGGACTGATTAGGGATTGTATTCATTTCCTGAAGGAATCTCTCAGGTGAGAGCCTAGTGTGTCCTGTAGTTTTACTCCATGCCAATGAGGATGATAGAAATGTACATTAATAACGTACGATGGGGAAGAATACAATGAATGGTCACGAGAGGGGTGGGGGCGAGGTTGGGGCTTCTGTATAGAGGGTTTAAAATTTCTTGGATTGAACTAGGAACTAGACATCCAGATGTCACTACATATCCTTCTAGGTCAGGAATAAAACAATAAGTAGTTCTAGATGACCTCTGATGTTTAATGTCAAGCGATAAAGATACAAGGGTGAAGGGATCTCTGAAGGGGTACATGAGGTTGTAACTGTAATACCAACATGAATTATGAGCGAAGGAATTTTTCCCCACATAACGTGCCGCCAATAAGGATATTAGTCCAAGGGGACGAAATGTATAATTTTCAGGCTATAGGTGAGGTGAAATGTTCGGAGGTTTCTATGCATCCCATGTGTATGGTAATCAATCTAGACGTAGTTTTTATTGTGTCGTATTGTGAGAGACCATCACTATCGAGGGAAAACCTCTTTGGTGGGGATGTTATAGAATCCCATAATTATCCTAGAGAATTATGAACTTATCTAGGGTCGAATCATATTTAAAGATCATACATTGAGGATGTGGATTCCCATAAAGGAATTATGTGGTGTGGTACATATCCTAACATGAATGTATATCATCTATCCCAAACCACACAACATGTTCCCAGTTGGATTATTTATACCATAGACCTTAGGTTGCCTAATTTGGGGCTATGACCAAGGGAAAGTGATTGGTGATTCAAATGTATCCTATGATATTGGAAATCAAGACACATATATTTTTGGAGGAATTGTGTAGTTTAACGTCGTACGGTATGACGAAGAGTGAAAGGGGGTTCCCAAAAGGGAGGGAATGTACAGTGCGTCGGGTATAGGTCCAATGTGACTGAAGAGAAAATCCATCTATAGCACACCATGTAATCATGGGAGAAATCTTAGATCGAGAGACCCAATATGGAGAAATATGTTTTGGTCCTAAAATAAAGTGTTCTAACATTCCTACATAGCCCATCAGAATGAGAATCAATCCATACATAGTTTTCATATTTCAGTTTAACATCATTCGAAACTAAAGGCATCTGTAGTTCGGCTTCACCAATACACATCCTACAAAAAACAATAATCCCACGTCAGTTGTGGTTGCTGTGGGAATAAAAGTGTAATGATGGGATTTTCCACATAAATGGTGGCACACATAAGGGGAAATAGAACACTATGTCAATGACATCCCAATATTACCGACCTTCCTACTCAATGCACATTGATGAATGGAGTGGTGAAACAGAGTGTGTTGAAATTCCTCATAAACATATTGATGATGAATGATGTAAAATGTGGTACCTATTATATGGATAAAAATTATGGTGGTGTGACAATAGAGGATAACTATTGACCATGTTCGAAATACATCATTTGTTTCACATTATCCTGGCATGGGGAATGAAAAATGAGGGCCAACTATTGACCTTGTTTGATGCATGGGACCTGTCACAAAATTTTGTTCGAGGTATTCCAGGGTGACGGTCCAATACGGTTGGTGAGACAATGTTGCATGAAAATAGGGCGTAAAGGGGTTCCCTTCAGACGTGGAAGTAAATGAGGATCCAAATAAAGTTCTCATGAAGCTTGGACACGAAACGTGGGAATGTCCCTATAGAATTCAACACATTGTTCTCTACTGCATGACATGGTTGAGTATTCCAATGGGATTTGTCAGATAGAGGGTGTCAAATCCCTTTCTAAGGACAAAAGTAATGGGGATGCAAACTCCTAGTATAAGTTCATAGAGTTGTATATTGATAGCGTATAGGGTATAATAGAATGTGTGCATGGTGGTAATGTAGAAAACACTGACATGAATGAGGAACAAATATGCCTTCCATTTTAAGACACATTATCTGGGAACTACCCAACATAATTTAATGTCATGATGATTGGACAAGGGGATGCAGTTTAACATCATCTAGGTGTACCATTGGACAATTCATTGTATCTGATACTGGACATGAAGACTAATTTTATAATAGTTCTTATGTATCCCATAAGTATAGGAATCGAGCGATATGTAGTTCTTGAGTATGACATTGTAGGGTACCATGTCTAATGGATATACTATCATGAAGGTCTAGACCATGCACCAAAATAAGTGACATTTTATGTATCTTGTTTGTTCTATAGGGTGGATGTGTTTTTTTGGGAAGTGACAAACCTTTGATGGATGGGTGGCTTTATAGGAATCAAGCCATACATAGTCCTCAGAAAATGTAATGATGGACGATTGATACCAATCATGGTTTTCCCTCGAGCGAGGAAATCATAATTTTTTTCCCTTTACCATCTTGCGAGCAGGATGATAGTTTCATAGTATAGGGTCATATGATAAGACAATCCCATGCATTTTAACATTGTGCGGAAAAGATGAAACCATTTAAGGACATGTGGGGCCATGGAGTATAATTTAATGTCCCTTGGCTTAGATTCCAATAGAATAATTAGGTTCTAAATGGATTTAGAAAGGGGAGATAAAGAATATCCATGAAAATGAGGACATTATTCCACATCATTTCACACACAACCCTATAGGGTGGGGCCACAGTCTAGGGGCTACAAAGATAAGTGGAAATGGGACTGGACCCAAAGACGAAATTTCTAGACATTTCTACATATCCCAATATGATATGAATTATCCAATTCAGAGTTCATGATAATGTTGTAGGGTTTAGCATTATGCAACAAGGATGAGGTAGAAGAGACTCGTTATTAAAGGGGGAGTAAATGGTGGTGCTATTGAAACACTGATGTGAATGAGTAAATAATCCCAAATACACCACACCGATAAATACTATAAGAGTCAGTTCCAAATGGAAAATCCAAAGAGATAATTAGTGAACCCTGATCTGGACACAACGATGAAATGTAAAGGAATTCTTTTTTATCCCATATGGATGGGAATGAAGCTGTATGTAGTTCTGGAATGATTCATCCATTTTAATTCCATTCCCTAAGGATGGAGAAAAATATTAGTTTATGGATATAGAGCTAAGACCAATGGAAGTACGACTCTTCCAGGAAAGTGTGATCCTTGACCAAATACTTAAGGCCACATGAGTGGCCCTATATGTGTGAAACAAGGGTGGATAAGATCTTTTCAATGTGTGGAATACATAGAATGGGGAAATGGTGTGGAACCTCAAATAACACCACCTCATTGATTCAATTCCTTAATAAGAAAATTTGCACTGATGGGTAGCACCAAGTCTGTGGAAACACCACTAGTACATGAAGAAGTGGAAAATGAATTGAATCACATGACCAATAAGGAAGGCTTAATGGGGGTGGTGTAATTATGGAGGATAACTCTTGACCATGTTCATAACACAACATCCATATCGTGTGACCTGAAATGGGTAAAAACAAATGACCATCAACCACTGACCATATTCATAATGTTGGAAATGTTCCAGATTGTTGTTCGAAATCCATATGGATGTTTTTCCAAGATGGTAGGAGAACATTGAGGCCTTACATCTAGGTAATTTGGGGGTAATTCTGAATTTGAAATATGATGAAATCCAAAATAAAGGGAAACAAGAATCATATAAATGGATGAAAAATTATACATAGAATCCAACAATATATGCCTGAAACCAGAGTGTTCTTGGGCACGTTGGCAAATTACCAAAGATGGATGAGGGGACCAATTTGAGATCAAATGAATCGAGGAGAGGATTGGAGGATGGGGGGGGGGGTGAAGAGATATCAAGTGAGAGGTACATGGCTATACTATTGAAAATGTAATGTAAATGAGGAAATATACCCATACTACACCACATACCCACTCACAATGAACATAGTTCATGGATCCGGAAGGGGGAAGAGGTTTCTAGGAAATAGGGATGGTCTCGAAGACTCAATGTTCGGGAATTCTTATGTATCCCATGAAGATGGGAATCAGACCATACATAGTTCTTATGTGGTGGTAAATTTATCGCCTTTCAACAATTTCATGATAGATCATAGTTTATGGTCATAGAGCTCATAGCATAGATGGCTAATATAATGTCTTGTGCATTGGAAAAATGGGATTCCAGGGTAAATCTTCATAACATTCATTTGGAAGACCATATAATGGAAATAAGGATTGAGGATAACTGATGGCCATGTTCACAAAACAATATCCATCTGATGTGTCTCGGAAAATGATCAAACAGTTGAGCATCAACCACTGAACATATTCCCAACATGGAACTTGTGTCAAATTGTCAATCAAAATCCTCTGGGACGTAGGCCCAGGATGGTAGGAGAGACCTGAGTCCTAGCATCCATGTCATTCAGTGGTTCTTTCAAATGTCAAAGATGATAGAAACCAAAATGACGGGATGTTTAAATCAAAGTGGTATCCATGTATTTTAACATCATGTAGAATGATTTATGGATGGAGGATGAGTGTCTTAAGGGAATGTGTATGGTGCGGAAAAAATATCCCAAAGTGAATGAGGACATAGAGTCCATACTACCCCACACAATCCTATGTGATAACATGGGCTAGGGGTTCAGAAAGGGCAAGGGACCTGAGGCTGGGCCACAAATGGAATGTCCCAACCAGTTAGCATTTTATCGTCATGTGGGAAGAGTGTTGAGTAGTTTTTCATCCTTCATCATAGAAGTATCACATAGTTTGACGTCATGTGGAGAGGATGGTGGTGATATTGGTTTAAGATCGTAGGGATAGTATTGGGATTACATGACCCTTTAGGCGAGAATTTCCTTACCAAGCTCTTAAGCCCACAATAGCAATGATTGGTGGGGGAAACAAGAAATGGGATCAAATTATCCCTAGTATATAAGGGTGATACAATGAAGGAATGAGATCGTGTGGGGTCGATCACAACCATACCAACATTCCTGTTAAAGGAACAATGATTTTTGAAGGGATAACAGGAGAAAATGAATCATTGTTCCAAATATTTGGGATATATAGGGGTAGTAATAATGATTGATGATGGTTGTTGAACTTGTATAAAACAAATCATCCTTATCGTGTGGCATGAAATGGGAATAATATATGACTATTAGCCACTAACCACAGTCTAAATATGATAATTTTATAAAAGAATGAGTCAAGTTCCTCCATGATATAGTCCAAAAATTTTAGGTGAGCCTTAACGCAATGAATCTATACTGTACGGGGGTCCTTTCAGATGTGAATTTTTATGGAGTCACAAATAAGGAGGATATGTGAAGCTGGAAAATGATCATGTAGTTTAATGACATGTGGTAAGGATTAATGAGGTGGAGATATCCAAGGAGGGGTATACATGTTGCAGTCATGAAAAACCCAATGTGAATGAATGAAAACAAAGAACTCACCACACCATGTGTTTTGTGAAGAATTCGGGCCAAGGGTCCAGAACCAAGGGGTGATCTTGATGATTGGGGCTAGGACCATGGACGAAATGTTTGGGTGTTTCTATGTATCATATGGGGGAAGGAAAAAAGTCATATATAATTTTTTTAGATGTTGTGCAGTCTAATGTCATGTGACAAATACACTGTTGATTGTAGTTATATGTCATACAGTTCAAATCCTAATGGTATATCTACCCCTCATTGTTTAGTATCATGAAGGACGATAAATTAGTTTTCCTTCATGCAAGATGGGTGCTAGGTAGTTGTACATCCTTCAACATGCACAGATCACGCAAATTAACAATGTGTGATGAACACAGAAAAGATTTATTTAATTCAGGATTGCGGCTTACATTGTCAATGTATATCTTGTTGAATTTGGAATTTGTGAGAGAAGTGATATTCTCATGAACTATGGTAATTAGGGAGTAAGTTCTATTAGGGTAAAAATTGTGAATGATGTTAGTTTCTTCCCATCTTGGCCCTAGTTTGGGTGGATTCCTACCATGTATCATTGGCGTTATTAGGTCCAATAACATGTCACCTTGTAAAAATGACCAAAGGAAGACATTCTTGTAGAAATATTTGGCTATCTTATTTTGATGTCTATCCATATTATGTAAGGAACAATTCATATTCTCATCGAGTGCTACCCATTCATCCAGATAGATTTTGTCTACCTTATCTGTAGTTTGATGAATGTAGAAATTTTTTCCTAATAATGTTATCTTAATATCAATGGGCTGGACTACCTCCATTTTGTACACCATGAATTATGGGGTCACCTGAGTGGAATTACGAGTCATCATCTGAGAGGCCCAGGGAGTGTTTAGTGTTTTTTCGGCCAACTCTACTTATTCTGAACAACCATCTTCTACATACTATTAAAGATATTTTTTTAATGCTCAGATCTTCCCATTTTCATGGGAATAATAGTAGGAGGTTTTATTACAACATATATTGTAATTGGCATAATAATTTATCAATTTCAATTCACGAAATTTTGTGTCATTATCGGTGAGGATGTTGTGAGGTACACTAAATTGATATATTATATTGAAGCTCACAAACTCAATGATAGTACTATCCATGACTTCCTTGAGAGGAACTACCTATACCAACATAAATAATACATAGTGTTTAGGAAAAACATTTACTGGTGAGTGGTATCTGGTGGATATGGTCCCACAAAATAGAGTCCCTACACCACAAAACAATAATTGTAATTGGTAGTGTAGAGAGGTTTCGAAGGCCGATGCACAAAATTATAAAGGACATGGAATACAGGAACCACTTAGAAAACTTGATATTATCACAAATCATGGAGGGGATACAATACCCCAATCTCTAGATCTGGTGAGATTGTTTTGGCCTTGTCTGAGGTGAATCATAGGAACTTTCTTAAACCTCTTGCATGAATTGTGAAATATCACCTCCTTGAATGCAATGGAGGGGAACCCCATCAAAATTTTTCCTGACGAGGGTCATCTAAAGACAAGGAAAACTCTGGAGGGTGAAATAAAATGTGCACCATCAGATTCTATCAGGGTCTACTCCATTGAATGATAGATTACCTTGGTGAAGATACTCTATAAAGGGGGTCCTCCATTTAGGAGTCACATCCAAAACAAGGGTTGGGGACCTGTGGGTCTTGACATAGAGGTATTTGCATTAATGTGTTCTACCTATGGGCTATCATCGTCATCCCTTGTAACGAGAGTGATAAATCTCTGATACACCACATGGATAATATAATCATCCAAATTAGGCTTTACCAGATATGTGACTAGTCTAGTCAATGCGTCAGCTCGTCCATTCTTGTATTGAAAGACATGAGTGACTATTGGTCGAGATGGGAACTGGGAAATCAGTTGGTTGGTGCATTTTAATAGTGGTACAAAATTTGGCTTCATGACTATGTAGTCACTGTTGATCTAGTTGAAGACTAATTCAGATCCCCCTTTCACATAAATGTGGGGAACATCAGTCTTCAGGGCCATCTCGAGACTAGTGAAGAGATCATGTTACTTTTCCTTGTTGATCGTATAGACTTCTGACCACATGAATGAATATGGTAGAATATATTCTTCCAGAGTGATGAATGCATTATGTAGGTCCACACTGTTGAGTTTAGGATCATTGGGTCTTCTTCCAGTAGGGCTTTGGGAAGTTCCCTCAAAATGAATTTTAAGACACGGAATAGTTTAATCTATCGAGAGTATTTCCACATCAAGGAAATAAATATCCTTATACAGGTATGAAGGATTTCGATAAGAGGCAATAAATCATTCCAATTCTTATCCCTCGATAGCATTATTTTGGAAGAACATGATGTCAAAGAGATGGAGTATCACTGCCCGCTAAGCAAGATGAAATATCAACATGGGGATGTTCTGAATGTACTTCAGCAGATCAACTCGGGACACTTGATGTATCTCATGGTGTTGCATGTAATTTCGATGTTACTTCACATCGAATACCTGCTCAAGGTATCTATTCTTGATAGAGGAATATCTTCTCTCTATATCAAGGAGTTTTCGGAAGAGCTAGTATAAAATGTTTTATGTTCCCTTGTTGTTCTTTTGAGAGAGAAGGGAACTAGGAGATCTCTCGAGAATGGTCACACAAAAGTCCAACGACTTTCCATAAATGGGTGGCATCAGGATCAGAGGATGTAATAGGTACTTCTTGATTTCCTTAAAATCATTCTGACACTCCTCATCCCACTTATAGTCAGATCCTTTCTTAATGATTATAGGAAAGGTCATACATTTTCGATCTAAATTTGCAATGAATCATCGTATATAGGATATATGGCCTTGAAATTCTCCGAGCTCCAAATTATTACTCAAAGGAGGCATCTGACTGATGGAGTTGATCTTCTTCTGATCTATTTTTATGCCTCAATAGCTGATAGGGTAGCTGAGAAATTTTTTGGAGGGGACCCTGATGGTACACCTCACGGTTTTCCACTATTGAAAAAATGGATTATTACGATGGGTCATTTGTGACGGTGTCCTGTTACAAGGGATCCTTTGTGGAAAATGGCATCACAAATATTACTTTTTGTGATGGATCATCGCAAAAACATATTATTTCTGATGGGATAATACTTGTCACAAAAAACTATCTACGATTTTTTCAAGAAACAATTTTTCGACAGACCGTGGACCCCTCAAAAATAGTTTCCCAGTTTTTACTCTTTTACGACGGACCATCCCAAATAATCCTCAAAATAGAAATAAAATAATCCCTTTTTCGACGACCCATCGAAAATTGTTAAAAATTATAATGAAATTAAATTTAAAAATAAAATAAAATAAAATAATATTAATATTAATATAAATAAAATAATAATATTAATAATAATAGTATAAAAATATTTATAAAAAAGGTAAATATAATACAGTATTAATATAAATAAAAAATTTATATTTATCATCATAAAATAATATTAACAATGAAAAAATTATTTACTATAAAATTTTTTTATTAATATTAAAAAATTAAAAATATTATAAATTTTAAAAAAACTAAGTATTCAAAAAAATATAATAATATATTAATTAATAAAATATTTAATATAATAAATATATTAATGATAAACTATTATTTTTGAGACAATACATAATACATACTATTTAAGACATTAAATAGTTAAATTACAAAAATAGATTCCAATTTCTCATCATATAATAGAAATAAATATCTAGGGGGGAGGGTCATCCAGAGGGGACTGAGGAGATGGTGGAGGGAACATAGTCCCTAAATTGTGAGCAAGACATCACATGTACTCCATCTTCTACTCATGCTCCTACTAACATTGAAGCATCTCTTCTAGCATCTGCTATTGATAATGCTACTGATGTCTGAGGAACTCTTCATGATGCTACTACTACCAATGATGAATCTCTCCCTTATCCCTATACATAGTCTCTATAAGCTCACATTGAACTCACATCGGCTCCTGATACATTGCATGAGACGATGATGACTCTATGCGAGAGACTCTCAAGATGGATACCAACATCACAGACATTCCCTAAAAACCCATAACGGTCCCTCCAGAGCGGATACCAATAACTTGACCATTATCAATGCCATATTTGGTCTCCTGCATCCATGTTACATCGTCAAATCAAGGGGGTATGGTTCTGACCATCGGTCTCAGCCTGACTCTCAACATCTGTCTTAGACATCACATCATCATATGACTAATTCAACTAAAATATCTATTTAAAATACTAATAATATTATTTTATTTTATATTCAAAATTTAAAAAAAAATCTTATACTAATCACATTTTGACGCATTCGATCACCTCTAATCCCCCATTTGACTGGATAGTTTTACATCCTCCTATAAATTCCTTACTCTGTAATACAGGGTTCTGCAACTTCCTATATAAATATAAAATAAACAGATGAATTTCAATTTTATATCCAATATTTAAAAAATGTATTTACATTATACTCCCTATGCATACTGAATGTACGACTACCAACTTGATGTGTCACTTCCTATCTCTCTTAATTTTTCCAACTAAGTGATGATCTACATTGATATATCATACAAAACCAGTGTGTACATAATACATCCCATCCCTATGATGAAATAAAATATGGTTGTTTAAATGCGAAATTTCTCATAAAACTACTCCACTCCGGTTTCCTCCATTACTTTTCATTTCAAATTTTTCAAAAACTATGTGTAATGCGGACACATAGCTCCTGTATTTTCCTTCCAAATAGCCTCCCATATTCTCTCATCAATAGGATACAATAAACCCTAAAAATAATTTATTATATCGAGTTTGTAATTAAATTAATTTCAATGTAAAAATTATTTATTTAGGTACCGACCAACTTCCGAACATGTGATACTAAACATCAACATGAATCTTATCCCATGACACTCATGCATTATAGAAATAATTATTCAACATATCACAAAACTGTCCAACAGATATATGTGTAAATCTGTGAGGAAAATAATAGTTTATCAAATAATTATAATTTAAATAAATTATAAAATATAACTAAAAAGAATAGGTAAACATACCTCTATGTGGATGGACTGAACCCATGATGTGGACGTCACTTGGGTATAGGTTCGGAAATCATCATTCGGGAAAGACCATACCCCCTCTCAGTGCCCCCTAAACTGCAAACAGTCTGAGGGTCAGCTGATCTGACCAACTGCTCGTCTAAAGGTAGATCATCCTCATGTAACATTCGATAAAAATAATCATCCATCTGAAACAAGAAATGTTTATTTTTAGTAAATAGTTAAAAACATCTATTATTTATAGATATATATTATATATGATTATAACCATCATTTTACTTAGTGAATGTCCATATTCATCCTTTTTTACATAGTTGTTGATGTAAATGACTTCATCTCCCACATTATCATCAACAATTTCCATATTAGTTTCAGTTTCATCATCTCATGTCATTTCAATTTCAGTTGTAACGTCATTAAAATCGTCATCACCATCAGCCCTTAACTGTGTGGTGTCATTAATGATATTCATGTCTCTTCTTGAAAAAAAATTAATTAGAGTAGTCTCATGAAATTTTACAATTCATTTCAATTAAATAAAACCACATTCACATTCAGTAACCTTATTATCTCGAGATTTAATTTTAAATATTCTCTAACAGTCACCCAATTCACTTAAAATATCACAGTAATTTTCATAATAAATTTTAGGTTCCTGATGAGCCAATAAAAATATGACATTTACAATAAGAAGACTTCTATATTTAATATAAATGATTCCAAGGATCAGATGAAAACTCAAGCCTCTCTCAGTATACATCCATTGATATTTAATCATCCTTATGTAATGTTGTCCTAGATACCATAGTTCAATGATTTCTTCCAACATGTCATAAAATTTAACTTCAGTTTTCTATTCTGAGATCCTCTAAATAACAAAACTATTCATTTTTTTGTTTCCCCATATGCATGTGAATGAAATTTATAAACATTCACCACATATGCAATATAATATTGTACCATTTTCGATGGTGGGTTGCTCAATATTGACAATCGATTATCAATTTTATCACCATGTTGAGATACCTAAAAGGTCTTAAAAAATTTCACTATAACAAGAATAAAATTAATTTTTTATGGGAAATGAAAAATAATAATGTTTAATTTTTTTGAAACTAGTAGGGAATTTTTTTTAAATCCATTCTTCAAGATAAGCTATTGTTATTTTTGGGAACTGTTTCTCAATATGATTATCATATAACCTAAAAAATAATAAGACTGATATATTGTTATCCTATCACCTATTATATAATTTTTATAACAATATATTAATCTTATTATTTTTATAAGTTTATATGATAATCATATCATGAGGAAAATGTAATAGAAAATGTTCCATTGAATAAAAACAACCTGTCCAGAATAGTTTTTTCAATTTACATAAAATTGAAATGAAATCTACTTTCAGTTTTCTTATAGCATCGTATTCTGTTGTTGATGAAAAAACATCTCAAAAAAATATGATATGTCTAGTAAATCATCACAAATAATTGGATTTAACAAATATCTTAATCTAATTAGAAGAATTATTTCAATTAAAACATGTTAGTAATGACATTCCAATCCAGTAATACAACCCTTTATTATATATCTTCCCACACTTCTTGAAACATGACATATACCAATGGTTTAAAACAGTTGGTAAAGGACATAAAACTGTTGGTATACACTATACCATCTGTAGTTCAAATTGTTGTATAGTTATCCATCCAGATAAACATATACCAACAATTATATTATAAAAATTGGTATATGGATCTGGAATGCACATTATACCAATGGTTTCAGCTAACTGTTGGAATAAAATTATATAAATGGTTTATAACCATTTCTAATTAATTAATTTTAGATATATTATAATTTTTCTGATACCATTGGAATAATCCTTTACCAACGGTTTACATAAAATCTTTGGTAAGACTGATTACATGGTCCATAACAACAGTTTACTGACCATTGATATATAGTAAAATTATTGGTATAAACTCACTTTTCGCACATATACCAATAGTTTGAAACTTTTGGTATAGCCTTGCTGCAATTACAGTACCAGGATGTCCTACCTCCCCCTCTGTGATCCCCTATGCACCTAAAATTATGTGGATATATATATGTGGAACATAATAAAATATTTATAATTTAATAGAATTCAGAATTGAATTCACCACCAAATTACCCTATGAAAAATGTAATTCAGAATGGAATTTTCAATTGAATACATATATAATTAATTATGTACTCAATTCTGAATAAATAACACATGCAAAATTAATTATGAATTACATATAGAATTATGAATTATATACAGTGTATTCAATTCAGAATTCAATTCATACAGAATTTAATAATATATAACACATTCATAATATGGAATAAAAAATTGAATTCACAATATGTCTTATATAATGTGAAAATATGACTAATATGACACATAGAATAGAATATACCTAATATGGAATATAGAATATGACTAATATGAAATACAAAATACGGATTTAGAATCAAATTCTTATGCCTGGGTTATTTTAAATGAAATTATTGTTATTTAATATTAAGTAATACATTTCACATGTAATTATATATGGAAATTGACAAATTTCATCAAAAATATAATTCTTCTGGGGTTGGGGGCTATCCAGGGGGTGGAGGGGATGTCCAAGTTGGTGTGGGGGGGGGTGATCATGTGTAGGGGCTGTCATGGGGGTGGGGGTGTCCAAGGGTGTGGGTTATGAAGGGGGGTTTTCCTGTGGAGTGGGGGTGTCAATGGGTGGGGGTTATCCATGGGGGTGGGGGTGTTTAGGGGGTGCGGTGGTGTCTAGGGGGTCATTCAAAGGGGGTGAGGGTGTCCAGGGGGTAATCCAGGGGTGTGGGGTGGGTGGTTGTCCAAGGGGGTGTGGGTGTTCCAGCAGATCAGTTGTGCATATTGTGTGGTGGTGTTCAGGGGGTGGGGTTGTTCATAGGAGTGGGGTGTCTAGGGGGTCAAGGTGGGGGTTGTTCAAAGGGAGTGAGTGTATCCCGGGGTGGGGGGATATCAATCGGTGGCTCTCTATAGAGGGTGGGTGTCTTGGCGGTGGAAGGGGTGTCCAGGGGGTGGGGAGTCTCGGGGGTGGGGGTTCCATTGGATGGGTCGTTTTCCAGGGGGTAGGGGTCTTTGTATGGGGGTGGGGGTGTCCAAGGGAGGGGTGAATAAGTCACACATATATATTTAGTAATAAAAATAATCAAGTCATGTTTTATTATTTATAGATAATGAAAAAAGTATAATGTGACCTACATAATAACACATATTTTCCGGAACAACAAATTTTCAAACATCAAATGTCAGTGATATTAGTAAAAAATGTATCGAATCAATCTGTCCCCCATCATCGTCACTATAATCATTACCATCATCATCCTCGTCCATGTCCTCATTTTTGTCCCCATCATCTTCCCTACCCTCCTCAATGCCCACTTCATCACCCTCGTACTCCACCTAAGGTTCCTCCTCACTGTCCTCCCCCGCCTCGATCTCCACCTTGCCCTCCTACACCGCCTCGGCCTCCTCTAAGCCCTCCTCCTCCACCACGGCCTCCTCCTCTCCATCGTCATCACATGAAATGATGTCATCTCATACACCAATATAAATACCACATGGGTCACCATATATATAAATCATTGATTACATATATTAATTACAAGCTATGATGTCATGTGGTTGAAGTGATGGGCGTAAAACATCCACTCATTTCATAAATGAAGTTTTTTCCCAAGATGACTATTATTCCATCTCGGTTGCCATTATTTTATCATGTTATGAATGATCCTCTACCAATTGGTACGTGGGTGCATTAAAATCATACCTAGATAGGGCCAATATCTTGTTGTGACTATACTCTTCCCATGTCATCTGTGTACTCTACCAGGGTACTAATCTCCCAACACCTAATGTAAGTGATCATTTGTCCCAATATTGTAAGGTTCCTAGGTATCAAAGGCTTATAAAAAACCTAGTTACAAATATAAATACTTTATTATGTTACAAAATATATATTTTAATTTGAAATCCACAAATCAAAACTTACATTTGCTGCTAAGTTCGTTTGTTTACCGCACATCCATCTTTTTCCTTCTACTCACGAAAAAAGTGTTCCTCAAGGCAGACATCCTGTAATATTTAATTTCTTCCTCTACAATGACATTTAATGAAGTAAATAATAATTAAAAATAGCTTACCAATAATTAAAATCATAACTAAAATTATAGAAAAACATTAGAAATTGAATCAATTATGAAGAAAATATTAGAATGTGAAAGTCATAAAAAAAATTATAATCAACAATCACACCTTCTTCCTCTCAGGATCTAACATCATAGTAAATCCTAATGTATGGAGGTATTTTAAATCACCAATGTTTTGTATTTACTCTAGATTAATTTTCAATAAAATTCAAGAAAAAAAAATATTATTAATGGAAAACATAAATATTTTTATTTAAATACATCAAATGTGATTAATACCTTATATTAGACATTCGTCTAATGAGTAGTCATTTTCAAATATTTTTCTATCAGACAATCATCCTCAACAGATACCACATCTATCTCTGTGCCAACTATAGAATGCCCACCAATATACAACTCATTCTTATAGGCTCTCCAATTCTCACTTAAATGTCTTATACATGTTAGATATGCACCATTACAATTTGTGAAATTAAACTGAAGTTGATACCAAAATATTAATTCATAAAAATAAAAAAGTACAATATTGCATTATATACAACAGATTTTTTAACCATATATGTAAAATCTTATGTAAATAAATAAATAATACATTATCATTGTTTATTAATATTTGTAAATTAAATATTATTTTTACCTTAATGCGGTTCTTATGTTCAATGGCGTACCCGATATGCAACAACATGTTTCATTGAAATCCTATGTTGCAGACTAACAATATAATATTATTATTTTAAATGGTAGTAAACACTTAGATGTTGTATTGGTGGGAATGAAAAAAATAAACTACAATATGATTATACATGTTTTTTAAATGTTTTTTCATTTATCTAATAAAATTTAGAGGCTTATAATGTGAATGACTCTAATTTTTAGCATAAGTACTCTAATATTATTTAAAAGGTCGATTTACAGTATTTTTATAGACAAACATCATTAAATATAGTTTTATTCCCCTTAATAGGTTCGATTTGAAAAAATAATTTTTTTACTTGATACATCAAAATATACTTTGGGTAAATATTTGGTATTTTTCTGATAAAATTCATTTTTTTAATAATAGTGAAAAATAATGTATTTTAATTCAAAAGTGAAATTTAATCAAATTTATTTATTTGGTTATATTATCATTTTAATTGTTTTTAAAGTGTAATTTGATTATATTTTTACCAATTAATCCAATTATGGTAATTGGAATAAGTTTCACTTTGAAATTGGACAGATAAAAGGGTCAATATTTTGATAGTTATTGTTTCTTAAAAACATGAAATTTGTTTTGAAAACAAGAATTAATTATAAATTAAATAATGAGAATTCAATGTTTTAAATTTTCTAAAATATACATCATTTATAGATTATTAATATCAAATATATCATAAGATGGATATTTGGTATTTTCCTAAAAAACATCAATTTTTTATGAATAGTGAAATCGCTTATTAGTAGTTAAAAAACAGAAATTTTCATTTAAATGAAATTTTACAGCTTCTATAAATTGAATATCAAAATTCCTGCATTCATGGTTATAATCAGAAATTAAAATATGGTTCAATAATATGAAATTAATTTCTGGTGAATAATATCTTTTGACTTTTATTTACCACGGTTAAAGGTAAATAGTGTAATTCAGGGTAAAAATAATATTATAATTTTAAAAAATTACATTAACACTTTTAAAAACCATATTGGTTGATTCATATCTGAACATGGGCATCTTTGGGTCGATTTTAAGACCCCATGGATCCCCTTAAGAGTGATAATGACACTTTATTTTAATTAACTTAAAGTGAAGACACCAATGACATAAACCAATATTTATTAGTAAATTAATTTTTTCATAGAGTTATAAAAGTTATATTTTCAACTATAAAAATTATTTGGAAATATAAAAATAGTTCGTACATCATGGTATTTTTTTAAAGTTTTTATACATCAAATAAATTAAATTATTTATGACACTATAATGATGCAGTATTTACCCGATTAATAAATGATTTAAATAAATAAGATTATAAAACTTAATGTAACATCCAAAACCTATCCAATTATTATTGGATGAATTTATTTAGACGACGAGTCATATTATATTCAACTTTAATTAGTCATGGACCTTTAGAAACTGAATATCATTATATAATAAAATAATATTTTCACTTTCCCAAAGATCCCCGCCTCCCCCTTATAAAAATCCCTCACTTATAATGCATTCTTCACACCACTCAAGCCCCTTGGATAATCCAACAGCTGACCAAATAATATCTAAAGATCACTCTATTACCAATATAATCCTTACTTTATGCATAATTTACTTCAATAAGTCATTTTTGTTCAACCCAAAGGGAATTACCCAAATTAAAGGTAACAATTTCTCTTAACTTCTTTTCATTTATTTTACATATCCATGTCCTAAAATATTTATATTCCTTTATTTTATTACAGAAATAGTATCCTCAATATACTAGGTTGTTTTATGAGATATATTCGAACTACACTTACGCACACCTCCATCTAATAGATGAAGAACATGTTGTTTCAGTGGATAGAAAACTAACGCCTCACGAAATAATGATTCTTCGATTATCACTTACCACCTATCATGGTGGCCATTAATATGAAACTATATTTATATATGATATATATTGTGATTATGGTTTCTTTATGCTTATGTATTTTCTATTTATATCACACCTTTATGGTTTCCATTATGTGTAAACATGATAATTGCATTTGAGGATGTGCGGACTACGACCCCCTCAATGTGATATGACTCGTTAATGCCATATATGGGACATATAAAGGATTGATTTAATGATATTATAATTGATATTATATTTGAATTATAATATACCTATGTATCATTATTTTTTAATTCTATTAGAGTATGAAATAAAAATGAAAATAGCATTCATGTGTACGTACGGCTTACCATCTCCATGAACGGTGCATTTCATTTCTTATTTCCAAATGTTATTTAATATTTTAAATATAAACATATAATGTGTATATAAGATATCTAAATAATGAATATCATTTTATAGATAATGGGCTATTGACCACATGGATAACTTGTAAATATAATGTCTTCATTTTTTACCCATGTACCAAATATCAACAAAACAACCATTATTAACTTAAATGATTTCATAATGTTTATAACATGGATGTAAGTGAAATAAAAGGAATAATATACTTTAAAAGGGTTCTTAAGAAAGTATAAATTAACTTTATATTATTATTCAAGAGATTAAATGATAAATGGGTCATGTCGGACACGAGGTAAGGGAACTTCATAACCGAATATCCATTCATTGGGTTGATATTCCCTTTCTTATTTATGAAATTATATGATTTTGTGAGAAAATTAATTTTTATATATTATCATTTATTTATAATTTCCTTATATGTTATTATATTTACTACACAAAAACAATTTATTTTTACAAAATTATCATTGTAAGGAATTTTGTCTTAATCTACATTTATTGATGCATATTTTGTTTTAATACACACCATTATTTTATACGCTGTATAAACACATATGGAATTTCATTTCATTCAAAGGGTATCTTTTTCTACGAATCATTTTACAAAAATATAGAATAGAATGTTTTTTGTTAATGTTATCGGTGACCATAAACTTTCCTCCACCGCGAGTATTATTTGATCTTTCGCTTCTTTAAAAAGTCGTACAATTTTGTTTGAAGGAAAATAAATTTTATATACCATTTTTACATATTTTGGTATTGAAAATTTTATTGAGAAACAATTTATTATTTCAATATCTTGTAATGGTATATTGTGATTGAAATGTGTAAATTTTATCTTTCCATTATTCTTGTTTTATGTGTTATGTTTCTTGGGCATTGTTTATGTATATGGGTGGTTCCATAATAAACCTAACGTGGGTGAGTTCGATGTAGTTCTCCAATGAATTGGGTAACATGATGGAGGTAAATGTGAATGTTTCTCCTAAGAGAATTAGGGAATATTCTATGATGATTTTTCCAAATGTAAATCCCTACTTAGTTGTGATAGATACAATGTATTTATGATATGAATTCCACAAGTTACCTTTATTATTTATGTTTTCTATGTTTGATTCATAAATATTACAATTTCATGAGGTATGCTAATGAGATTATGTTATGTATATATTGATGAAATAATGTTTCCTTTTATGTTTTATAACTCATACTGAGCTTTTTATGCTAATCCCATGTTTTGAAATGTTTGTCACAGGACCTAATGGTGAATAGGGTCAATGATGGGATCATGGAAAAGACATGTTGTCTAAAACATGGAACTGTATGTGAACCTTTTTTCAAGAGTTTTTTATTAATGAAAAAATGAAAACTGGGAAGAACTGTCTATATTGAATTTTTTGAGATGTAATGCTACTATTATGGAATAAATCTCTAAAACTCTAAACCTGAAATGATCCTCAATGTGAATTATTCATTTAATTCAATGTTATTTATGGTTTTAAGGCCGGGTTCTTATAGTTTGTATGAGACGTCGACTTAGACTTTATAAGAGTTAGAATATTGTTAAATTCATATCTATAAATTATTTTTAGTTTATGGTCTGTTTTAAATGATATAGAATATACATATTACCATATTGTTTGGCAGAAGATATTTCTGTGTTCATAATGATTTTCCATAGGGGAAACATGGCAGTTATGTTGGTAGGACATCAAGAGGAAGACAACCTTCTAAATCAGCAACCTGAGATGGTTGGAATCTGAACCAAAAAGTTTGTTGCAGTGATGGTATACATGACTTAGGCTATAAATTTTGGTGATATCCATGCATGAGATCATCCATGTCAACCACAGAAGAACATGTCAGCAGTGGGGGATTTCATCAGGCAACATCCCTCATCATTCAGAGGATCATCTTACCTTGTTCTAGCAGAAGGATGGATTAAATTATTGGAGAAAATTTTGAATGTCATGGGGTGTCCAGGAAATCAAAGGGTTAGTCTTTCTATTTACGATTTTGAAGGTGAAGCAGATTAGTGGTGGTCGATGGTGAAAAATATCAGGGGTAGTGAAGAGATTTATTCTCTTGATTTGGATGAATTCAATGGTCTGTTTTTTGAGAAATATTTTCTTAAGGTGGTTTGTCTTAGGATAGAAATAAAATTCCAATAATTTAGGCTGAATGATGACTCAATGGCTACTTATGATGAAAAATTCACTTGATGTTAAAGGTATTCCCAAAATTTCATATAAGATCTTGATAGTAAAATCAACCATTTTAAACAAGATTAAATCCAAGGTAACTATGGGATTTAGCTTCTCATGAGTTGAAAAGTTATGAAAATATTATTCATTATGCGGGGAATGTGGAAATGGAGTTTGTTGATGATAAGGAAAAATATGATTTATAGACAGTAAAATGATTTATGTGCAATTAAATGGATAATTATTAAAATGATTGTCCAATAAAGAACTCAATTGAGGGAATGCAGCCAAACTAAAAGCAGAATGTGTTGGTGAAATCCTTTGCCACTACTTCGGTAGATGTTGGGCCATCAAATGAAGTAGTATTAGGTACACTTTTTTTTCATATTATTCCAATGTGTTTTTTGATTCATTGTCTACACAATCATTCATTTCTAAGAAGATTTCTTGTAAATTGGGAATTCATAATCAAGATATTAATACAGAACTTATGTTAAAAAAAACAAGAATAAATGTTGATACAAAAAGAAAACATAAGAACCTTCATGTCATTGGGTGCGGGAGGAATCTACCTGAAAACCTATTTTTTTTCTCAAGTATATTGTGATGTTATTTTGGGTATAGATTGGATATCGATTTATCATGATAAGATTGACTGTAGAGCTAAAGATGTTTATTTTCAAAAATATCTTCAGTTTTTGTACATGAATGAACCCTTTATTTTGATAACATATCAGAAAGCTGAGAAAGTAGTAAAAGATAGATATGAATGTTACCTAGAAAATATTGATTAGAATAATGGAACTGTTGAGATTAATGATTTTCTAGTGGTAAATGAGTACCTTGATGTTTTTCCTGATGAGTTTCATGGAATTATACATGATCATAAGGTTGAAATTACTATTGACATTGTTCTTGATGCTAATCCAATTTCAAAACCCCCTTATCGAATGGTTCAAATTGAACTTTTAGGGTTAAAGAAGAAATTACATGATTTATTAGATAATGGTTTCCTTCGACCTAGAACATCACCATGGGGTGATCCTGTCTTGTTTCTTAAAAAGAATATTTTTCAATGAGACTATGCATTGATCATAGAGCATTGAATAACATCACTATCAAGAACATGTATTCTTTGCCTCATATCGATGATTTTTTTGATCAGCTCTAAGGAACTCGGTATTTTTAGAATATGGATTTGAGGTCGGGGTACCATCAATTGAATGTAAAAGAAGCAGATATTCCAAAGACCACATTTCATATTAGATGTGGCCATTATGAAATTTTATGTATGGCTTTTGGTTTAACCAATCCACATGATGTATTCATGGATCGTATGATTAGAATTTTCCGCAAGTTCATGGAAATGTTTTTGATTGTGTTTTGAGGTTTGGGAAATTATTATGTGTGCCTTGTGATTCACAGTTGAAGAATAAGTTTTTATGTGAAGCTCATAGTTCAATGTTTTCAGTTCATCCTGGCAGTACTAAGATGTACACAGATTTTCAAGATTATTAATGGTGCGATGGAATGAATATAGATATTTTAGATTTTTCTGTGAAGTGTTAGACTTGTCAGTATGTTAATGCTGAGATGATGTTACTGAAAGGGATGATTTAGTCATTACCGGTGCCAGAGTGGAAATGGGAAAATATATCCATTGACATCGTTGTGAAATTACTGAAGATATCTCAATGTAATAACTCAATATAGGTTATTGTTGATCGATTGACTAAATCTTCTCATTTCCTTCCAATTCTAGATACTTTGCCTCTAGATCAGCATTCTAGGTTTTATGTTCAAGAGATATTAAGGTGTCATGGAGTTCCCCTCTCTATTGTTTCTGATCATGATCCCAAGTCTACTTCTAACTTTATGAAATGCATATAGAATTCATTAGGTACTGAATTAAATATTTGTACATCTTTTCATCATCAATCAGATGGGCAGTCAGAAAAACAATTCAAACCATATAGGATGTGATGTGTGCTTCTTCCCTAGATTTCCTAGGAATTTGGGAACAAGATCATTCTTTGGTTGAATTTTCATATAATAACATTTTGCATTATAGTGTACAGATTGCTCCACTTGAGACATTATATAGAAATTGTTGTTTCACTCTATCTTTTTGGGATGAAGTGGGTGGAAGGAAGATGATGGGACCATAATTGGAAGAAGAGATGGCATAAAAGGTTTAGTTGATTCATAAGAACATGAGAACAACTCAGCATAGGCAGAAAAGATAAGCGGATAACTGGAGGAAGGATATCTCTTTTGATGTAGGTGATCATGTCTTTCTCAAAGTTTCTCCATGTAAAAGTTTGTTGTGTTTTGGTAAGAAAGGAAAATTGAGTCCAATTTTCATTAGACATTATGAAATCATGGATAAAATTGGATTAATTGCGTACATATTGGATTTTCCTCTATTTTTATCCTAGTTACACAATATTTTTCATTTTCGATGTTGAGAAAGTATATGCCAGATACAACTCATGTTTTGAGCCCAGAGGTAGTTCAATTGGAAGATAATATTTCTTATGAGGATTACCCAGTCCAGATTAATTATCATAGAGAGAAAGTGTTGAAGAATAAGGTAATTCATAGGGTAATGGTTTTTGGTAAAACCATCTTGTTTAAGAGGCAACGTGGGAATCTGAATATTCTATGTGGGATTAATTCACCCATTTATTTTATAACTGAATAAAAACTTGTGAGGACGTAATTTTCAAAAGGGTGGAAGGATGTTACATCCCAAGTAAATAAATAAATAATAAATTTTCATTTTTTATTAATATTTGTATATTAAATATTAATTTTATATTAACGTGGTTTCTATTTTCAATGGAATACCTGATACACAACAACAGGTTTTGTTAAAATATTATGTTCCACACTAAAAATATAATATTATTATTTTAAATGGTTTTTAATTCCTAGCTATTGTATTAGGGGGAATAAATATAACTAAATAAATTATTTTTTATACATTTTTTTTAAATTTTTTTTCATTTATCTAATAATATTTTATGGGTTAAAATGCGAATGAATCAAATTTTATACATAAATACTCAAATTTTATTTAAAAGGTCGATTTAACGCCTTTTAATGGAGAACCAAGTTTAAATATATTATTGGTCACATTTAAATGTTCTATTTTAAAAAATAAAATTATTTTTTATATTCGGGATATCAAAATTTACATTGGGTAAATTTTTGGTATATTTCTGCTAAAATTCATTTTTAGGAATACTGAAAAATAACGTATTTTAATTCAAAAGTGCCTTTTAATCTAATTTATTTATATGGATAGATTATCTTTTTAATTTGTTTTAATGTGTAATTAGATTATATTTTTTCCAATAAATCCAATTTTGGTCATTGAAATTAATTTCACTTTGAAATTGGACAAAACTACTGTAAATATTTTGATAGTTATTGTTTCATAAAAACATGCTATTTGTTTTGAAAAAGGGAATTAATCATAAATTAAATAATTTAACTACTATGATTTAAATTTGGTAAAATGGGACTAGACCCAGAGACTAAATATCTGGGCATTCCTACATATCCCATGGTGATGTGAATCAACCCATATGTAGTTCTTAATAAAGTTGTGGGGTTTAACATTATATGACATAGATGAGGTAGGAGATACTAGTTCCTAATGGGGGAGTACATGGTGCAGCTGTTGAAACCCCAATGTGAATGAGGAAATAATCCCACATACACCACATAAAGAAATACTATAAGAGTCTGGTCCAAATCGACAAACCGAAGACATAATTAGTGATCCCGGATCTAGACACAATGATGAGATGTAAAATAATTCTTTTGTATCACATATGTATTGGAATTAAGTTATATGTAGTTCTATATGGATTCTTGCAGTTTAACATCATTCCTTATGGATAAAGAAAAAAATTAGTTTATGGACATAGAGCTCAGACCTAAAGAAGTGAAACTCTTCCAGGCATGTGTGACCCATGACCAAATTCATAAGCCCATGTTAGTGGCCCAAGATGTGGGAAATAAGGGTGGATAAGATCTTCTCATCCCAAGGAATAAAGAGAAAGGGGAAATGGTATGGAACCCCTGATGACACCACGTCGTGGATTCGTCCCCTTAATAAAAAAATATGCACTGATGGGTAGCACCAAGAGTGTGGAAATTCCACTTGGACATAAAGAAGTGGAAAATGATGTGATTCACACGAATAATATTTACGGCTTAATGGGGGTGGTGTAATGATAAAGTATAACACCTAACCATGTTCATGAAACATCATCCATATCTAGTGACCTAAAATGTGTACAAACAAATGACCATTGACCGTTGACCATATTAGGAATACGGGACATGTTCCTGATTGTTTTTCAAATTCCGTAGGGATGATGGTCCAAGATGGTAGGAGAGCATTGAGTCTTATCATCTATGTCATTTGGGGGTACATGATAATGTAAAATATAATGAAATCCCAAATAAAGGGAATCTATTATCATATAAATTATTGAAAAAACTACTATATAGATTCAGAAACTCTATGTCCGAAACCAGAGTGCTCCTGGGCACGTTGGCGAATTGCCAAAGAAAGTTGGGGGGACCAATTTGAGATCATATGACTTGAGAAGATGAGTGGGGGACTAGGGGTGGAGAGCTCTCAAGAGAGTGGTATGTGTCTCAACTATTTAAATCCTAATGTAAATGAAGAAATAATCCCATAGTACACCACATTCCCACTCACAATGAACATAGGCCATGGGGCCAGAAGGGGGAGGAGATTTCTAATAAATATGGATCGTCTCGAAGACACAATGTTTGGGAATACATATGTATCCCATCGAGATGGGAGTCAGGCCATACATAGATCTGATGTGTTGGGTATTTTAACGTCTTGCAATAAATTTGTGATAGACCATAGTTTATGATCATAAAACTCAGATCGTAGATGAAAAATTTAATGTCTTGTGCATGGGATAGATGGGATGCCAGGGTAAATCTCGATGATTTTCATTTTGAATACCATAAAATGGAAATAAGGATAGAGGATAACTTCTGACTATGTTAGAAACACAGTATCCATATCTTGTGTCTTGGAAAATGAATAAACAATTGATCATCGACAACTGACCATATTCGCAATGTGGAAGTTTTGACAATCTGTCAATCAAAATCCTCTGGGTCGTAGGCCCGAGATGGAAGGAGATCACTGAGGCCTAGAATCCATGATGTTTGGGGGTTTTATTGAATGTGAAAGATGATGGAAACAAAAAATGATGGGATGTTTAAAGCGTAGTGGTACCCATGTGGTTTAACATCATGTAGCATGAATGACGGATGGAGGATGGGTGTCTCAAGCGTATGTGTATGGTGTGGAAAAAATATCACAACATGAATGAGGGCATAGAGTCTATACTACACTATAAAATCCTATGTGATAACATGGGCTAGGGGTCCAGAGGGCACGAGGGACCTAAGGCTGGGCCACAAATGGAATTTCCCAACCAGTTTTCCTTTTATCTGAATGTGCGAAAAGTGTTGAGTAGTTTTTCATCCTTCATCTTGGACGGATCACATAGATTAACGTCATGTGGTGAGGAGGGTGGTGATATTTGTATAATATCATATAGATCATACTTCAATTACATGACCCTTTATGCGGGTATTTCATTACAAAAACTCATAAGCCCACATTAGTAATGATCGGTGTGTGAAACAAGAAATGGGATAAGGTTCTCCCTAGAATATAAGGGTGGGACAATGAGGGAATGAGATCAGGTGGGGTAGATCCTAACCATACAAACATTCCTGCTCAAGAAACACTTATGTTTGAAGGGATAACATGACAAAATGATTCACTAGGTCCAATATTTGGAACATATAAGGGTGGTGATAATGATGGAGAATGGTTGTTTACATTGTACGAAACAAATCATCCTTATCTTTTGACATGAAAAGGGAACAAAATATGAATTTCATCCCCTGACCATGGTTAAAATATGGGACTTGTATCAAAGTAGTCAAGATCCTCTCTGACATTGGCATAAAATGGAATGTCAACTATAAGGCAGAAAATCTATAATGTACATGGGTCCTTTCAAATGTGAATGTTGATGGAGACCCAAATAAGGGGGACACATGAATCAAGAAAATGCTCATGTAGTTTAATGTCATGCAGTAAGGATGAATGAGATGGAGATCTCCATGGAGGGGTATACATGTTGTAGTCATGATAAACCCAATGTGAATGAATGACAAAAAATAACATACTACACCATGTGTTTTGAGAAGCATTTTGTCCAATGAGCTAGAACCAAGGGGTGATCTTGATTTTTTGGGGTTGGGACCACAAAAAAAATGTCTTTGTGTTTCTATATATCCTATGGGGGAAGGAATTAAGCCATAAATAATTCTTGATATGTCGTGCAGTCTAACGTCATGCGAAAAATATCATGTGGATCATAGTTATATGTCATACAGTTTAGACCATAATGGTATATCTACCCCTCATTTTTTAGCATCACCAAGGAAGATAAATTAGTTTACCATCATTCAAGATGGGTACTGGGTAGTTTTACATTCTTCAACCTGCATAGATCATGAAATTTATCAACTTGTGTTAAATATGGAATATATTAATTTCATTTAATATTGTGGCTTACATTGGCAATGTACAACTTTTTGAATTTGTCATTTGTGGGAGAAGTGATATGCTCGCAATGTTTGGTAACTAGGGAGTATGTGCTATTTGGGTAAACCATGTGAATGATGTAAGTTCCTTTCCATTTGGGATCCATTTTGGATGCATTCATAAAATGTATCATTGGAGTTCATAGGTCCAACACCATGTCACCTTGTAAGAATGGCCAGAAAAAGTCTTTCTTGTAGAAATAACTGGTTATCATATTTTGATGTCTATCCAGATTATGCAGGGCACAATTCCTATTCTCTTAGAGTGCTTCCCATTCATCTAGATATATTTCATCTACCTTATATAAAGTGTGATGATTGTAGAATTTTTTTACTTATGATGTTAAATTTTTCTCAATGGGCTGGACTACCTCTATTTCGTACACCAGGAAATATTGGGTCAACTGAGTGGACTTACGAGTCGTCATCTGAAAGTCCCAGGGAGTGTTGAGTGTATTTCTGGCCAACTCTTCTTATTCTGTACAACCATCTTCATCATACTGTTAGAGATAATGTATTTGAATTCCTGGTTCTTCCCATTTTCATGGGCATCATGGTAGGAGGTCGTATTATAAAATATATTTTACTTGTCATAGAACTTCTTCAATTTCACTTCTCGGAAGTTGGTGTTGTTATCGGTGAGGATGGTGCGAGGTACACTGAATTGATAAATGATATTGAAGCTCACAAACTCAATGATAAAACTGGACTTGACTTCCTCGAGAGGACCTGCCTCTACCAACATAGAAACAATAAGTAGTGGTTTAGAAGAACATTCACTGGGGTGTGGTCTCCGGTGGATAAGGTCCCATGACATAGAGTCCCTAGACCACAAAAGAAAAATAGTACTTGGTAGTGTGTAGTGGTTCTGGAGGCCGATGCACAAAATTATCATGTATTTGGAATACATGAAACCTCATGGAAAACGTGATATTGTCACAGATAATGGAAGGCAAATAATACCCCAATCTTCAGATCTGGTGAGATTGTTTTGACCTTGTCTGATGTGAATCACATGAATTGGATTGAACCTCTTGCATGAACTTTGAAATATGCACTCCTTGAATGAAATAGAGTGCAATCACAACAAACATTTTCCTGAGGAGGATCTTCTCAAGACATAAAAACTCTGGAGGGTGAAATAAAATGTGCACCATCAGATTATCTCAGTGTCAGTTCGATTGGCTAGGAGATTACCTTGCTGGGGATACTCTATAAAGGGGGTCCTCCAGTAAGGAGTCACATCCAAAACTATGGTTGGGGGACCCGAGGATCCTGACGTGGATTTATTAGTGGTAAGATGTCTTACCTGCGGGCTATCATCGTCATCCACAGTAATGAGAGAGATGAATCATTGATTCACCTCATGGATAATATAATAATCTTAATTAGGCTCTAAAAGAGATATTTCTAGGCTAGGCAATGTGTCAGATCATCCATTCTATGTTTGAAAGACATGAGTAACTTTTGGTCGAGATGAGAACTGGGAAATCCGTTTGTGGGTATGTTTTAATAGTTGTACAAGAATTGGCTTCATGACTATGTAGTCTATGTTGATCTAGTTGAAGACTAATTCAGAGCCCCCATTCACATGAAATTGGGAATATCGTTCTTCAGGGACATGTCGATACTAGTGAAGAGATAATGTTTCTTTGGATTTTTCATGGTACAACCTTCTGACAACATGAATGAATATGGCAGAATAGATTCTTCCAGAGTGATGAATATGTTACCTAGGCCTACTCTGTTGAGTTTAGGATCATTGAGCCATCTGCCATTAGGGATTTAGTAAGTGCCTTCAAAATACATTTTCCAACACGGAATGGTTTAATCTACCAAGAGTATTTCTACAACCAAAAAATCAAGATCCATTTACAGGTCTGAAGGAGTTGGATGGGAGGGAAGAATGCCTTCCAATTGTTGTCCCTTGATAGCCTTATGTTAGAAAAACATGATGTCGAACTACTAGAGTATCACTGCCCATCGAGCAAGATGGCATATCAACATGGGGTATCTCGGAATGTACATCAGCGGATCCACTCAGGACACTAGTTGTATCTCATGGTGCTGTATGTAATGTTGATGTTTCTGAACTTCGAATACCTACTCAAGGTAGTTATTCTTGACAGAGGAATATTTAATTTCTATATCAAGTAGCATCTAGCTGAGCCTATATAAAATGTTCTATGTTCCCTAATTGTTCTTTTGAGAGAGAAGGGAAAGAGGAGATCTCTCTAGAATGGTCATATAAAGGACCAACGGCTTTCCAGAAATAGGTGGCATCAAGATCAGAGGATGTAATAGGTACTTCTTGATTTCTTCAAAATCATTTTGACACTCCTCATCCCACTGATATTCGAAACCTTTCGTCGTGATGTCAGAAAATCTCTTACACTTTCCATCCAAATTTGCGATGAATCAATGTATATAGGCTATGTGGACTTGAAATTCTCTGAGCTCCCAATTTTTACTCAAAGGAGACATATTCCTGATGGCCTTGATATTCTTCTAATCGATTTTTATGCCTCTATATCTAATAGGGATGCTGAGAAATGTATTGGAGGGGACCCCAAAGGTACACCTCATGGGGTTACACTATTGAAAAAATGGATAGTTGCGACGGGTAATGTGTGACGTTGTCCCATTGAAAATGACCCTATGTGGAAAATTAAGTCACAAATATTACTTTTTTGATAGATCGTCGCAAAAACATATTATTTATGATAGGAGAATACTTGTCGCAAAAAACTATCTATGGTTTTTTTAAGAATTAATTTTCAACCAACCAGTAACCACTCACATATAGTTTTCCAGTTTTTACTCTTTTACGATGGACCATCCTAATTACTTCTCAAAATAAAATAAAAAATATTTTTCGACGACCAATTGCAAATAGTTAAAAATTATGATTAAAATATTTTAAAAAATAAAATAAAATAATATTAATATAATATTAATATAAATAAAAAAATAATATAAATAATAATAGAATAAAATTATTTATAAAATAGTAAATATAATATAATATTAATATAAATAAATATTTAAATTTATCATCATAAAATAATATTAATAATTATTTAATTATTTAATATAAAATTATGATTATTATTATTAAAGAAATAAAAATATTATTAATATAAAAAATCAAAGTATTCAGAAAATGATAATAATATATTAATTAATAAAATATTTAATAGAATAAAAATAATAATGATAAAATGTTATTTTTTAGAAAATATGAAACACACAATATTTAAGACATTAAATTGTTAAAATTAAAAAAAACTCCAAATGTATAATCATATAATATAAATACAACCCTAAGGGGGAGGTTCATCTGGAGGAGACAGAGGAGATGGTGGCGGGAACTTATTCCCTTGATTGTGAACCAGATGTCACATGTAATCTATCTTCTACTCCTGATCCTACTACAATCAACGCATCTCATCGAGCATCTACTACTTCTAATACTGCTGATGTATGAAGAAATCATAATGATGCTACTACTTCCAATGATGAATCTCCACCTTCTCCCTACACATAGTCTCTATAAGCTCACTCTGAGCTCGTAGTGGCTCTTGATACTTTGCATTAGATGATGATGGATTTCTACGACCTCCTCTCGATCTAGATACCAACATCACCGAGGTTCTATAAAAACCCCTAAGGGTCACTCGAGAGATGATACCAATAACTTGACCATTCTTAATGCTATAATGGGTCTCCTATATCCACGTGACCTCATCAAATCGGGGGGGGGGGGGGGGTACGATTCTTGACCATCAGTCTCAGCCTGACTCTCAACATCTGTCTGAGATTTCACAACATCATATGACTACTTCAATTGAAATATCTAATTAAAATAGTCATAATATTATTTGTAGTTAAATTTAGAATTAAAAAAATGTTATACTAATCGCAATTTGATGCTGGCGAGCACCTCTAATCCCCTATATAATGGATCATTGTACATCCGTCTATAAATGTCTTCTTATGTAATATCGGGTTGTGAAACTACCTATATGAATATAAAATAAAAAATTTATATTTAATTTTATATAAAATATTTAAAAAATGTATTTACCATATGATACATACACGTACTGAACATACGAATACCAACTCGATGTGTCACCTCTAGTCTCCCTCAATTTTGTCAGCCTACTAATGATTTACATTGATATATCCCACGCAACCAGTGTGTACATAATCCATACCAACCCTGAGAAGAAATATAATCCGGTTTTTGGTTGTGAAATGTCTCATTAAACTACTTCACTTTTACATTATCCATTACTTTTCATTTCAAATTTATCCAAAACTAAATGTAACGTGGATGCATATCTACCTCCATGCCTTCCAAATAGCCTCCCATATAGTTCATCATGTTATTCTTGTTTTATAAATAAATTCATGGTACAATATTTTTGGGTTGGTATCATGAGTTACTGAATCATTGGCTTAATAGTGGTTTCATTAATGATCTTGCATGTCTAAATCGTTCAAGTTGGCCTTCATTTAATGTGGGATTTAGTTAGAGGAATTGTGGATTTGGGATATAATGTGGGTAAAGGAGGTATGATGGATTGTAATTGGTGGTAAATTTATTTTTACTAACCCTCGAGGATAGAGACCAATTTTTGTATATAATAAAATAAGTTTCACGTAGAAAAATGGTGATATTGGTTGAAGTATCTACAGATTAAGAAATATAACGAAGAGTTGTTTCACTTCCAGGAAAAAACCCAACGATGCATCATGTCGTGTAGAAGAAAACACAAAGTGTACTTCAGATTCTATATAATTAATGTTTTTTGAATGATATAAGTATAATAATAAATTTTTTTTGGACCACACCCCATGTGGACCTGCCCATGTTTTTATGTGTTTTTTCAGATGCACATGCCTTGGATCGTGTATCACCAGACACACTAGGTATATTGTGGGACATCCCAGGGATTTTACATGGATAGTTGAACCATTTTCTTTGTGTAAAATCCTAAGACCATATGTAGATATTCACACCATATTATATTGTGTACTCCCTATGTAATATGATGTGGCTTCCCAAGACCTGTTCCTTTGATAAAACATCCAGGGTACGAGGTGAGGGAACACACCATGTGACCCCATATACACTCGTATAATTATCTAAATAACTACATCACTATGTATATCTTTCATTAAGGATCTTATTTTGGCCCAAGAATATCTACACTGATAGTTTTTCCTTGTATGAAATGATGGTATCCTTCTTAGTTTCTTTTAAGGCATGAAAAAAATATTGCAAGCATGAAGATTATTCAATATATATTGGAGTGAATTATTTGATCAAGCATGATCACCATAAAGATACTAGGGCTGGAAATACCATATACCAATAGTGTGTTTATACTCCCATGTCTACACATAGGTGGAGTTGTACACCCCTCATGATATAAAGTATGTGATTTATATATCTACAAAGTTATACATCATAGATGCACTAGGGGGAGGGTACTCTATCTAAAGAGTTTCTCCCGCTAATGTAGTAGGGCATGGGTCCTCCATATGTTGAGTGGAACACCCATGAAAATATAGGGTTGGAAATATATTTTAGATTTCCCCCTATACAAGTTAATATATTGGAAAGGTCATGGTCCTTTATAACTATTTTTCTATTTATTTGAAGGATTTCAGGTATGGACGTGGGACCATTAGATATGTATGCTGAATCTACATCATTAAATTGTATATATAGATGAAGAATCCCTTTATCCAACTAATTGGATTATTTTTGAATTATATGTTAATTTGGTTGAGCTAACTTCTATTGCATCTTTCTACTGATCCCTATGTGGATTTTAGGGCATCTTACCTAGTATTTTTATGTTAACACATGCACGAAAGTTTCTCAATGTGTCATGGAATATAATGAAAACTAGTAGATTGATGGTGAAATTGTTTAAAAATAGTAGAACATTGTTTCATTTACCAAGTATGGTTCTCAAACATTGATATCAAGAGACATGATCTATCAGTTTTTCCCTTTTCAGTTTCTTTTAGGTAGGGAATTCTTCCATGCCTGGGTATTAATGTTTTCACGTAATGTTTTGGTTTTTTACTATTGTAAAGTAGTATATAACCTAGAGGTTATTTCATTCATGGTAATATTGTAGATGTTGATGATTTTAACTATTCCACATTAGTTTTGTTGTGGATAAGGATGTATGGATATGTACTGGTATACAATGATATGACTTCCCATTTCAGTTAATATCTTATCAGTTCAAATAACCAACCTTCAACCTATTAGATAATGGTATGGGATATCAATCTAATCTTCCAATGAAATAGGTAGGCCCATTGGGTCTGTATATGAATATAACCTCCAATGGAAATCATAATTAGGTAAAAATGTATCTATATTTCCAATATAATATACTGTTATCTTATAATTATACACATAACTATGATTTTTTTACTATATCTATGTAAAAAAATTCCTTAATAATTATGTAAATAATCTCAAAAAATAACTATATTCTAATTATAGTTGTGATAACTCGAACAATAACTATTGGATTTATTTCTAGAAAGACATACATTACAAACCAAATTCAATACTAAATAAGTATCACCCATCACTACAAATTTAATTCATAATTATCAAAAATTTTCCTCAAAATAATTTAAAAATACTATGAATGATAGGTCTAATTCATATAAGGATTATCAATATTAGAAAATAATATTATTATACATTTGAATATTTCGTCATAATCAATTCGAACTATACTCCCTTATAATAATATTTCTATCACGGGGAAAGTAATCATAAAAAATGATTGATAAATTTGTCATAATTTTTCATAATATTAGCATGGGTGTACGAGAGAAAACTCTAGTTTAGGAAAATATGTTTAGGAAATCATAACCAAATAAACCATAATCACTAAAAAAATACAATTATTAATGAAATAATAATTTCATTAGAATTTATTCCTCATATAATTATATAAAAATCATAATTATATAGGAAAACAATATTTTAAGAAATAATACTAGTTTGGCTTGAGGTGGTGTGTTCAGGGTGAAGATGAAATGGTTCGATAAGAATCATCACCTATCTATTTTTTTAGATAAGATTTCACTTAAAAACCAATATTTAATTTGTTTCGTCCTACTCTGTGTCATTATCTATTAAATGAAGGTTGGATTAACCCCACAAGTATAGTATAATTTAACCCTTCTTTGATGTGAATGAGATTCCATAGTCAGGTGGCCCTAAAAAGTGATTTTATAGGTTCATGTACTTGTGCGGTTGGTCCTCCTAGGATAGCACTTCCCATGATGGTCTCCAATGAGTTTATTTTTTGATCCAGACTCAACTAATGTCCCAAGTATCCAAGAATCATGAACCTAATTTCCAATGGAATGTGGTCGTTGGGAAATTATTTGGCCCACAATACTTAAGGATTTCATTGGTTGAGTGGAATGGATGTTGGGCTCACAACAGAACTTGGGGGGGATTATTGTATGTTCTAGGACTCACTTACATATTTATGTCATGTTCATATGTTCATTATTACTTTGTTCATTCTAGAAGAGTTTGTCCATGGGCTACCCCTATTTTGCAGGGTCATCATATGCATACATGGATTTGATGGTACAGAGAAAATTATGACTTGATCTATATAATAAGGAACTTTGGAATTTATCATCATCCAGAGAGGATGAAAGGAGAATTGATATCAGGATGTGACCCATAGGATGGGTTTACCACATATCCTCTAGAGAGGAATGAAAATATATGTAGTTCAAATGATATGGGACTTAGGCATGTAAGTTTCCCATTTAGGGGGACATTGTTTTGTGGGCCCTTTTGGAAGGGAACCATTTTGAACGTGGGCTATCAAGCAGGCATCTTATGTATCTTGGTTTTGATAAGGAATCATACTTATCATAGTTTTCAATTGATGGGGATTATGCATGGATGCTACCCAATTGAGAGGTCATGTTTTGGTGAACCCTTTTAGAAGGGAACCCTTTTGATGATGGGCCTTCAAGAAAGCATCCTACATACCCTGTTTTGATCAGAAATAATAGTGATAGATGTTTAGAATTATTGGGTCTTATGCATGGAAGATTCTCATTAGAGATGTCATGTCTGGATAAACCCTTTTGGAAGAGAACACTTTTGTGCTCGGCCCTTCAATCAGGCATCCTATGTATCATGATTTGAAAATTATTTTGAGTTCTCTAGTTTATAATTTCCAGGGATTATCCATGGAGGATACCCATTTGAGAGGTCATGTTTGGGTTAACAATTTCGGATAGACACCCATTTGAGTTCAGACATTCATGTGGTCATCCTACATATCAACGTTTGATTAAAAATCGTATTTCTCATAGTTTAGAATTGTAGGGGCTTGCACATAAAATCATTCCATTTGGGGGGGGGGTCATGGTTGGTTGAACCTTTTGGAAGGGAACCCTATTTATTTCGGGCCATCGATTAGGCGTCATACATATCCTATATTTGTTCAGGAATCTGTGTACTCATAATTCAAAATTGGTGGGGCTTATGCATGGATGATTTCCATTTGAGATGTCATGTTTACCTGATCCCTTTTGGAAGGGTTCCCTTTTATGCTCTGACCTCTAGGTAGGAATCCTACATATCATAGTTTGATCAAGAATCAGATTTCTCGTAGTTCATAATAATTTTTGGGTGAGCCCTTTTGGAAGGGAACCCTTTTTATCTCGGGCCTTAAAGTATTTATCCTACATATCCTAGTTTGATCAGGAATTTGATTTCTCATTGATCATAATTTCAGAAATGTTGTAATCACCACAAACCATTGTTCCTACATGAGTAATGCTTGGTGTGAGAAATTAGAGGATGTGATAGATCCATCTGACCACATGGCTCCTCTCCTACTGATGGGAGAGGGTGAGCCTGCGGTAGAAGAGGCTCTGGTGACCGTGGGTAAGGGTGCAATGTGATGAACCTTTTAATGTGAAATGACATTAAATATCATGCATCTTGGACATTAAAATATTAGGTTCATATCTCAGTAAGAGTTCCCATTGATTTCTATTTGTGTTATCCAAAAGTTTAATGTCATGTAGCTTGGAAGATGATTAAATGGTGGATAATCATGTTGGGTTATTCATTCATGCCTTGAACATGAGAGGGACAAAGTGTGTGAACCATGATTATAGAGGATATCAGGTTAGGAGAAATGATATGAGGAATGGAAGGCATTAAGAAATATAAAGGTAAGAAAATACTCTCCTAAGGATGAATTTTCTTTTTGTTGATGGTTGTTTTGCAGGCATCATATGCAGAGCCATTAGGGCATGATGTGCATAGTCAAAAAAAGCAGTATGTGGGACACGGGCATTCCGCTTCTGATGGGTAGAGAGGTTTATGAGGATCTGAAAAAACCCAGTATACTATAGTTTAATTTCATGTATCTTGGATGATGACAATATAGATTAATGTTATGTTTCGTGGACTAATACCACACAGTATAACATCATGAGGTTAGGATGGTAACTCATAGATAAACGTCGTAATGTTTGGACCTTTTGGTGTTTTTTTAGTTTAGGGTCATTTTATGAGGTCCACTTTTTATATAAACCATGATTAATATGATGGAAATCATATTTGGGCATTCCGACATGCCTCAAACATGAGTGGGAAAAAAATTTAAACTCTGATCATTGAGGATCCCAGATCAGGAGAAATGATCTAAGGCATGAGATCCATTAGGTCATAAAGAGGTAAGAGAGACCTCTCCTGAGTTAGAATTTTCCTCCTATTGATACACCAATTTTATGGGCAACATATGCACAACCATCGAGGCATGATGTTTAATGTCAAAAAAGGTTCCCACATGACACTAACCATCCATTTCTGAGGGCCATGATCATTTTTGGAGATCTAAAATCCTCTAGTATACTATTTTTTAAGGTCATATATCTTGGGAAATGGAATAATAGATTAATGTTGTGTTTCATGGAATAATACCATAATATTTAGCATCGTTTGGATAGGATGATAACTCATTGATTAAGTTGATAGAGTTTTGAATGATTGTTATTAAATCCATGATTAGATTTAGGATAATCAGGATGTGTTGTTTTGACATGCATCGAACATGAGAGGGAAGGAATGTGTAAAATGTGATGTTAAATATGCTCATTATAAGAAAAATGATATGGGGAATAGAATCCATTGAGGCATAAAGAGGTATAAAAGGACTCTCTTAAGGAAAATCTTTCCAATCGTTGACGTCCAATTTTATAGGAAACATATGGGCATCTACTGGGCATGATATTCATATTCAACTAGACGTGTCCTCGGGAAAATGTTCATAGACCTTAGATGGCCATGGAGGTTTATGAGGATCTAGAATCATCAGAGACATAATGTTTATGGAAGAAAATAATGTGTATAGTCATTTAAAAGACATTTAGGATGTGAATATCTATAGAGGTTTGGGTCATCCTGGCATAGGAGGTTGGTGATAGGGTTTTTGGGAGGTGAATGTGGAATGTATTTTCTCATGTTATTTAAGATATAGATGATTGGGTGACATAAGGGTTCAATGGAAAAGGTCATTGACATTGCCCAAAATTTTTTTGTGTGACCCAACCTTTTTCATCGGGGTTAGTGATGGTTGGGAAGCAACCAACCGAGGGGGTCGGGACTACATCCTGGCACGGTCCCAAGCGAGGGTGTGGGGGTACAACCCCTGCAGTATGGACTAGTGAGATAGAATGTTTTTCCACATAAGTTTGATCATGTAGTAGCTACCTGCATATGATGATAGGAAAATTATCATCTGCATAGGGGGTTCTGTGTACCATTGGCCGGATTAGAACTAGTCATGATCTGTATTATAGATAGGGTGTCCGTGAAGTATTTTTATTATATTTTTTATTTATTTTCAAATTGTATGTAGAGGGTGTTCTAAATATAGTTTGTGGGATGGAGTGTAACATCCCAGGTAAATAAAGAATAAAGAATTTTCATATTTATTAATATCTACTAATTAAATATTAATTTTTACTTTAAAGGGGTTGCTATGTTCGATAGCGTACCCGATACGCAACGATGAGTTTCTTTGAAACTTACGTAGCACACTAGTAATAAAATAATATTATTTTAAATGTTAGCTAACAAGTAGCCATTGTACTGGCGGGAATGGATATAAATAACTAAAATATGATTAGATATGTTTTTAAATGTTTATACATTCACCCAATAAAAGATAAAGGCTTAAAATACGGAAAGAGTTCAGTTTTAGGGCATATATACTCTAATTTTCACTAAAGGTGCACTTATCACCTTTTAATGGTGAACCGTCATTAAATATAGTTTTGATCACTCTTATACTTTATTTTGGACCAAATATAACTCTTCTATAGAATCGGGACATCAAAATTTACTTTGTGTAAATTTTTGTTACCTTTCTGATAAAGTTCTTTTTTATGAATAGTGTAAAATGTTGTATTTTAATTCAAAACCTCTTTTTAATCTAAATTATTTATATGATTAGATTATTATTTTAATTGGTTTAAAGTGAAATTAGAAAATATTTTTACCAGTTAATCCAATGGTGTTCATTGGAATCAATTTCACTTTGAAATTGGACTTAAACTAGTGTCAATCTTTTGATAATTATTGTTTCACAAAAACACGCTATTTGTCATGACAGCGGGAATTAATTATTAAATTAATTGATTTGACTTATATGTTTTGAATTTTGTAAATTGGACTTCATTTTTGAATTCGGAATATCAAATATAGCTTAGGGTGAATTTTTGGTAATTTTCTGAAAAACTTCAATTTTTTATGAATAGTGAAACCACTAAGTGGTAATCAAGCAAACTGAATTTTCAGTTAAATGAAAGTTTACCACTAATGTGTATTGAATTTTGAAAATCCGACATACATGGTTGTCATTAAGAAGTAAAATCTGGTTCAATGAGAATAAAATAATTTTTTTGGTGAATAGTAACTTTTTTTCATTAATCGCGATTAGAGGTAATTAGTGTAGTTTAAGGTAAAAATGGTATTATAAGAATGTGAAAACACCATGAAACTTGTCCTACACCTATTGGGTGATTCATGGCCGACCAAAACTAGCCATGTGACAACTTGGGGACCCCATGTAGCCACTTTAGTTGGAAAATGACAATAATATATTTTTATTTAATGTTAAAGTGAAAATGACACTAACATAAATTGTTTTACTAACATAATTGTTGAGTGGGGTTATAAAAGTCCAAATTCTGATTATAAATATTAATTGGAAAGCTAAAAAGATTTCCTACATCATAGTATTTTTTTATGATTTTTAGGAATTATATAAATTAAATTATATATGACATAATAATGATGCAGCATTGACATCATTATTTGACGATTTAAATAAAATGGAAAGATAATGAAAAATATAAAACCTACACATGGCCAAAACCCATTGGATGAGTGGATTTCGAACCCTTATCACCTTATCCACGAATTATATCAATGTGGGCCCTTTTAAAACCGAAACACATTTTCAAATAAAGTAATATTTCTTTACTTTCCAAAAGTCCCCCTCCTCTCCTCTTATAAAAGGCCCCCACCTCTACCTCATTTCACACACTTCTCAAGCCTTTGGCTCGGCCAACCCCTTCCCAATTACTCTCTCCACATCCCACTCCTCATCCTAGAGGATTCCCTTCGGGAATAATCCTTTCAAAGGAAGCCTTTAGGCTCAAATCAAAAGGGAGTTACACTTTTAAAGGCAATTCATTCTCTCTTGTTCATTTGTTTTATTTTTCTTCTCCAACCCTCTAAACTCTTTTTATTTAATTCTTTTGTAACAACACCAGTATCTTAAATGTACTAGGATGTTGTTATAATATTTATTTGAGCTAAAATCTCACACAACTACATCAAATGGTTAAAGAACATACGGTTTCCGTGGATGGCGAAATTCTACCACCCGAAACGATGATTGTTCAATACTCATTTAACACCTTCAAGGGTGGCCATTATGATTCCACTATTTTTATATATGATATATAATATGTTTATGTTTTCTTTAAGCTTATGTATTATTCATTTTTGGCATACCTTTATGGTTTCCATTATGGGTAAACATGATATCTTCATTTAAGGAAGTGAGGACTACCGCCCCCTCAAAGTGATGTGATTCGTTAATGCCATATGTGGGACGTGTAAAAGATGGATTTAAAGTTATTATATATGATGTTATACTGGAATTATAATATAACCCTATATCATTATTATTTCTTTCCATTAAATTATGAGATAGAAATGAAAGTAGCGTTCATGCGTACGTACGGCTTACCGTCTCCATGAACGGTGCATTTCATTTCTTATCCCCAAATGTAATGTACTATTAAAATTACATGTATATAATGTATATATATAATTAATGATATATCTAAATGATAAATATAATTCTTGAATTAAAATATACATACCTCTCATTTAGTTTTAATTCCATTAATATGACAAAGAAATGAAAGTAGCGTTCATGCGTACGTACGGCTTACCGTCTCCATGAACGGTGCATTTCATTTCTTACCTCTAAATGATTATGTAATATTATAAATACATGTATATGCTGGATATATATGATACATATTATATCCAAATCGGGAATTTCATTCTGGATATAAAGAACTTTTGACCACATGAACAACATGTAATTGTAAGAAGTCAACTTTCGACTTAAGAACCAAATATTGACAAAACAAACATTATTAACTTAAATGGTTACATAATGTTTATAACATGGAAATAAGTGATATAAAAGGAATAATGAACTTTAAAAAGGTTCTTAATCAAGTATAAATTAACTCAAGTTTATTATTCAGGACGTTAAATAATGATCGAGTCAAGTCGGACCCGAGGTAAGGGACTTCGTCTCAATCTCCTTTCATTGAGGAATATTTCGTTTTATACACAACTTTCTTTTATACGGTGTATAAACCCCTTTGACTTTTACTTTTATACAAAAGGAATCTTTTTCTACGAAGTGTTTTACTAAACGACAGAAATGAATGTTTTTTTTAACGTACGCGGTGACAATGACTTTTTCCGCCGCCGCGAGTATTATTTGGTCTTTGGCTTTCTCAACAAACCGTAATGTTTTTAGAATAAAATAAATACCATATACTCTTTTATGTATTTTGGTATTGAAAATGGTTTTGAAAAAGGATTCTATTATATCAATATATTTATGATATATTGTGATTGAAATGTGGAAATGTTATCATTCCTTTATATTGGTTTTATGTTTTATGATTTTATACTGGTACTTGGACATTTTAACGGGTGGTTAGTTATAAACCATATGAAGGGTGGTGCCGTGAATACCAGGACGGGTGGTTACGTTATAACCTCCAATGCATTGGGTATGGAAGTCGGCCGTATGGCTATTCCATTAAGTATGTATGGAAATTGGCCGTATGGCTATTCCATTAAGTGATATGTGTGGAAGTCAACCGTATGGTTATTCCACTTAAGTATGTTTTTGTCCCAAGTTACCTTTATATATTCTATGTGTTCTTTATATGGGTTTTATGGTAGTCCTTTGGTTACAAAAAGGTAAGTAATGATACATTATTCAGTGAAGATTTTTTTTACTACTTCATGAAGGTGAAGGTATTACTTTGATATAGTATACATGGTTTACTTGATGTTTGAAAAAATAACAGTTTTAATTCTTTTTGTATCCCTTACTGAGCTTTTTATGCTCACCCCAAGTTTTTTGAAATGTTTTTCACAGGACTTAAAGTGGAATAAGGTCAAGGATGGGATCAAGGGAATTTCATGCTATCTAAAACATGGAATCTAGACATCTTTCTTTTTAAGAGTTTTTTTTATGGAGACTTAGTAGAAGTGCCTACTTTGTAATCTTTTAAGATGTAATAGTTATGTTCTAATTCTCTAAAACTCTAAACCTGAAAAGATCCTCAAATTTAATTATTCATTTAATTCAATATTAAGTAAGGTTTAAGGCTGGGGCCTTATAGTTGGTATCAGAGGTCGGTTTAGACAACTTTAGGAGTTAGAAAAGTGTTAAATTATAATATGATTGAAATGATATAGCATTTACGGATTACCATGTTGCTTAGCCTAAGATATTTCTGTGTTCAGAATGGTTTTCCACAGAGGAAACAAAGCAGCTATGTTGGGACGACATCAGGAGGAAGATAACCTTCCAAATCAGCAACCTGAGATGGTCGGAATCGGAACTGAACAGTTTGTTGCAGTGATGGCATAGTTGACTCAGGCTATAAATGGTGGTGGCATACATGCACGAGATCAGCCAGATCAACCACAGAGGAACATGTCAGTGGTGGAACACTTCATGAGGCAACATCCCCCATCATTCAGAGGATCATCTGACCCTGTGCAAGCTGAAGGGTGGATTAAAGCACTGTAGAAGATTTTTGATGTCATGGGGTGTTCAGAACATCAAAAGGTTAGTCTTGATGTTTACCGTTTTGAAAGTGAAGCTGATCAGTGGTGGTCGATGGTGAAAAATATAAGGGATAGTGATGAGATTGAGGATCTTCACTGGGACGAATTCAAAGGTATGTTTCTTGAGAAATATTTTCCTAAGGTGGTTCGTCTTAGGATGGAAAAACAGTTCCTAGAATTAAGGCAGGAGGATGATTCAGTGGCTGCTTATGAAGAAAAGTTCACTCGATTGGCATGGTATGCTCCAAACTTCATACGAGATCTTGATAGTAAAATAAACCATTTTTACTCAGGGTTAAAGCCAAAGTATCGAAGGGCTTTAGCTTCTCGTAAGTTCAAAAGTTATGAAAAACTTGTTCGATGTACGGAGAAGGTGGAAATGGAGTTTGCCGATGATCAGGTGTTCTATGACAAACAACAGAATAAGAGATCTAGTTGGCAGGGAAAGGGGAAGAATTCATCAAATAAGGAAGGAGGTAAGAAAACCAAATATCCATCCTGTGAGAAGTGTGGTAAAATGCATCCTGGAGAATGTTTATCCAAGTCTGGTAAGTGCTTTCGGTGTGGTAAGTCTGGTCATATTTCTCGTAACTGTAAGGAAGATGACCAAGCAGGCAGTGAAAATTCAACGGTAAGATGTTTTAAGTGTAATGAAATGGGTCATTACACAAACGAGTGTCCAACGATGAACTCAACTGGGGGAATGCAGCCAGACTACAAGCAGAAAGGGGTGGCGAAATCCTTTGCAACAACTTCAGCAGATGTTGGGCCATCGAATGAAGTGGTATCAGCTCCAGGGAGCTCATTATTTTTCAAAGATTGACTTGAGGTCGGGGTACCATCAGTTGAAAGTAAAAGAAGCAGACGTTCCGAAGACTGTGTTCCGTACTAGATATGGCCATTATGAATTTGTAGTTATGCCTTTTGGGTAAACCAATGCACCTGCTGTATTCATGGACCTTATGAATAAACTTTTCCATGAGTTATTGGATATGTTTGTGTTTATGTTTTGAGGTTTGTGAAGAGGTTATGTGTGCCTTGTGATTCACAGTTGAAGAATGAGTTGTTTTTTCATCCTGGCAGTACTAAGATGTACAGAGGTCTGCGGGAGTATTACTGGTGGGATGGAATGAAAAGAGACATTGCTGATTTTACTGTGAAGTGTTTGACATGTCAACAGGTTAAAGTAGAGTGGCAGGGATGCTTCAGCATTTACCAGTGCCAGAGTGGAAATGGGAAAACATATCCATGGACTTTGTTGTGGGATTACCGAGGACATATCGAGGTAACAATGCAATATGGGTTATTGTTGATCGCTTGACCAAATATGCTCATTTCCTTTCTATACGAGATAAATTCCCTCTTGATCAACTTTCCCGTTTGTATCTTAAAGAGATAGTCAGGTTACATGGAGTTCCTCTCCCCATTGTATCGGATCGTGATCCTAGGTTTACTTCTAACTTTTGGAAAGGCTTTCAGAAGTCGTTGGGTACTGAATTAAATTTTACTACAACTTTTCATCCTCAATCAGATGGGCAGTCAGAACGACCAATTCAGACATTGGAGGATATTCTACGAGCATGTTCTATGGATTATCAAGGATGTTGGGACCAACATATTTCTTTGGTTGAGTTTTCTTATAATAAAAGTTTTCATTCTAGTACACAGATGGCACCATTTGAGGCATTATATGGGAAGCGGTGTCGAACTCCAGTATTTTGGGATGAAGTGGGTAAAAGGAAGCTGATGGGACCAGAATTGGTAGAAGTGATGGCATAAAAAGTTTAGTTGATTCAGAAGCACATGAGAACAGCTGAGAGTATGCAGAAGAGTTATGCGGATAACCGGAGAAAGGATCTATCTTTCGAGGTAGGTGATCATTTTTTTCTCAAAGTCTCACCATGGAAAAGTGTGATGAGATTTGGTAAGAAAGAAAAGATGAGTCCAAGGTTCATTGGACCATATGAAATTCTAGAGAGAGTTGGATCAGTTGCATACGAGGTGGCTTTACCTCCGAGTTTATCTCAGGTACACAATGTTTTTCACGTTTCGATGTTGAGAAAGTATATGCCAGATCCATATCATGTTTTGAGCCCAGAGGTAGTTCAGTTGGAAGAGAACCTATCTTATGAGGAACAACCGGTCCAGATTCTTGACCACAGGGAGCAAGTGTTACGGAATAAGGTGATTCATCAGGTAAAGGTTTTGTGAAAAAACCAAGTGATTGAAGAGGCAACGTGGGAATCTGAAAATGCTATGAGGGATAAATACCCCCACTTATTTTGATAAGTGAATAAAATTGCGAGGACGCAATTCCCAAAAGGGGGGAAGGATGTAACATCCCAGGTAAATAATGAATAAATAATTTTTCATATTTATTAATATCTACGAATTAAATATTAATTTTTTACTTTAAAGGGGTTGCTATGTTCGATAGCGTACCCGATACGCAACGATGAGTTTCATTGAAACTTACGTAGCACACTAGTAATAAAATAATATTATTTTAAATGTTAGTTAACAAGTAGCCATTGTACTGGCGGGAATAGATAGAAATAACTAAAATATGATTAGATATGTTTTTAAATGTTTATACATTCACCCAATAAAAGATAAATGCTTAAAATACGGAAAGAGTTCAATTTTAGGGCATATATACTCTAATTTTCACTAAAGGTGCACTTATCACCTTTTAATGGTGAACCATCATTAAATATAGTTTTGATCACTCTTATACTTTATTTTGGACCAAATATAACTTTTCTTTAGAATCGGGACATCAAAATTTACTTTGTGTAAATTTTTGGTACCTTTCTGATAAATTTTTTTTATGAATAGTGTAAAATGTTGCATTTTATTTCAAAACCTCTTTTTAATCTAAATTATTTATATGATTAGATTATTATTTTAATTGGTTTTAAAGTGAAATTAGAAAATATTTTTACCAGTTAATCCAATGGTGGTCATTGGAATCAATTTCACTTTGAAATTGGACTTAAACGGGTGTCAATCTTTTGATACTTATTGTTTCACAAAAACACGCTATTTGTCATGACAACGGGAATTAATTATTAAATTAATTAATTTGACGTATATGTTTTGAATTTTGTAAAATGGTCTTCATTTTTGAATTCGGAATATCAAATATAGCTTAGGGTGAATTTTTGGTAATTTTCTGAAAAACTTCAATTTTTTATGAATAGTGAAACCACTAAGTGGTAATCACGCAAACTGATTTTTCAGTTAAATGAAGGTTTACCACTAATGTGTATTGAATTTTGAAAATCCAACATACATGGTTGTCATTAAGAAGTAAAATGTGGTTCAATGAGATGAAAATAATTTTTTGGTGAATAGTTACTTTTTTTCATTAATCGCGATTAGAGGTAATTAGTATAGTTAAAGGTAAAAATGGTATTATAAGAATTTGAAAACACCATGACACTTGTCCTACACCTATTGGGTGAGTCATGGCCGACCACGACAAGCCACGGTCCAACTTGGGGACCCCATGGAGCCACATTAGTTGGAAAATGACATTAATATATTTTTATTTAATGTTAAAGTGAAAATGACACTAACATAAATTGTTTTACTAAAATAATTATTGAGTGGGGTTATACAAGTCCAAATTTTGATTATAAATAGTCATTGGAAAGCTAAAAATATTTCCTACATCATAGTATTTGTTTTTGATTTTTAGTAATTAAATAAATTAAATTATATATGACATAATAATGATGCCGCGATGACATCATTATTTGACGATTTAAATAAAATTGAAAGATAATGAAAAATATAAAACCTACACATGGCCAAAACCAATTGGATGAGTGGATTTCGAACCCTTATCACCTTATCCACGAATCATATCAATGAGGGTCCTTTTAAAACCGAAAAACATTTTAAAATAAAGTAATATTTCTTTACTTTCCAAAAGTGCCCCTCCTCTCCTCTTATAGAAGGCCCCCACCTCTACCTCATTTCACACACTTCTCAAGCCATTGGATCGGACAAACCCTACCCAATTACTCTCTCCACATCCCTATACTCATCCTAGAGGATTCCCTTTGGGAATAAGCCTTTCAATGGAAGCCTTTAGGCTCAAATCAAAAGGGAGTTACACTTTTAAAGGTAATTCATTCTCTCTTGTTCATTTGTTTTATTTTGCTTCTCCAACCCTCTAAAATCTTTTTATTTACTTCTTTTGTAACAACACCAGTATATTAAATATACAAGGATGTTGTTATAATATTTATTTGAGCTACACTCTCACACAAATACATCAAATGGTTAAAGAATATACGGTTTCCGTGGATGGCGAAATTCTGCCTCCCGAAACGATGATTGTTCAATACTCATTTAACACCTTCAAGGGTGGCCATTATGATGTCACTATTTTTATATATGATATATAATATGTTTATGTTTTCTTTAAGCTTCTGTATTTTTCATTTTTGGCATACCTTTATGGTTTCCATTATGGGTAAACACGATATCTTCATTTAAGGAAGTGCGGACTACCGCCCCCTCAAAGTGATGTGATTCGTTATTGCCATATGTGAGACGTGTAAAGGATGGATTTAAAGTTATTATATATGATGTTATACTGTAATTATAATATAACCCTATATCATTATAATTTCTTTCCATTAAAGTATGAGATAGAAATGAAAGTAGCGTTCATGCGTACGTACGGCTTACCATCTCCATGAACGGTGTATTTCATTTCTTATCCCCAAATGTAATGTACTATTAAAATTACATGTATATAATATATATATATAATTAATGATATATCTAAATGATGAATATAATTCTGGAATTAAAATATACATACCTCTCATTTAGTTTTAATTCCATTAATATGACAAAGAAATGAAAGTAGCGTTCATGCGTACGTACGGCTTACCGTCTCCATGAACGGTGCATTTCATTTCTTACCTCTAAATGATTATGTAATATTATAAATACATGTATATGCTGGATATATATGATACATATTATATCCAAATCGGGAATTTCATTCTGGATATAAAGAACTTTTGACCACATGAACAACATGTAATTGTAAGAAGTCAACTTTCGACTTAAGAACCAAATATTGACAAAACAAACATTATTAACTTAAATGGTTACATAATGTTTATAACATGGCAATAAGTGATATAAAAGGAATAATGAACTTTAAAAAGGTACTTAATCAAGTATAAATTAACTCTATTTTATTATTCAAGACGTTAAAGAACGATCGAGTCAAGTCGGACCCGAGGTAAGGGACTTCGTCTCAATCTCCTTTCATTGAGGCATATTTCGTTTTATACACAACTTTCTTTTATACGGTGTATAAACCCCCTTTGACGTTTACTTTTATACAAAAGGAATATTTTTCTATGAAGTGTTTTACTAAACGACAGAAATGAATGTTTTTTTAACGTACGCGGTGACAATGAATTTTTGCGCCGCCGCGAGTATTATTTGGTCTTTGGCTTTCTCAACAAGCCGTAATGTTTTCAGAATAAAATAAATACCATATACTCTTTTATATATTTTGGTATTGAAAATGGTTTTGAAAAAAGATTCTATTATGTCAATATATTTATGATATATTGTTATTGAAATGTGGAAATGTTATCATTCCATTATATTGGTTTTATGTTTTATGATTTTATACTGGTACTTGGACATTTTAACGGGTGGTTACGTTATAAAACATATGACGGGTGGTGCCGTGAATACCAGGACGGGTGGTTACGTTATAACCTCCAATGCATTGGGTATGGAAGTCGGCCGTATGGCTATTCCATTAAGTATGTATGGAAATTGGCCGTATGGCTATTCCATTAAGTGATATGTGTGGAAGTCAACCGTATGGTTATTCCACTTAAGTATGTTTATGTCCCAAGTTACCTTTATATATTCTATGTGTTCCTTATATGGGTTTTATGGTAATACTTTGGTTAAAAAAGGTAAGTAATGATAATTTATTCAGTGAATATTTTTTTTACTACTTCATGAAGGTGAAGGTATTACTTTGATATAGTATACATGGATTACTTGATGTTTGAAAAACTAACAGTTTTCATTCTTTTTGTATCCCTTACTGGGCTTTTTATGCTCACCCCAAGTTTTTCGAAATGTTTTTCACAGGACATAAAGTGGAATAAGGTCAAGGATGGGATCAAGGGAATTTCATGCTATCTAAAACATGGAATCTAGACATATTTCTTTTTAAGAGTTTTTTTATGGAGACTTAGAAGAAGTGTCTACTTTGTAATCTTTTAAGATGTAATAGTTATGTTCTAATTCTCTAAAACTCTAAACCTGAAAAGATCCTCAATGTGAATTATTCATTTAATTCAATATTAAGTAAGGTTTAAGGATAGGGCCTTATATGGAGTTTGTGAAATGCGTGTGGTCCACGGTATGGAATCCGTGAACTATTTTGGATGCGGGGGGGATTCTCACAAACTTCTTGAGTTGTAGGACAAATTTCTCCTCCACCCTCTATGTTCTTCAAAAACGTTTTCCCCATCTCAAATATATCTCTCTGTCTTTTTCCAACTATTTTTAGTTCCCCTAGCGGTCCTTCGATAATGTGTTGGGGAATTGGTATCCATGATTTGTGCAGAACTTTATGTGAAATCCCATATATGATATCTGGCCCATAGATGACTTGGCCAACCGCAATTTGTGGAGGTGTGGGACGTCACCGTCTTCTTCTCTTCTACAATCCACATAATCCTGAGGAATGGTATGTGTGTAATAACACTTTGAGACTCTCTCTAATGAAACCCACTTGAGAAGGCTTCAATTTGCTTGTGTAAATTCAACACAAACTACTTCATTCACTGGTTAACACCTCACGGGCTAGTAAAACATATTCCATATAGATACTAGTGGTTTGTGGTTTATGACTTCCACGATGCAATCCAAGTAATCAGTATTCAGACAAGTCATATTCCATTGTAAAATATTATTTCTTCATGTTTTTCCTCACTTTTTCAATCAAGAATGCATTCATATTCTTTACCAAACTTTTGGGAGTATTTTTCTTCCTTTTCCTAAATTCATGGGACCCTAAAAATACCACAGTATGTTAGGAATTCAATCCATCTCTCCATAACATAATTGGTTGGAAACTCACATCCATGTATTAGATGTAATAGTGGGTAAGCAATTCATATCTCTATTTAACAATACATAATGGATCAATAATATACATCTTTTTACATCCATATCATAGTGGGATATTGATTATCATCCATATCACCCACTTTTAAATAATGTGATATAAACCAATGCCTAATGCATTAAATGTATTAAAAGGAACCATCTCATCTCATAGATATAACAGACCCATATCATCTGAAGGATTTATTAGACACATATAAAACTATTATGTAAACTTTTTCACATACCTGAAAGAATAATGAATCATGCATCATATCATGAAGAACAAATAAAAGGAAAATTTAATATTTACTATTTTCTAATGGTACCACACGATATGAACTCAATAGTCAAGTCAAATAACAATAAATATATACTAACATAAAATTTGTATTTTAAACGGGAATTTATTAGATGATATGTATTTTATTTATCCAGTGGTGATTTTATTTTGGATATGAAATAAAAAATCATTGTGAGGTAATGAAATTTATTCCAGAAAACATTTTTCCAATATTGAAAAATGATGATGATATTGGTTTCAATCAAATGTTTCCCTAATGATGATTAAAATAATACATATTCAAAACAAAATAATTCATAAAGGATCAATAATGTGTCATGAGATGATAATAAATATTATTAAGAGAAAATATAAATTGATAAATAAGGAATAAATTTTACAATGTTTAATCATTTCAATTTTTTTAAATTTTTTTTATATTGGAAACGTGAGAGATTGAGGTTTCTCCTACAATTTGGAATCCATTATAATTACGAATATGAGGTATATTAATAATTTTATAGTTATATTATGGTATGTTTGTGTTCATTTATCCAATCTTTAATGTAAGTGAAATAGATATTATTGATATAAGAGTATATGTATTTAATGTTTTTTATTTGTTTGGGATTCACAATATAGAAGTTACGAAAATGAGCATATATTTTCATTCAATATTATATGAAATGATAGTAGTCATTTATTTGGTAGGGTAGTATAATTGTCTGTGAACTATTGGGGTAAATTATTTAATAAAAAATAATGGAAACCATGCACTACTATGAGATAATTTTATTTTATAGTTTCCTAATTTGATTGAATGATAGGGATTTTATACAATATATATATATTTTATGGTGTTTGGTAAAAATAAAAGACATTATTACGATTTTGAGTTAAATTATTTGATAGGAATTGTTTTATTAAATGGATGATGTGATATAATAATATAATTTTTTATAAACTCTATAAGTTATAAATATTTGGTATATTAATCAAGTAACTATTTATAAATGGTCATTCTAATGTTAGTGATATATTGGGATTTCATGAAATTTTTCCCTTGTCCATGAGTTATATTTAGGGGGACTTTAATTTGATCCCATTGATTAAAAAAATTAGGATAGTGGTTGGATTAATTATATTGGGATTAGGTCTATTAATCCATAATTTTTTCTACTTTATTGAGTATGGTCATAGTACATCAGTGATTTTCAATAGAATGTGTCATTTCAATATTATATGGTTATATTTAATGTATTTAATGTATTGGGGTAGATTTTCATTTCATATAAATGGGTATGGGTTTTTTATCATGATTCTATATTATAAATTGGAATAATTTTGTGTTTTGCATCGTCTGGGAACATTTGATTGACAAATTAGACAGATTTTATTGAGATATTCATAATTGATGAAACAATATTATGGTAAGAGTATGAAATAATGAAGAATTAATGTAATTTTAAATATTTATAAATTATAAACTTAGTGGAATGGTGGTATAAGGTTCATTGATAAATGTATAATACGGGACATAAAATGGGCCTAAATTTATAATACATCATGTGACATATAAGATAATCATGATTATTTAACATTTATATGCCTAAATTTATTTGAAATACAATGGTTGTATTTTTTGATAGTAATTATTATTAACTAGTTAACATTGATATGTGTTAATGCTGGGTGTGGTTTTGGGAATCCTCCTATAATAGATATTTTAGGTGAATCCATTTTAAATTAAATATGTTATAAGGTGTCTAGTTATATTTTAAATAAAATTTATGCAAAAATTAATGAAAATTAATTTTAAATATTATTATCAAATAATCTAGTCCTCATAGAAATTAAAAATCATAATTAGTGACAAATTACAAAAACATTGTGTAACTTATTGACGTGTGGGCTGTTTTAACCATATTGTGTACCGATATAAAATTAATGAATATCTAACCGATTTTGGATATTTAACATTCATATCGTAATAGAGTATGAAATTTATAATTTTGGTATACATTTTTACACTAATGAGGGGTTTCATCATGCATTTTATAAGGCTTATATTAAATGTATGTTATATTGGTAGCATTACATTATATTTATAATATATTTTTTATGTCAGTTCGAAGGAATATAAATTGGGTTTTAATTATTTCAATAATTATATTAATTGTTAACAGTTACAATTAGGTGACTATAATGATCAATTAGGTATATATTTCTGTTGATATTATACTAAATTTTTTTAGTTAAATACGTAATTATTTTGTTGTACCTAAAAAAATAAATATATAACTATATAAGTCATTCTATAAGTGAAATATAACAAACATAATATTCATAAAGTAGTTTAGATGATTCAATAAGGTCGTTATATTTTTCCTCAGTGAGTTAGGAAGTTTCACCCCATTATTTATGTGATAAAATGTTGAGATTTATTAAATAAATCAAATATTTAAGGGATTTATTTTACAATTGTGATGAGTATGATTTTATTATAGAATATAATATCTATATAATGGTAATTAAAAAAATGTATGGTTCAGCCATTGATACATAATTTTAATCTCATTTACTTAAATACAAATGAAATATATTAAATGGGAATATATAATTCCCAAAATTATAATATTGATGTAAAGTTTCCTTCTTAGAAGAAATTATAATCTACATAATTGTAATCAATGAGATCTCGTTGTTACTTAATGAATATTTTAAACCCTTGTAAATAAAATCACTGAGATAAGTGATGATGAATGGGATTATATTTAATGTTTATTATGTAATATATTTATTTGTATATCCTACCTTAGTGTAAAATATAATAGTCATTTTTAAAATGGGTACGAGAAACCACAGTTTCAAAAAACACCATAAGGGTAGCATTAGATTTTATAGAATTTTCTATCTTCCAACATGATTAATCTGGTGATTCATGAGTAGTTTATCTAAGATATTAGTAAAAAAAATTAATAAAATTAATTAGTATGGGATGGTGTTATGGGAATTTTAGTTTAGTTTTTTCGAAACAACATTTCTTAAGAAAAATCCATAAATATTTAATGAGATGATAAGATGATTGTACGATGTTGTATTATTTCCATAAAAATATGAAGAATATATATCTTTTGTTTTTAGATGAATTATTTTGATAAATAATATATTATTCATCAATCATACTTGAAAAATATGGATGATATGTTGTTTTAGAAAAATGGGAAATATATGAAAACAAATGTAACCCCTAGAAATTATTAATATAAAAATGTGAATATAAAATAAAATAAGCTAAAAAACCTAGTATAACAACATTAAGAAGATTCATTGAAATTAAAATGAGATCATGTAAGATACTAAAGAATAAATCATTGAAATAATTATTGTTTATTTTGGGAATAATATTGAATTTGAATATTATATATAATATATATATATATATATTTCTTGATATATAGTTAAAAATATAATGAAATAGAGTAATTTTTTAAAAATATTAAATATTCATGTTTTTGAAAAATATAGAAAATTATTTAAAAAAATAAAATAAGTGAACTGATATTGTTATGAAAAGAATAATGTCATTTTTTTATTAATTCTATTTGAGAAACAGAAAATTGTCCATCAATTTTTTTTCATATCAAGTGAAATAAAGTGATCAGAAGTAAAAAATAACATTGATGAGATACAAAAAACTATGTTATTATTTTCTATAGTAATTATATTGAAACATTCAAATACTAAGGTGTTATTATATTTTTTATGATCACATGACCTCAATTTTGAGATGAGAACCCCACAAAGATTGGTTCAATAAATATTAATAAATATTTTAATGAAATATATATTGATAAAAATTTATTACAAGGAATTATCTACTAGTGTCAAGGGGTTTATATTTGATGAGGAATAAAATATCTATTTTTGGAGAGATTTCATCCCTATACTAATCAACCATCGATTTCATGAATGAGAATAAATAGAACAATTGTATGTTATATAGTGTGAATTAATTAAACTATTATAAATCTAGTTATGATGGGATGTAAATGTTAAATAGTGTGATTATTTTTGGATGATACTGAGATATTTATATTGTGAAATAGAGATTCTTATCCTAATGAACAGTAAGAAATTACAGAAGATTGGGTATCTCACTCTCAGTGTGAGGTGAATCAAAGTCCTTAAATGAACTATTAAAATAAATTTTGTTTTTAAGGTCTGAGATTAATCTATGATTGGGGTGAATAACTAATAATATTATAGATTATTCTATTTATACAAACCATGAATAAATCAATTTACCCTTATAAATTTATTTATTACAAATTTCATTTGAGTTTGAATATCACAATGATGGAAATATTGAGAAATCAATCAGTCTTTGAGGATAAATTTAAAATTACAATTCATAAATAAAGGCCTATAAATTACTATTAAATATTTCTCAATGGTTTTCCAATTTTTGGATATACATTTGATTTCAAAGAAAATATATTTTACATCTGAAAAAAATCCATTTTACTACTTTGAAAAAATAAGTTTATTTTCGATAATGTTTTCTTATTCTTAGTTAATGAAGTGAATTTTTATTTATGAATAAAATCATATATAAAAAAAATTACAAAACTATAATCTTTGAAATCAAGGAATCCACTATGAATCATAAAAATATAACGAAAAAGGTAGATTAAATATATAAAAACATATCACATAAGAAATAAAGTCACCCACAATCGATTGGATATCAAAATAGTGAATATCTCTCTTAACCATTTGTTATTATTTGACTAGCCATGAAATTTTGAGTTCAAATGAATATTATTTTAGTGAAAAGTAATTTTATGCTACATATTATAATCACAATAGTCTTATAATGAATATCCAGAATGTGTATATAGAACATATATTTTCTTATTTTAATGAAATAAATGTTATGAAGTTAATCTAGAAACAGGTGTAGATATTATTAAACAATCATTAACAAAAAATGATGTCATATGTAATACTATAAAATATATATTTCCATATATGGATAAAATTATAAAACTAATACATTAATTATTTTCATTATGTGATATTTTTTTTCTATTTGTTGTTATTTTATATTTTATGATGTTATTGATTCATATGAGAGTCAATATAAATTATTCATGCACATAATATTTTTAGGGAAGGATGTTAAATGAAAAAAGGATAAATAAGTTAATCAATTCTATAAAATCGAAAAACAAGACACATGAGGATCGAAATAAAAGTATAAAAATGACAAGTAAGGTAAGAAGAATTCAATTGAGGATCTCTCAAAATGGGTTATCATGAACATGAAGTGAACATAAGAAATTTTTAAATCCCCAAATATATACATTTATATTTCATTGGATTCTTGAATACTACCACATTCTTTTTAGATAATAGTGATTATTCTAATTATACTCCAAATCGATTCCAAAATATCTATAGTTCCATGATAGATCCATCTACAACCAACACATTGATGAAGTTATCTTAAAACACATTTAAATCCATTTTCACAAAATAAATTATAAACACTACTAAAAAATATGTCATGACATAGAAAAATGAATAAAAATGATGGTTATACCATTACATAAACATGTGTGTATGTGAAAAAAATATTTTTTGAAATTCCCCTTAAAATGTCCGAATATTGGGGTTTTCACCCTTAAAACCCAAGTTAAAAATTCGATCTAGAATTAATGTTTATGATTGTGGAAGAGATTCATTGGCTAATGTGTTAGAATTTATATGATTGAATAAAATGGGTATTCACTATTATCATAACATTTCTATGAATTTATTTCTATTATTCACTAAACCAAGTGTGATAGATGCTATAATATAGTGAATCACTATTGGATAAAAGTTGTTGTAACAATATAAGAAGAATCATTCATTAAATTAAAATATATAGTGTGAATAAAATTTCTATTAATATTACAATAGGTATGGTGCTATTGATGTGGATGTTGGTATATAATAGATTTAAAAAAATATTAATATTATTGATATAATTAGGCCATAATATTTAAATAATTAAGTGGTAATGAATCTTGAGTATTCATTGAGTAGAAATAAAGAGGAAAATTGAACCCAGTGATCCCAAATAGTGGGGGTGATTACTAAAAAGGGAAAAATGAATTTGAAATATAAATTAGAAGGTGTAACCATATTGTATAGTAAATATGAAGGTAATAATATATTACAAATTAATAAATTCAATATTATAAATAAAGAGGAGAATCATCATTGATACTTCTATTTCATGTTTATGAATTAATGTGTTTTAATGTGTTTATTTTTATTTTATTGAATAATCAATTCATTTTTTGAATGAATTGAGTTTTTTATTATTTGTGGTAGGAAATAATGGAATTGTGAAAATGGAATGAAAATGTGATGAAATAGGACTCTAATGAACCGTAATGATACAACCTTCCCTCGTGGTGTGAAACTGAAATTGGTAGATGAAGAGGAGCTACACAAATAAAGAATAATCAACTAGTCATCATATACCTCATGTACACCTCATGACCATTTCAAGTGAAATAGATATCATAGAGAAAGTCGTGATGATCATGAACAGTGGAAATCTAAGTACACTTCATGTAATATCAGTACACGTCTTGATGAAAGTCAAACAGACAAAGCATCGTCATCAATTTTGACACATGCAGAGGAAATTGTTGATCTTAGATACATGTCGTGTACCACAAGTACATGTCGTGATGATGTTGACAAACAATGTAAAAATAGGAAACGCGAGACACAAGTTTTGGATGAGTTTTCCTATAAAAGGTGACCCTCGGTCTCAATTACAAAGCACTATAGACCAGATAATGAAAAAGAAACACTTAGAAGAGACCAACAGTAGGCTTGGAGACATTCTTGGCCACCATTCCACCTAATTTACAAATGACACTCACTCTATTCATGATCGAGTAGTACATTATTGTCAGGTGACATTACTGTAGGGGGATGTGTTCTTAGGGATTATTTTTCCACATTCTATTAATGTTTTGGATTCATTTATGATTTTTATTCAATTCCAAAACCCATTATTTTCAAATTTCATGAGGATTTCTATGTTCTGAAATTAATTTTTTGGCAACAATTAATCGTCATTGTTTTCATAGGACCATAATTAAGTCTATTTCAATTATGTTTAAACATGTTTTGGGTCACATATATTTGTAAAATAATCAGGTAGATGCCTATTCAAATGGACCAATCATAGGAGTAGTGTGGTATACCAAGGCCAAGGATCCATGATGACCAAATTACAACAAAACAGTTAAATAAACACACATTCAAGTAAATCCCTAACACATGAATCTAAAAATCATTGATCCTAGCATTCCTCCATCTTGACTCAAAATCCATCCATTCCTATAATTATGTCTCTCTTCTCAAACACAACAAAAAATTGAAATTTTAGTATGATTACAAAATTTAGAACATATGGATTGTCATTATGGGTTTAACGCTCAAATATAACAATTAATACACTTTGAGTTAGGATTAACTAAGCTTTATAAGTTTTCTTTTCTCATAACACTATAGAGAACTAACGATGCCATGGGGGATGTCAACTATTGATTCAATGTGATAAATAAAATACCTTTATGAAGCTATATACATCAATAAGGATACTGCACCATTATTTAAAAGAATACATGATCATATGGTCTGATTAGTTAGAAATTAAATTCGTATAAAAATATTAAAACAATGAGATTTTATGAGTTTCATAATTTTGGACAAAATTTAATTCTATGACAAAATATTTAAAATAGTTGAAAAACAAACTTCCATGACTTGATTATGTTTATGTTTTCAAGAATAATGTATTCATAAATAAAAGTGACTAGTTTAGATCATCAATGAATTTTTTTCTATATAGAAGAAGAATCCTCGATTCAACAACTATAGCTAGATGGAATTTTGGGTGAAATATTATTCACTAATAGTATTGGTTGTCAATAATTATTATTAAATTAATAGTTTTAAATTAAATGGACATGGTTAATAATTTGATGTAATTATAAAAAGAATGATTAACCATTAAGAACAATATTTAATTTTTTGAAATGATGATACATTGAAAAAATTAAAATATATATTCAATGTATCTAGAAAATTTAACTATTTTAAATACTTATTGTATATTATTTATGAATGGAAACATCTATGCTAAATAAATATTGTATGTGTCCCTTAATGAGGATTTATCAATTAGGAAAAGATCTCAGACATGGTCAATTTTTATTAAATATGTAATATAGATAGCCTCTTCTATGATATGAATAATGATGTATGATTTTCATTCAAATGACTCTATTTTTTATTATGGTCGATTTATTATAATTGTAGATATACTATTTAAAAATTTATTTTGATGAAATTATTTCACATTATTTTTTTATGTATTTCTTGACTCCAGGTATTGGATTATAGACACTGTTAAAAATATATTGTTCAAACCTAATGTATATAATATCATATTAGGCGAAACACTGAGGAATATATATGGAAATATTCAATATATTTATCAAATTAATCTTCTATTCTATATAGTGTAATCCAGCCTAATCATAATGTTATGCTATATGATGTTCACTACTGAGAATATTTTGTTGTTATCCTTTTCTCAAAAGAGGAAGAGAATATAATGGGAAGAACATTTTTTCATATTATAATTTATTAATATTTTAAATTACCATATTTTAAAAATTATTCATAGAAATTTGTAGTATAATGTCTAATCCATATATTATTATCAATTTGGTGGAAAAGGGTGACATTGATCGTGTATCATGTTGGGTTTTTATAAAATTTATAATGTAAGAGTGTCAATTTCATTAATTTTATTTGATGAGAATGGTAATATTTATATGAATTTTTTTTAAAAATACAATGTCAATATGTGTTAATTATGGTTTATGGAGTGAGAATACATCAACCGATGAATACTAGGGTGATTCCATCATAAGTGGAAAATTAAACAAGGGTAAGGTTTGATTCTACAGAAAATTTGTAGGTAATATTTAGGTATTATAGACTTATGTTACAAAATTTATTTAAATTGTCTATATTGGAAGAAAAACTAATTAAATGTTTGAAAATTTCTACCCACAATATATTGAAATATTGTGTTTTTCTTATCTACAAAGAGGAAGAAGAGTAATGGATTTTTATTTGAAAATCCTACAGTATTGGTGGTGATAATGTTCTTAGTGTAACAATGTAAAAATGCTTCATATTTTCCTATTCAAAATCGAATAGATTTATGGTTTATAATATTTTTGAGAATTATTTTCAAAACCCTGAATTTGTTTTACTAAGTAGTAGATAAAGGTTATCTTAGGTCATCTATGTTGGGGAGGATGTGAATTAATAATAAATTTAATTATTAAAAAAGGAAAAAATAATGGGAAAAGCGAATATGGAATATTTTTTATTCAAACAAATCAAGTGGAGGATTGAATTAAACCCATTAGAGATGAAGATGAAACATTTTGTTAACAATAATGGGTATTTTTTTAGATTTTTTTCTAAAATGTGAAAATGGTTTAAAATAATACATCAATTAGTCATTTATTATTATCATAAATTTAAATATACCTTATATTATTATATCCTAATTTGATTCAATCCCATAACAATAAAATAATTAATTTGTATACAAAATGTAAACAATTGAATAATTCATTAAATTTATAACATCAAATCATGGTGCTCATATTGATAATCATTAAATATATTACATTATTTTCTATTTCTAATTAAGAAATCATTTATACTATGTAAATTTCAATTAATTGGTTATTTTTATCGGATTTTATCCATTTGTTTCAATCACAATTGATTTTATTTAAAAATTAAATCCCAATCTATAATTTCCCAAAAACAATATCACTCTTGATTTCTGTTAATAATTTATGTTCTTTAATCCTTTTTATAACAATATTTTAGTTAAAAATATTTTATGAACTAAAATACATTTATTAATTTAATTTAATTAATATATTGTGTTCTAATTTAATTGATTATATTTTAATTAATATTATTATTTGGATGTGTATTTGAAGAGGTATTTATCATATTTTTTATATTAGAAAGGAAAAACACTATTTATATCAAATCACATAGTCTACCCTAGATAAATAAAATAGATGAACAAGAAATATGTATAAAAAATTGGATACCCTTTAAAAAGGAATATTAATTGATAGAAGAATGATAGAGAACATCTAATAAGAGGACGTGAGCCTTATTGGGGAGATCATTTCATGAGTTGTTACATAATTTATCAGTGATGATAATTTTAATTGATCCATCTCTATGCGTCCCCCAAACTTTTAATAAATGATTCATCCCTTAAAAATATAATAAAATATAATTAATATTTTGATGGGTAAGATAGATTATAATATGTATAAAAATGTATACTATAAATTGATCTAAATATAGTCCCTATTTATTTTCCAGGCTTTTAACTATCAAATCAACATATATTTATGTTTCTCTAATTTATTAAAACTTTATAATTTGAAGTTAATAGTTCCACAATTCATATTTTCCAAAATAAATCATAAATGATGATGTTATGGACCTCATGGTGAGGTATGATCCAATCAATCAAATCCTACCTATCTTGGAATTCATGATTACAATTTTTCCCCTTCAACCTATGCATCCATATCAAATTGCCTAAAAGTTAAATTTTTATAATTATATTAATTTACCCAAATAAATGTTAAAATTAAATTAGAATAATATATGATTTTTTAAAAAACTAATATGAAATTCAATGGGGGTGAAATATAATATAAATAATGTCTTCAAATTCATGCTATTTTAATATTTTTTGATTAAATAATATAATAATACCCAATTATAGAGAATTAATTAATTTATTATACAAAAATATTATAAAAAATCATAGATTTTTAACATAATAACACCAACCCTATTTAAAATGTAGGACCAATTATTTAATACACAACAACATGTTAATAAAAATTCATTAATGGTAAATTTTAACATGTTTTTTGAATCTTAATATATCATTTCTCAACTATGATAATTAATTATCATTCAATTTCAACACATAACATTGTATATAGTAAACCAAAAAATTAACACACTATCCTTTTAAAACATACCTCAAATTGATTTTTTTAACTCATTACTCAAGTGATAAGTAATATATATTTAATAAATGAATAGTGTGTATGATATATATCATGTTTTTCAATGGAATATATAATATCTATTTTATGATTACATTGATCACTATCAATCGTGAAGGATTTTTATTAAGGGTCGTATGACATTGAAGCAATAATATGGTTAGTAATGATCTAAAGAAATTATTAAGAAAAAAATTTTGTTTAATTATTAAGTATATTGTATGATAATCAAATGATAAATAAATGGAAACTTTCATCCTTGGATGATAATTCAATATCCACACTCAGAAAACCCAAAAATGTCTCATGAATACATGAAATCATATGATATGATTCAACATCTTTTTCCCATTTTTTATTTTGTGACAAATTTTTATGATATTGAACTTGAAAAAATTAACAGAGTCATTTCCCAACCCTTGATTTACATCCTTTTGAAAATATTTGTAATAGATATAAAATCAACACATTATGAGGATGAGTGATTATTTTTCCCACCCAATACATAAACCATTTTTTCATTTTTTTCATTTCATTTATTCAATCAATTCAATTTTTATTTTGATTTCCATGTTTTCAATATTTATTTAAATAATGGATATGAATAATGTACAATGAATGATAAATTAATTCTACTACACAAATCCAATGAAACCACCTCCCATTTCCTCATTAATTTTAGACACCCCTTTCAACCAAAAATTACTTCTCCATCTCAATTAAAAATGGAATTGTCATTCACTAATATTAAGAATATGTTATAAAAGTTTAAATATATTCATAATGCTCTTGTTTATCATTTTAGGTGACTTATGGGATTTATTAACTATATTGGTGGTCATTTCATTTAAGGACCTAGGATAATTTGTTAAAAAATAAAATACCTCAATCATTGTAAATGTGAATTTGTTCATTCATGTAATTTATATGATTACCTTAAAATTCAAAAAGGTAATAATTTGTAGTATCTCATAAGAAAATGTTATGAGAATTAATTAGAAATATTAAGATTATAATATCTCATAAGATAGAAAAAATAATTTGTTTATGTTCTTTGTGGGCATGAATTTTAAAAATCGATCAATATCATATATATTTTTTTAAATATTAATTTACTGCAAAACATTATAAGATAATAAATAATATAAGGATCAATTTTTAATATCATATATATTTTTTTAAATATTAATTTACTGCAAAACATTATAAGATAATAAATAATATAAGGATCAATTTTTTCTGTAACAAATATAATATTTTCTACATCAGTTCAAAAATTAAAAATGATAATTTAAATTCATTTTAAATTAATTATTATTTTATATAATTTCAAAAAAAACTCTAATGAATTAAACTTAATAATAATGAAAATTTCATCCTCTAATTTTATCTCCATCCCATACCTAAATTTTTTCATTTACCCCAATGTAAAAAATTTAAATTATTTATACAGTCAAATAATGCATTTAAATGGTAGAAAATTGCATAAAAGTGTCAAGGAGTGGGGAATTATGATGTGATTTTACTTATTAAAAACATTAAGAACACTGTGAATATACTCCATTATTATTATATTCCTATGGTGTCTAAAAAATTTCAATATTATTATAAAAATATTAAATAAAATATATAAATAACACTACATTTTTTTGAAATATAAATAATAATTTCATTAATTAAATGAGAATCTAGTAAATTTATAAAAATAAAAAAAATCTGATTTGGGTATGGAATATTTCATTTAAACTACCAATTTTTTCAATGCCATAAGCTCCACCATATATCATTCTTCCTATATTTTTCTATGAATCCTAAAAAATTATTATCATCTTCAATGAAGTTCTTAGAGATTGAGGTGGGGGAATATTGTATGATTCACCCGTATTCAAACAATTAATTAGAATGGTAGACACTAAGGATTACAAAGCTTTAACTGTATAAATTAAATCTCTATTAATTATTTCATAATATTTTTCATAAAAACGATTTGTATTTTTCTCCATCATCCTCATACACATTGTTGTAGAGTATCATACGATACTACATATTATCTGTAAATTTCTTCACAATATGTGTAATATTAATCATGTTATCTAATGAAATAAAGGACATAATTTTCCTATCAATTTCAATATAATAATTATTATAATTTCATGCATAGAAATATCTATATAGTGTGTATAAAAACTCATAAAATTATCCTTAAGTTGATTATCTAGTTCCACTTGTTCTTCTTCAATGTAATATACAAAACATTCTTTAATTGGTGGTAAATATTTTTATTGAATACAATAATTTCAGTCACTCTATAATATCTTCTTATAATGATAGAAATATAATTTATTTATAGTATTCATATGACTTTTGTTGTTTATAATTTTTTTTCATAATATATCTTTGATGTAAGTAATCATGTTAACAATTTTCATATTTTAGTACATATATATATCTTTTATGGTTATGATTTTTTATTTCTAAACTATACATTTTTTCATGAATATAATATTAAATATTTCTTATTTTTTTAGTAATTAAAGATACATGTATTTTTTAATGAATAACATGAAATATTTGTATGTTTGGTAGAATTCATAGAAATAACATGGGTAATATTACCAGCTACTATTTTATATTTAATTTTGTGGTGATTGTGAGTATTTTTATTGAATATTACATACTAAAAATTGATTTTCATCAATGAGAGTGTATTTAATGTGGAAAAAATCATAATAATCCATCAAAAATAAACTTCCTTAAAAATAATGTGTAAAAAATTAATGAAAAGAAATCGAATGAATTAATGAGGATATTAAATGAAAAATTTGAAAAACACCAAGAATTTTATTATTAAAAATTTTAAATAAGAAAATAAATGATATTTTTTATAAAATCAGGAAAAAACTGTCTTCTCTAATAATTAAATTGTATTTAATTATCAATGTTATTAGTTCTATCAGATGATTTTTTCACTCAATAAGGTGATACATTATGGATAACATAGAGTTATATATTTATAAATAATTGATCTATATTCCCATTTAGTAATAAAAAAAATAACTACAAGGTCATTGGATAGTAATAGTGAATTTTGTATAATTTTAATTTCAATTAATCAAAAATGTAGTGAATGAATGAAAATCAGTAATGATGTGAAATAATTGAAGATGAAGAATATATCATTTTCTGGTTGTGATTTTTTTTATAAAATTGAAACTAATCCAAGACACTAGACCTATTAATCATTAAAATTAAATAAAATGAAAAAAAATTAATTTAATTGCGGTATTATATTTTTCCAATAGCAAAAACATAAGAAATTTTACATAAAAAATTTATATTGATTAAATCCTTTTTTATAATTTCAACAAAAAATCATGGTACATTTCTCTTTTTAATAATTAAAATGATATATTTATGATATATTAACAATTATTAAATTTTTTAAATTATATTAAATTTACTATATTTATACTTGGGAATATATTATAACACTAAAATACATTCATAGTTTATTATATTAATAAATTTATGTAGTTCTTCATCATATAAATAAACTCTAACATTCATTTTAAGTATTATTTTCTTAATTTCCATAATAATCTTTCATATTAATAATTTTATTGAAAATATTTTTATAATTTCAATTAGTTTCATTTCTCCAGTATAATACATTTATATTGGTATAATTATATCAATTACAAAAATATATGCTCATATGGGAGAATGTATCATCATATTGATATTTTTCATAAGAATGTAATTATAATGGAATGTCCCAAACTCATATGAAATCATATAGTCCAACAAAAATATTTCAATTAAATGATGAATGCAATTTTGTAAAAAATAACAAATAATATAAGGGATATATTTATTTTTATAATGTAATAATTCTAACATCATATAAGTAAAAGGGACACTTCATGGGAATATCATTATCATGGTGATTCCTTTATAAAAATTTGATGAAAAATAGAATAGAACCAATTTTCTAATTATCATAATCTATTATTACTTGTAAATTTTCATACAATGGTGCAAAATTAATATTTATAGATTTTAAGGGAAGATATAATTTCTCATGAAATGATATAAAAATTGAAAATACAGTCAAATATTTTTCATAATATTTTTATATGTCTTTGAAAATTTAGAATACTAATACATGTATTTATATAGAATAATAAAAGTTTCTAAATATATTCTACTTATTTTATATCTATTATTAACTCATTTAGTGATTGAATTAATTTTTTATGGACTATATAGTGAGGATAAATACATCCATTCAAATCTTTCCCAGTAATGAATAAATGAAGAAATTACTCAATTCAAAGGTTGTATCTATCATGATTGATCAAAAAGATAAACATATCCTAACTAGTGTTTAATAAAACCATAAAATATAAAATTATAAAGAAACACAGAAAAATTATTTTCAAAAAAAATACTGAAGTGAAATTTAATGAAAGAAAACATGATTTTTAATTTTTTTTCGATTTCATTATCGAATGATTTTTTTAGAAAACAAACATGATATAAAATATTTGGGAAAATTAAATAATTTTATATAAATAATTATTATATGATTTATATTTTTATCAATGGTTTTTTTAATGGTTAACATGAAAGGTATATTATTTTTTTATAATAAACTATATTTACTAATGGAAAGTATCATCACTTCGAAATAAGACTAATCTGTTTGATTTTATTTTAATAATTCCTAAAATAATTAATTTTTGATTGAGTAGTTTGTATTTATTATGTATGTATGTATTTTAGTTTAGTGTGGTTTAAATGATTAAAAACCAATGTCATTGAGTTGATATAATTTTTAATTTAGTTTATTATATATTGATTCTATATGTCATGTCATATATTATATATTCATTTATATCCAAAATAAGTTAGTTTAATAATTAAAAAAAATTAATAGTTACATAATAGTTCATATTTATTCCATCATGACACTGAATGAGTCCATTTTGAGTTCATATGTTTCAAGATGATTTTTAGAAGAGTTAAATTTGAGTTTGGATGTGACATTCAATAATTATGAGAAGAGTTTCCTAGTGTAGCTGAGTAAAAATAATTTGAGCTGATTAAAACTTGATCATAAGGGTTATTAAGAACTATTATAATATCAAATACATATGGTTTATGTACAAGTATAGGGACTGAGTGAATCATTTTTTCTCTTTTATGAATTATTTACCATTGACATTGAATATCTTTAACTTTCTAATGTTAATTTTTTATCATGAATATTTCTCAACATATGATTTAATGAACAAAAGGAAATAATCACATATTATTTATATGTTTTGGTATAAATTATTAAATCATTCCATGTTTATTATTCTAATCAACATGATTCTAATCTATAATAGTATTATATGTTAAAATGGCCACCATATTCCATATAGGTATCGTTTTTAATTACCCAAATGACATTATGTTCCAACACTAGTTATACCCCCTTTCATGAGACTCTTAAATGACTAGTTTACCCCCCCCTCTATAAATATTCTTTCACATTCATTGATGCTCAAGATATAAAATTTCATTATTTTTCTTCAGTGTGATATTTCTCCATGCATATGTAGGATCAAAATTTTTTAAATACATCCCCATGATAATCAACAATGATGGTCTCAAGTATATTTCCAAATCCTGTATGATTAGTGTTCTTCTCACTTTCCATGAATAATTTGTTATATCTTCTAGATGCAGCTCACTATTTCCACTCCTCATTAAAAAGATCATCCATATATCAGATGAGCTTGAAATGTGTAGAAGATTTCATTATACTCTATTCTCTTAAAAAAAATACTTCATTATCAATAGAGTCGTATTAAATAATAAAATCATCATGAATATCATTATCAATAATATCATAGTAAAAAATTCAATATTTTAATTATAGAAAGACACATTGTCCTTCATAATAAATATATTATTATTTAAATAGTGAATTATATTTATGATTTATTACTCATTTATAATCATCTAAATTATTATAAAAATCATTATTTTAATAATATGATGTCTCTAACATTATTTCATCCTTCATGCAATATATAAATATAAAGATGTTATCAAATATATAAATATATATATACATATATATTTAAATATCCAAAATATAATGGAAATCATTCCATTCATTTTGAGATGTATTCCCTTATATAGTTTGGAATTTTCCTCAAGAATACAATATGTAGATTCAAATCTCCAACAAGTTTCATAAATGATACATCTCTGCATTAGCTATACAATCAGATTGATATAATATATTGTCCAAAATAACTAAATTTATGATACAAATACAAGATTCGCCTACGTGGATGCAATTAAATAAGTCAAATAATTGGTTATGTGAATCTACACACTAAATATATTCATTTCTTGTACCATTAGCTACGTAGATTGTAAAATCATTTAAAAATATTGAAATTAATAAGGAAAATTTGATATCTTAATTGAATATACTGTGATACAATATTAAAAACACCGAAACTTTTTCAACTAAATAATAACTTATCAAAAGTTATTTAGGTATTCCTCCATCATCCACCAACAAAATTATTTATGTTCATTAAAGATAATCTTATTAATCAACACACATATTGAATTTAACATTGTCTAGAATATATCTACTTTATTCTTAATTTAATAGTATCATAGGCTATTTTACAAAAAATATGATGAATGTTAAATCATCATATGGAAATACTTGTATGATCTATCAAACATTACATCTAATTACTTCCCTTTAATATATAGCAATATTCTATTATTATTCATATAATAAATTTTGAAAAAATGAAAAACAAATTCAACACAATATTATCCCCCATAATATTCTACATTAAAATAGTTTCCTCTACAGAACCACAATATCAATATTTCTTTTTATATGAGTTTTTTATTTCTCACCATAATGGAAATAAATTTACTATCAAAATTTGAGGGACTTCTATGATTTTATTTGTCATTTTAAAGGAATCTCATTCTCATTACCCATTTGAAAGATAATTATAAAATGTCATTTTTTTCATATTAATGTGCCTTCCATTAGTCAACAATATTTATATGTGAGAGAACAGGTTAGATACAAAAAAGGATATATATATTTTCTATAGACTATATTTAATGATATTGTATTCTCTTAAAATATATACTTTTGAAATATTGGATTAAAATATTATATTTATTAAATAAACGTTGAAACCTATGAAAAACACAAAAAACCATAAAATAGACAATATTCTCATCATATAACAACAGAATTTGATATTTCTTTTTTATTTCAAACATTATCTCTTATTATGTGAAATTTATTTAAAAAAATATTTTAGTGCTATGTGTCATTATCATTCTCCCTCTTATATTTTTTTCAATTATTTTTGAACTTTTAGGGTCCTAAAAATTTAATTCAAGAAACAATCATTTTGTATTACTCTATTTAAGGTGACACACTCATTATCATCCATTTCATGTTTGTTAGTAGAATGCATGATGAACAATGATATGTTATCTAACAGTTACATCGTAAAGAATTCTCCATTATTATAAAAAGTTCATAACACCAATCCATTTAATTTATAAGATGTTAATTTTCAAAATTAATCATAAATCGTAGTCTCTAAAGGTAACCATCTATTTTTTTCTAAAATATAATTCAGTCAAATAGATTCTACTAACCGTAGGAGATCCTTTCATTTGTATATTACCCATTTCGGTATGCGCAATATTTATTTAAGTTATATTTATATCTATATATAATGTTCAAGGATATTTCTTTTTATTTAACTATACATCCCAGTATTTAACCAAAATCAATATATAATTGTGTGGAGTATTCACAAATTTACCACACCATTCACACATTTTACAATTAGTCATAAATTTTAAATTATTTATCATTATTCCTTATATAATTAATTTGGACCCTCATGAGTTTGAACATTTATTTTGTGTACTCATTGAGGTATAATCATCATTATTTTATTCTAACTTATCCATTTAATCAATAGATTTTCCCCATTCGTCTACATTGATCAATAATTATTCTATCCTAGATTTTTTTTTGAATTGATATATTATTCAATAAATATAATGCATTGGTCCCAAACATCCAAAATCCCCAAAAATATTCTATGAATTTTATTTTATAACTATTAAGTAAAATTTATATTGATAACAACGGTTTTAAACCATATTATTTTTAGTGAAACCATAACTCTTTGAAACATTTCTTAGTTAATTTTCTTTAATACATCTACTTTTAACCGTCCATAGGGTTTTTTGGTTTATTTGTAATTTTTGTCATCTATATTTTCAAATTATGTTATTCTAATCACATACATATATGTGAAACAAAATTTTCACATTATAAATATACTATGTTATAGGATTCCTTCAATAGTAAGAAGGATTATATTTTTTAGAGGATAATATCATTCTTTTATTTCAAGAAAAATTGGTCTTTATGAGGTAAGATGATAAATTATTACTTTTGAAATATATCTATTTCTCTGAAATAAGGGAATTTCACTCTTGTGGTGGTTATCAATTCATCAAACCCACAAAAAAATTCATATTAATCATGTACTTTTTTACCATACGATATTGTATATTTTCTTCTCAATCCTCTTTCATATTCTATATTTTTTTCATCCATTTTTCATAGTTATTGTGAAGAGTTGTCAACACATGTAACCTTATTTTCTTAAACCTCATATGTATCATCATTGATATACATATAACCTTCTTATATTTTTAGGAGCATATAATGTTTATATAAATAATGAAATTTATTGAAATTTAATATAGGCATACCATTTCAGTTCTTCTTTAACAAGAATAATATATTTCTATCATTATTCAAATAGGTTTATAAGAGTGATTCAATATTATTCATTTATATATATTGAATCATTTATTTCGTTAAAATTAAATTCTATCAATAATTTATAAAAAATAATTTCCCTTCATGATATCCGAAATAAATATTATTAATCGTTATTTTACTTTTCTCATCATTTATTTTACATAAAAATGTAATCACTATTTTATATATTGTTATCACATCAAAAAAAGGTGACAATAAAATAATCATAATACAATGAATAATTACTAAGCATATCACTTTGAATATATTTAGTTAGTGTTGTTTTCCAATATATTATTGTATTCATCTTCCATTTTATTGTCTATTGTTTCTTATTCCTCACTTTGTATTCGATGAAACCAGTTATTTTTTATCCTAAAGAGAAAATAACATTTTCAAAACAAATGTAACTCAAACACATCCTAAAATCTACCCAACATTAAATCCACTAAAAATATTCAAGGAAGAATAATGTATAAATATAGGTTTCATAGATCTATGGTGATAATTGTACATTCCCATTTTGGGAAAACTACTAGTGGTTAAGCAGTTCTCTTCTTATATGAATTTTCTCCCTTTTAAATTATATGCCATGATATGGTAATTGTTCTTAATCCAATAAAGATTATTCCTCAACACTAATCCCTATGTTTACTAATTTACTAAATAAAATAAAATAATTGTATTTAAATGTGTGGTAATACAAACTTACTCCACTGCATGTTGGTTTACCCCGTAAAATATACTATAAACTCTATTATTTTTATCCAATATAATAGTGACCTAATTATACGTTATTGTGATCGAATATACTAATTAGTCATGTTTTCATAATTCATTTAACTATGTGTAATTTGATTCCCCACCACAGGGATTCATAGGAATCCTTTCTGAGGTTCAATCCCAACATCATCATCATCATCTTCACATCAATTCCATCCTTATTAACTCTATACTTTGACACTCTATCCATACTCATTCTGGCTCTTACTCACGTTGCCATATCCCAGTAAAACTATTCCATCCTCCCAAGAAGCTAACCATGAATAACCTCAAAACAATCCATAACCATCCAACAAAGTGTCTCCCTCTTGCGATGGGTCTTTATCAATGGGAAATCCCAAGTATAATTCCATGTCTTTGTACTTTGTGTACACAACAATTCATCACCCCATTGAACTTCGTGGGTTTTGATCCCTATCATATATATAGGGTACGTAGGAAAACTACCTAAGATTAAATCATATCCAATGGTAATATTTGGTGTTCCACATTCTAGGGCACACTATCGATGATCTTCCCTCAGTGGTGCCCAGATCAACCATCACAGTGTGATATCTTCACTCAATGGGACACACCACATCAGATTTGTAATCATTGGGTGGTTTGATCCATCATCTAGTAAACCATCAAGATAATACCTCATAGTGATGTACCAATATGATCTGTCTCAATAGGATGTTTTCCCCCTCTCATTCCATTTCCTCTAGACATTAAACTCCAGATATACCCAATGATAAATTAAGGAGGATGGGGAAAACCTCAGTGACATGCATAGTGAATATAATTCCCGACACATGATGTCAGATGCCTCATGCTTCCATGCCCTAAAAAATTTATATCATAAGGGAGATAATCCTAGGTGCATCAGTGTTTTAGCATCCATACATTCAGATGACGTCCAACATGACTAATCCTCATATCGAAGGTTGTTTCACCGACACGACCCCATGTAGTTTCATGACATAAGTAGTGTAATTAACCAAAGTCAATTAAGATATGGCATTGGGAAGAGTTTCCAAAAAAGCCTCATAATATTTAAGGGAGACCCAGACTAGACGATGAGTTCTAAGGTGGAATCCAATAAAGGAGATAGACACTTTCAATCATCCAGTTCTGATCACAGAGAAAATTCCCGGGAAATAGTTACAAACACTACCCTCCATTGGAAATCCAGAATGCAGGGAAATAGTATGCGCATATAATCACGATGGTACACGGCCCGTCAAAAGGCTCGGAGATAGAAATGGTGAACCCTACATGAATATTCTAATAATTGTGGAGATCATTATCTTTCGTGACCTCATTAGATAAGCATGTCACCAGATCTAGATATCTTGTGTATGTCCAAAGAAAATAGTGGGCCTAATGTCATACTCACTCTAGATTTGGGTTGTTGAATGTTGGGCACCCGATATGTGATTTTGATATCCTGTATCATTTTTACCAATAATGGGTGATGAAATGACACTTGGGAACTAGACATCACATTCCTCCATTCACCACTAATGGTAAAATATTCTTTCTTTTCAGGACCAAAGATGTTATTCTAGGAAATCGATCACCACAATCCACTGATTCAAGGGTCATAGAAACACAAACATTATAATTTATTATAGATCCATTATAATGACCCACCAATTCTCATTGACGTTATAGCTTGGCGAATCATAATGTGGCATTAACAGAAATCCCTAAGACACAAAAGGCTGGAAATAAATACCGAAGAGTTTCAAAAAGAAGTGGGGGATTATTTATCCTTCCAGAAATAAACCAATAAACCAGCCATCCATAACATAAAATTCTCTAAATGATGCATTAGAAAGTGAAAGAAAACTCATCAACTTCATGAATCTCAAAATCACATCATATTATTTAATATTCGAAGAAGAACCATGTATCAAAGTACACAGCGGATAAAGGACCGAAGACTATCAGAAGACCACAACACACCATGATCCAAAATCTAAAATCTCCACTATCTCATGGCATCCCAATCATCATGAGGTAGTGCTAAAAACATGGGAAACTTTACCTTTTCCCCTGTCTCGGATGATAGTATCTGCAATAGCACCAAAGTGCCGAAGCTAGTGGGAGTATAAAACTCAGTAGGTTTTCCTCGATGAATTCCCTACTCATGCCACTGAGATTAAAGAGTTAAAAACATATAAATGAAATAGTTAAACAACCAATTTCATAAAATAGATTATAAAAAACTAAACATGTTTCCCAAACCATTTATATCCAAAAGCATAAAACTGAAATTGAAACTAATTTTTCCAACAAGTTATTTTTTAATAAATATAACTAATCAAGAAGTAATAACATTTCATTGTATCACATTCTGGAATACCCAACCCTTCCACCAACCCATGAAACCAACCATTCATCATACATTATGACAATTCAATACTCCTGGATGGTTTCTTGTCGATCTACCATGTCGTCACAAGGTTACTGTTTTCCATGTGCCATTTAACCCGTGGCAGTGAGCAGAAGGTCATACTTCTACCAAGCCCTAGAAATGAAATATAAACAATATATCCCATGATACATTTACACATTGTCACTGATCACAATGTCATATTTCATCCAATCCCAAAAAATTCATTATGAACTCACACACCGATATTCCCATGGATCATGCCAAATCTCATTTTCAATAAAACCACCCATATTTATTGAAAACCAATTCCGTCAAAGAAATTCCAATACCAAACCATTTCAATAAAACACTTTTTTTAAAAAAACCAAAATTCCATTAATGCATTTAACAATTCCATCAAAAAAAATTAAAACCATCATTTTAAATTAAAAGTGTAAATCACTTTGCATATCAAATCACCAATATTTCACTATTTCACTAAAACTATAAATCATCACTAATTATGATTTATTATATTATTTCCACAATAAATTCCATTAAAATAAAAAAAAATTAATCTAATACAATCGTTTATAGAGGTAGGATTTGAGAGTGATTCAACCTACCTCAAATGTTTTGATAAAACTCAACCATGAACGAAGAGCACACAAGAAGGCAGTTTGATTCTCCAAGAACAAACCCAGTTATCTTATACTAAAAAGATCATGACACAACATTAAATTATTTGGCATCCAAAAAAATAGATATACCCACTATTGATCCTTATCTGAGAACGAATTGATTTTTGAGAACTGGATCAAAAGAGATTTAAGAAAATGTGAAAAATCAAAAAAGAATGGTGACATACCTCAAGAATCAAATCCAGATTCCAAGAAAGTAGCATAAATGTCTTCATATATCAGAAAAAACCATATGTAGCTTTATATTACATTAAAAACATATTTTTACCCACATAAGGTGTATATCTATGAATTAGATAAAGAGAATGGGATGAGTTTTAAGAAAATAGAGAAGAACCATGAAGATCGGCACTAACCCCATGAATCGAGATTGAAATCACCAAGGGAGGGCTCTAGGTTGCCTCCAAATCATGTGGGGAAGGTTCTGCTGCCTTATATAGAGATCAATCTGGAAATATCGGTGTTTCGAATCCAAAAAGAATATATTGAGAAAAAGTGTGTAATCATCAAGAGAATAGGATCTAGATCTGACATCTACGCATGGTGTGACCACATGGTATGGGACAACTATCTATGGATCATGTGACCATCATTTTAGTCCAAAAAAACCTTATAAATACCCCAAGCTCTCCAATAATTAACCGTTACCATTTTTTTGGAATGTCTTTTCTTATGGAATCATCCTCCTCTACGGAAACACCCCACTTTATGGATACACCCCATATTATGGAAACAATCCTCTTTATGGAAACAACCCACTATATGGAAACAACCCTCTTTATGGGAAAAACCAACCTTATGGGAAGAAACCACTTTATAGAAACATCCAACATTATTGAAACTCACTATTTTAAGTAAATTCCATATATTATCGAAACTCATTATTTTAGTGAAACTGAATTTTTATCAAACAAAATCAAATTCAAACAAATTAAAAAAATAAATCTTTTACATAAAAACAGGAGGAAAGGGTTACGTACATGAAACTGTGGGTAATAAATTCTCTGCACCATTGTTCTTTCTATCATCATAATATAGAAAACTCTCATAGGAAATAAAGAGTTTTGGACACTGCTCTTTCATTTCCATCTCACGTTCCCATGTATCTTCAATATTCTGACCATGTCACCATAAAACCCACATCAGGATGATGCTTTTATCATGCAAGTCTCTCTCTTGACTATCTATGATCTATATAGGGATGGGTACCAATGATACATCTTATTCATGATCAATGTTATCCTATCTGATCACACGTTCAATATTAGGGTGATACTTTTTCAACTAGGATACATGGAACATATTATACACCAAGAGAAATTATGCTGGTAATTCCAACCAATATAAGTTATCTCGACAGGGCCAATGTATCTAGGATATAAATTTCTCTGGTTCCTGAAATGATGATGTCCAAGCCTTGGAGAGATCCTCAAGATGACCTGATCACCCATAGCGAACTAAAATGGTCATCTACGGTGATCTGCATAAGATTTCTGATGACTCTGAACCATCTTCATCCTCTTTAAAATCAATTTTATCTTCTTTGTTGTTTCCTTGACAAGGCTCGGCCTGACTAGTGATGTTTCACCTATTTACACCTATCATAGTGGAGAACGACATGGACGCCCTTAAAATTATTCAAACGGAGCGATGTGTATCAAGGGATGGTAGTTGTTATTATATAAGAACTCCACTAAGGGTATATGATCCCCCCATGAGCCACCAGAATCCATTACAAAAACCCACAACATTTCTTCCAAGGTTTTTATCATCTGCTCGGATTTCCTATACATCTGAGGATGATACGTCGTACTCATAGTCAACTGAGTCCAAAGGGCTTGTTGTAAGGATTTACAAAAATGAAATGTTAACCTCATATCTCAATCTGAGACTATTGAAAGAAGTACTCCATACCACTACACCACTTCCAGGATATTTATTTTTGAAATATTCTCTACCATATGAGATTCTAGAATAGGGATGAAGTGGGCGGACATGGTAATCTGATCCACTATCACCCATATGTCTTCGTGTTTCTAACCCATTCTTGGATGACTTGTAACAAAATCCATCACTATCTTTTCCCATTTCCACACTAGTATAGATAATGATTGCAAGATACTCACATGCCTCTGATTCCTTTCTTGAATTTGATGACAAGTAAATCATCACTAGAAAAACTCAACGATCATCCTTTTCACGCCACTCCACTAAAACTGTGACTTCAATGCCATATACATATTCAGTATACCTGGATTTACATCCCATCTCGAATGGTGGTAAGCATGAATGAGTTGTTCCGGACATGCCATAAGTACAACCATTTGATCTCTAAATCACAAAACTGAACCCCTTCAAGTTTCCAGTACTCAATGGTCTCCCCACAATTATGTTTTAAAATCACAACCAGACATTCTGCATTAGATGTTTGTGCCTCTTTGATCATTTTTTATAACGGAGTAACAAACGTTTCTGAAAATAAAACAGCGACTTCACCTCGGTCTTCACATTTCACATGAATGTTTTTATGTCTGATATCAACTATCATTCATCTTAATCTTCTATCGCCATGTGAGAATATGAATTTCTACTCACTTCATCCACCATCGAATTTCCATTCCATGGTGTGAACCATAAGACAATGTCAAACATTTAGAGATACTTCATCCATTTCCTTTTCCTCATATTCAAATATCACTGTGAGAAAATGTGTTTTAAGATTTTTTGATCCATAAACACAGTAAATTTCTCAACAGAGAGATAATACCTCCATGTTTTCAAAGCATTTATGACTGCAGATAACTCCAAATCATGTTTTAGGTAATTATTCTCATGAACCCTCAACTCCAATGAACTATAAAAAAACCACACGATCTCTTTTCATGGGATCACTACCCAACCCAATTCCTTAAGCACCACAATACCCCACATAGCCCAGTCCTAATTTTGGCAAGATCAAGATAGGTTCCGATGTAAGATGAACATTCAGTTCTTGAAAAATCTTTTAACATTATTATATCTGTTGGAATAAGGAATTATTCATTGTCAGAGCTATCATTGGTCAATCTAGTTGTGAGAAATCATGAAAAAAGCATCGGTAGTAACCAACTTTAACTAGAAAAATTTGTATCTCAAAGACAATATTTATTGGTTCTAAGAGATAATTTCTTCTATCTTTTCAGGATCTATAGACATGTTTTTTCTAGAATGGACATGACCAAGAAAACATAATTTTTGTAAAAAAAATCAAGCATTGATAATTTGGAATAAGAACAATGATATCTCATGATTTCTAAGACTGATTCTAGGTCATTCTCATGTTCAACCCTTGTATTTGAATGGACCAAAATGTCATCCATAAACCCCACAAAAGAATAATACAAATATATTTGAAATATTCAATTCATCAATTCCATGATGATCTTTGGTAAATTCATTAGAAATAAATTTATTAATAGATATTCACAGTGGCCTTATCTAATTATGAAAGCTATCTTTGGAATATATTCTTTCATAACACGAAATTGATGATACCTAGATCAGAAGTCAATATTTGAGATCCATTCTGCTCTCACTAATTGATCAAACAGATCATCAATGCATGGTACTATATACTTATTGCTACAATAACATGTTGAATATTATGATAATAAATGCACAAATAATGAGTTACATCTTATTTCTTCATGAACAAGACTGGTACTACCCGCAGAGATGTACTTGGTTGAATGAAACATTTGATTTATAGCTCCTCCAACTATACTTTCAATTCTCATAAACTGTTGGTTACATCCTATGAGAATGAATGAAAATTGGAAAGGTCCCTAAAAAAAGTTAAATCTAAAACATCATTTCCCTTATATGTTGTAACCCTAAAAAAATTCAGAAATATATCTGGAAATTAATCAACAACTTCTGGGAAACTTGTTTCCTTGATTTCTTCCATCACTTCCAAATTCAATGCGGCCAACTGATAAGAGATTCTTCCCAAAATTGGTTCCAACAAGCTCTTTGAATCATTGTTTACAATCCTCTCTCCTCTAAAGAGATTCTCAAAGTCATCCTCAGTCATGAAACTAACTATTCCCCAATAACAGCCGATGAAGGACTTAAATGTTATTAACCAATACATTCATAGGATTACATCATAGATATAAATCTCCAACATCGAGAGGAACCATTTCAACTCAACTCACTATATAGTTATAGGACATGCTCAACACAAAATGGCCTGAAATTATATTTCACTGAGAGGTGATTTTAGTCTTATCATAGAAGGAATCATTTTAGGATTTAAAGATAGCAAATAGGTACCCCAATTCCTCTTCATCTTAGTGATAGAGTTCTCAGCTCCTCTATTAAGACAACCGTAATTATTCCACATGAATATTATATAGAGACAAATTTCACAAATGTGGTATCTGGTTGTAGTCCCAACTCAATGGTTTGAATAGCCAATGTGATGCTTTGGAAAAACTGGTGGTTCATCGGGGGCCCAGGTGAAACCAAATTATCAACATCATCTTTTGATTAGTTCTTATGATTCATATCAGGTTCCATTTTCTATGCCAACAACAAACTATATATGTCTCAATCTATAAAATAATGTGGTTTATAATTTCAAATTATATCACATCAACTATCACAACATTGTATTCCAAAAATAACTTTTTTATATATTCAAAAAAAATTGAAATTAAAATCTATTCTTGCTTTTGAAAATCAAACCATTTTAAATATATTCCCATTATCCTATTTCCAAAATCAATATTTTTGAAAAAAATCATATTTTATAATGAAAAATAACTTTTGAAGTACATCATAAATCATTACTATAATTTAAATATGAAATCCAAGTGGGATTTCATTCTTCTAAAATGCATTTCATGCTCATCTCATTATCTAATCCAATGAAAATAACATTTCAAAATCATAGAAGTGTTCCAAACACTTATGTACCAAACTCCCCTATAAATTAAAGTTTAGCATAAAAGGGATACCTACATAATTTTATGATATAAATTTCATGTTCCTAAAATCATACTCCTTTATAATATTCAAACCTAAAGAATAGACAAAAAGGGATTTCATCTCCCAAACGAGGAACATTGATGACTAGATATTAGGAAAGGACCTAACAAGTTGATACCATTTGTACCACCAAGGAAAGATTAAACTGATACCATTTGTACCAAAAATTAAGGACTGAGCAGACATATATAATTCATAAATACAATGAATGAACACACCAATACCATTTTTACAAAAAAGGAAGGGTAATAAAACTGATATCATTTATAATGACCCACCAATTCTCATTTTCTTAAGAGCACAACGAGTCATCAATTGTCCTTAAGAGACATCTCCATGATGCCAAAGGCTGATAATAAATGTTGAAGGGTTTTATATACAAGTGGGAGATGATTTTCCTTTTATAAAATAAATAAATAAACCAACTAACCATAACCAAAAATTCACTATTTGATTCATGAAAAATTAAAGACAACTCAACAACTTCCTATATCTAAAATCTACATGAAAGTATGTAACATCAGATGAATAACCATGTATCAAAGTATAGTGTGGATAAAGGACACTAGACCCAGAAAAGCATTATGAACTCAGACACCAATATTCCCATGGATCATGCCAAAAAACCATTTCAACAAAAACACCCTTTTTATTTAAAACATATCCATAAATTTCAATTTAATACCAAAACACTTCTATAAAACATCATTTTTAGTGAAAACGAAATTTTCATCAAACCATCTAAAAATTCCCACAAATAAATAATTTAAATTCATCATTTTAAATTCAAGATTTTAAATCACATTGCACAACAATTCACCACGATTTCACAATTTCACTAAAACCATAAATCATCTTAGAATAAGCGTTTTTCAATTAGTTTCTCTATGAATACCATTCAAGTAAGAAAACATGATAGTAATATAATCAAATCTAGAAAGAGGAAATGAGGGTGAATCCACCTACGTCAATGGTTTGGATGAAACTCAACAACAGACGAAGAACACACCAGAAGGCGAGTCAATTCTCCAAGAACGCCCTTAGTTCACTTATCCTAGAATGATCACAACTCAAAATTGTATTATTTTGTATCAAAAATTTTAGATATACTAACTATAGGTGCAGATATGAGAATAGATGGATAACATAGAATTATTTCTAAATAGATCTAGGAAAACCTGAAAAATCAGGAAAAAATGGTGACATACCTCATGAATCAGATTGAGATTCCAAGAAAGTTGCTTAGATGTCTACATATATCATGAAAAAAACCATATTTAACCTTAAAATTGATGATAAAAAACATATATCTACCCACATGATGTGTAGATCTATAAAAATGAAAGGGGAAGAAGGATGATTTTTATGAAAATGGAAAATAACCAAGGATATCTACACTTAACCCATGAATCGTGCTTGAAATATCCAAGGGAGGGCTCTAAGATGGCTCTGACTCATATTGAGAGGGTTCACCAGCCTTCTAGGGTGAGAAATCGTGAAATAAGGGAGTTTTGAAGGACAAAAAATATATATATCACTAAAAATGAGTAAGATCATAGAAAATAAGATCTAGATTTGAAATCTGTGCATAGTTTGACCACACGGTTTTGGCCAACTGTGTATGGATTGTTCGACAACCCTTTTGGTCCCAAAACTCCTTATAAAACCCTCAAACCCTCCCATTTTTCATCTTTACCCTTATTATAGAAAAACATTTTTTATGGAAACATCCACTTTTATGGAAACATCCCACATTAAATAAACACCCCATATTATGGAAACAATCATCATTATGGGAACAACCGACATTATGGTAACACCCCACTTTTTAGAAAGAACCCACTTTATAGAAACAACCCACTTTATGGAAAAATGCATCATTATGGAAACTCTCTATTTTATGGAATCTCTGTATTTTATAGAAACTCACTATTTTAGGGACATTCTCTTTTTTATCACACTAATTAAAATCCACCCTATTTACAAAAACCCGTCATTTACCTAAAAACATGAGGAATGGGTTATGTACCTAAAACTGAGGGTTCTACATATATCACTTCTATAAAGGCCTCTACATCCATGGGTTTTGGGTGTTTATGCCCTATCTCACCATCTGAAATAATTTATAGTAGGGTGATCAACAACCTCATATGACGGTATGACGAAGAAGGGATTATACCAACTCGGGATATGGCCTGTCATGACCTAGTGGTTTATATGCCTCACCGCCTCCTCAAACCCTAGGGGAGTTCAGGGTTCTACTTCTCCCCACTCCAACCTTAAACCGTTTTAGGAGTCCCTCACATGAATTCCATGATGACTCGCTCGCATACGCCAATGAGATAAGGAAATTCCATGCCAGCCTGGATATGATCACATCTCAGGGGCTACAAAGGATGGATCCAACTAGGCCCCGCCAGTGCCACAACCTAGTACCATAAGCTGAAGAGCATGTGTGTAAAGACGCAAGCTTGATGTACAAGGACATTACATTACATTTGTGGAATACTTAATAAATAACGAAAACAAATATCCAAGAACCGTAATAGTTTAGTGGCTTCGAAAACATGGAACATGAACTTCTAATCATGTAGAATGATATTCAACATATCCCATAAAGATCTTTCCCATTGGTTTTCTTACAAAATCCTTTATTTATATCTTGGGGAAATACATAAAAAGGGTGAGCTTAAATTCTCAGTATAGGTAAGCATGGATAAAATAAAACAAACCATATACATCTGAACTTAAACACATGAACATAATGTTTAATCATTAAAATCTTAAGTTGTGAAATAAATCATGGTAGTATGTAAGTCATTAATCATAAAGAAACATTAATCATAATAAAATAACATGGGAATAAAACATGTTATTGTGGAAAACCATTAAGAACATAATATGACTTCCATAGAAGCCAAGACATTTCTACCAAGGCCATCATAGTAGACAATTCACATAACTAAACCAGGTTTACTTGCTATTCCATCCATTTCAGTCTCATGAGATATAAATCTTTACTCGATGCATTGAAGGGAGGTATGGTTCCCAAAAATCTCATAATGAAATCATTATTTCATGTACCACTACATAAGTCATTCATCATAACCCAAAGAATAAAATGGGTTTCATAAAAAACATCCCATCATAACATAATATATATAATACAAATGGATATCATAAACATACTAAATAATTCAATCTTATATGGGTAATAGTTTTTTATAAAACACATGAAATGAATTCATGAGAAAAATATCCTTTCTTCTTCAAAATCATTTTCTTTTCACTAAATGCCATGAAATTTTAAAAGAAATGAATTCTTTTGAAAATAATCATGAAATATTGTACAGGAAGATTCATGAAAATAAGGCGTTATGAAACTGTAAAAATCCATTCATGCCGTATAAGTTAAAAAAACTTCGTTCTCAAACATTGGCTGAAAAATTCATAAAGTATCTAGTACTGAAAACAAAAAAAAAGATTCCCTTCGTATATTTTAATAAAAATTCACCAATAGGTAAAATTGGATTTAAAAAATTTTAGGAGGATATAAATAAAATTGGATATTTTGGAAACACGGATGTGGATGAAAAATATGACCCAGTAAATTATGAAGAATAAACAATATCGGATAAAAATAATATTGAGAGATTTTCCCTTACCATTTATGATCAGTGAAATCAAACATTTTATAAAATAAAGAAAATTTCAAGTATATTTAAATATCATATCATTCATATTAAAAGTCATAAAACAATCCTGGGAAGCATAAACACCATACAAAAGAAATTGATGTTCCTTAAGGCATATCTCTCATAGAAATAAAAGTGAGATGAAATAATCCCTTACCATTGGTATGATATTATTTATACGTATCCAATACTATTGTATAATAATTTAAATAATGTATTTGATTTATTATAGAATCATATTCCTTGGTATGATATCATATATTGTCGTATTCTTATCATCTTATTAGTAATATTTCATTGCAACTTATTATTCGGGTGTTCATTACATTATGTTCTTATGCGTGTTTTGTAGAATAAATTCTTATAACTCCTTTTAGGTTATAGATACATCATTTACAGAAAGATATAAGTGTAATATTTATTATATTTATTCATTAAATTCACTTATATAATCATTATTCAATGAAGATCATATAGAACGAGTCACATCACATCGTGGAGATGGTAGGCCGTACGTACGCACGAGCGATGATATTATTCCCATGATTGTAGAATTGTATTGAAGTTAATGTTGTATAATATTTCAGAATCAATATCTCTTTAAAATAAACATATATGGTTATTTCTTCCATCCTTAAACCCATGAATGTATTTTAGTGATGAAATTAAAGATTACAACACGACATGAAGACATTATTCAGTATGTACGCATGCACGGTGATTTCATTTTCCCTAGGATGGATAGAAAGTGAAATAGTGTTGTTTCATATTTATAATAACATATCGGAATATGAGTGATAGTGATGTTATTAATTTATAATAAAACAAATAAAGAAGAGTAAGTACAAGAAGAAATAAATTTTAAAGAATCGGTAAAGGATATTACCACTTCTTCGATTCGCCTCTTCTAAACCTCCACTTAGGGCACTAAAATTGGTCTCGGAAGAAGACCAAGTCCTATGGTATGTTTCTAGGGAAGTGGATAATATAAATTGGTAGGGTTTGGCCGATATTTAAGGCTCAATGTTGTGTGAGGTGGAGAGGGAGGAGGTGCCTTTTTATAAGATAGGATATGGGAACTTTTGGAAAACACTAAAATATTAATTTATAATAAACTCAAACCCCACAAAAAAACCAGTAAAAATGTTTAAAATACAAATATTAGATTATATAGGGTTGTAATATAATCATGCAATAATATTTAGACATTTTGGAAATTTTTTAAACCTTATCATCTTGATTTTTCCTTAATTAATCTATTTAATTTTATTTGTGGTAATAATATTATAAATTATAAATTGTTATAAATAATTACTTATGTGTTGTTTATTGAACATAATTGTATACTTTATGACCTCTTAGACCATATAATGTTCAATTTATAATTTTTAAATATTTTTGTGATTTTTAATCAATTTTATAATATGTTATTTTTATAAAATAATAATAGTCAATTTTGACTCTATTCATTTATTTGAATTTAAATAAAATCCAAAAAGATGGTAAATTAGAAAAAAAAAATTGAATTATATACTCCTAAGGTGACATATACAACTAGAAAATTTGTGGAGAACATTATTTAGTTCATATAATATTTATTTTAATATTTTTAAAACTATTTATTTGATATTTCTCTTCATAAAATAATTACTACCACATTATTGTCTAACTCTTTAATATACATATTTGTTGCATAAAAATTGAAACTGAAATACTATTATGTAAGTAAATATAATATATTCCATAAAAATACTTTTTCTCTAATTTATCATCTAAAATCACAAAATTTAAATTGTTATATTTATTAAATTCTGGAGGTGACAACTTTGACATCATTTAAAATAATATAATATACATCTCATAATCGAGATTATAAGGCTCCAAATGGTAAAATATTAGACCATTGGATTCTTATGGATTATATGTACACGAAAAATAAGTTTTGGTCAGGTTTTTGTGCCTTTTAGGGTCACTATTAGTTTAATAATAATTGTATTATTGATTTTTCACTAAATAATCAATTTCTATATCCCTATTGTCTCACAATTAATGATAATTATTTAATCCCTAAGAATTATAAATAAATTATCATTATGTAAATATTTTTATTATATTAGTAGTGACTATTTATTTTTGATGTTTTATTTATTTTATCACTAACTTAAAATTATTACACATATAAGATATAAGAGAGTGACATATTGACACTTTCTTTGGTTTTAATAATAATTACATTATTTTCATGGTTAAAAGTCCATGAAATTAATCTATTACAACCCTTAGGTGGTATGCGTAGACATTTATTAATCCAATATAATTTTGGGAGGTGTTAGAGTAAATATGTAATCTTATGTTTACTCATAATTACCTGATTTACCTTTAACTGTGGTAAATAATATTTACCATATTTACTATTCATAATGCCTAAAAATAAACAATAGCCTATTAAAATAATTTGAAACTAGTAATTCAAAATAAGGAATCTATTTTTCCAAATTCAAAACACATAATTGACAGTGTTTAATTTAAAATTAATCCCATTGTTGAAAGAATGAGTTTTAAAAGTTAAAGCGTTGCAAAAGATTGAAATGTTTTTACCTACGAATTCAATGTAAAATTGATGATAATTACATACATTATATTAAATGTTAAGAATATATTATATTTAGAATTTAAATCCACTAAATATTATAATTTAACCATATAAACTATTTTCATGAAAAAAGTTGTTTTCAATTAAAATTTAGCGTATTTTTACTATTCATCAAAATATGAAAGTTATCAGAATAATTTCAAAATATTATCCAAAGTAAATTATTATATTATGATTCCAAGGAAGATATTTTATTTGTAAAATTTAACTTATAAACATTTCAAAAACTAGATTTAATGTGGTTATTCCATCAAAAGTTTGTAAAAATGAATGTTTTTGAAAAATAATTATTTTATCTGGAAAATATTATGTTGTCCCCATACCATGTTCTATAAAATGTGTAAGATGAATTATAATGAAATAAAATTAAAAAGTTAGTTACTAATATTTATAAACACAAGTTCATAATAATATTATAACAATATATCATTGTTTAGAGAAACTCAGTGTTGCGTACAACACACGCTATCGAAAAAAGGTAATTATTGCATGTAATGCAACCCAAGATAGGGTTGCGTGTAGTGAATGATTCATTTGGTGTTTCATATAACATAATAAAAATATAGTTAATTTATATGTTGATAATAATATATACTTGGTGTTGTGTATAGCACAAGATAATTTTTGTGTAGCGTACAACACATGACATCAAAGAAATTAAAAATAATATTTCTCATAAAATCTTACGGTGTTACATTCTACCCCCCATAAAATGAATTTTACCCTCGAAATTTTGCAGGGTTATAAATTGTTTACTACGTGAAATTTTCTTTCATACAAACCCACATCATAAAAAAGAATATTATAAATTAATTTTAAAAACTTAAGTATGAAACATAATGTTTACCCAAATGAACTCATCACTTGGTTTCCACATAGAATAACATAGATGAAAATATGGATATGGAATAGAAATTTAACCATCAAGATCTGTTTGTGAGTGGTAGAGAACATTTCTATAAAGAAGCCAACAATCATAATGCCATAAATTTGTGATAATCTAAGGTAACATGTGATTCATCCGATATGAGGGAACTAGTAAAACATTTATGGTTTTCATGACCATTTCCATAATGTTAATGAATTTTGGAATTAAAAGAAATACTTAATTTATATTTGTACAATACCACTATTGAATGTGCCTTAAACAATTTCCACATCATATCATAAAGAAATGATGTTTGAGTAGATCATGATATAGAATGATTTCTCAATCCATCAGTCTCAAACATAAGGTTTGCAAAATTTATATACATAAGTCCATCTTATGTTGAGATTATTCGTATATGGTACAAAAAATGGACTTATACATAATCTATCATACCAAATAATAAAATAAAACTATTTTCTACTTACCAAGGAATTCTTTTCGGCCAGTGTTAAGCGATTGAGGCTTGTCGCACTTCAGTTGTGGGTTTGATTCCCACAACCTTGTTCGATGCGACAGGTTGATTCACGTCCAATGGGTTGTCCTTTTTCTAAAACTACACTATTATAACATTACAGAAATAATATTGAAAAAAGTTTTTATCCTTAAAAAATATTATCTTATGTCCATCATAATCCATTTCAAATCTATATGCTTATCCAAAATACTTCTATACAAGCTCATAGTATGAAGAAAAAGAATACTATAAATGTCCCCAACCAAGCATGTGTATATCATCATTTATCCCCCATATATCATAAGATATATATTGTTGGTTACATTCCAATCATGTAAATTCATTAATCATGTATTCTCTTGAATCATCAATTACCATATTATCTTTGTGAAAACATGAATGTTGTCAAAATTTAATTCTTTCTATATACTAGAATCCAAAAACAATTATATACTCAAACCATGATATCACTTTGTCCTTATATCACTCATGAGTTCATTAATACTATCAAACATTTCATTATCTCCTTATCCCTTCGTTATGCGCATATTAGGTTCTTTCCAAAAATATTTCAATTACTTTTCATGGTTACCAGTTCCATATAATTATTGAAAACCATGATACTATATATGAGATTCCACAACACTAATTTGGAATCCCGTTACATAAAAACTAAACCATTCCACCACATCGTTGTCATATTCAACATTTCCAATAGTGATATCATGTGACTTTTATTGAATTTTTCTTTAAGAGTTTGTTGATGTCAATAATCATTAACCCTCAAATTAGGGCATTGGTTAGAATAAGGCACCATTTCCCAGCACTTGTAGTGTTAATGTGTTGGTGGTGAATTCTCTATAGTCTTTCTTCCATTCACATCATTAACTACCTTTTCCCATTACTTAGACACTCAGCTACTCGATGACTATCTTTTAAACACTTTAAACATTTTCTAGTCCCTTCAAGACAATCTCTACCATGCTTCTTTCCACACTTTTATCATAAAGAAACATTCCTCTTCTTTTCACCATAGTTTTGAGATTTTTCTTTGAACTCCATATATCAGTTCATGTAGAAACCATGATATGGAAATATAACACCAACTTCCAGTTCAAGCTTGATAGCACCATGCACAATATCTTCATAGATATTGATGTCTTTTATTGTTAATGTCTTTCTAAGACATGGTTTTAAGCCACTGAAAAATCGATCAACTTTACATTCAGGTTGGATGATAAATCCATATGCATACCTTGAGATCCTTGTAAAATATGTGTCATAAATACCAACAGATTCCTCATTCTTTTTCTGAATCTAAAGGAAATGTTTTTCTATCATCGTTTGAAGAATACAAGGAAAGTAATAATTGAAAAATAAGCTCTTGAACTCATCCCATTCAATGAATTAAATTTCATCTTGGGGCCTCATATTCTTAATTAGAGTCCACCATTGGACAAAAGGGTGAGCTCAAATGCTCAGTATGTGTATGAATGGATAAAATAAAACAAACCATATACGTTTGAACTTAAAAACATAAACATAATGTTTAAACATTAAAATCTTGATTTGTGAAATAAATCATGGCAGTACGTAAGGCATATATCATAAAGGAACATTAATAATTATAAAATAGAATGGGAATAAAACATGTAATTGTAGAAAACCATTAAGCACATGATATGATTTCCATAGTCCCTAGGGAATTTCGGCCAAGACCATAACAGTGGACAATGTCCATTACTGAACCAAGTTTACTTATCATTCTAGCCATGTAAATCTCATTAGATATAAATTATTACCCAATGCATTGGAGGGAGATATAGGTCTCACCCATCTTATAATGAAATCATTCTTTCGTGTGAAACAACATTAAGCATTCATCATAACCCAAAGAAATAAATGGGTTTAATAAAAACATACCATCATAACATAATCCATATAAAACAAATGGATATCATAAACATACTACATAATTTCATCTTATATGGGTAATAGTTTTGGGTAAAACACTTGAATTGAATTATTGAGGAAAATATCCTTTCTTCTCCAAAATTATTTTCTTTTCTCATAATTCCATGCAATTTAAAAAGAATATAATTTTTTTAAAATAATCAAGAAATATTATACAGAAATATTCATTAAAATTAGGATTTATGAAACCCTAAAAATCTGTTCATGCAGTATAAGTTAAAAAAACATTCTTCTCGTACTTTTGGCTGAAAAAGACAAAAAGTATCTCATACTGAAAACGACAAAAGGTTCATTTCTTATATTTTAATAAAAATTCACCGACAGGTAAACTTTCATTTAAAAAATTAAAGTAGTATAGAAATAATATTATATATTGTGGAAACATGGATATGGATGATAAATATTCCACAGTAAAATCTGAAGCATAAACAATCTTGGATAAAAATGAGATTGTGATATTTTCCCTTACCATTTATGATAAGTGAAATCATACGTGTCATAAAATAAAGAATATTTAATGCATATTTATATATCATATAATTCAATATATAAATAATAAATCATTCATGGGAAGAATAAACACCATACAAAATAAATTGATGGTGCTTAAGGCATATGTCTCACAAAAATAAAAGTGATACGAAGTAATCCATTACCTTAGGTCAGATATGGTTTGTAGATATCCAATATTCATGTATAATGATTTAAATAATGTCATTAACTTATTTCATAATCCTATTTATTATTATGATATCATATATGGTCATATAATTATATTCTTATTAGTAATATTTCATTGGTACTTGTTATTTGGGTTTTCATTGCTTTATGTTGTTATGCGTGTTTTGTATAAGAAATTTGTATTCCTCTTTTTAGGTTATAAATAAATAATTTGAAGAATGGTATTATTGTAATATTTATCATATTTATTGATTAAATTAATTTATATAATCTTTATTCAATGAAGATCATGTAGAACGAGTCACATCACACAGTGGAGACGGTAGGTCGTACGTACGCACGGTCGATGATATAATTCACATGATTGTGGAATTGGTTTGAAGTGTATGGTGTATAATATTAGAGAATAAAAATCACTTTAAAATATACATAAATGGTTTTTTCATCCATCCTAATACCCATCCATGTATGTTAGTGATGAAATAAAATATTACACCATGGCATGGAGACTGTATTCCGTATGTACACACGCCCGGTGATTTAATTTTCTATAAGATGGATAGATGGTGAAATAGGATTGTTTCATAATCATATTAACATATTGGTATATGAGTGATACTGATGTTATTACTTTATATTAAAAAAAATAAATACAGTAAGTAGAAGAAGAAATAAATTTGAAAGAATCGGTAAAGGATATTACCTCTTCTTCGACACGCCTCTTCTAAACCTCCTCTTAGGGAACTGAAGATGGTCTTTGGAGAAGACTGGGATCTCTTGTATATTTCTAGGGAAGTGGAAAATATAAATTTTCAGGGGTTGGACGAGCTTGAAGGCTTAAAGCGGTGTGAGGAGGAGAGGGAGGAGGTACATTTTTATAATAGAGGAGAGGGGCACTTTTGGAAGCCTCTAAAATATTAATTTATAATAAACTCAAAACCCACATAAAAACCTCCCAAATTGATTCAAATACAAATATTATATGATATAGGGTTGTAATATCATCAAAAATAAGATTTATAAATGTTTTTAATTTATTTTAAACCTAATCAACATGATTTATCATTATTTAATCTATTAAATATTATTTGTGGTAATAATATTCTAAATTTTAAATTGTAATAAATAATTACTTATATGTTGTGAATTGTACATAATTGGGTACTTTATGACATTTTAGACTATATAATGTTTAATTTAAATTTTTAAATATTTTTGTGATTGTTAATCAATTTTATAATATGTTATTTTTATAATATAACAATAGTGAAACTTTTGACAATATTAATTAATTTGAATATAAATAATATCCAAACAAATTATATATTCAAAAAAATATATTTAATAGACTCATAACATGTCATATGAATATATAAAATTGGTGTAGAAAATTAATTAGTTCATATAATATTTAATTTAATATTTTTAAAACCATTTATTTGATATTTCCCTTTATAAAATAATTACTACAACATTTTTGTATAATTTTTTAATATACATATTTGTTGCCTAAAAATTAAAAATAAAATACTATGATGTAGATAAATCTAATATATTCCCAAAAAATAATTTTACTCGAATTTATAATCTTAAAATCACATCATTTATATTGTTTTATTTATTAAATTATGATGGTGACAACTTTGAAATCATTTTAAATAAAATAATATAAGTGTCATAATCGATTTTATAAGCTAAAATGGTCATATATTAGACCATTGGATTCTTATGGATTACATGTACACGACCAATATGTTTTGGTAAGGTGTTTGTGCCATTTATAGTCACTATTAGTTATTAAAAATTGTATTATTGATTTTTCCGTAAATAAATAATTTCTACATCACTATTGTGTCACCATTAATGATAATTATTTAATCCCTAAAAATTCTAAATAAATGTACATGATGTATATAAAATTATTATATTTATTATGACTATTTATGTTTGAAGTTTTATGTAGTTTATCACTAAATAATAATTAATACACTTATAAGATATAAGAGAGTGACATGTTGTCAATTTCCTTGGTTTTAATAATAATTACATTCTTTTCATGGTTAAAAGTCTATTAAATGAATATATTCGAACCCTTATGTGATATGAGTTTACTTTTATTCATCAAATAAAATTTTTATAGGTGTTAGGGTAATTTCATAATATTTGTTTACTCTTAATTACCAGATTTACCTATAACTGTAGTAAATACAATTTACCGAAGTTAAAATTCATAATGCCTAAAAATAAAAAGTAGCATATTAACATAATTTGTACCTACTAATTCCAAATATGGAATCCATTTTTCCAAATTCAAAACACAATAGTGGCAGTATTTAATTTAAAATTAATCCCGCGGTTGAGAAAATGAGTTTTAAAAGTTAAAATGTTGCCAAAGACTGAAATGTTTTTACCTATGGATTCAATGTAAAATTATTGCTAATTACTTACACTATATTAAATGATAAAAAATTATTCTATTTATAATTTAAAACCATTTAATATTATAATTTAACCATATAAATTATTTTTATGAAAAAAGATTTTTTAATTAAAATTGAGAGTATATTTATTATTCATAAAAAAATGAAAGTTATCAGAATAATCAAAAAAATCTATCGAAAGTGAATTTTTATATACTGATTCCAAGGAAGAAATATTATTTGTAAATTTTAACTTATGAACATTTCAAAAACTATATTTAAGGTGGGTGCACTATCAAAAGGAGGCAAAAATGTATTTTCTTTAAAAATACTTTTTTTATGTGAAAAAAATTATTTTGTTCTCATTCCATGTTCTAAAAAATGTGTATTCTGAATTATAATGTTATAAATTCAAAATTTAGTTACTATAATTCATAATTTCTAGTTTATAATAATATTATAACAATATATGATAGTTTAATGAAACACAGTATTGCGTACAACACACGGTATCGAGGAGGGTCGCTATTGCATGTAATGAAAGCCAAGTTAGGGTTGCGTATATTGAAAGATTACTTTGGTGTTGCGTATAACTTAATCAAAATATAGTTCATTTATACATTGATCAAAATCTATACTTGATGTTGTGTATATCTCACACTAATTTTGGTGTAGCGTACAACAGAAGACAGCAATGAAATTAAAAATAATATTTCTTATAAAATATCGGGGTGTTAAAATGTGAGTTACAGAACATCAACATCGGAATGAGTTGGGTTAAGCTGATGCCAATGTCTAGTGCATGCTGAGGAGGATTACATCCATGGGGCGTCATCATCAACCACAATATTGGACCATGTCACCGATGCATATACTAACAAAGACCCATTTTTACTAAACAGGGGAACATATATTCTGGACCTAGATTGAGGCCATAACAACCCCATAGGTAGTTTGGGACGACTCACTTTGTCTCCAAACATGTATTACCAACAACGGGTTGACCCGCGGAGATGACATCCAGCATGTAGGTCATCCTGATGTAACAGTAAATAAAAATGGAGGCCCTAAAAATTCTCAAGATCAGTATAAAGGCCCTCCCCTTGCCACCATTAGTCTACGAAAAGTCCCTCTCTAATGCACTGACATCCAGCAATGAGTTTTTTTCCCACCCGTGATCCCAAATGTAGATTCGTTCCTCCTGTCACAGGTCACTGATGTGTTGATCCCCTTCACCTAATCAACCATCATCATCGAGGACTTCCCTATAATCTTACCAAAATAGATGAAATTCATTCCCATCCTGAATGTCAAGAATGAAGATGTATCCCCCACTTCATTGGTATCAAATGTGGAGGTCTTCCTCGTGTTATATTTTTCTTGTACAAAGCTCTTCCCCCCCCGTACCATCACTTACAAGTTAACCAAACATGGAATCACTTCCCATTCTCTCATTATCTTCATCAGAGGTTATAACTACTCATAAACATTATGTGGAAGTCCACCCAACGCTCCATCCAGTGGGCACCGATTCCATCCACATGTTCCATTTGACATATTTTGGGTTCTCCTAGAACCTCTACTCAACTAGATAGGAGTCCTCTTCGCCCCAGTACCAGTTCGACCGAAGGTCCTCCTCATGTAGAAAAAAACTATATCCTGAAAACCCATTTTGGGGTAGGTGGGTGGGTCACCACTACAAAATAAAGAACACTGATATGTATTAGACAGTGATTAAACATGTAAGCTTCATAGATTCTTAGGCGGAGTGTGATTCAGTGAAATAAATCTCACCATGATCTTCTATGTCAAGGACCAAGGACGGAATACATCTTACAATAATCAGCCTTATATAAGTGAGGTCTATAGGATTCCTATATCCCACTAAAGATACATCCATGAGAAGGAATATCTTTCCTCTTTCCAGGGTCTAGGCGTGCAATCCTCCATATCGTATTCATGATCATTCTCCACCTAAACCATAGATCGTTGAGTGTTTTTCTTTAGACCAGTAGAGGATGAGAAAAATTGTGTCCCATCATCGGTAACTGCAACCCCTACATCATAATCTATGGCTATTAGTCCATCTTACTAGGTTGTGGTGGCACAATCATTGTATTCATCGTAAAACAACCAAAGATATGGTGGCATGTCAGCTCACTTTTCGTACTCTCAAATGGACACCCTACCATCAAAAAATATGCTTCAGTTCCATTATTTATCCCCCAAAAACCCATCTTCTATGAGTGGGGAAAGAAATGGCTGGATTCTGAGTCTGGGGTGAGGAGCATACGTGAAATCATTGTAGTATACTAGTTCCCATAGATGATCTGGCGAGTTGCAAGCATGATCATCAGTAATCTATAATCACTTTACTAGGATGAGGTCATGTGTTTTTACAACAATATAATGTAAAATCACTTCCAAATTCATCATTAATGGTTGTATAACCCTAATATCCATGAACACATTGAATATATTGGCCAACAATCTTGCATGGCCAACTCGATTGCGCTCATCATGGCATATCGCCCAGAGTCGCCCGGTCACCATCAGACCATCCAACAATGATGTCGCAGAACATTACAATGCTCTTTAAAATTATTAAGGAGGCACCCCCCAATGTTTATATTCATGGTTGGGGTAGTATACTGCCCTTAATTTTAAGTCTATCTACTTCCAGCCTGACTATCGTGGTGATATTGAGGATATACCATTAGGTATAGTCACAGTTAACATGGGAAACCTATTAGAGGAAGCGACCATGCTAGGGATTATTTATGAGAAATTACCCTACTTGGTAGTTCCACACCAATTGGATTTATTGGGAATGGTTACACTCTATATATAAAATATACGAGGCCTTCTAGGATATTCTATGTCATTATCCCTCGGCCGAAGTCCTAAAAATGGTAAAGAGCACGCTGGGAACGTCAAACACTATGATTCATCTGGATCAGTATAGAAGATGTAAGATGACACTGAAAATGTTTCATTACATCAGAAACTCACATATATTAAAACAATGTTCAACGAACATCTCACTGAAGGTGTTTCTGAAGGACGATTTAACTAAAGTAATCCTCAAACGGGGTATTACGAGAAGGTTCAACCACCCCCGAGTGAGTTGCCACCATGTTACCTTGACCATCATTCCCATATATACATGGTAATGGATTGATTTTATGGAATGCAGGATAAATATTTATCACCAAATCAACCTGAGTGGTATGATAACCCTCCTCAGGACCAATATCAGGTTCCCCCAGCCCCTCCATAGGTAATTCCCCCAATAGACCTGCAAATAATCCCACATGGAAATCCACGAGCCTCTAGAATTGCTTTTCTTGTTGAATATCCTACTAATGAATTGGTTGTTAGAGATCCTCATAATTATAGAAATCACCATTCGGATGATCCAATGGCTTCACTAATTACCTGCCATGAGGCCCTAGAATCTGAGAAGTTGGAAATCCCTCCTGATGGAAAGCTGTATCTGACATGGGTGGAAAATATTTCATCCCCTTGGGTTTTTTAATCCAACCTTCTCCCCAATTAATGTGATTGGTTACCCTCTTCATCATCTAGCCAATTATATTTTGAGGTGTGGACCAATACTTGGTACTCTAGTGCAGCAAGAGGCTGCCAAGCTCCGTTGTTTTGTACAAACATTGGAAGGGACCACATTTGTCTTGTATATCCAGATTCTCATTAGGTTGGTAGCTGGTTGGGAGGATATTCATAAGAAGTTCCTTTATTAGTTCAGTTCCTCCACTCAGAAGAAGAGTATTGATGACCTCTTCAAGTGCATGCAGAGGACTAACCAATTTTTCGTAGACATAGTCTCTATGTTGAAAGGCCTCACATATTCCCAAGATATTCTGCTGACTCTAGAAAAGAATCTAGCAATGTGTGATGGTAATGCTAAAACCAAATTGGTCCCTTCTCTAATAACTCAAAACTCCCCAGGGGGATTTCATGATTTCCTTGACAAATCCCATCATCTAAAAGATTCCTTGCAGTTTTCCATACAGGGATGCCGATTTCCTCTTATAGTTCCAATGAGAAGTTCCTCCAAGGCTGAAACCACTGCGTTAACACAAATAGAGGCCCCAGGAAGATAGAGTTATTACTATTGGAACCACCTCCACATCCTCGCCGAGGTCTACCAACTCAGGTGAAGCCTCTGGCCCAACAGTGCCCACCATAGAATATACAGTCACCCCTACGTAAAGTGCCACTGACTCCAAGGAATGATAATCATGTTCCACCACATACATTGGATCCTATATCCCCTCATCTGGGATATGATCCTAGATCCCCATTCCCAGAAATTTGGATCCAAACCTACTCTTTTAATGAGGATCAGGTCCCGGTAATTTTTTAAGTACATTTGACCAAGGTATCCTAAAGTTTTTGGAATGCAATATTCCTGAAGAGGATGATCTCAATGATCTCACAAATTACTACCTCTATCACTAGATCCTCAGTAATACACTCATGAAGTGATATTAATTTAAAATATAACTCCAATAAATTGAAAATAATAGCATAGTCAGGTTAGGTCCATACCTGGAACATGTGTCATGTGTGTTCATCAATCCTGACAGCGAAAGTTACAGTGAAGGTGAGTGGGAGAAAGTTCCTAGCTTCCGGTCCCAAAAAAATGATCAGATGGCCCACAAGGTATTTTCCCATTCCCATGGTATTATCAATTAAATTTTTAGCCAACTCAAGAATTTACAGGTTTCCACATTACCTGAAACTGCAAAATCCGTGTCAACATCATAGTCTTTGTCTTCCTAGAATGGAAATCATCAGTGACGTAAGGGAATGTAAAATCCCTCACTATATCTATCATCATCCTTTCGTATTGGTGATTTTATTCCCTTGATGATGGTGATTTCCACTGTAATATTTTCTATGATAAAGCATTATTCATCTGATAATCATAAGTATGCTTTGGTTTACACCATGGAATTGGTGAACCCATACATGATTCCCAATGATGAAGAGTACCGAATGGAACCTCCAAATGTCCCCAGCCAATGCATGCATCGATGGCACTGTGGGTTTTTTGTGTCTCCAAAATGAATTGGTCATCACATAAATTCATCTTGTGCATTCCACTAAGACTAGATAGCATGCCCAATGTAGATCTCATCACGCACAACCTTCTCATATTGATTCATCAGATCCTCCTCCTTCACCGTTTGTACTACGTGATTAGGTGGATCTATTGAAACTGTGCTACAATCATCCAATTTATGTTTTGGATCAACATTAGCCATATAACCCTCATCTAGATGTTACTCCATTCATTTATACTAGTGATAGGGGGACATTCAAAACACCAGTCAGCTACCGGTTCAACCAATAGGGCCATATATTCCTCCTTCCATAGAGTGACCTTCTTCCAATAGAAGTTCATGCGTGGAATATATGGATGATATTCTAAAGCATCCTTCATGTATTCCGTTGATGATCTCTATCCTTGAGGTGCTTCATCTATCAGTGGATATGAGTGAATCCCCTGTCTTGGATATATTAATACACCTCCAATTTGAGACGAATGTAGCATCCACAAAATCCTTCCATGTTGAGGCAGTTGAGTAAGCATAATTTCTAGAAATTATTTATTTCTTTGGAGATGATAATGTCTCCCCTATACAAGTGATCATATTCTCATTGTACATTACTAGACATTTCAATAGTGATGATGTTCTTTGATGTATTGTTGACACAAGATCTGGGATCAAACCTATTCCGACCTCGACACTCCGAATAATTAGACTATCCAAGGCAGATCTGATTCCCTCTATCCTAAATATTCATTGTTATGATAGGGTGGGAAAATAATATTCAGAATGATCCACCAAAACCCCTATTCAGTGGCCTAAGTTCTAGCACCAATTTTATGGTTGTCTCACAAGACACCACTTAGAACACATTTATCGGTAGATCATGGATCCAAATTCATGGTGTAGTCCCTTTATAACATCACCATTTCGTTAAGTACTCACTCAATGGTCAATTATGTGTCTTCCAAAGTGATGTGTCACCATTTTCCTATTGTGAATTCCATTACTTTTGTGTCGATAATTACATGATCAAGGACAAGAAGATACATGATAATGAGGTTGAATAAGAAACAGTTATGACTGACCTGTGGATAGACCTGGATGACGCCTATATCTTCCCAATCCACTAATTGGAGGCCATGAGCCTAAATTTGGGTAAATTTTATGTTGTCTTTTTAACGAGAGGTAATTTCATTACATGTATATAGAATTATACATGATAACCTCATACTACTCTAAAAATAAGGATCAGGTGATCCCAGATCCCTCTACATCCATAAGGTATCGGGTTGTCAGCCACATGACAAGATAAATATATCACACTTTCGTGTGTCATTGGGCTAGGATAATAAGGCTCAAAATGAAACACCACTATTTCTTTGATAATATCAAATGTGTTTCATTGGGTCAATGGATATATGATATTGGGTCTACAACATTCATCAATATGGTCTTAGTAGCACATGAGTCCCATGATGAGGTGTCCACCATAGCCCAGGCTAGATCCAGTGCCTTGTTGGGTTCTGTCATCCGGAAAGAATCATCTCTTGTCGATGATCCCTCCTCCCTGGATAATGAATACTATTTTTAAGAAGCTCCTCCTAAATTCAAAGAGGGTGCACCCACCATGATCGATGAATTGTAATAGGTGACCCTTAATAGCGAGACAAATTAGAAACAAAAATTGATCAGCGATACTATAAAAGACAATGATAAAAAATGATACATGGATTTCCTTATGTAGCATCATAGTGTATTTTCTTGGATTTATGATGATATTACATGGCTAGATCCCAATGTTGTTGTCCATCATCTCAGTCTTCTAGAAAATCAGTGTGGGTTCAAACAACCTTCAAGAGGGATCCAGACTTCTCATAGTGCCATGGTCGAGGATGTGGATTATAAGATCATCAATTTTAACTTTTTAAAGGATGTATAGTACCCTAGATTATTCAATAACATTGTCACCATCAATAAGAAGAACATACATCTCAAAGTATACATCGACTTCTCGGGTCTCAACTGTCACTGTCGGAAGGATGATATCCCCCTACAAGCGATAGAACTATTAATTGATGCCACCGTTGGGTTCATGGATCTCTTCTTCATGTATGGGTATTCTGGGCATTATAAAATCTGAATGGCCACCACTGATGAAGTGTATACAACCATTAGGGAACCACAAGTAACGTTCTATCACCATTTAATACCTATCAGTCTAATGAATGAATGTTCAACCTACTAGCGTTACACAAACCTCTTATTTAAGACGATCCTCAGGACATTGGTGGAATGATATGTGGATGATATGTTGGTCAAATATCACCAGTCCCTTTACCGTCTCTAAAATCATAAGAAATTGTTCAAATTTCTCTATTCTCACCATCTAAAGATGACCCCCTTAATGTGTGCCTTCAGGGTGACGTCCAAAATTTTTATCGTCTTAATTTTCAGATATATATGCATTAAGATAGATTTTGTAAGATCAAGGACGTCTGTTAGATTTCTCCACTGAGCAAAATTCGAGAGCTCTGAGGATTTCAATTCCACTTAGTATAGACACACTGATTCACCACAAAAATGTCTGGCATGTGTAATCCCTTTTCTTAGATCATGAATAATGTTTTTGATTATTAGTTGGATGAGTATTCTCATAATTGTTTTGAGGAGATCTAGTAGCACCTACTATTACCTCCCGTTCTGATGTCACCCATTACTAGAAATAAATTTTTCCACTTTGTGACAGCTCTAGAACAATCTTATAGGAAACTTCAATCCCTGAAAAACCATGAGGGACCAAAGAACAATTTATACAATCTCATCTCCATGATCCTCTATATGAAGATTATATACAACTCTATTAAAAAGTTATACCTCGCGTTGGTATTTTTAGTGCATAAATTGATACATTACTTACCCCACAATGAGATATAGCTAGTGTTCATAGTGGGTCCACTAAAGTACATTTGGAACCACCCCATTATTTCAGACAATATACCTTGGTGTGAAGTTACCTTCCTATAGTTCAAAATCATGTTTCCCCCAAAATTGTATCATGTGGAAAGAATTTGTAGACTTCCTTGACCCCCATATAGCTTCCGTAGAGCAGTCTCGGGATCATGATTTTCTAGATGAGGCAATCCTCACAATAGTTTAATCTATTCCATCATAGAAAATTCACTTTGACGGAACTTCGTGAATCCCTACAGAAAAAGGACCAATGATCTCAGACACAACAGAGTGGTCCCAAATATCTTATTTATCACACCTTCACTAGATACCATTCCTTATTCATTCATATTTTCAGAAGGATACACAAAAAACGTGGCAGAGCTCTAAGATCTAATCATTGGTCTTGAGATGGACCTCATGATTGGCATTCCCCACCTGATGGTGAAAGTGAAATTTGAACTAGTCATATCACAGATCAATGATGAATACATCGTGAAGAATCCATAGGATGTACTACTATTATAGCTTACTCACCAACTGGTCGCCCAGTTCCCTTCTCAGCCAGAAGTAATTAATGACCCTCAATCACATAACAGTCTGGCCAATGCCTTTTCTAGCCAGGCCACATCTCTTGTAGATCCTAACCAGGATGATTTGATTATCCTTGTGACATATTAAATGTTAATCACTCTTGTTACTCCGGACAATGATGGTAGCCCATATGTAAGCCACCTTATAACCAGTGACTCTAAAACGGGGACCCAATCCGCCTTTCACAATATCATAAGTGACTCTGAACTAGAGGACCCCCATTATCGAGTATCACTTGCATGGTAATCCCCCAGAAGATCGAGTTGATTTTGAACATGTTTGGTGGTGCATAGTGCATTTCATCCTCCCAAGTGGTCCCAAACTTGAGCAGATTCTCTACCAACCTGGGTTTAATAAGAATCTCCTATGTTGAATTCATGGATGTGGGTAATCTCATGTCATTAATGATTTTCATGCTAGTTCCTTCATGGCACATCATAAAAGGCTGAAACACTCTCATTATATCCAACTATTGTTGTATTTTTGGACCACCATGATCGGGTATTCTATTGAGTTTTCTTGTAGGCTCCATGCATTCTAATCGATGATAATTTCATGCAACGGCCACCATAATATCTCCAATCTACCAAAAACTCTTGTCATATTACAGTTTGGGTACTCGATGTCATGGGACCATATCCAAAGAATATAGCTCACCAATGCATGTTTATCATGAACACTACAGATTTCTTTTCCATGTGGGAAGAGGCAGGTCTACACAAGGAAGTCAAGGACCTCTCTATCGTTGAATACGTAAGCTCCAATATCATCTACCAATTCCGAGTCCCTCATGCTATCCTCACAAATAACGACACTGATTCTTGAGTGGCTGGGGTGGAGAAATTGTACACCAATTACAACATCACATATAATCATACCTCTTGGTATCATGGACAACAGAAGGAAAAGATCAATTCATTCAATAAAACCCTCCCTAAAATTCTGAAGATAATGGTTGGACAGAAGTAGAAGATTCGACCATAAAAACTTCCCAAAGATCTCGGGGCATATTGGATGATGACAGATAATTCCACTCAGGTGACCCTATATTCCATGGTGTATGGAAAAGAGGTAGTCCTACCCATTGAAATTCAGTTACCATCATTATTCATAGCCATATGTGATCGCTAGGTACTAAAAAAAGTTGACGAAATCCATTTGGCCCAACAATAAGCGCTTGATTAGAATAGTTTGTGTTCCCAACATAGGCTGGAAAGGAATCAGAACAAGATAGCCAGAGATTTTTATATGAAGGTTATCCTCTGCTCTTTATTACAAGGTGACATGGTGTTGGCCTTGAGAATTACAATGATATATAATAGAAATCCACTGATGGTGGTTCCCAATTGGGATGTAACATATATCATTTAAAAGGGTAACCCAAAGGCTGCATACTTTCTAGTCCCCATGGACAGTGATTGTGTTACTCATCCAACAAATGTTAAATTCCTGAAAATGTATTTTTATTAATAGTATATCATTTTTTTAACTATTATATCCTTACTAATCAATGATAAACTATGTTTTCCATCTAGTCTGAAGGACGTAAAACTACCTAGCAGTCATCTCATGTTGCCTTAAAATTTATTATCATCACCCAAGATGATAAACTACCTACACTCAGCCTAGTGGATGTTAAAACACCACCCTCATCCTGCATAATGATAAACTAAAAAATAGTTTGAGATCATTGAAAATAAACTATGATCCATCTTGTCCCTTCCGTATGATGTTAAACTACATAACATTTCAAAACTATAAAATGCATGTTTCCCATCCTCATGTGATACATAGGAATGCTAAGACATTTCATTTGTGGCCTACCCTAACGTCCCCTGACCATTCCTACCACCTTTACCTAGTTCTCACATAGGATTTTGTGGTGTGGTATATAATCTTCATCCTTTTTCATGTTAGGGTGTTTTTCCACCACAAACACATCCCATTAACACACCCCTCCTTCACTCATTGTCATTACCGCAAGATGGTTAACTGTTTGGATACTAAATTGAATCCTACTTCTTGTAATTCAGGCCTCCCTCATTAATCACATATGAATGGACCCCCTTTAATGGCTTGGTTTCATTCCACCTTGGCTTTCCTACCATTTTTGGACAATGCCCTGGAGGATTAAGAACGTCAATTTGTCAAAATCCATATATTGCTAATATGGTCGACGGTCGGAGCTCAATTATTTTTTTTCTATTCCATGTCACTCAAGATGGATTAATTTTTTCAAACAAGGTAAAAAATTATCCTCAATAATTATTAACACCCCATTTTATTTCATATGGAATGTGGAGTGATTTAGCTTTTCTTTTCTTTTGTCCCTCACACATGTCATTAAACTGGGAATCTATGGTCTGAGTTTGAGGAGCATAAACTATGATCTACCACATCCATGTTGAATGAAATCAAATTTCGTGAAATATTGAGAACTACATAAGGATTTATTCCCATCCTTATGGGATACATTGCAATTCTTAAATATTTTTCTTTTGGATCATTCTCATGTTAATATATTCTTTCTCTCTGCCACTCTCATTGAGTTCTATCATGTAAATATGAATGGTGTGGAATATGTTGGATTATGTCCACATTCAGAATGGGCTATTCACCATGCCATACACATTCCTCTTCGATATACCCCTTCCCCATGTCCTTTTCATATGTCGTTAAATTACATGACATTTTACAGAACTGCATGTGGCTTCAATCCCATCCTCATAGGATACGTTGGAATGCCCAGAACTTTCTTCTTCTGACCTAGCCCTGTTTCTTAAAAAATTCATCTTCCTTATGGTCACATGGTCAATGTACTCCATTGGTGGTATTTTTTGAGGTGTGGGCTTATATCCTCATACACATTGGGTTTTAAAAATCCATGCCACATACATCTCTCTTGAGAGATCCTCATTAACCGTTCATCCACTCATCTTCTCAAGACATATCCTATCATGTTAGACCACCGAACCTCTCTAAAAATTCCACAATGTGCCCAAATGCAGTGTGATTTGGGACCTAGAGTTTTTGTTTCTACATGGACATCATTTCATGTGTTTCAATGCTTTATGTTTCCCATCATTTGTGTATTCATCATCTTTCAAATATGAAAGTACCCCCTTTAATGACTTGGTTTCACACAACCTTGTCTCGCCTACCATCTTGGGCCAATGTCCCAGAGGAATTTCTACTACAATTTGACAAAAGACCAGCAGTGCGAATATGGTCAGCATTCAACGATTATTTTTTTGTTCCCATTTTAGGTCACACGATATGGATTCTATGTTAGAGAAACATAAAAAAGTAATAATCCATTGTTACAACTCCCCAATTAAGCTTTAAATATTGGTTGTGTGATTCACATCTCATTTCAATCCATAATGATCTTGTGGAAACACTCTCTTTTTTATCCCTATGTGTGCATTTTCGTGTTAATAGGATGAATCGATGGAATGGTATCAATCGTGGAACTGCATTGTTTCCCCTTTCTCTATATTCCACGTGTAGCAGAGATCATATCCGCCCATGTTTCCCACATAGATCATAGCTCACATTGGTTTAGGGACGTGGTCAAGGTTTACACATTCTTGAAAGAATCTCAGTTCTTTCGGTCTGAGCTCTTTTACCATAAATCAACAGCAACGGTCCTTATATCATGAAGTTAAATGGAATGATTTTTAGAACTACGTAAGGCTTGATTCTCAATATTATGGGATATGTTGGAATTCACATACATTTCCTCTTCAGGTCCAGCACCATATATCTCTAATCCTGCCCTCTTTTCGACCCCCATGTTTCGAACTCTTCCAAAATCATGTAGTGTGTTGAAGAATCTTTTTGTCCTCATTCAAGTTTGTGTTCGCAACAACTACACCTTGTTCCTCCCTTCCTAGAAATTTAGTCTATGGTTCGAGCTCCAGATCCACTATTTATCTATTTTTTTTGTCCCTTTGATCCTGACATGTATAGGATTTCATGGTGTGGTGTATGTGTTCTTATGTACTCATTTATTTTAGGACTATAATAGTTGCACTGCATAGTCCACCTTAAAAGCTAGTATCTCCACTTTCTATCCTTTTTTCATGATGTTAAACTGTGTGACCTTTTCCACAAGTACATGAAGAGTTATTTCCATCCTCATGGTATATATAGGATTTTTGAGACATCTGGTCTTCATATCCATCCCCCTGTATTTCAAATCCTACCCGATTTTTGGCCCCCTTGGCCCGAACTCAGTCAGAAGCATGTGGTGTGGTGCATATTCCATTATTCCTCATTCATTTCAGGATATTTACCACACCAAAAATTTCCTTTATGTGTAACCCCATCCTCAACATATGCTGTTAAAATACTTTTCTATCATACTCACCACATGACCCAAAATTATACATCATTTGAGGCCCTCACTAGAGTGATCCATCCAAGAAGAAGTCTTGATCATGGTACAGACTGATACACACACCACGTGAACTTTCCCCACGGTGGAGTAATTCCATCGGTGTTGGACATTATATGAAATTAGATAATTCCACCCCATGCATTGTGTGCCCATTATCCGTATCCATTTCCCCTAAAATCTGAAATAACCCCCTTAACATTTATGATGCTCGGCCTTAAGGCTCACCTACCATCATGGGTCAACAATATAGATGTTGGTGGATGAATCATTGAGTTCATACTCCTATTTCAAATACGGCCAATGGTTTACCCTCATTTGTGTATACCCATTTTAGGCTAACATGTGACAGATGCTGTGTTTTGAATTTGGTCAATAGAAATCATTTTACATCATTCCTTCCTCACTACATCTCAATTCTGATGGATCATAACTCACATTCCACATTCTCCATTATTGAAATGTATTACAAAACCACTAGATTCATCCCTATCATGCACTAGAGTATGTGGGAAAGAGTTCTTTCGCTTTTATGAGGATAATATTCCCCTGTAAAGACCCCTCTCTTGTTTCAAAAACACCATTTGATCATCCAGACCCATATTTTTCGAAATTTAACTGGTTATCTCATACAAAAAGTGACCAAAAATGTAGTGTTCTATTATTTATGACACAGGGTATGCCCTATGTGATCATAGGTATGGATCATTAATTACGTCACAATTATGGTCAAAATGCACTAAAATAAACAAGAAAAAAATAATCAGTCCTTGCATGTAATTAAGAATAGGAATGTAAAAAATGATATATAGGTTTATAAGTTTGTCCAAAATATACCCCATATAAATTATCTCCTTTGATCTATTTTTTCAGTCTTCCCACCTTCAAGCTCATATCATTGGGGACTCTTCATGCTCATTGATATCCTTCTCCTCATCAGCGACTCTAGAGTGGAACTCATTAGATTTGGAATGCACTCATGCCTACTCATCTTGAATATTAATAAATTTATGGCTTAACCATACTACTTGGTCTGGGGAATTCTCTAGTTGGGCCGTCAGCTATTCAATGAGCTCAGAATGGATCACGATAAATGCCATTATTTTTTTAATTCTATATAAGGTTTCATACTTCTTGCTCAAATTTTTCGAACATCAGAGTATTCTCTGACTCGTTTTGACACTGGGTAATATTGGAGCATTGTCTACTCTCTTATATTTTCTCTGACATATAAGCATGGATCATTATATGAAGAAGGTGAGCATCCACCCCTCTATTATAGAGAAGGAATATATAGGTGTAATGTTTCCTCATCTTGCTCATCCATTCTTCTTGTAACTGACTGAGATAGTGTTTGATGCACCTGTACACCTTGTGTCGTGTCATATGATTCCCCTCATCCGCATTTGGATCGGATTCGTCCATCTCCTTAGGGTTTTCAGGGATGTACTTAAGAAATGTAGCAAGGGGATCAGTGGCATGGACCCATTGTAGTACTCTCTATTTTTCAACGACATCACCCTCTCTGTCCTAGGGTTCAAGCCTCACATCACTATCACCCTTGATTTTTTCTTTTGGCTCACCATGTACTAGAGAGAGACTAGATTGAAAAGTTGTCTCTATAAGAGCTAGTGGAATCATGGGTAAGGATCTAGAAAATGTTCCAATCTCAACAGTTTTCCAAGACTCCATCCTTTTGATCACTGCATTGGGAACTGATATCCTGTTTAGATGAGTTCCCCAATAAAATATATGACCCTAAAAAGGAATAACCTACAATATCCATAAGCTGTGGTGTCTAGTGCCTGAGTCATGGTAGGAGATACCATCGCATGATATCCCTCGATAATTGAAAACTCTATCACTAGCAATGTCTCCTCATGAATGTCTAGAATAGATTTGGACTCAGAGGTTTATATTTAATTCATACTTTATGGTTCTTCGATTCCCACTTCAGCCATGGTTGGTTCCCATCATTCTCGATTCTAAAATAATGGTTAATGAGGATATTCTTCCACATCCCAGGGTACAACTTTGTCTCCTATAGGGAAGGATTACTAGGTATCATCGTTGATGTGTTCTTAAATAGCATAGAGTTTTTTTGTTATATTTGGGTTTGGAAAAGAGAAAGGCTACTGGAAGTAAGGGTTAAGACTCATCACGTTTAGTTCAACCAGTTCTGTGTCAGATAACTACTAGAAAAACTGTATTTATCAGTGCTCAAAACGGGCTTTAACAACACTAAAAAAGAACTGAAATTCTCAAAGATATTAAGGAGGGGGTCCCCTTTATTAGCACTAAAAATGATGATAAATTCCCACCATTTAGTAATATTAAATTTTACAGCAACAAACAACAACAAGACCTTTAAAAAAATTAGAATATCAACAATTATACACATGGAAAATTAACATATAATTCAGAAGGTAATTAAATCAAATATACAGATACAACAATTAAACCCATAAAACATGTATACCCATACAACAATTATCGTCAGACAACATTAACAAATAATTCATAAATTTATTAAATACATAAAAATTTCAATTCATAATTCAGGGGGTTGGGGAGTTGTTCAGGGGTTTGGGGTAGATTTCTAAGGAGGGTAGGGGTTTCCATGAGGTCAGGTGTGTAGGGGGGATGTGGTTGTCTAGGGGTTGGGGGTTGTCTAGGGTGGTGGGGGGGATCCATGATGGTAACTATGGGGTGGGGTGGGGTCCTGGGGGTTGGGGGGGCTTTCTAGAGGGTAGTGGTGTCCAAGGGGTGAGAGTGGGGGGTGTCCTGGGGGTGGTATGGTGTCCAGGGGGTGGGGGGTCCAGGAGTTTAGGTGCGCTTTCCAAGGGGGTGGGGTGGTGTCCAGGGGGTGGGGGTGGCTGTCCACGTGGGTGGGATCATCTTGGGGGTGGGGGTGTCCAGGTGGTTGGGTGGAGTCTAGGAGGGGTGGGGGTGTCCAGTTGGTGGGGGGATATCCAGGGTGGTTGGGGGGGCTTTCCATGGGGGTGTCAAGGGGGTGGGGTGGTGTCCAGGGATGGTGGGGTGGTGTCCATGGGTGGGGGGGGGGCTTTAATGGTATTAATGAAATGAAATTCATGGATTATAAAATTATTGGTATTTTTAAAATAGTATTCGAATAGTTTTTATTTCAAAAGTATGGGTTTACTTAGGAAAAAATGAATGCTTTGGTGTGTTTTCCACACGCCAGTAGTTGGTTTCGCTTAAAATTCGGTCCATTTAAATAAAAGAAACACTTTGAGTGATACAGGCCACACCATGCCTCAGATTGAGGTACTGCTGACTCTCCTTCATCATACATGACCCGTGGATCATTCTATTAATTTATCAACAAAATCTTAAAGCATCGGGATGGATTTCCGTATGTCAGTTGAGGTTTTCACTTAAAATTCTATCTATTTGAAATAAAATACAGACAAATTGGGTGATACTACCCGTATTTTTCCTCAAATTGATGAAATATTGACTTGAACATATAACACATGACCCATGGATAATTATCCTAAATTATCAACACAATCCTAATGCATTTGATCAGTATTTCGTATGTCAATTGTTGTTTTCACTTAAAATTCTGTCCATTTAAAAAAAACAGAGTGACACATTGAGTGATATCGGCCACACCATGCCTCATATTGAGGCAGTGTTGACTCATACATGTCACAAGTGACCCATGGATCATTCTTGTAAGGTATAAACACAATTTGAATGCATATGGTCAGATTTCCGTATGTTAATTCTTGTTTTCACTTAAAATTATGGCCAATTTAATCAACAGAGAGACACTTTGAGTGATAGTGGCCACATAGTGCCTTGTATTGATGAGGGGTTGTCTCATACCCATCAAACATGATCCATGGATCGTTCTCCTAAAGTATATACACAATTTCAATGTGTTTCCTCAGATTTTTGAACATCAATTGTTGTTTTCACTAAAAATTCTATCCATTTTAAATAAAAGTGGGATACTTTGAGTGATACAAGCCACAATGTGTCTCGAATTGAGGTCGGGTTGACTATTCCATGTCAAAAATGACCCATGGAAAAATATAATAAAATATCAACCCAATAGAAATGTGTTTGGTTGGATTTGTGTACGTCAGTTGTTTTCCATTAATATTTTGTCCTTTTTAAATAAAAGAAACACACTATGAGTGATACCGGCCACACCGTGCCTCATTTTGAGGCGTGGGTGACTCTTTCACATCAAAAATGACCCATGGATCATTCCAATATTGTTTCAAATACAATTGGAATGTTTTTGGTCTGTTTTCTGTATGTCAATTGTTGTTTTCACTTAAAATTCTATCCATTCTAAACAAAAGAGAGACACTTTGAGTGATACCAGCCACACCAGGTCTCATATTGAGGCAGGGATGACTCGCAAAAATCAAAAATGACCCATGGATAGTTCTCCTAATGTATCAACATAATATAAAAGTGTTTGGTGGGTTTTTTGTACGTCATTTTTTGTTTTCACTTAAAATTATGTCCATTTTAAACAAAAGAGAGAGACACTTTGAGTGATACCTGCCACACTGTGACTCAGATTGAGGCGGGGTTGACTCGTAGATGCCCCACATGACCCATGGATCATTCTCCTATTGTATAAACACAAAACGAATGTGTTTGGTTGGATATTAAGGTATATTGGATATTTTACTGGTTTTTCTTATCCACAGCCCAAAGAAAAGTTTAATATTGTTGGTTCATTTCATATGTTAAAATTAAAAAATGTCTTACTGGGGAAAGGTTTTTTTATTTAATAACAATTACAATATTCATATAATCATTTACATTCAAATTTTTTCCATCATTTGATATGATAAACACCTCTCAAAAATGGCCGCCAATTGTACACGTCCCCAAGTCAGATCTTCATGCTATTTGTGTACAATATTCCATAAGGTATGCATCCCAATTATTTCTGAACAAATATATATCATCTTGTAAATATAATCCATGTGATGATCGTTATTGTACATCAATATTAGGAGAAAAAACGGTTTAGAAATTTATTGTCACTCTATACTAGGAGTAGCAGCAAGAGTAACATCTTGAGAGACTTGTTCATCCTCGAGTTTAGGAGCACCAGAACTTGTAGAAGTCATTGACTAAAAAGGTGGATGAATAGTTAATTTAAGTTAAATAAATTCATAAATTAAAAGATATTAACATGAGATAAAAAGAAGTATATTACAAACAAAATATTACATGTTTTTTGAAATATTTTTTTTCAATGGATGATGGGATTTGAGACCTTTATCTATTATCCAAATACTTTCATTGTGGTATCCTATAACATACAAAATATCATCTACATTGGGACTACTACGAAATAATTGTGATGTGCCACTAAAAGAATCATCCTCAATTGAATTTTCATCCGACCCTTCAGTTTTTTTGGAAGATAATAGTACAATCGACCACATTCTATTTGCAGATCTAGAATATAAAATACTTTCACATTTTGTGATTCCATTATAAACTATTAATCTTTCTACCCTTCTTTTCTAAAATAAACTTTCACAAATCCCAATTCATCTATTTTAACACCATTGTTGTTATCAACCCATTTTCATTGAAAAATATAACATTTGAATGTCTTATAATCCAACTATAATATTTGTTTGATAATTCCAAAGTATGGAATATTCACATAAATTGGATTTATTTCCTTACTACCAGAAACATGCATCGATTCAGCCATAAGTTTATCTCTACTGTTTTTCATATTACTATATTCATCATGTTCAAGTGTATTGAATGTATAACAATTAATTACATAATCATTGTAAGATAATATGTACATACTTGGTTCAGTAGTTAGAAAAAGAAGTCATTCTAAAATTGAATTCATATTTTCAGAAAACTTCAAAAAAATATGGTCCTGAAACTATCCTATAAACTGGTGATTATGTTTATTTGATATACATATTTCATACCATAATGTAATAAACTATATATGAATTTATTTTTGGGTCTCAATATATAGAGCAGTCTTCAAGATGTAATGCCAAACATAAAGGCGGGCCTGATCCCAATTTGTAATATTGAGTGGGACAACATATATTCCAGAAATTCCATCATTCTCTATCCATCCAGTGTGACGTGATTTTGGGAGACCAATTATTTCCACATCAGATAATTTTTTGGCCCAGAATTCAATATCTTCCTCAACAGTATATCACTCTATAATACAACCTTTCAGCCGACTTTGATTTTATATATACACTTTAAAAATCATAATATACATATCAATGGGGTAAATCCATCTCTAGTGAATAGGACCAAAAATTCGAGTCTCTTAGACCAAGAGAACCATCATATGAAGCATCATATTAATGAATGATGGTGGGAAGAACATTTATTATTCAAATAATATGATAATAATTTCTCATTCCATAGCATGCAACTTCGCTGGGTCAAAAACATTACTGCTGATAGCTTTGAAAAAGAAAAAATGATTGGATAACATATGATGAACATTAATTGTAAAAATGAAACATAAATCTATAGGAATTAAATCATGCATCCAAACATGCCAGTCATGTGATTTCAAACCTTTTAGCTTCAAATAATTCATTGACACAATGTTCTTGATATTTGATGAATACCCCTCTCAAACCATTACATCATTGAAGATGTTTCGAAACTGATATCTCTCATCACTGGAATGAGTGTAAGCAGTTGGAGGAAGAAAAATTAGACTTTAACCCTTCAATGGAGCCAACGGTTCTCATTTTCCAATGTCAACCATGTCCAACCTTGCTGAAATTCTATCCATTGCTTTTTCCTGGGTAAATTTAAAATGTTCTGATAATACTGTCTCATACATTTTTTTCTTAATGTGCCTCATCAATAAAATGCATCACATACTGAATATTCTAGTATGGTAACTCAAAAACATCATTTATATCTCCAAAGGGTTTTCTTAAGTTTTTTTGTAAATGGTTTACCAAAAATAGTTGTCACATCTTTTATATTATCAAGTAGTTGATCACCTGTTAGTAGAGACAATGTTGTGTGTTGTTTTGAAATTCCATTGAATGATGTCGTCCAATATTGGAACTTATGTCGATAGGTAGACATCTATGATATCATAGAAACACATATTTCAATGAATTTTTAAAATTAATTGATTTCGTATCTTCTTTTAACATGGGACATCCTTGAGTTCCATTAATGCTATAGCCTAAAAAATTCTATAAGTAGGGAAATAATTTATCTATCTAAATAACACTTCTCTCAATGTGAAATATTCTATTTTATAAGAATTATACAATATAACACTTGAATCCTACAATAACATAAAATCTTCAATCAAAGGATACAAATAAACATCAATATAGTTACCTGGTAGTTTTGGTCATGATATAAGCATAGATAACATGATGAATTTCTATTTCATGCATAACCCGGGTGGAAAGTTATATTTTACCAACATAATAGGCCATGTACTATGTGTTCTTGTTTGTAAACAAAAAGGATCCACTAAATATCTAGATAACACAAGGCGAAGGTTTCTTGTCTCATTTCCAAATTCAGGATACACATGATCAATTATATTCCATTGAGGAGAGTCGGATGAGTGACATAATTTCCCATATTTATTTCCTTTATCTGCTTTCCATAACAATTATCTTCTAGTTTTTTCACTTTCTTATAGATGTCTAAAACATGAAATTATTGGAATGTACCTTACTACTTTTGTAGGATTGGATTCATATTTCTTGTATTGGGAATGATGATACTTTGGGCATTATTTAAGTGATTTTTTCTCCTTGGGAAACAATATATAGTATTTCAGGCAAGCTTGTATTCTTTCAGAAATCATACCCATCGAGCACAACATTCATTTAGCTTCATATGTCTGGTTTGGGAGCTCATTATTTTCTCGGAGCATGTCATTCATGATAGAATTTCATTTCGTAAAACTAACATCACTACATCTGTTTCCTTCTTTCAATTTATACAACTTTAGTACAGCTGACAATGCTGTATATTTAGTGCATCCAACATAAAGTGGCGTCTTTTCACAAATCATTAGCATCTCAAAAATTTTTAGGCAATCACAAAGATCATATTCAACTTTCCTTATCATTTCTTCAATTTGATCTTCATCAACATTGTCATTTGTAATCACATCCTCCATAAAGTTTTCTTTATTATCCATATTTGTAATCATTGATGATCCATAAAAAACAGTTTTATCATTGCCAGTATCTACATACACTTTTAATATGGGTTTATTCCAACATTTATAACTCCGATCTATTCGGTGACATGTCAAATGTTCTTCCAAATCCTTTGGATTAATTATTTTTGAATAACAACAATATAAACATGAACAAAGGATTTGGGGAGGATCTGTTATGTTATCCTTTACAAACATGATGAACTCTTTCACTCCATTCTCATACTCTATGGTAAAATGAATAGAATCCATCCAATATATATTCATTTCCATCCTATTTGAATATGAAATATTATTATTTATGATTAAAATACCTAAAAAAAGAAATTCAAATATAGTAGAAGAGAACCACTTATAAAAATATAGATTAATAGAGCCTTACCATTTCAAATAAATATTTGGAAATCAATAAAACTAGGATATCCCCCCTTCCCCCAATAATAATCAACACACTAGCTAGCCCCCTGACCAATACTTCTAGAACCCACCATCCTTACAGCAAAACATTAAATATCCTTTTAACCACCCCTACCAGCCACCTCATTCATTATATAAAAATCACATTAAATATCCCATAAATATTGAACGAACTCAAATAAAATGAAAACAAGGATACAATTTTGATGAGAAAACTAATATAGTATATACATTTCTAAACATGACGGGGTTTTCAGGGGAGAAAAATAACATTGGATTATCAAAAATTATAATAGAATATCACATGATTTGTTACCCAAACTAACCTCGAAAATAGAAAATTGAGGTTAGTGAACGTAAATTCTATCCTAAACATCTAAAGGATACGCAATAATTCTCCCTCACCTTCCCCAAACTTGTAACTAGCATCCATAGACACATATTACATCCCTCTATTAAAAATCACATTTACATACAAAGGGATAAACAAAAATCCCTTAGTGTTAAAAAACTCACACATGAGGGGGAAGGACCACGTCGACCATCCCTATCCAAAACTCAAACCTCCTATCAAACATCCTCTTAGTAACTGTTAATAACTTTTATAATATTAATACCTACAAGAAGTAAATTACCTCCCAAAAGTATACCCTTTAGATTATAAAATATTTAATCCATTTAGGTAAAATAGAAACATCCTTCATTTTTTATGAATCATTAAATTTGGAGAAAATACTAACCAACTCAATAAAATTAAAATATTATGAATAATTTGAATTTAAAGAGAGATAATAATTCCATTGAATATAATTATACGGACTATTTAGTATCAATTAAAAAAGGGTATTGGTTAATAAAGTGAAGAGGTTAATAACACATGATAGAATCATGCCTAGAATCTCAATCCAAAGTCACCACATCAAAAAAAAAATTATCAACTAAAACATGACCATCTTTGTAAAAAAACTACACCATAATAAATATTTTCATAATAAAAAAAAGAAAATGGATGAGGATGAGTGGATAAATCACTAATGATCAAATATGGGACGATGATAATCTAACAACGTCGAATGGAATCTCGCACACATGAAATAGGGTTCGTAGGGAGGAGGAAAAGTAGGGTTCGTGGGGAGGAGGATCTATAGAAGGGGTTTGAGGGAAAGCATAAATAGTAGGGATAGCGGAAGTAGATTTGGGAAGTGAAGGAAAAGTGGGGTAGCAGGGACGGAGAAGGGCTAGAAGATGCAAAGTAGGGTAGTGGTGGTGGATTGGAAGTGGCGGCGGAGCGACAACAGCGACGGAGTGGCCCCAAAGGTGTAGTAGTGGCCGACAAAGAAAATACTGGGGGAGGGGAGTTGTCACAAGGGTACAGTCTTGTGAGAGATTAAGGGAATGATAAACAGAGGACACTGTGCACCCTATTTTATAAAATGGGAATATGGTTTTATCCGTTCTAAAATTTTAGCACTGATAAAGTGTTCTCTTTATCAGAGTTAGAAATGATCTGATAAAGATCACCCTTTAATAGAACAAAAATTTTTGTGCTGATAAAGTAACAGAAACGTCTTACATACATTCTATAAAAAAGAACATTCACATACAAAGGGATAAACATCAATACCTTAGGATTTATGAACTCACACATGAGGGAGAAGGACCACATCAACCTTCTCTATCCAAATCTCAATCCTCATATCAACCCTCCTCTCACAAACTTTTAATTACTTACACAATATTAATACATTCAATAAATAAATTATTTTCAAAAATCATGACCTTTATATTAGAAAAATTTAAATCCATTTAGGTAAAATAATAATGTTCTTCCTTTTTTTCTTATGAATCATTAAATTTCGGAAAACACACTAACCAACTCAATAAAATTCATATTTTCAAAATAATATGAAGGTAAGGAGAGATAAATAAATACATTGAAAACAATTTAACTAAATATTTTAGTATCAATTGAAATATGGTATTGGTTAATAATTGGATTAAGTGAATAACCCTGGACATAATCATGCAAAGATTCTCAAACCAAACTCACTAAATCCCAAAATTTTATCAACTAAAACCAGACCATCAACCAAAATAAAACCACAACATAATAAATATTAGCATAATAAAAAAAAGGAATAGATGAGGATGAGAGGAGAAATAACCAAAGATCAAAAATTTGAGGCTGATAATCTGACATTTTCGAAAGGAATCTCAAACACTTCAAGTGGGGTTCCTGGGGAGTAAGGTCGAGTGGGGAGGAGGTGAAGTAGGGTTCGTGGGGAGGAGGATCCATAGAAGGGGTATGAGGAGGAGTATAAGAAGTAGGTCTAGAGGCATCATATGAGGGAAGCTCCGGTAGAGTAGGGCGGCGACGACGAAGAAGGGATACAAGCAGAGTGGCAGCAGCGGCAGAGTGGCAGTGGCGGCGGAGTGGCGGCCGACAATGAAGAGATCGGGGGGAGGGGGATGGGAGTTGTCACATGGGTAAAATACCATGATATCATATGGGAATGATAATTTTTGGGCACTATTAGCCTATATTATAAATTGAGACTATGGTTTTATCAGAGCTAGAAAAGAGCAGATAAAGGATCCCTTTATCAGTGATAAAATTTTAGCACTGATAAATGGGGACATTATCAGCTCTTTTGTAATGACAATAAAGGGTCACTTTATCATCACATTTAACTAGTGAAGATAAGTAGTTACCTTTATCAACTTATTTTTCTTAGCGATGATAAAATATGGTTCTTCCCTTGCCCATTTTTGTAGTAGTGGAGCCATTGATTTCACAGCTCCCAAGTGGGCTTCATGGGAGGAAGAATAATTCATGAGGTCTCTCACCTCATGTAACTTCACCCAAATCTCCTATTACCCCTCTTTCTCTTCTCTATATTCCTATTTTATTTTTTCATCTTCTTCATCCTCTTCCTCTTTTTCTTCCATGTCACTGTCTTCCCCAAACGACAACTTTTATGGGTCTTGTTCCTATACAACCATCATTTTCACCTAGATGTGTGTCTATTTATATATCCCTTGTTGGTATGCATCCATATCCATGGAATTTCTAGTATTAATTTTGGTGATGAATATTTACCCTATACTCCACCAGGATGGTCCCTATGTCTAGTAATTCGATCCCAGAGCGCACAAGTATCTGCCATATCTTTTTGGTGGACATTTATTGTCGCATCATCCTCGAGAAAGACAACATGGATGAGAAGATAGAATTATATATTAACATTAGGAGGTTCCATAGTGGTTTCTAAGAGACATCCCTAGTTGTTCCACGTGGCTGCCCATGGAAGTACCCCACTTCAGAAAGAGGAGGCCCATTCTCCCCTTACAATGCTCCCGCCAATGAAATTCAAGCCTGTGTTATTCCATCCACATGGATTATTCCTTGTCTCACCTCCTCAGCATAGCCTAGTATAAATTGTTACTATCCGGACTCCAATATAGATTACATTATATCTAATATGTGTTTCTGAATAATCACCTCTTGGTTCTTTGGTGTCCAATGGTCTGTATAATCTTTTGATACACCAATATTGACATCGGTAGGGGGAGGGTGATGTCTTCACCTGAGCATGAAGTCATTAACATGAGCCAAATATGGTGAATAATGAAATTATTTCTCTCTTCACAACCCACTATTTTTAATTTCTTCAAAATATTCTATATCCACCCAAACTGCCTCGTCATCACATATGGTACAGAGATGATTTTTCAATCAATATGGGCTACCAGCACACAACCAATAAAGTTTTGTAATTACTCCCACTGATCTAATGGGCCCTAAAAACATCTACCATCTGAAAATCTATGGTCTGAAATGGATTAATGTTGATGTTTCTATGGCTTCCAATCTTGAGCTTGATCTCTTCCTCTTTAATCGTTAGTGGGTGAAAACCAGAAATATTTAGTAGAGATGGTGACATAGTGTCTCTTGGAGGGAGAATGATATTTGAGAAGACATTCCCATTGTAGTGATCTGCAACCTAGCCATGAAGAATCAAGAACAACCCCTATATAATTCTGGGCATGCTTCCCCTCGAGATGCATCCCAAAATATTGTGTGGCCTGGCTAGTATAGAAACCCCCAGATTAACCTTGTTCTTCGCCGCCATGATTCCAGCCATCACTAAGGTTCATAGGTAAACCCCCATCATAGTGTTATAACTTTTATTATCCACCCACATATAAATAATGCACGAAACCCTTAATATCATACATATGGGTCTTGAAATTCATATATGAAAATCCCAAGGATTTTTACTTACCTTCTTGTATGAAAATACAGAAGGATCCTACCTTCCCCCACTACGATGTGGTCATGAACTACATCTCCCATACTGACATATTCACTTCTTTTTCCAATGATAGAAATAGTATTAACCTTACCGAATAAGATATATTCTTTAGGATGTACATGATCAACAACTTCTCTTTAGCGAGCTCCAACAGTTGCCTTGTCAGAATAGGGGTGCACTACCCGTTACCCCAGACATTCTCTGTTGGAAGGAATTCATCATATTGGAACCTCAACAGTGGAATTCTCCCAATGAAATGAAAATAACATAGACTGATGCCTACCTCTATGTGGTGGAGGTTGAAGGTATTTGTGTCAGGAGTCCATAGACTAAAGTGCTCTGGTACTAGGTCCTGACAATGGTAGAACTAAAACGGTGGTGTCCACGTATCATCAAAAATACAAATAGACCACAGATCTTCCCCGAACTCCTCACATGTTTAGCGTACCCAGTACACATATTCCCATTCAATTGTAAAATATACCCTAGACATGATTTCCTATTAATTCTATCATTTTTTTCATCACTAATACTGCTTCTGAAGGTTCTCCTATAATGAGTTGAAGGTTCCTTATGAATCACATTGCTTCATACAATGGTCCTAGTTTTCAGATTCAAGACATAGATGGCTATATTTTGTTTTTCCTTGGAAGGATTATCATCATTCATGATGTTGAAATATGGAAGGCTATATTCGTGTGTTATTTATGATTGTGGCGTATCAGTCTTAAAGCCTGGCATCAACACCTCCTCCAAAATATTGAAGTTCCATACCAACAGACTGGCACATACTATATAATCGTATTTATCTCATGTTAGCATTCCAAAAATCATTTTATTATAAGACACAACTCTTTTTACGTGATGAATCTAAGGGTTTTTTTATCATTTCAGTCCTCTATATAGATATTGTAGTCTCCCTTTTAGGGTCATACTGTTCACCAGCCATCTCAGTTGTGGTTTCAAATTCACAAAAAGATGTGTGTGAAAGAAAATGGGATCGGCATGAAAGAAATCATGTTGTGTAAAATACCAGCCTCATTTGTGGAAGAATACCATTATGTCAGGTGCACACAGTAGGGGATGACATCGTGAATCAGTCAGCACGTGCGCACAAAACCCAGACCAGTTGCGTTAACTTTCACATAGAAATGATTATTTTTCATCCACATGAGCAGAAACAATTTTCGAATGTAAATTTCAAATTGGGGAGAATTCCCCCCCTTTAGGGCATATATAGGCTTAGACCAACTCCTTCGTGTGTGAGAATTTTTTTTGCACGCCAAATATCCTTTTTTACATGCATCAACGAACATTTTCTCTACATTTCGACATGACCCTTAAAATATGACTTCCAGGTCCCCCTTTGCTCCTATTTCTAAGATGGGAAATTTTTTGATGCTGAATTTTTGATAGGGATATGAATGGGAACTATTGAGAAACCCAATAGCATATTCGGAATCCACAGAAAATCCTGTGACACCTGAGAGTGGTGCACACATGATGGAAGGGATGGACACAAGATTGTAAATCGAACAAAAACATGTATGCACCCAATGTGATGTCAAAGGGAGTGTTCCATAGAAACAATCCAAATACCATCCATGTAAATGGAATGAATAATGATTTCTTAGAACACAATATTTTCATATGCTCACAAGCTCTTCTGTGCCCAATGCGACATAAAATGGCCTCTTGTGTACAACTCCTCCAGAGCGCAGGCACCGATGTTTTAGAATATAAATAGATGTGTAATCAGAACCCTTTGGGGGACTATGATGAAAGATGAACAGATTCCCTTATGTGTTAAAGTCCACACTTCCTTGACCATACGAATGACATGGCCTCAAGTTAATGGTGAAGGACCCCAAAAAAACATATGAGCAGAGGGGTGAATTAGGGTGTCAACCTTTTCTTTTTAATGTTGTAGGTCTTGTTCCCATGTTGGTAGGAACATGTTAAATATGTCAAACTATTGAATGAAGGGAGTTGACACAACACTTTTACTTTGTTCACCACGAAGGGCTATGTCCAATGTGTGTACACCAAAAGTGTTTCGGTCGTACCAAAATACACTAATAATCACTAGTTTATTGATTACTAGTTTCAGTCATAGAAACTCTATGCCAGGCACCATGCCTTTACAAAGGTTAATGTAATACTTATTGAATACCTTGGATCTCCTCTGTCAACTCCCCCAACCTCACTACCTTGAGTGAAGTAGAACTCATTTTATCGATATGATTGTCTCTTCAATAGATTTTACTTGATTTCTTTGTCTCTATTCAGCATGAGACACTACATTCATCAAAGTTCCTAAATTGAAGCACTTGAAATCACTGAACCACTAAACTGGATAATCAGAAGCCTGACATATGCATATCACCACACATCTACGCAATTCCCCAACATGAACGCAATATTTTGGAGTTGTCACGAATGATGAATTTGGTGCAACCCTTAACATTCGCACAACTGACTCGGAGGGATCACTTGGTATTTTTAGACTAAAGGAACACATTTCATGCAAGATTTACTCTCTTCAAATATTTCTTGCAAAAATCATTCACACGGCTGAGCTACCTGATTTTCAAGGGAAAATTATTATGTCTTCCTTAAGGTTTTCCACATATTTATAGTCCATTGATGACCCAATTTGCAAGATCCCGATGTGTTTTCATTGGGGTGCGTGCATTTCACATTGAGCACTAAAAAACCCCTTTTGATGTCGCATTGGGAGTGAAAACCCTTTAACATAACAAAATATTCTGTGCACTCCTATTTTTAGCAATGGAAAACCTTGGTTCCAACACTATCCCCCTTTATAATTGTTGGTAACCACTATATAAATTTAATTTACCACTAAGTACAAGAAAACCAAAAATTTAAGATTCAACTCAGCCAACACTCTATGTCTATGTGAGTAATTCTCGGTATAGAAAACATGAGTGAATTCATGAACGTTTCTCCATTTTTCATCTAGAGTCACCACAGTGATCTTCCCACTCTATCCAGAGTCACCACACTGATAATCCCACTCTAATTCTCAATGAATTTATACATATCATCCCCTTGTAAATAAACCAATAGATCGATGATCTTACACAAATGAGGTCATAAAACACTCCCACTGGATCGTATCTCCCCCAAACCTCCATATGCACTAGGAGGTGGCTGAAAATTGAGGGTCAATCGATGTTTCTCAAAAATAGCCACTGATAGTGGCCTAGTAAGGATATTAGCCACTTGCTCATCAGTTCTCACATGATCCATTCTAATCAAACCATACTCAACTTTTTCCTTGATAAAGTGATATCTGATTTAAATATGTTTTGTAAGATAATGTAGAACATGATTGTTTGTATGATCAATGGTGATCTTGTTATCCCAGTTAATCGCTATTGGTTGTTTCTCCACATCACCAATATCTGTTAGTTGTTGCTTCATCCATAACAGTTGATTTCATGCCATTGCAGCTAAAATATACTCAGATTTAGTAGTACTAAGAGTAGTAATTTCTTGTTTCATTCTCAACCAACCAACACATTTCTACCCAATTTAGAATGCTCCACCTCTTGTGGACTTTCATTCCACTACAACGCCAGCCCAGTCAGCATCAGAAAACATTAATAATTCACTTTCCCTTCTTGCAGCAATGTATAACCCAAAATTATTAGTACCTTGAATGTACATCATGATTGTTTTTACTACTGGCATATGTTCCTCTTTTGGATTACACTGAATGAGTTCCACTATCATGTTGCAAAGACAATGTCTATCTAGGTTGATATTAGGTACAACAAGATCCCAATGATCATTATTGTACATTGTGGGATCTATAGAGGACCCATCATCATACTTTTAATGTTTAGTTCCAACCGCAATCATAGTTGACATTAGTTTCAAGTCATGTATATTAAATTTCATCAGTAGATCTATTCCATACATTTCATGAGAAATGAACGTGTAAGAATTCTTTAAAATCACATACTGTCATAAAAAATATGTGATCATCCCAATCATAGAAAGTTAAAATTATTATTTCATGTGATTGGTGAATTCATATATTGATTCATGCATGCTACCACCAAATATAATTTCATCAACGTAAAATAGGACAATGAACCGATCTTTTGGATAATTATTCACATGCAGATTTTGATCTAATCCTCTGATTTTTAATTCAAGATTCTTTTGATAAGAATCCAACCAGAAGTACCATGATTGTGGTTCTCATTTCAATCAATTGAGTGATTTCATTAGTTTTAAATCCATTGTTTCATTAGTACCAACAATAATACCCACTGGTTGTTCTATGTAGACTTCTTCTTCGACAAAACCATTCAATAATTATGTCTTGACATACATTTGATATACTTTAAATCCTTTTTAGAGTTACATAGATAGGAAAACCCTTATTGACACCATTCTAGAAATGGTAGAAAAGGGTTCTTCAATTTCAACACCTTCAATATGGGAATATACTTTATATAATAGTCATTCTGTATTTATAATAATACTTCCATGCCCATATAACATGTTCTTGAAGATCAATTTTGTAACAATCACATTGTGATAGTCACGTCTCTTGACAAGATCACATGACTGATTCTTATCAATCTGAGATAACTCGTCATTCGGGAATTGACTCAAAATTCATCCTTTGGAGCTTCTTCAAATGAGTAAGGCTCCACAACAGGCAGAAATTCAGATTGTGTGTTATTCCTCATTCTAATTGTTTGTGTGGGTGCACTACTATCCCCAATTATGTTAGATGCATAAATATCAGATCTTTTATTTCTCTTGTGAGGTTCTGTCGAATTGGCCCCATCCATTGTTTTCGCATCAGATTTATCTTCTATGTCAACATCGTGACATGACTCCTGAGTTTTTTGTACAACACCCTATATTTCTTTTTTTTACTATACCTTCACTTTCATTCTGACTTTTTATCACATCAGCATATAATATCCTTGAAGGATTTGTGTTTTTATCTTCAATGATCTTAACATCACTGTTTTCCCAAATCCTTCCTAATCTCTTGTGGAAACACTTGTAGGCATTACTATTCATTGTGTATCTATGTAAAATACTTTCATATGCATTGTCTCCATACTTCCCTTCATTTCATTCTTTGTTTCTGATTAAGCATTTACTTCCCAAAAACCAAAAGTATCTCAATGAGGGCCTCCTTCTATACGATAACTAATATAGTGTCTTTGTGTCACCCATATAAATTCTTGTTAGATTTTGAATATACACTGCAAATTCAGCTTCATATTTCTAGTAATGTCATGGAATACAACTCTCAATCAGCATAACCTGTGCCATGTAATTCACCTGTCGATTCTTGCCTTCAGCAAATCCATTTTGTTGTGGAGTTCTCACTAAAGCAACCTCAATTCATATACAATCATTATTTATGTATTTTTCAAATTCAATGGACGCGTATTCCCCAACATTGTTAGATCACATCACATTGATTGTTCATCCAATATTAATCATTGTGATTCGACAATGTTTTTTTATACACTCAAGCACTTGTCATTTACTACGTATAACCATTTCACATTCTATTCTTCTATAATCATATATGAAAAGGATGAAGTACCTTTCTCCATGATTTATGAAAACGTTTAACATGCCACATAGGGCTGTATGAATGAGATAAAGAAGATGAGATGCCCTTCTCTTCTTTGGCTGATATGAATTACAAACCATCTTATAAATAATGCAAGCATCATAAGATTTTTCATGTTCACACTTCAAGTTGGAAATGTCCATGAAAATATTCAGTTTTTTATATTTTCTCCATGTCTTGTTAATTGATGTTCCCTAGTCTCTGATTCCACAAGTTATTTTATTCTTCAACATTCATGTAATAATTATTTTCTTTACTATCAACCTGATAAAGGTTGACTTCTATTCTATATCCTTTTATAAGTTAATTTGTAATATTTTCATTTAGAGATCATCATTGATGATTTAAAGTGACTATATGTCCTGATTCACAGAGTTGACTCAGACATAAAAGATTATGATGCATACCATCCACATAAAGAACATCAGATTTCTTTAGCTATCAATTAGCTAGCTCAATACTTCTATAACATTTTATCTTCAATGCACCATTGCTACCAAACCACACTGTTCCATCGACCTTTTTCTTGATATACATTAATATGTCTTCATTACCTATCATGTGTGATGAAAATCCACCATCATAAATCCAGTTGCTATTACTCATTGTAGCCTTGAGGACTACTTCTGCAAGATTGTATTTTTCAATTTTCTTCTTTTTCTTCCATGATTTATTGTGTTGTTTGTAAGAAATTTATGGAATTAAAAATCTCTCGTCTATATACAAGGGTTCATCATAATGAATCTCTACATCCAAATGGGAAATCCAATTTACAGAAGAAACATAGTCTTGTTGATGAACATTGACATTTCTCTGACATCAATATGAGGTGTCTATTTTAATACTCTACGTGAAATAAATTTCTTTATGGACAATGTTAGATCAATGATAACAATATCAATAGAAATGTTTTCTTCTAAAAGAATTAGGATAATAATTTTTTCTCCATTGATGAACTCCTATCTCTTATCCATTCAAATACCTCCTTTCCTCTTTCCAATAAGTCATGGTATGGCCTAGATATCCACAGAACTGACACTTCATGAGGAAAGATTTCTTCTCACTTCTATTTATACACATTTATTCATTTATGGGATAGTATTTTGATACTATTCTATTCTTGGAGGCTTGATCATAGTCTTACATTCGTCATTCATATTGAATATGGGGTTTATTTTTTATAACATCAGGTGATTTCTCCACATCACCCACTTTCATAATGCATTTATTTTGGTCACATTTATTTGCAGCATTTGATTAGTCATCCTCACAACAGATTCCACTATTTACCATGTAAGAAGAACATTTACCTTTCAAAATCATTTCAACTACATTAGAATCAGGTTTCTCTATCTCCAACAACCCATTATTTGAGAACAATCTAAACTGTATTTTCTTCTTTAATTCGATTGAAATTGTTTCACTCTCAAATTTACTCATAAGAGTTAAAAATTACTCTTCAAGTCCCTCATTAGTCTTGGTCTTTTCTTCCAGTCTGGTTGTGAGGTCATTTATGACCTTTTTATACTCTTCAATTCTCAGCTTCAGATCCACTACATCATCCATGGTTCTAATAATTTTATAGTGCACTATAAAAAATTCTTCCTGATGTTCAATTTCAGATTTGTGATGATCAACATAATTAGATGATTCTTCTACAACTGATTTTATCTTATTGAAAATATTACATTTGATGTTAAACTTACTAATAGAGTCATTAATTTGCAACTCGGGATTAGAATTAGTTGTCAACTGATTTTGTCTACCATTATCTATTAATGGTTCTGATTCTTCAACAGTGGCTGTCCTGGAAGAATGGTTTCCAGTTTTACATTATGGTTCATCTCCTTCACAGAATTCATTATCATAATCTTCCTCTTCACAGATAAAACTCTTCCCTAGTACTTTCATTGTAGATTTGACGTCTCCATTTTTTGAAAAACATTTTCTGATGATTCGCAATTTTTTTTATCTTAATTATCTTAATCATTAATATTTTTTATAAACTGAGAGGAAATGTTCCCAAATTTTCCACAATGAATGAATAAATGGGGAAACATCCCATTGAATTTCACTTTTCTCTTTTGGAACATCATGGTAATGAGAGAAAAATTTCTTTTTCCTCATCATCTTCACCATTACTATATTTTGAAATTTTCAGTTTCTCCATGGCCTTGGATGGAATTATCTTTCTCATTCAATTTGTAGAATCTTCTGGTTTGACTCTCATATCATATGCCACTATGGTGCTTATCACATCATCTAGAGAACGTTTAGAAGGATCTCTTTCCACAAGGGATGACCCCATTGCATTGTACATGGGTGTACGTATTCTTTATATTTTTTCACAATATAAATGAATTTGATTTCTTATCCTAGACCCAGAATTTCTCCAACCACATCAGCAATTCAACTGAATAATGACTCAATTCTACAAAAATGTTCAAGGGAAATGCTACCCATTTATCAGTGCTAAAAAGAAGTGACGATAAATTCCCCCTTTATGAGAACATTTTATAGCACTCATAAAGGGGACCCCTCTATCAGCGCTTCTTTTATTAGCACTAATAAAGGAGGAATATATCAATGCTTTTTTATACAACGGATAAATTATATGTTTCAAAAAAAATGAAATATAAAATATTGTTATATAAGTATATTTATATTTATATAAATATAATATATTTTTTTAAATATGTTTTAGATATGTATAAATAGAATATTACATTTTATATAATAAATTTAGTGAAAATGAATTTAAAATATTTTTAAGAATATTAATAATTAAAACTTTGATAATTATTAATGATTAAAAATCATTTAATGACAATTGGAAGACAAAAAAATAAAAAAAATTAATAAAAGATCTAAAATAAGTTGAAAATATAACTCAAAATTCAAATGGACATAACTTTTGATCCGAGTGTCCGTTTGAGCTCTAGAACATATCAAATCATAGTCTGCGATGATATCTACGCGTTAATGACCTAAACAAATCTTCTGTCACATTTTTCAAGGCCAAAAAAGGCCAATAAGGACTAAAAAATGAGTTATTATTCGAGATACCTCGATTTTTTAATTTTTAAACAATTATAACTTCTGATCTAGATGTTCGTTAGGTCTATAACACATATCATATCGAAGATTGTTTCATTATCTTTGATTTGACTAGTTTTATAGTTGAAATGGGCTTCTAGATTATATGGTATGTTTGTTTTAACATTCTATGGTATTTCAAATACACAAATATATGTATTTATTCGTAAATATATATGTGTGTCTTTGTGTGTGTGTGTGTTGTATATATGTATGTATGTATTTATTTATTTATTTATAAACACAAATAAAAAACATATTTCTTTAATGTATATAAAACTAATATTATAAGTATATTTTAATATACATATAAATATAATGATAAAAAATTATAACTAAAAATATATATAAATAAATATAAATATATATTAATATACGAATGAATAAATATATACTAATAGAAAAATAATTATATTTATATTAATATGAATCTATAATAATATACTAATAAATATAACAATATATATATATATATATATAAATAGATATATTATTAAATAGAGATAAAAAAAAATTGCATAGAGGTAAGGGTGAAGCCACGAAAGGAGGGAGGTGGTGAGTTTGAGTTCAGGTAGAAGCAATTGGGTGTGCACTTGTAGAGATGTGAGGGAAGGGAAGCACACGAGAGTGTGTGAAGGGGGGTCCACCTAGTGATGATAAAGGGGGGGGGGGTCAAGCATTGTTAAAATCTCACCCACATTATATAATGTTTTTTATTATTATATTTTTTTACTTTTATCAGCTCTATTTAAAAGTGCTCATAAAGAACCCTTTTATTAGTGCTAAAAACACTGATTAAGGGTTCTTTTATCAGGGATTTCTTTAGTGCTGATAAAAGGGGTCTTTATCAGCACTTTTCAGAGCGCTGATAAAATGGACCCCCTTTATACTCTCCTTGATTAAGAGTGATTTTTTTAGCGATGTTAATCATCTTTTCTAGTGCTGATAAATGCCATATCTATAGTAATTACTATTCATTCTCATCTGGATGCATCATCAGATTATCAAACCTATTGTATATGACTTTTAGTTTCGTCTCATTCAATATTCCATCTCCTTCATAATGTTTTTCATGTTTTTCTCGAATGGATATTGCTGAGGTGCAACGGATCACATTTAAATTGATCTGATCAGAAAAGGATGTGGTGGGAGCATTATATGCTTCAACATCTTAATCAAGATTTTTTCTTTCAATATCAGTCATAGTTAGGCCCATTGGATCAATAATATGTATTCCTTGAACAGTAGAAAAAACATCTTATATTCCACGATATATTAGATGAGATCTCATTATGTAATTCTAGATCTGAAAATTAATTCCATTTAAGTGATGGACACCCATGGCATAGGATTAATTCTCCATAATTGTATATTATTGGTCAAACATCAGTTAACCTCACTCGGATACCACTTGAAGGAAGCTCCAACACTCGAAGAGGGAAGGGATGAATCTCGATGACATATTTTTCTTTTAAAGTTTTGTTTATCTTGTTCCCAAATTGGTAGGAACTTGTTAAATATATCAAAAAAATTAAAGTAAGGTTTTGGTACGACACTTTTACTTGGTTTACCAAAAATGGATACGTCCAAGGAGCATATGCAGACAATGTATAGGTTGTGCCAAAATACACTAATAATAAATAGTTTTTGGATTACAAGGTTTGGTTATAGACACTTTGTGCCAGGAAATCATCATTTACAATGGTTTAGGGAATACTCACTACATCCCTCTGATCCCCTCCATCAACTCCCATTAGCTCACTTCCTTAAGAGAAGTAAAACTCATCTTATCAACATGAAATTATCTTCAATATATTTTCATGGAAGTCTTTATTTCTATTTAGCATTAGACACTTCATTCATTGAGTTCCTAGATTGATCCAGTTGAAATAACAGAACCACTTAACTAGATAATCAGAATCTTATAAGAAGCATAACACCACACTTGCACGCAATACCACATCTTGCATGCAATATTTTGGAATTGTCGCGAAAGATGGATTTCGCGAAACACCTAATTTTCATGCAACCCTTATCTTTCATGAAACTACCCCGAAGGGTTAAAAAGGTATTGTCAGACTAAACGAACGCCTTGTGTTCCAGATTTACTATCTTCAAATCTTTCACATGAAAATCCTTCGGATGCAAATCATTCGTGTGGATGAGCTATTAAATATTCAATTGAATATTATTATATATTCCTTGGGGGTCGCCTCATATTTATAGGGCCTTGAGGAACTTATGAACATGATCCTGATATCTTTTTATTATTCCAAGTACGTTTCACATTGAGTGTACAAAACACATTTTGACCTTGCATTAGGCGTGAAAACCCTTTAGTGCTAAAAATTATTCCGCGCACTCCCCGACATTCCACTTTTCGATGTTCTGATCCTCAAACATGTATTGCAGTCATGTAAAAAAAACAACATCATTATTTCATACAAAATCCAATATTTTGGGTACCCTTCAAATCTTTCGTTCACCTTCATTCCCCAAAAACATGTTTCTCTATTTTTAGATTTTTAGCCCCAAAAATTTTCAAATACTAGAGAATGACGCCACCTTCAATACTACATTGAGATCAAACTGTATAACCTGGTTCCATGTAATCTTCGGGATCTTTCATGAATGGGTGACAATAAAAAACACAAACCATGATCATCCCAATGTAGATTAAAAACAAACACAAATTAAACTGCTTTTTTCAGTAACAAAAAACATTGGTTCCAATAGTAGGATCACGTGTGACAGGTCTCTCAAGGGTCCTAATTTGGGTGGACCCACTAAGTCTTGATCCACATCCAATTATATTACTCTATGGAATTTGTGTGCAAATTAGTCCTTTTACATGAATGTTTTCCCTCATGTGGTAACAATATTGTGTGCATCCACTCACTTTTCATATAACCACCCCATATTGTGCACACCCCCTCAATCTTCGACACACTCCTCTTTGTGTTAACCATGTTTCATCCCCACCCTAAGGAACCATGTCCAATCCCCTATTACACGTGACACCTATTTCACCTGCATACATTTCCAGTATATCCCTCTAGGTTTTTACGATGTTTTTTAAGGCCCCTTTGGAGGTGACTCATGTATTGTAGCATTACCTCATGCTTCTTCACATATGCATGCTAACGGTTAATGGTTATTTTTATAACCATGATAACATGAGACCCTCGATGGATCACTCCACAACCCCCTCTCCACATAGCATTGGCAGTGCCTTCCCTTAACCAAGGGTTAATAAGGATCGAAATTTATGTCCTATGGGTGGGGAATGAATCCTCATCATCTGAGATGCATGATGCTAAAATCCATGAATCATCATCCCTAGAACATGATGTTAAACTATAACCTTTTCCCCATAAAACATATGTGGGGTGCCCCACCTTGGACATTTTTCATGCCCACTCTTCTCTATAGGAGTGAGATCTTCATCACATGGAATGAGATCCTCCTTACATAGACAACATCTTTCTGAAGGGGAGGGAAACCACCCTGGTGTATGCCCATATCCAGTTTTACTATAAGTAACATCCATGATCCTCCTATATTATTCCGAGTGAAGAGACCATAATAATCATGGGAATAAGGGGCTCTCAATAACCCATCCCACTTCCTTTGGTATTTATCATCATTGGGACTCCGTCCTGACATATGTACCAATGTCCATCTCCCTAGGCTGCTAACCATGTGTAAGCATCGTTCCATTACTCATTGAATTACCTTTCATAACATGATTTTAATGTCACTATTGCCTTTTGATTCTCACACCGAGCATGAATCATGTGATATTAGAGTAAGAATCGACCATGAAACCATTTTGGGGGCAGCCGTAGGGTATATTCTACATTCCTCACCATATATAACTACAAGGACATTGATCCTTTCCACATTCCATGAATGGTACATCGGAAGCCTCCCTAAGGTTCAAGACAATCATCCATCCGTCCCAACCATATCACGTATGTTCACCCTCATCCTGCATGATGTTAATTTATATACTCACATTCATCCCACATGATGATAAACTATACCCTTTCTAACTATGAGGGTTTTGATCAATTTCTCATAGAGAGGGTACATAAGAAGCCTCTCGGAGTTTTAAACAAGAACACCTATTAATGTTGGTGTCCCCTTTCATTGGGACCCACATCATCAGTCCATGCATTAGTAGCGTCAGACCAAATAACGAGCCTCTAACCACTTGTAACCCCCCTCTTGCCTTGAGGTCATTGTCCTTTCCATGCACCATGATTCCATTCCCCATCCTGAAGTACTTATGCATCGATTACCTACCACATTAATACAGTAGAATCCATCATGAGGTTCAAGCCTGCCACCCCTCACCCATCCTGGTCTCATGCTTAAGACATTGTGGTTCAGGATGTTCATGCCACAACCTACAAGTTCGACATCCTCTAGGTCTCATCTATGAATCTATTCTCAATGGATGCCTCATCAGGTGTCCCATTTCCCCACTGAACGATGCAGACATTGATTATTCTTTCCAGGGATATATAGGAAGCATCTCTAAGTTTCAATCCCAAAATCCTCATCATCTTCACATCGGTTACATCCCCACTCACTCTATCCTTCGACACTCCATGAATACCCATCCTGATTCTTAACTTGGCCACCATATTCCATTAAAATCATGTCACACACCTAAGAGAAAAACCATGCATAATCCCAAAAAAATCCATAATCATACAACGAAGACTGTCCCTCTTGTGATGGGCCACTATCTTTGTAAAATCCCATGTTGGTTTCCAGGTCATCGTATTTTCTATACAACCTGATTCATCGCCCCATTGAACTATGTGGGTTTTTATTCTGATAATTTACACAGTCTATGTAGCGAACCTCCCTGAGTTTCAATCCCTACCAATGGAAATCCTTTGTGTTCCCCTTTCTGGGGAACACATTCCCTAATCTTCCCTAACTGGTGTCCGGATCAACCTTCATGGTTTGATATATTCCCTCTATAGGAAACACCACATCAGATCCATCCTCATTGGTAATTCTAATCCGTTATCAAATAATCCTTTTAGATACCCCTTTGTTGGGATATAACAATATGATCTCTCTCAATGGGATGTATTGATCACTCTCATTCGGTCTCTGTTATACATGAAACTGACGACATACCCTATTCTAATCCTATGAATCTGAGGTAAACCTCAAGGAAATTACTAGGTAATATAATTCCCTATACTCGATGTGGAATTCCTTAAGATTATTCTCCCTTTTTAAGACCTATCGTAAGGGGAATAAACCTAGGCGCATCAGTGTTTCATTCTATAGAAATTCCAGTTATATCTAATGTGACTACTTCCTTGTTAAAAGGTTGGTTCAGTAACATGACCCCATGGAATATCTTAATAGAGGTAGTGTAATTAACCAGAGACCATGTTGACATAGCACTGGGGAAAAGATTCATGAAAAATTTCCAAATCATTTACAGAAACCCGAGTTAGGTGACATGTTTCGAGGAGGATTCCACAAAAGAAGAGAAAGAAATCACATCATCCCATTTTGATCACAATGAAAACTTCATTGAATAAGTGAATGATGCCACCCACCATTGGAAATATGGAATGTAGGGAAACAACCATCACATCATAGTATGATGGAATGTTCCATGGTGAAAGCCTTGTAAACAATGATATCACAAATTAAAGTAAAAAAAATAAAAATGATTGATTTGAAGAGTATAATCCACCAAATATTATATATATTTACTGTATGAAAAATCATAAAATATATCCCCCATTAATGTTAATCATTTTCAATATTATAAGGTAAATGTAAGTTAAAAAATAAAATTACTTTTAGAAATCATTTTTAAATTTAAAAAAATTAATTTCATTCTTTCAAATATAACATTTTATAATTTCTTCTAAAAGTGTTTTAACACTATTTATTTTAAATCAAACATCCATTAATGGACCCATTATAACACTATAATAGATAAATTATAAAAATGAAGGGAGGAAAATTAAATATATATAATTAAATGGAAAAATAATTTTTATTTTCAAAATACCATTATCCGAAACATACGTTTTATAATGAGAAAAAAAAAATTTTCATTAAAACAACATTGTTTAAAATGGATATATAAAATAATCTAAGAGAAATATTATGATAGTATAATGTTATTGAGGAAATAAGATGTTCATGATAAGGAATTATTACTCAATTTATGTATATTTGTGTTATCAATATCACATATGAACAACATACTCCATAAAAATGAGTAAATTTTAAATGGGGTTTATGGTGAAAATGTAAACAATGAGAGAGTACCACATTATGTTATAAATTTGAGAATGAATCAAACATCTATGAAAAACATTTCAGTTATCCATAAAAACATAATGATCGAAAATTGAGTTTTTATAAACATTTATGACATGAGTAATAGTTGATTAAAATTTAATTTTAGAATGTAACTATATTTGTAAATGTTTACCCAATAAATTTCATGGAAATAATGTATATACCCTTAATTTTATAGTACATCAGTAGAAAACCATACTTCTTTAAAAAAATTTCCTTAGTTACATAAATTATTTCATATTCAATGTGAACATACATTCATTGTATTATGGATATTGGAAATTCGTATTACACTCAATCGTGAGGAAAAACAATTACTAATCAATTATTCAGTACATTTACAAAAATCAAAATTTAAACATTGAAAAGATTAACAACAATCCTAATTCCCTGGATTCATGTATTTCTCACAATACATATGTTGGAAAACTATAATTATCTAATTTAAAAACAGTGATGATTATTCAAATTTCTATATACAATTTCATAAAATATAAGATAAATAAAAAACTATAATTCAATATTATAAAACAAATAAAATATCCAACACCCATATTATCATATCCAAAACACTAAATTTCCCTTATATTCCTCCCCATACTCTAGAGTCTATTAATATCTACTGAGGGATAGATAAAATAATTTGTTGAGAATATATAGATTACATCATCCCAAAAAATAGTTCAATAACACAAAAATCACAACCTAGTACAAAAATAGAATAACATCCAACTATAGTATAAATTGACTAATAATAATAAAAATTCATCATGTTAGGATATAATTAACCACTTAAATATTTTACATTTCTATATCAATGCATGACCACCTATTAAAAAATTCATATTCACTATCAGATGAAAATATAATTAAAAATCAATGAGAGTACTATACTATCCTTGGTCTAACCATAATAATATCACTAGAACCACAATATCATAAAAATTAATCACAATACTATGTTCCATATGATAATATTATTGAAAACCATATAGTCTATACATATACAATGTTTCCACTAAATAGTGAAAACATAAAAGTTTATAGGATCCCATGAATGGAACCCCAAATTCATAATATTATTTTTGATTATGCTTGTAATAAATCTTTGAAAATAATTATTATCAAATTCATACACATATTGAATAGTTATACCTTGAATAATTATCTATAATACCCATTATAAATTATTACTCTAGGAATGGGAATGTTATGAGTATTCTGGTAGTCTACATACAATATTAATTATGAATGGTTTCTCAATATAATGACAAATTCGGAGGGTGATATATCACCAATATAATAACCAGGGTTAATGATACCCCAAAATACTGATATAAAATGGTGAATTATGTAACAAAAATATTAAAACCACAGTGATTGAAATATCACTATGTGACCAATGGGAGATTGAATGCTCACCTTACAACTATAAAGGTTTAATGGTGTTTTTATATATTCAAGTATTTTGTAAATAAATAAATACCATATTATAATTATGATTAATGATATTATCCTATAAATAACTCATGGTGAATAATTAAAAACTAGTTAATGTAAAAAGTAAAAAAAAAATATAGAAAAATTCACCAAACACTAATTTGATGATATATCACCATCCTAAAAAAATTGGTGAATGATTTATCACCATGTATTCATATATTTTTCAATGAAATATATATAACTAAAAACAATTTCATAATTATTTATAACAACATATAAATGAATAGGTAAATTATATAAAAAATTAATAACCAATCATGATGAATGTATCACTATATAACTTCCCATGAGAATAAATGAATCAACAAAACAACAAAAAGAGTGAATGTGTATCACTAAAAAAATGATATGTATAAATGATATACCATCTACACTACATCGAAGGTTGATTTAAAAAAAAATTAATTGTATGGAACAATTATATATCACCACATATATCGACATGGATGAAATATTTTTTAATAAAAAATTAGAACTTTTTCCAACATAATCATTCTAATTATAACAACATCATGTAATTGTACTATAACTATAACCAATTTTGTAGGATATATCACAGATACATCAATCATGTTAATCGGTATTAAGAAGAATATAAATATTAATGTTGGTTTTAAATAGATCAATATGGTTCTTACTTTCAAACCAATCCTTTAATATAACACCTCACAACCCATAACAATTGTAACCAAATGCAACCTACCCTTTTCCAATAGATAATATCATGAACCACAACAAAAAAATAAATGAAACCAAGAATATAAATAAAATATACCATAAAATAAATATCTATTTATCATGGAATAAAAACATATTCAATATCCCATAAAACATATAACTAGGATTATAAAGAATACCCATCAAGGTATACAACATGATACTCTATCCTAGATGGTCAAAAACTTATAATTACTGAATAATTTTTTATATTTCATTATCTAATTTCATTTCATGAGTCAACCAACACATTGTGAATGATACATAATTCTATTATATATCCTTTTTTATACATTTACCACATTGATTAACCATTTTAGGTGATTGAATCACCATAAAACCATTGAAGAAAAATTCATTATATTTAAAAAAATCATAGACAATAACATTAATTATTTCTATTATAATCATATATTTACCATTAGTGTAATTCCAAAAACTATCTATGTATCAAAAAATTGATATATCTCACAATATCCCTCACTATATGATTCAAACCATAAATGTAAAAATCATAACATGATTTGACATTAGAAACATATCTAAATGTCATAAACCATTCATTATTTTACATCACTCTAACAATTATTCACAACGATGTTAGGAATTTTGGTTATATGATTAACAAATTATAGTCACAGGTTATGTTATAAGAATTATTTTGTTCTTATAATTTCATAAACATAGGAAACATCATTAGTTACATAGTATCTTGATAACACCATATATCCCATAGGCACCAATGATATAATTCCATGTATTAATTTGTTTTATTTATTAAAATGGTTATTTATTTTTCAGTTTAAATTAGAAATAAAAAAAATTATTGGAAATTCATGATTACATGGTTTCCCTAATTATGAAAATCAACGACTCATCATACCAATAAAATATAATTATGAAACATGGTTAGTACTTATTATGGGGATTTATTTATCAAAACTATGTATATCTAATTTTTTAGATATTATTAATGTTTTTGATATTTTTTTCAAATGATAACAGCCACTTTTCACTCCATTTGTTATAAAACATTTATCTAACCCTTCGTATTTGAGTTCCTCTACCTTCATACTTTCAATTTGATAAAAACATTTTCTATGTAATGATTTCATAAAGATAGTAGTGTCAAATAATATCTTCTTATCATATATTACATATTCCTTATATAATTTAACCTTGTTTATTCCATGTAATATTATGGTTTGTTTATTATGTTTATTAAATTACTTGATTCCAAATATTGGGATTCTGATAATTTTATAAAAAAATTTCCTAATCATTTTTGTTCAATAAATATGACATATTAAGGTTTTTACCCATTAATGTTAGGAGGTTATATATTGTAAAAATTTATTGTGGAAGAACATAATCTTGTCATTACAAATAGTGATTTAATTTATCTAATGTTCATAATTTATATCCTAAAATACTAATATATATGTATATATATTATTTCTTGGCCATTTTGATTTTATAATCAACATTAAAATAAAGAAATTATATTATTAATGTTAAATGAAAAGGGGATAGTTAATTTTTTCGTTGAAATGAGAATAATTATTTTAATGGAATTCCTTAATGTATTTCTTGTAAATTTTTCTATATTGACCATGTCAAATTTATGGGTAAAATATACAAATGCATTTATGATATAATATTATTAGAAAATTTATTCATAAATATTCCCATAAATGTTAGTAATTTTTTACCAGTAATGACAAAAATATTTATTAAATTCAATGGAAGAACTTATTTTGATAATTTGTGAATATATTAATTTAGAAAATTGATATACGTTTTTATTAAATTTCGACAAAAATGGTTATAATTCAATGGAACCGTGGGTAAATAAATATGAAAATAGTAAAATTAATTTCATATGCATTGATGTAAATCTACCTTATATTGAATAGATTTCATCTATTTTTATTATGTCACTCTAGGTAGTAAAGATTCCCAATAAAATACGATTGCACATTACCTTGAAAATTCACACCATCGGTTTTGCGTTTTGATGGGTACACAAATTTGGAAAATGAATTTTACTAGGGTTCTAGTGTGTATGGTCTTTATATCCCTAGGCCCATTCTAATGATTCTTGAAAACATTATTTTGTACATATATTTTTTTATAGAAAAATATAATTTCCTCAATTTTTTGACCCATTTTAATCATTATTTATCATAATAATCATAAATTAAATGTTATATATAAATCACCATGTACTTTATATTTTAAACACATATAAACAAACTAATTTCATTATCATAGTTCACACATGTATGGTACAGATTATATTATCAATGAAATACATAAAACACATATAGGGGTCCTATTTGATTCTTTATACTCATACAAAACATATAACCAACTGGTAAAGATAAATATGGAAATTTCAAACGTATAGAAGTAACTATAATGATATGGGGAAATATGTGGTCATATTTTTGGTTTAGGTTTATTTCAGTTATTTTTGAATGAATCTAACCTTCCACAAGTAGATATATTGTTTTATAATTGGTAATTCTATTTTTATTATATATATATATATATATATTATTTTCTTCATTTTCTATTCATTTCATCCTATTTATTAACTTTTATTTTATAATAGGATGATGGGAAATATATATGTATATATGTTTAAAAAAATTATTGTATTTTATATTTTTTTGGTCATGTTATTTTTTTGTTTGAATTTAGAAATAATTTCATATATTTCTATGTTTGGATAGGGATATATTTTTAAAAATTAATTTTAGAGACATGCCTTACTAAAATATATTTTGGTCATGTTGATTATTTTGGTATAAATAACACAATTTATTTGATTATTTTCAATGTATATTCATTCCAAATTTAATATTAGAGTGTCACTATCACTTGTTTATAAACTAAATTGATTATGAAAAAAACATGATACATTTGGTTGGTATAAATGTGTATATGGGAACATAATAGAATTTTTATTTTTATAAAAAAATAATATATCATAATTTCAATTATTATATTTGTGAAACGTAATATTACATGGAATATTGGAATATTGATGATCAGGAGTTATTTTTGTAATAGGTTTTCAGACTAAATCTCATTAGGATGACTCTTGAGGTTCCATTGGATATCTCATATTAGTTTGAAATCAATTTAAAGAGATAAATTATAAATAATTTGTTGAAATATTGGTATGAAAAGATTTATATAAATGTGATTCTCTTGTCTACATTTTAGATAAATTTTTTGTAAACTATATGTCCCCACATTTAGTGTTTTTTTAAATTTTTAGATGCATAATTGGGCTCATTATGTGACATAACCATTTATAGTTGTAAGTGGGTTATGTATAGTCCAGTTACATTATTATTCATTTTTTCTAGTAATTTTAAACATTTTTATGAGTAGTATATAATTTTAAATAGATAATTTTTTATGTTTTAATTTATATAAAATTATTTTGTAGATCATTACGTTATATTTGATATTAGGAAGAACCATGCACCTAAGAAGATACTTTGTAGACCATATAATGGGGAATATAAATATCTTACTATATTAAAATCCTCTGATTAATTTAAATATCATCAATTCATTGGTGAAAATGTTTTAGGACATGAAAAATATTGATTTTCTCATACCATATCAATCCATGGATACAAGATGTGGATAAACCAATAAATATGATCAATCAAACTTATTCCTCACTAAAATAATCTATTCATTTATGGATGCACTGATCTCCAAGAGACATAAAATTTTGTGGATATATATGAAAAAAATATGTGTTCCCATTTAAAAAAATCATATATATGTAATTTTTGTAAATTAAATATTTTGAGAACAAATATTTTTTTAGTATTTCAATATCTTGGATATATTTTAATATGATATTTATGGTATTAAAATTAAAATCAAATTTATTAAGTATTGTACCCTAAACCCAATATAATCATAAATGATACTATAGATTAATCACCTTTAGTACGAAAATTGAATGGTTATTGGTATGTTAAGTAATTGGTTGATTTCATTCCGTATTTACGAGAGATGGTTTTGAATTATAATGTAAAATTCTATCAAGTATAAATGAGACTCTGAATAAATATGTACAATAAATGTCATTATATTTAAGCCACCCCAATATTTTAAGGGGGTTGGTAATTTATCAAAATTTAAATTGGTTTAAGGAGGAGATTTTTTAGCAGTTGATGCTATACCAAATATCAATTAATAAGAAAACGTATTTTGGAAAAAATAAATATTGTAAGTATATAGAAATAGAAATCCTAGTGAAATAATAAATTCATCACAATTAGTGTTATATAAAAAATAGATATTTTGTCACTTTTACTCCAAAAATTTCTCTAGTTCGAAAATAAAAAACCTCATATTAATAATTTATCATCTATTATAATTTATAAGGTCGAATTTCCCACCCATATTTGATTTAAATAACACATTATTCATAGAAAAATAACTTATAGTATTCTTCTACTATGGAATCCTAGGCACAATTAGATTTCTCTATGGCCATGGGGTCACAAAAATATGGAAATAGTGGAAAATATTTTTCAACTGTTGGTTAGTTCTAAGAGAGGAGTGATATTCATCTTAGAGGGAGGCCTCAAACTAATTATGATTAATGGTTGAAGAATGATATTGAAAAATCACATAATTATTATAAATAAGACCAAATAATAATGGGAGATGCTTTAATTTTCAATTATTCTATAATTAATACTAAATTTTATATTGGTGGATATCATTAATTTTTACTTTATTAATACAAAATATTTTTAAAAAAATCACATAATACAGTTTAATAAGTTATAGTGATACAAAATCATTTGGGTAGGGTATTACGGGGAATATATTTTTCTTGTTGTCTATCTATATGGATGATGTATATTTGGTGTGGGACATTCTCATTAATAATCTTTAGATACCTGATATTATTCATAATAAGGATTGTGTTGTTTTAGTCGATGAATATATTCAAATTATTTATTAGTGGATAACTTTATGACTCCCTAATGGAGTTATTTCTTGAGACAAGGTGAGTGAGAACAGAAATCTTATTGAGTTGGACCTCCACTTATAATAATTTGATTTGGTTATTATATATAATATTAATCATTATATATTTATATAGATTGAATTTTGGAATTAGGCATCAACTAATTGTTATGGTCATTAATAGGTAAATATATTAGGATTCCTCAAGTTTAGTACCTTAGTTGGTGGTTAATATTTCACATCAACTGATACATAGAATATATCTTGTATCATTGTTATCATTTGAATTATCTTAATCATAGATGAATGAGTTGAAGTACTATAAGTATATTCTTTAATATATAGTATTTTTTCCATCATAGTGTATTTAAATGTGTAACTCTTGTAATTTTTTCAATAAAATAAAAAAATCATTTTTTCTCAAGTCAAGAACTAGGTCCCACGAATCTGGTGCCCGAGCCCATTGGACACATGACCTTAGTTGCTTCGTCTTCTAAACTAGACGATGGTGACTTGTGGTGAGAGAACAATAATACATGTCGGGAGACTATATAATAATTTTCATTGATGGAAACAACGTATGAAATTTGATATAGTAGGAAAACAATAAATAAAAAACATTATTTACAATAGTATATCAAAAAACCTGTTACAATCCTACAACCAAATAGGAAATATGTTGTGTAATTTTATATTGTGGGAAAATTAATGAATCCCAAAATGAAGATAATCTATCAAATCTACCAAAATGGGTGTTGAATCCAAACCCAAAATCCATCATCCATGCTCATATTGGGACTAAATCAATCATACGATATATCGAACTCTACAATTTTGAGATTTGTAACCATGAAGTTATCACAAGTACCCATCGGTGGTTTGAGTATGGTGTTAGTAAAACATTGTTGGCCACCCCCAACAATTTCTAAAAAAATATCTAGTCTAAATGGATTGTATATGAGGGTAAAAAATAAATAACAACATAAACTAAAGATCAATAGGTTACCATTAGATAATGATATCCACATTATCCATTGTCATTATTTTACACAAGTTTAATTAATTATAATCAAAATCACATTGTCCTATGCCTTTCAAATAATATTGTATAGGGGGAAGAATCAAAGTCCCTAATTAATAAAGGAAAAATACATAAGATAATATATAACTCTTTCTTCATATCCAAATTCTAGGTATTTAAATAACATGTATTTGAATGTAAAATGGAGCTCCAATATTCCTACATTCCCTATGACTTGTTTGGGTGAGTCATACTTCATCTATCTGACTCGACCAATGGAGGTAGAACCTCCACACAAATACCCCACTCATACCCCTAATACATGTGAATATGTTCCTATGAAAATTTAATTTAAATTCCATCTAAAACACATAATTCTATTAATAAATTTACCATTTACTAACTATAATTAATTCAATACATATACCATCTACATAAATTAACATATTTATTTCATAAAACATTTACTAATGTAAATCAGTTTTCGTATTTACATTATACAAAAATCCTTCTTATACCATGTTTTCAACTAATCAAAATTAACATCAATATAATTTCACATTACATGTTAACAAACTATGTACAATTATCCTTTGATTTTTTTTCCTAAATCCTTGTTAACATGGTAAACATAATAATCATAGGTTTTATCTCAAAATCCTTCAATTTCATATTTAATAACCCAAACTAATGTTAAAAATGTGGCACACCCCATGGGAATCCCCTTTTATGGACTTATCTTGCTCAATAAATCACATAAAGATAATAAGGTGATAATGTCACGACCCGAAACTACCCAGCCTCGAGCCCCAACTACCCCAATCCTGACATCATAGGCCAGGGGATGGTGACCATCGTCGAAGGCACAACAACTCAGGGAGAAATTTTACTATGTACCTGTATACACACACGTAGCACACTCAATGAAAAAGTGCAGAGTAAAAAAGAAAAGAAACGTACCAACTTCTATAAATAAACCACAAAGTGCATCGACATCTAAATAGTAAAAACCAAAAGCTGAAGGTAAACTGTAAAGGAAAAGGAAAAAACACACACCCAAACAGAAAAGTGCCACCACCCAGCAACATGTGAACATAAGTAAATAGCTGGGAGAGTCCCGCAACCGGAACCCTACTATGACCACCGCATTCGGTCCAACTTCCCAAACTCCTAAGCTTTGATGAAGTCATGACCAACCCGTTCGTCGTCTGCACGGGCACACCAAGTGCGGGAAAAGATCAATTAAGGATGAGTATAAAAATATTCATTAGGATGCCCCGAAGGCTTGAGGGAGAAACAAAGGAGGTACTGAAGATGTGAACAGTAGATGGAATAGGGAAATTAATGGAGTACAACAGAGAGTGTAGTAAAGAGTACATATCAACCCTACAAGAGGAAGGGAATAGACTCATCCAGACATAAGGAGGTGGAAACGATGAGATGATTAACATGTTGTCGAGTCTTCGCTACTTATAGCAGAAGAGTATATTCATCCAACCATGAGAAGATATACATGAAAATCACATGGGATACCCCACACATCATCACCTCTCCTGGAGGGAGAGTAACCAAGCCCAAGAAGTGGGTACTGGAACAAGGTATAAACATATATATATGCTTTTTCAAGAATCCCGAACAAGATTGTAAGGTTATATCCATCCCATATCTTAACCAAATAAAGTGGGTTGCCAACTGTCCTAAACGTAAACACTTTAGATGCCCAGCATCCCACATGTCTGCCCCGAACTGCAAGCCAAGGGGCTCAAATTACAGCACCTTGACACTATCCACTTCGGGCAGCACTGACTCACCCGCACGGTTTTAGGTCGCATCACAAGGACGCATCTCAGTGGGGAAAGTGACCCTTGTAATTGGGAGTTCTGGGGGAATGACAAGCCTCATCTCGTCACTCACCCGCACTCGAGAGGTCTCCTCAAAGTCAACAGGTGGCCCCTACCAAGCCCCACTGGAGGGTAATCCCAGGAAGTCGACGAGTTCCAAATTGAGGGAGACATGGCATGAGTCAATGGGTGCCACATTGCCTAGTCCCGTAAAAGGGTAATCCACTAGATGGAGACCCGTCTAATGTCGTCGATGAGTCCCAATTCCTAGTCCCATAACAGGGTACTCCACTGGAGGGAGGCTCGGAACCGTCATCGGGGACCACTTCCTAGCCCAGTTGGAGGTAAACCCGACATCAGGGACCACTTCTCAGCCTAGCTATAGGTAAACCCAGCATCATGGACCACTTCTCAGCCTCGATGGAGGTAATCCCGGAACTACTCTGGCCATCCCTGCTGGATGGTACAGCTGGGTGAACACCGCTGTACTGGCCATCCCTACTGGATGGTAACCCACTAGCCATCCCTGCTAGATGGTACCGCTCCGGCCATCCCTGCTGGATGGTACAACTGGCCACCCCTTCTTGATGGTACCCCACTGGCCAGTTCTACTGAAAACAACCTTTTGGACAGCCCTGCTGGAAACAACCTCCTGGGTAGAGGATCGGTGCCCGCGTAATGTGTTGGTCAAACCGAATCCAAAAGAACTCTACTAGGGAACCTGAAGGGTCGGGAGATACTCCTCGGGACTCTCAGGGTGATCACCCTCCAATCCACTGAGTCACTATTGAAGCGGACCAAGACAAATTATCCCAGAAAGTGGGAAAACACCCACATTGTATGAGCACACGTAGTCGTAAACGGTGTCATAGTCCGATGAAAGTGGTACGATACTGAAAAACCTGAAAACTGATGAAAAAGTGGAACCAAGCCATCTATGCTGGCCAAATAAGGACATAACCAAGGGAAAACCCAACCCTATTAGTCAAAAAACGAGAATAGGACAAGGGGAAAACTCAACCCTGCAGGTCAACAAACGAGAACTGGACCAGGGAAAAACTCAACCCTGCTGGTCAACAAACGAGAACAGGACCAGGGGAAAACTCAAACCTGCTGGTCAAAAAACCAGAACAGAGGGACCCTGTACGTCGTTAGAGGTCAAAGGTATGCAAAGAAGAACACGACACAAACATGGGGGCCACACGAAGTGTGGCCCCACATCAACTCCATCCAAGCGCACAAACATTCGTAGGTACAAACAACCACATGTACCACCAAGAATTCCCGTATACTCCCCAAGTATACAATGTTTCCATTCCAAAGGCTTTTGTGCACACGACACACAACGTCAATGTAATGGTGTAAACATAACAACTCCAACATGCCACCACATCAGCCCATGAACAGCCAACTATATCTCTTAAAATATTACATCACTCACACGGGAGTGCATTCGATCACTCTCCAAGGGTCCACTACAAACACAGTAAGATGAACCACCACCGAAGCACCTTACATGATTCTATGTTTAAATAAGTTCTCGAAGGATTCTTCATATATCCAAACAAATCGTACCATTGTAATCCTAATGGAAAAACATGCGAGATCGACTACTAACTCGCCTCTAATGGATATCTGACATAAATGTCATCCAACACCGCTTTACGCCCAATTGGGGTCCGGTGATCCCGAGCCTCGGCCCCAAAAACATTCCTCTGCATCACACCATTGCGATCCCCTCTTAAAAACATTTCAAAAGGACTACTCACAAGAGTGGAATGAATATCCAGAGAAAAAGATGCATTTCGGCGCACCGCACACGAGCAGTGATATGTGGGACCCGCATCCCAGTCCCGAAGCACAACGAACGGATCGCACCATTGCGATCCTCTCAAAAAAGTACACAGGATGGACTATTCAGTTGTCCAAAATGGACACGTGGTTATAATGTTGTAAATCACCACCAACTCCCAAAATGTCCCCCTCGGGGCCCACACCACCGTGCAGAATTTAAGTGGGAAGATTTCACCATTGCAATGCCCACAAAAAACACACAAAAATGAATGCTCGTACGCTCCGAATGGACGTCCGATGACAAAGTTACCAAAAGCTTTGTGCAGCTCGAAAGACGGCCCATGTGGCCAATGCCTCAACTACAGTTTCAGTGCCCAAAACCACACAGTAAAACTCCGTCTCGACTGCACGGTTGCAGTGGCATTGATGGTGCTCAAAACGGACATCAAATGTGTCTGCGCCGTCCAAAACAAGAACTCTCGGAAGAACACTCGTCCACTTAAAGGTCGTGTCGCGCCCACCGAGCCCCCATTTCGGGAATCAAAATTTCTTGAAACCATCTCAAAAACTCCGCCTCGATCCAAGGATCGTGTCGGCACAGACGACACACTGTTTCGACCCATGGTTTAAAAGTTACGTTAGTTTTAATGCTGTCGGAGGGGAACGGGGTGGACCGGACTGGTATGGCCGGTCCACAACCCCTAGACCGACCCAAGCCGGCCGGACCGCGGCTCAGCCGGCTGAGCCTCTGCAGCCCGCGGTTCGCCGGTAAGGACTGCGTTCCCCCTAAATGGACCGACCCGGAGGTCAGTCTTCCTTCCTCGCGGGGACCCGCAAATGATTGTCCGTTATCTGTCGGTCGGGGTCAGTGACCACGGTCTTCCGCATCATCACGCCCCACCAGGCACCTGCCGACGACACCACTACCACCCCGCGTTCGATTGCCAGCACCTCCTCCGGCCCCCTTCACTACGACCCCTGCTGACCTAGTGCCTCCGCCGACCTCCTCTGCTCGCCCTCGTACCGACGCCCTCAGTAACCCCCTCGCCCGGCCGAAGTCGCCGCCTCCTGCCGCCTTCCCGGATAATCGGAAGCCCGCCGGAACCCGCAAACGACCTCCCAAACCTACAATCTTCAGCGGACGACTGAAAACGCCTCAGGACTAAGATATTAAAACAGAAAAGTGTGTTATAAATCTCAAAAAAAATTACACAACCATGGTCTTAGCATGATAATTTGATAGCAATACGATGCTATAATGTAATTCAAAGGGGGAGGCTCAAAATTAAAAATGCTAACATGACACCCCTACCTTATTGGGTGTACCCCAAACCTTCCCCGACGATTCGCTGGAGCTTCCGCGCCTCGCCGGAGCTGTCACTCCTCGCCAGAGAGGTGGAGGAGAGGAGGAGTTCTTCCTTTGGAGTGTTTGAACTAGGGATGAACAAGGTAGGGGAAGGTGAGATGTTTAGGTTTAAATAGAAAAATTAATTAATTTTTAATTAATTTTTTTTAAAACATCCACCAATAGGCTTGTACCCGGACTCCCAGCAGGGTCGATATTAAGCCTCCCCTATGGTAAACACCACCTCCCAAGTACAACGGCGGTCTCATAATTGTAATCTGATCCTCCGTTCGAATGATATAAAATTGAAAGCCCAAGGCCGCCAAATTATGAAAATGCCCCTGGGGCCATTTTTCACAGACAACCCGCGCCCGCAAAACTTATACCCCTCCTCGAGTAAACGACACACTCCGAACTCAACTTTTCACTCAGTATTCCAATCTGAGCTACTGTTTATGAGATACTAGAGTTTAACCAATAAACACATAAATTAATTGTTTAATTTATCAATTTAATGTTTCGTTAATGGGCGAGGGGTCCAAACGTCCCGTGCTGACATTCTTTATGGAATTCTGAGGGTAAACACCCCATTTCGGACCCATCTGTACCCTAAACTTTCGGATCCAGATAACTGTTTAGGAGTTATACTATTTATTTGGTGTGGCCAGTGTGAACGCACTAAAAAATTTAATTTCGGCCACACTGGGGCTCAGAATCACACGCCGTTTGAAGGCGATGCTCTGGAATAACATCAAGAATATTCCAATGTATTTTATCAAAAAAATGGGTTCTTACATCATTCCATACTTCATGATTTTCGACCCTGAATAGCAAGACTAGGGAACAAATTAGGGTAGAAAGCCCACACATGGATCTCCCATACCCAGAAGAACCCTTGCATAGTCCTGTGTCACTACACACAGACCAAAGGGTTTGATCTTTTCACACAAGGTCTTCCATTACCGATGATGTAGATAGGAGCACACACACTTCTTCTCGGGTAATCCACACGGGAGACACCGTGCACCCACTCCAGACCTTGGGGTTCAGGCAAGGAGGTAGATAACCTTTCCATCCCGTCACACGGTCTCAAACGGCCCGAAGGATCTCAGGGGTAGCTCACCTTCCTGACCGAACCTTTACAATGTACGCCACTACGGGAATCACCGTTTGGACCTGGGACATGTCGTGGGGATTCCCTCCTTCAGAATATCCATACGGTGAAACACCCAAGGATATCTGGTCACACAAGATTTCACAGTCGATGTCTCGCAACAAAAACTCTCTTACATGCATGGAATGTGATGGAGTCGACATAGTCGACTAACGATTTAGGTCCCAAAACATTTACCTTACCAACATAGGGTTACAACGATGCCCTATGCCACCCTTGAAATAACTCAAGCAAGGAGATGGTAGAAAAATCATTTCACACAGAGTCTAACAATTCTACTGCAAAAAGAAGAAGAGCTGTAGATCGTACCACTTATCACCTCATGCTCCGCAGGATCGTAGACTTCCAAAGATTGTGGTTGTCCATGGTCCAAACTGTCAGCTCCCGGAACCTGACGTTGACCGCCTAGTGGTTATGGGATGTCCTCATAAGGTTATAACCCACTACCAGCAGATCCCGCACCTCTACTAGCACCACCTCTCTAGGAACTACGCTGATCACAACGCTACCTATGCCATGGTGGTGCACCTGCTTCCAGCCTGATGTCCTCAACGCGCCTGGTCGGGCAGTCTCGGGCCAGGTGACCTCGCACATCGCAATCATAGAACCGACTCTCTCTGGGCTACACTGGTGCCCTCCATCGCCACTGTGGTGTACGACCATGCCCCTATGTCCGGTTTTCAGAAAGCCAATAGCGTCGAGGTTCTTCTTGCCGACACCTCCTAGATGTGGCAGGCATCTTGGATCTATTGAGCCTGCTTTCACCACCAACTTTAGAGCGTGACAGGAATCACTCTATCACCAGATCCTACTCTAGCACCCCGACATTATTTGTAATGCCCAGGGGTACTATCAGAGCACGAATCTCTCGGTGGAGACCCTGCGCAAACTCCCGCACTTGGAAGTTTCCGTCACGAACCATGTCCGGGTAAAAGCATGCACGATCTGCGAAATTGGCCACGTACTCGGCCACCTTAATCCCTCCCTACTGAAACTACAAGAGCTTCTGAATACGAATGGAGTTTTAGCAGGAGGGGAAGAACTACTCACGAAACAACAACTAAAAGTCACCCCACGAATGTGATGACTCGTCAAGAAATTTAGTCACCAGACTCTACAAATGCCAAGATACTCCGCGGAAATGGTTGGCCGCCAAATCCACCATAAGATCTACCGTCATATGTACAAGCCTGGAATGGAGAACCACTGTCTCCAACCAATCAACTGCTGCCTGAGGGTCTGGCTCACCACTGAACCTCAGCAGTCTCTGTCGTTGGAACTCACAGCGTGCGCTCAACCAGCGCTCAAGCTCAATCGGATCTGCTGGAGCTGTCTGCTACTCAATAGGTGGGGATGCTGCGACTGGCCCACCCGGATAATGGGGCTCGCATGATGTGTCCTGGACTAAAACCTCGTAGCTCACTGGGTCATCTTCACGCACCAAAGCTGCTATCCTGGCTGACTGTCTTCGTGGAATCATCCTGAATATTATCAAGGAGTGCCGCGGTCAGATGGGCATATATGTATATAACAGTAACAACAATGGGGAGCTAACTCAAGAAGGACATTCAATGACTGAATCCTATGTGATTTACAAACCTAGTTTTTCCTGAAATGAGTGTCTCAGCATGCCAAGTCGACAAGCGGGTTATCAAGGTCCTGGTGAATGTATAAGCCGGCTGCCGCACCATCACTGGACTCCCTGGCCTAAGAGCCGCTCTCGAGACACGTTAAAACTATTTACCTAAATGCCAAAAAATTTCTTTTTAGTGATGTCTGCACAACGTCCCATGGAACGAACCACCTCTGATAACACTTTGTTATGACCCGACCATACCTGGCCTTGAGCCGCAACTACCCCAGGCCCGCCTCCATAGGCGAGGGGCTGGCGACCAGCGACGAAGGCACAACAACTCGGGGAGGCCTTTTCCTATGTTCCTGTAAACACACACGCAACACACTAAATGAAAAGCTGTAGAGAAAAATGAAACGAAAAGTACCAAATACTATAAATAAACCACAATTTCCATCAACCACTAAACAGTACAAAGTAATAGATGAAGGTAAACAATAAAGGACAAGGGTAAAACTTGTGCCCAACCAAAAAAGTTCCACAACCCGACAACAGGTGAAGAAAAGTAAACAGCTAAGAGAGTCCCTCACCCAAAACCTGACTACGACCACAGCACGTGGTCCAAGATCTCGAACTCCTAAGCTCCTTTAAAGTCATGAACAACTTGTTCGTCGTTTGCAAGGGAACACCATTTGTGGGAAAACCCCAAGCATGGGTGACAATAAAATACTCAGTAGGATACCCTAAAGGCTCTAGGGAGAAACAAAGGAGGTACTGGAGAGGTGAACAATAGATCGAACAGGGAAAATAAAAGGACTACAACAGAGAGTGCAGTAAAGTGTACATCTCAATCCAACAAGTGGAAGGGAGTAGATTCGTCCATACACAAGGATCTAGAAATGGTGAGAAGATGAACTTCTTGTCGAGTCTTCGATACCTATATCAGGAGAGCAGACTCGTCCAACCACAAGAAGATAGAAATGGAAAGTATGAGGCATACCCCGCGCGTTTTCTCCTCTCCCATATGGAGAGTAACGAAGCCCAAGAAGTGGGTACTATAACAAGGTATATACATATATATATTCTCTTTCATGAAACCCGAAAAGGATGGTAATGGGATCTCCATCCCATATTTCCGCCTAAGAACGTGAGTAGCCAACAGTCCTAGAGGTAAACACTATCGTTGCCGAGCATCCCACATGCCTTCCCCGAACTGCAATCCTAGGGGCTAAAATCACCGCACCGTGACACTATCCTATTTGGGAGGAACTGACTCGCTCGAATGATTTTAGGTCGGGTCGTAAGGATGCGTCTTGGTGGGGAAAGTTCCCCCTCGTACTTGAGAGTTCTGGGGGAACATCAAGCCACACCTCGTCACTGCCCCATAGTCCAGAGGTCTCCTCAAAGTCGACAGGCGACCCCTTTCCCAGCCCCACTGGAGGGTAATCCCTGAATGTCGATGGGGTTCCCACTTTAGGGAGACCCAACAAGAGTCGACGGGTGCCACACTGCGTTGTCCCGTAAAAGGGTAATCCACTAGAGGGAGATCCGATAAATTTCATCGATGAGTCCAAATGCCCAGTCCCGTAACAGGGTACTCAACTAGAGGGAGGCTTGGACACATCATTGGGGACCACTTCCCATCCCATCTAGATGTAAACCCATCATGAGGGACCTCTTCCTGGCTCAACTGGAGGTAAACATAGCATCGGGGACCACTTCCCAACTCTACTGGAGGTAAACCTAGAACTGCTCTGGACATCCCTGTTGGATGGTACTGCTCGATGAAGAACGTTGTACTGGCCATCCCTGCTGGATGGTAATGCACTGGCCATCCCTGTTGGATGGTACCTCTCTGGCCATCCCTGCTCGATGGTACAACTGGCCACCCCTGGTGGATGGTAACCCACTGGCCTGCCCTTCTGGAAACAACCTCTTGGCCAGCCCTTCTTGAAACTACCTCTTGTGTAAGGGATCAGTGCCCGCGTATTTTGTTGGTCACACAAAATCCCTAGGAACTCTATCATGGAACACTAAGGGTCATGAGAAACTCCTCGTTCCTATCAGGGAGATCACGGTCCAATCCTCTGAGTCACTGTTGAAGCGGACCGAGATAAATCATCCTAGAAAGTGGGAAAACACACACGATGTACGAGCACATGTAGTCGTAAATGGAGATGCAGTCTGGTGAAAGGGGCACGATACTAATACCCATCACAACTGAAGAAAAAGAGTAACCAAACCATCTTTGTCGGCCAAACTAGAACAGAACCAGGGGAAAACTCAACCCTGCTGGTCAACAAACGAGAACATGACTATGGAAAAACTCAACCCTGCTGGTCAACAAACGATAACAGTACCAAGAGAAAACTCAACCCTACTGGTCAAAAAATGATAAAAGAGGGACCCTCTACGTCATGAGAGGTCCATGGTATGCAATGAAGAACACGACACACGCGTGGGGACCACATGACGTGTGGCTCCAAGTCAACTCCAACCAAACACACAAATGTTCTCAGGTACAAACAACCACATGTTCCTCCAAGCGTTCCAGTATACTCCCCGAGTATACCAAGTTTCTAGCCCAAAGGATATCATGCACCCAACACCCAACGTCAACACGAAGGCGTAAACGTAACAACTCCAAATTTCCACCACATCGGACCAGGCACGACCAACTACATCGTTTCAAATATTATATCACTCACACGTGAGCTCATGCGATCACACACCAAGGGTCTGCTACAAACACCGTAGGATGAACCACCACCGGAGCACCTTACTTTCTTCTTCATTTAAATAAGTTCTTGAAGGAGTCTTCGTACATACACACAGATCGTACCATTGTAATCCTCGCGGAAAAATATGTGATATCGACTACTTACTCACCTCCAAAGGATATATGACGTAAAAGTCGTCCAACACCGCTTTACGCCCGAACGGTGTCCCGTGATCCCAAGCCCCAACCCAAAAAACAGTTGGGTGCATCGCACCATTGCCATCCCATCATAAAAACACATCAAAAGGACTGCTCAATTGAGTGGAATGAATATCCAGAGAAAAAGATGCATTCTGGTGCACCGCACACGAGCAGTGCTATGTGGGACCCGCAACCTTGTCCCAAACCAAAACAAATGGATCACACCATTGAGATCCTCTCGAAAAAATAGACAAGTTGAACTATTCACTTGTCCAAAATTGAAACCCAGTGATAAAGATGGAAATCACTGCCTACTCCAAAAACGGCCCTCGAGGGGCACGCACCACCGTGTGGAATTTAAGCGGGCATAATGCTCCATTGAAATGACCTATGAATAACACCAAAAAACGACTGCTCGAATTCCCTGAATGGTTGTCCGATGAAAAAGTTGCAAAAAGCTGTTTGCAGCTGAAAATATGGTCTATGGGGCCCACACCATAACTCCAGTTTCAATGCACAAATCCACACTAGAAAACTCTGGATCGACTCCATGGTCACAACACCACTAACGGTACACAAAACGAACATTGGATGTGTCCGCACCGTCCAAAACAAGAACCCACAGAAGAATGTCTGTCCACTTAACTGTTGTGTCACGCCCCCAAGCCCCTGTTTTTGGGAATTAAAATTCCCCAAAACCATCTCAAAATATCCGTCTGGATCCAAGGATCGCGTTTCCGTATATGGCACGCAGTTTCGAACCACGGTTTATACGTTACGTGAGTTTTAGTGCCGTCGGACTGGAATGGGGTGGACAGGACCGGTCCGACCGGTCCACACCCCCTGGACCGGCCCAAGCTGGCTGGCCCGCGGATCAGCTGGCTGAGCCGCCGTGACCGGAAGTTCTCCTGCGCATACCACGGTCCACCTAACTGGACCGGCCCGGAGGATGGTCTTCCTTCCACGTGGGGACCCGCAAAGGCGGGTCCACTGTCTACCGGTTGGGGTCAACGACCCCGGTCTTCCGTGTCGTCGCGCCCCACCTGGCGCCTGCCGACGACCCCGCTGGCACACCGTGTTCGACTGCCGGTGCCTCCGCCGGCATCCTCCACAGTGACCCTTGCTGACCCAGCACCACTATCGGCCCCTTGGCTCGACCTCGGGCTGACACCCTCAGCAGCACCCTCGCACGGCCGCCCCCGCCACCTCCTGCCACCGTCCCGGATCACCGGAAGCCCGCCGGAACCCCCAAACGACCTCCAAAACCCACAACTTTTGGCGAATGTCCGAGAAAGTCCCGGGACTCAGAATTTCAATCTGAAAAGTGCGTCGGAATGCTTAGAAAACATACTACACAACCATTGTCTTAGCATGAAAATTTGACAGAAATATAATTCTATAAAGTAATTCAAAGGGGGAGGTTCGATATTAAAAATGAAAACATGGAACGCCGACCTTGTTGGGCACAGACCGATGATTCGTCGATGATCCGACAGAGCTGCCGCACCTTGCCGGATCTGTTATGCCTCACCGAAGAGGTGGAGGATAGGAGGAGTTCTTCCTTGGGAGGGTTTTCGATAGGGATGAACAAGGGATGGGAAGGGTATGTGTTTAGGTATAAATAGAAAAATTTATTAAGTTTTAAATAATTTTTTTAAAAACATCCACCAATAGGCCCATACCCAGACTCCTAGTGAGGTCGAGATTAAGCCTCCCCTAGGGTAAACACCACATCCCGAGCAGAACGACAGTGTCATAATTTTAATATGATCCCTTGTTCGAATGTTATAAAACTGGACTCTTGATGCCGCCAAATTATGAAAACGCCCTTGGGGCCATTTTTCACTACCGGCCTGCGCCCACAAAACATATACTGATCCTAGTGTAAACGGCACGCTCTGAACTCAACGGTGCCATCGGTTTTTGAATCTGAGCTACCATTTTTGAGATACATGTGTTTAACCATTAAATGAATAAATTTAATTATTTAATTTTTTCATTTAACATTCTGTCAACGGGAAAGGGGTCCAAACATCCCAAGACGACATGATTTATGTCGTTCCTAGGTTAAACACCCCATTTCGGACTCATCCGTACACTCGATGTTCGGATCCGGATCACTATTTAAGAGTTATCCTATTTTTTTGGCATGCCTAGTGTGAACGTACTGAAAATTTTAATTCCGGCCACACCGGGGCTCAGATCGCACGACCTGTGAAGGTGCTACTCTGGAATAACATAAATATTATTCTAAAGTCTTTCATATCAAATATCAGGTTATTACATATCAATTCAAAATATAAAAAAACAATTTTTCAATCCGTACAATGAAATCAAATATAAAACATTAATTCAATAAAAAAATGTACATTAAATAAATAGCAATACTCTGGGATATAAATTCTGGACCACCTTCCTCAATTTCATAGATGAATTCTCTCTTTTAAATATCGTTTTGTTATATCTCATACCATATTTAGTGCCCAAAACAATATTCCTCTAGAAAATATGGTTTTAGAGCATCAAAATACATAGAGTGATTCATCAATCCCTAAAATAGTAATATAAATGAAGATTAATTTGACACTAAACATCAAAATTTATCTTCACTCAAGAGAACTCCAAATGGATTTTAAATGATGGAGATTGGTCAAGGGGATGTTTGGGTGGATAAGTTCATCACCCTTTGTTACTAAATTAATAATGTAAAACAAAATCATGCATATTTTCATAAATTCCAAGGGAGGGAAAATCTCGATACTGTATATTTAATGAGGTGTATTGTTTGGCCCCATGGTTGGTGAAACCATGCACCAAACGCGATCCACACTCTATCCAAGAGGGTGACATGTCTCATGGTATCCTATTATTCCTTCATTAATTGGTAAATAGCGTGGTAGCCATGTTGGATGGCTATGTTCATGATCACATGGTTTGGTCCCTGACCTTGTACTGTTTTACCAAATGTTCTCTACTTCCACCAGGGAAACATGATTATGGCACATCATTTCTAAAAATCATGTTCCATTAATGGAATATTTACTGTATGGTCATTTTTTCTCTTATTTAATGTCCCAAACACCTAAGACATAATTGAGTCAACTCATATTTTTAAGAAACAATTAAATAACCAATTTTAATTGATTATGAATATTTAAAAAAACATACTTCTAATGATGTATTGGTTCTTATACATCATATCAATTGATTATAATACGATCATAAAATTACCATCATGCTTAAATACATTTCTCCACACATAGAAAAACATTACGATCAACCAAGAAGGGAATAATGGTTCTAAAAAATAGATCATTTTTCATGTAAAATACTATTAAGGTCATTGAATCTATTATACACTATAATAATTCTAGAAGTACATATGGACACTATAAGTACTTTTAATGACTTTATTCACAAATATTTATCCAATTTTTTTATTGATTTTATGATTCAAATATATCATTTCTACCTACATTTTGTTGACATGGTTTTCATAGATAAAATATTGGTCACTTATATACATTAATAAGTTAAAAATAATCATATGAGTGGTCTTATATAGAATCATTTAAATATTAAATTGTATACAAAATTATAAAAAATTATCTTTCTAATTTTATATGCCAGGTTCATGTACCACATGGTTTCAAAATAAGATATTTTTCTTAATATGAAAATATTAGAGTTCAAAATAATGTAAAAATATTTATAGAAGGTTTGTAAGGTATAATGATTAATGTAATGATATTGACTCTAATGTCACAGAGCTAGTGTGTGCTTTTTAACAATTTCAATGATATTAAATGAAAATTACTAAAGTAAAAAAATCTTTATAAATGTTTTTATAAACCAGATATATATATATGATACCCATTTTATAGTGTGAATAGATTATCAAAAATAATAAATAACATAGACAAAGGGAATTTAAATTTGAAAACACATTATATTATTTTATTAATCACATCTTGGGTAATTGAATAAAATAACGGTGATGTCAAATGAATAGTTGGGATTATTTAGATATAAGGCTATTATGAATCTGTAATAATAATCAACATGGAATTCTAAATAAATTATCACAAATTACATTTAAATAAATTTATAATAAAGATAATGTAATTCATAATGATAATGGAAAGGTAAATAATAAAAAAATTATTCCATTTGATCAATAACTTAGTATAAAATTCATCTAGAATTTGTATCATTGTGAAAGTATCATGGATAATAAAAATTAATATATTATAAGTGAAAGAAATTACACATTACTAGAAATCTTCTATCTATCAAATTATACCTCTACCATAGTTTTATATCATCTAGACGGTTTAAAACAATTCGGTATAAAAACCCATCAGATTTTCCAAAACAGTTCATCTCATGAGACATGTTGATGGATCAAGGGGATACCTATAATCGAACCCTGACTATGTCTTTATGTCCAAATCAATCATCATATATTAATTAATCTCTTTAAGTCAATTACAATTTTCATTATCTCTAAATAAATATATTGAATAAAAGATAATGATTTATCAATATTTCACTATTCTATAAAATAACTATCCAACAAAATATCTTATTAGAAAATGGTATCTGGTTTATGAAGTAATCATATTAATTACACAATGATATGAATATTTATGTAAAATTCAATGTATAATTAATATTTATCACTATAGAGTGAATTCTTTATGATAATGGTTATAATAAAAAAGAATGTGTGATTGTAAAAAAACTATTACTACATGGTAATATTCATGTCAAATATCCTAGGATGAAATTATTGAAATGAAAACATAAAATTATTTGAATTATTATGATATAATGTGATCATATTTAAAATTATGGATTATATACAAAACATAAATGTGAATCCGTGCATAAAAAATATCTCTCAATGGAATGTAAATTGAGATTAAATCACATACCCCATGCTTCCTTTTGGTATAACATTTCTTAAGATTTTGTATAGTTGTTTTTAACATGTCATTAACATAAACATTATTCATATTAATATTTATAATATGATATTTGAATCATTTATAACAACTTATCAATGATTCATGATTAATCTTACATTAGTTTCATTCTTTGAGTAATTGCCTTATTTTTTCATTCATCCATTTTCATGAATGTTATGGTTTAATCCATATTATAATTCCATAATAACCAAAATAACAATTATTACATAATTATAATAAACATAAATCAATTATAATTTTCTAGCCAATCAAGAGTATTTTTTTAGAAATGAAAAATGTAACAATCATGGAGAGTTTAGGTGATATGTATGCACGAGTAATGATTCCATTTTTCAAAAATCATTATCGAATGATGGTAATTAATATTATAGAATTAAGGAATAATCATGATATAATAAATATATTTTTTCCTCAAAAATATATATGACATCCATATCATATGGTGATGAAAACTATGTCACATCGTATGATTAAGGTTCTAGTCTATATGTACATGAATGATTTTTTAATCATTATGTTAGTAGAAAATAATGAAATAAAAATATGTATTATAATTTAAAAATGTTAAACATTTAATTAATAACATATTTATTAAATTTATTTTACATTTATTCACAAAAATTATCCTTATTTCTTTCAAGGTAAACAATTATTAAAAAATGAATCGCATCACATTGTGAGGATGTAATCTACCATAAACATGAAAATAATATGTTTTCTCTTTGAAAATAGAACATAAAATTTTATATTTCATATAATTAATCTAAATGTGTAATATTTTTTATAAATATCATTTATGTATATAAATCATGACGCTATATTGTGAGTGGTGGTAATATACAATTCAGTTACATCTATTTTTGAAGTGGTACACTTTTATACTCATAAATTATGATTTTAAAACCTATTTAATGGAAATGGGGATGGTTTAATTTCAATTAAATAAAATAAAATAAAATCATTTTATATTTAATAATTTTTGTTTATTATATTATTACGTTTCAAAAAAATTAATGTATGTTTAAACATTATTCCTGAAGAAGTTTACCTCTTCATTGGGAATCCATCGTAGTATTTCACCAAAATAATTCTTTAGATTGATTTATACATGAACTATGCATTCTTGAACGATGGTATGGTATTTTTTGTTTTATTTGGTATGATATATTACTATTCATAATGGTGTGATGGTGTGAAGAATATATGAGGGGTGACCTTTTATAAGTTATGTGTGTGGTATACTCGTAATATTTTAAATAAAAAATTTATACAAACAGTTTTGACTATATAAATGGTTCTAAAATTGATCATTATTGAGAATTATATAGTTTTTCATCATAATATGTGTTTTGAATAAAAATATGAAATTTTTTTCTTTCATTTTAAAATATATATATATATATAGTTTGACCCCTAGGTAAATAATATTTTACCATGACCATTATAATTATTTTATTCATTTTCAAAATTCATTATTTTCTAACATATATAGATATTGAGTGAAAATATAAATTCATATCATTAAATATATTGAATAATTTTTTCAAAATTCCATTCAATGTAATTTATAACAACTTCTATATGCATTATAAGAAAGAGGGATTTCAATGAGAAATATTTCAAAATAGTAAAAAGTTTTAATATCAACATTAAATATAAATATGAATAAATAATGTAAATTTGAATTATAGACATTTAATCGTACTAATTTAGCTTCAAAATCAACAAAATTTACAGTTTATCATAATAATTAATTTAAATGAAACATATGTTTTCAATTAAAATTCATTATTTTACACCATTCATCAAAAAATTTATATTTTTTAGAAAACCTTAAAAATTACCTCAAAGATAATTTTTATATTATTAATTTAAAAAATCACTATTTCATATTCAATATATTCTATATAGTAAAATTTAATATTAAATTAGAACCGTATAGCGTAACTAAATGATCTATCAGGAAAAATACATTTTTTCCTAAAACATTTCATTATAATTTATATCAACTTTATTTAACATATAATCTATATATGAACAATGAAATTAGCTTAAAATATTTAAAAATATTCAATATATAATTAATTTAATACTATTCAAACCCATACATATAACAGACCAGTCATAACCGTATAATATATTACAATTCATATTGACTCCGGTTTGCATGTTCCACAATTTATCGAAGTGATTACATATAATAAGACATATAATCTAGGGTTTTAAGTTTTTTTTATACAATAAAATTTTAAATTTAATACAATTCCGTTATTTTAAAATTTCAATTCCATACTATCTCCCCACCATTATTTTATTGGGTTCACAAAGATTGATCGTTCTCTAATAAAACAAGGGTTTTGTTTTTAAATTTTCGTTGTTGAAATCAATCATGGTAAAATTATTTAAATAACATACTCTTAATAATAGGTAAGGGTAAGTGGAAAGGTCATATAGAAAAAATATAATATGATTCCAAATTGTATAACATAGGTAGGATGTGAATACATGGGAATATAAGGCAAATATTACACCATATAAGGATTGTGTATGGTAGAAAACATAGTTAGGATGATGTCAATGGCCAAAATTCTATACACCAATGTTGTGTGAGTAAGGTCATTTATATCATAAAAAGTGATTATAATTGGAAAAAAATTTGGTTCATGATTTTATTCTTGGAGTTGAGGATTCCTTCTACCATCAATGAATAATCAAGAATATACTTGATATATTTTTATTTTATAGTACCAATTTAATATTTCTGTTATGCTTCAATGAATTTACATATAATATATTTCTCCTATAACTGTATATAAAAAATTATATTTTATTCCATTATAAATAAAATTAACACTTAATGGAAAATAATATACATAAAATATTAAAAATATATTCCCCATTTATTTTTTAAAACTATAATTTTTAGTATAATTTCTATAATAAAACTCAATGTTGAAATTAATCCCTTCCATAAATAGCTGACCATAAGGCTTGTCCATAATATTTCTATCTACATATAAAAATAAGGCAACAAATTTTAAATTTATTACACAAAAATTATAAATTATATAATCATTCCTCATTAAAAATATTGGAATACAATGATTTTGGAACCACCTATACAAAGTAAACAACCCTTTCATTATTTTTATAAAGTATACACCATGTTATGCTCATAAATGGAGTTGTTTGTTGGATTTTTGGAATGATTATTAGGCATTTATAAATGGTCATAGTTTGAGTGTGGTTAGTGGAAACTTTGAAACACTTAAAGTAAACTTTACAAAAAATACACGGGCTAATGGTAAGGTGAAAGATTAAGGTAGACGGATTGAAAAAACAATACGGTCACATGGGTCTGATAATGAAATGTTAGATGAAGGGATTCTTCACAGTATGCAGAAGGATTGTCAAAATATGTGGGAAACCCATTTGAGGTTCTTATTAAGGAAGAGGCTTACACACATTTAGTGCATGGTTTCTTAACCGTGTGACTAACACACCACAGTTTAAATGTGATATCCGAAAAAATAGGATCTCACTTTTTTCACTCTTATATATTTATTTCATCCACCTTTTTCGTACTAACATGATATTAATTCTTCCAAATGTATGTATATTATTTCATCATTTATATGGATGCGATATGAAGGAAAACATCATGTCTTGTTACGATATTCCCTTAGAATGTTTGTGTTTTCCTTCAATTTGAGGGAGTCTTCTTTAGATAAACTCATATTCCCTCTTATAGACTCTAACACATTGTCTTATTTATATTGATATTGGGTTTTTTATAACAATATTATTAATTTATGTATAAATTCATGTTAGGTAATGAAATATAAGGTGGGGTTTGGATATTCAATGATGTTTTATTATCATTTTTATGTTGTTCTTCATTTTCATCATAATTCCCTAGGTAGTTGGCTTCACTATTGACATCTCTTATTAGTACACGAATGCTGGAATTAAAATTTATTTCTTTATTGAAAATTATTATGATTTTTTTTTTGAAATTCTGGATGAAATATATCTATGGTGATGGTCTATAGAAGAGGTAAAATTTGTTGATTGTGTGGAAATTTATAATGGTAACATGATTTTAAAATAAGGATTTTAAAATGGTTATTAGGTTTTGATGTATTGAAAAGTGTTTTCAATAGTAGATTTTTTTATTGAAATTGTGTGTAAATGAGTGTATTAACATGTGGTTGGATGAAATAGTTGTGTGTGAGCTAAAGAGGGTGGATATTGGTCTTGATGTTCCTCAGTAAAAGAGAAATGTTATGGATCTACAGTGCCAATGCCAATGGTAACATCATTATTGTGTAGTTTAATTTCTTTGTGTGTTTATATAGAATGGAATGAGGATAAAAAATTGAAATTGATAAATTATTAAATGATTTTTTTGTAATTTTACATAGAAATTTATTGGATTGGGTATAGCTATTTAGTAATGGAATATGTATTATATTCTATTATAATATTTTTAATGTTTTTTATAGAAATAGTATTTTTATAAATTCAATAACATGTTAAATCCTTGTGGTGTTATTAGGGATGTAATATTGGGAAAAAATATTGAGTTTCATTACTCAAACAAGATTTGGAACATTGGTTATTTTGAATATTTTTTTATTGGGATATATGTAAAGGAAATGTAACACATTTCATTAGTGGTTATTCATGATAATTGAGATGTATTGTGGAGTTAGATCATGGAACATGTTGGGATTCTATGGAGTTATTCTTGTGAGTATTTGAGTTTGTTTGTATTGTATTTATATTTGGTACTCTAGGATAGTTTGTCTTTTATATAAATGGTATTACATTTTGTTGTTGTAAATTTTTATCATTCATCATTTATTGGTTATTTTTATTGAGTTTCTAGATAGTTTTTTTTATTTTAAAAGGGAAAATCATCCCCCAAAAATATTGAATACCTTGGAATTTATTTCCCACCTTTGATGCCATTGGGATATTCATTATGTGTAAGTATAAATTCAATATAAATTCATTACCAGGAGGATGGGTTCGATATTAGAAAAGTTTATAGCTTTTCCAGTCCTTATCATACAAGTAGTATGTAGTTTTTTGATACATGGTTATCATTTGAGTGAGTCATGGATTTAGAAATGCATTTTTATTTATTCATTGTGTTTTATTAGAAGAAACTATATATATTTTTGGGATGTGCAATGTAGAGCATAAAAAGTCATATCTAACCTTATTATGCTAAACTACATGTTTCCATGGAGTTCGGAAAATAATTTTTTAGGGAACACATATAGGATTTGTAATCAAATTGTTATTGGTGTATCCCATGATATGAATATGACATGCATTTTATAAACTAATAACAAAGAGTATTGAATATTTAATTTTGAGTAATTATATTTGATATGGTGCACAAATAATTTATTTTCCAAATGCGCTGACCATTTTTCCAAATGTGAGATTTTTGGAAAAGCATGACATTGGTATTTTTAATATTGGTTGATTTTCATAAGTATATTGAAAAGATGTAATTTTAATGAAATGTTGAAATTAAGGATTTTTATAAATTTGAAATTTTTATGGATTTTGTTTCTCAGGATTCATACATATGGTGTTTGTTGTGTTTACAGAAAATGGAACCTTGAAGACATCCTAAAATCCCACTAAAATATTCCCCTACAATTATTTTTGAACCTAATCCATAAGTGAACCAACAAATATATCTATGTATAGTCTATTTCATTAAATATTTTGGGAGAGGGAACATGAGTGATAATCCTTGGAATGTGGATCATTCCTTCGACTTCCAAAAGTAGAATCCACCCTAAATTTAGGGCAATTTTGAACTATAAAGGGAATTATTATGGCTAAATAGGGTGAATCGAATATTTTAGTTCCTATGAACACTAGCAGAGATATAATTCATGATGGTGATGTTTATGTTAGAGTATCATCAAATCTAGTTCTTAGATTTACCAGTTCAGGATTAGTTTTACCAAGGCCTTAAATGGGATAATTTTGATGTTTTTTTCAAAAAACAATTTTCTACTTAGACGTTATAGATTTTATAAATGGTGGAAATTTTTATCATGAATTTGGAGAGCCTCATAGTGATGGAGTATGCAGGTATTCTATTTTACATTGTTTCTATTTTCATCTGAATTTCCTAGTATTGAATCCTTAAACGCACCCATTTTTGAATTTTTTCAAAGGTGTGAGATTCACATTATGACTATCATGCAATGTATAACGGATTATCTTGAAATGTTCAGTAAAGTATTGGTGGGATAAAGGGATATATTTGAATCTATTGGTGTAGGGATTATGTTGAAAACAATTAGAAATAGTGGGAGAACTAATACTAGGAGAATGAGGAATAGGGACCCATGTTAAAAATTTATCAGTAAGGATTAAAATCATATGAATGGATTGGTAAATCATTCTCCAATACCTAGTTTAAATCCATGATGTTTCCAATGTGTCTCTCTATACTACATAAACTGATATTGTACGACACCACCCATGGCATGCAACAATTTCAAGCATATGGGGCTTCTTCGGTGTTGTTGTAATAGTTCATTATGGTCAGGTGTTCAGTTGAATTATCATTTGTTGGAAATATATTATTCATCGATAGGATGAGGGAAATATTATCAGTGTTTTTAGAAGAATATTTCTAGCCATTGTGATTTTAGGAATATTGTAACTCCTTAGGTAGTGTAATCTCCTTACATAAATAATGAAAATGTGCAGTGAGTATGTAGTCATATGGAGAGATATAGGTTAATATGTATGATCAAAATGGAACATATATGGTGGGAGGCAAAATTAAGTTGAATTAAACCCTTTATAAATATTTTTTTAAAATTGGTTTTTCCCATTCCAATGTTATTTATCATGCTAATGAATTTGGGATTTGAAATTTTGAGATGATTCCTTATGTATCAAAATAACAATACCATCTTGGTCAAAGAGAATGTGAACCCTTCATTTTTATAAAATTCTATATAAATATTTATGGAGATGAGTAGGTATATAATTTTGCAATGTTTTAAATTTATGTTTATGACATAGTCCGTGGTAAATGTTTTTAAATTGATCACATATCAGATCAATTGTTATACATGAATAGTAAATTTCACTACTAATGGCAGTGTCAAACATTTGTTTAAAGGAGAGAATATTCACGGTTAGGTGAAACATGATTATTTGTGCAAGAAGTTTTAATTTTATACTACTATTTCCCATTTTTTAAATTATTAGTGATATATGTAATCAATGATTCTGGTTTTCTAGTGGGTTTTGATTAGTTTACATATTTTCTCCAAGGATTTTTTCAGGTTTTCTGCTAAATATAGAAGTGTTTTTTGTGATTGATATCTATACAAAAACCATTCTAATTTATCTTCTGTATTGTCCTATTGAACCAATATAATTAATGGGACTAAAAGTGTAGTTGGTGGAGTTATAAAACAAAGGTTACATTCAGCCTAGAACTTTTAAGTGGAATGTACTAGTATTGTTTTTTAAAAAGGTTGAGGTAACCCATATATAGCCTATTGATTATCATAAGGTTATCCAAGTTTTAAAAAAGTGTGAAAATCTATATCCAACAATTGTTGATCTTCTTGATCAATTATGTGGAGCTCAACAGTTCTCCAAAATTTACTTTTTATCTGGATATAACAATTTATCGATTCAGAAAGAGGTTATTCAAAAAAATAGCTTTCAGAATTAGATTTTTCAGTTACAAGTATGTGGTTATTCCTATAATTATTATTAATTCACCACCAGTCTTTATGTCACTAATGAATCATAAATTTCAATTGTATCTAGATTCGTGGTCTTTTTGGTCAAAAAATAGGTGCATTCAAGGTATATGTAGGATCCTGAGAAACCAATGATGATAATAATGGTGAATAATGAGAGATACTTTTTTATATGGAAAATTATCAATGTATGGTGTTTGGAAATAAGTTGTACCTTTCATTGACCATGTAATATAAAAAGAATTCATTATATGGGTCCTAAAAAGGTATAGGCTATTTTCTATTGGAATCATCCAAATAATGTGTTTGATATACACATTATTCTTTATCTAGATAGTTATTACGTATGTTGTTTCTCATGATTTATTATGAATATCTACACCAATGATAGATATTATAATGAAAAATGTTTCATTCAAATGTAAAAACTAATTTCATATGTTAATTAAATATATTATGTTTTCCTTACATCAAAACTGATCATGATATTTCTAGAATTAGGACTATGGAACATGTTGTATGTTGATACATTGTTATCTAGGTTGGGATGTGTTCTCATATAGGTATATCATGTTATCACTTATGGATCATTATAGTTATGGTTTCATGAGAATAACTATGGAACACATGAATTATAGTTAACTACCATAGTATATTATTTGAAATATGGCATCATTATGTGTTTTTTGTGAAATTTATTATGCTTACAGATTATAAGATTATGAAACATATTTTATCACAAATGTATTTGATACTGAAATAATTATTATGGATTTAGTATATCTAATTTTTTTAGTATGACTTTATGTATACATCGGTAATGGAAATATAGTTCTAGATGCATTAAGGATAATGTTTTATGATTAGTTGGAAAAAGAGACTTCAGATAAATGGTATTTTTTTATAGTGATTATATACATGATCCTAGATAGGGAAAATAGATGTGATGTTTCTATTATTTAATAAATTTCATTAAATAATTATTTGGTTGTTATAGTTAATGAAGCGTAGACATAAGATTTATAACGTGATGCTATTATGTCAAAACACAATTGTCGGGAGGCCATTGAGGGGAGAAATATGGTTGGGAGTTTATCTCAATGGTATTGAGATTTATTGGTGTTTTCTATGAATTATTATGCACAACTAATTCATGATTACCTCGATTTGATATGGGTTGTTTATCAAGGAATACAGAAGATGTGTATTGTACTAAAATCACAGTTTTGGTGGGTCAGTATGACAGGGAAGGTGGCTGACTTTTTGTGGATATATATAACATTCCATTATTTTAAGGAAGAATATTTGTGTCCATTATGTATGCTATAATCTATACTTATTTCTATTTTGAAATGGGATCATATATTCATAATATTTAGGACAATCATCCTAATAATAGTTTTGAAACATGATGTCAAGTGGGTGATATTGTATCGACTCACAAAGTCAACCAATTTCATCTATGTGAAGAAATATCATAAAGTGGAGTACATATCAAAAATACATATCCAAGATCTTTTAAAGGGCCATGGGTTACAAATTTCTAAAATTATATGAATATATCTGAAGTTTAAATATTATTCATGAAAATCCTTACTGAACACCCTAGGGAATCAACTGATAGTGAGTACAGTGTATCATCCCTATATTGATGGGAAATCCAAAATGATAATAGAAATTTTGGTAGAAATACTATTGTATTATTTAATGTATTTTAGTGTCTAATGGGATGATCATATACCCTAAGTGGAGTTCTTGTATAATTACAATTATCCACACTAATTACATATGGGACCTTTTGAATCATCGTATAGTCACCCATGTTATTATCCACTATTTGGGTGGAAACTGGTAAGAAGTCATTAGTTGGGTCACTCCTAGTCCAAAAAACAATGTATATGATTTATTTGATCATGAATATGATAGAGATGGATTAGTGTTTCTGTAAATCTAGTGTGGATCATCACGTAATTCCCTTTTCGATCAAGACGAGTAATCATTTGTGCATGAAAATCTATCGACGAAATGGGAATCATCATTTTTAGATGTATGGAATGTTATCTCCTTTATACATATTCCTCCTTTTAAAATACATTAATGGTTTGGTGATTTGGAATATCAGTGGTAATTCCCACCATGGTATAGTTCTATACATATTGTGTTGTATTGCAACACTTATTGTTATTACATTATTATTTTATCATTTAAATGATACAAAATATAATGGTGTTTCATAACTATGATCCAAAGATTTATTGTCTTGGATAAATTATGAAAAAATACTAAATTTACATAAAAATACATAAACATTATATAATTCACTCTCTGAAGCATCTTAGTGGCCCTCATGAACTCCAAAATATAAGTAGTCACATGGGGGTGTACATCGAATATAGGGGCGAACTAATCTACAAATAATAGAATATAAAACAACATGGATTATAAAAATTTATTAGAACAATGATAATCATCATAACGTAATCATGGGATCATTATCATAATAATGAAAATAATCTTTATATAAACTCATGGAATATGGAAATACATTAAAATAAAACATCATGCCATAATGTTAAAATTCCACACATTGATGTGAACAAATTTTTCATCGTGTTCACTAATAACATATTTCTATACCCATAATATCAATATTATGATCAATCATACCATAATGTTCATGAATATATCATGTTATCCCATAATATACATAAAATTACACAATTAATTAGAGCACTATTTAATCCAGGTGCACCCATCACATCACAAAATTTACATAATCATGATTTCCCCACAAAAAAATATATCAATATTAGGCATAATATATTAAATAGAAATTAAATTGGTCTCACCAAGATATTATTAAAAATAAATTACATAAAATAAAAAAGTAAATGAAATATTACTATAAGAATCAAGATTCTGGAGTGAATAGTAACCAATATCAAGTGACGTAAAGCATGTGTTTTTAAAAAAAAATCATTTGGTAAAATTATTGAATTGCACCAAAATGAGATTTATTACATGTATATTCCCAAAAATAAATACTAATAACAATGAAATTAATTATTTGGAATATTAAAAGAACATCTAGATGGATGTTATGCATGAACGATTAATAACCAAAATAAGTGATAATTGGGTTAGAGAATTATTCATACCTTATGTTTGAATACATTCCTCAAATTAATAACCTGAAAAATTAAATTATATTAGTAAAATAAAAAATCTAGAACCTATTTTATATGTATTTTATTAATTATAATTTTATTATGTTTGGTTAATGCCTTTTTCATGAGTTATAGTTTTCATTTTAATCTTCCTAGAGTATTTTTTTATGGCTCTTAATGATTGGTTCACAAGTATAAATGAATTTAAAATCATTTAAATTGGGTGTGATTCTATCGAATTTATATTATATGTTATTAATAAACATAAATATTTTTAATTAGTAATATAGATTATTATTTTTTATATATTATGAGAATTCATTAGATACAATGTTAATGATATTGGTTTAGAATTATTTTTTGGTTTTTGATCCAAATAAAATAATATTGTTTTTTAATTAATATTATTTATATATTTGTTACATAACATGAAAAATGATATAAATACATATTGAATCTATTTCAACCATTTTTTAATTCCTTCCTTTAATAATGTAATGGAAAATGAAATTGCATCGTCCATGATGGCGATAAATCGGCATATCACAGATGATGTTTTAATTTTTTGAATAAAATAGAGTGGAGAAGGGTCTTGATAATGGATTATTAAATTAACATAACAAGATTAAAGTATATTTAATTTTTTGGAGTAATCATTCAACTATGATATGTGGATATGTAAAGATGATATGAAATGAAAATATGTTACGAGAAAATTATTGCGGGTTTTACCTCTTGAATTCTCTTCCTTGAAATCCTCGTTTAGGAAATTGGTACTTGTATTTTTTAATACAAAAGGATCATGGATTTGTGGGTGCGGAAATGAATGTGGATTGAAAAGAAAATGTAAAATAATGAAGGCTTGGATGGGGTTAGGAGAAGAGGTGGTGAGAGGTGGTATTTATAGTGGATGAGATGGCTTTTTTTAGAATATTTTATTCATTATTATATTTTTTGACCACGACATTGAATATGTTGATCCCTATCAATAGATATATTAAAATAATTAAAGAGAGATTGATATTACGGGCTGAAATTATCTATAAAAAATCAATGACTCAATAATTCATATATTTCTTAAATAATATAAATTACTATATTTCACTAATCAACAAAAATAATCTATTTTAGAATATTCATAATTAAAATTTTCCCAAAAAAATTAATTATGTTTAAAATTGAAATACAGTCACTATTTAATAAATGTAAATCTTATATTTTGAAAATTATATACAAATTAAATCATCATTCTTTTAAAAAATAATGATTTAAAAATTATAACATTTTAAAAAAAAAAATTGAAATAGTATGTAAGGTCTCATAAAATTATCTTAATATCATAAAGAAACAAAATACTAAAATATGAATAAATGTTATTAAAATATATTTTCATGTAAATAATTTTATTAATTATATAATTGTAATAAAAATTTATAACATTCAAAAAATACAATCACTTAATTTATAATTTCATAAACATTGATTAACTTATAAAATATAATAAATATATCATATTTCCTCAATCGAAAGATAAATAAATTTTAATTATAGATTAATAGGAGATTTTATTATTTTATTTTCAAGATTGCTATCAATAATGGTCATATTACTATTCTAAAGGTCAAGTTACTATCCCATTAGTATATATTTTGTAACATACATAAATATCGCTTATTACATACATTATTTAATTATAAATATTTTATCGTATATACTGCGTGGTTTTATGTGTTTTATACAATCCAAAATAATTATAAGAATTTATTTTACATTAATTAAATAATGGTTTATTACATTCTACCCCAATATGAAATTTCAACAATGAAATTTCATTCTACACAATATGATGAAAATAAGTACAGGCACTTCTCATTCATTTCTTCCTCTTGTTCAAATGTTGAATCTTCATCATTATGGTTCCACCATAGTACTTTGACAAGGTGTGTAGTCTTGTTTCATAGAACATTATCTCTATGGTCGAATATCGTCACTAGATTCTCCTCACAAGGGAGATAATTTTACAACCATACCACCGATGAATTAAATTCATGTTGGGGATCTTGTATTTAATTTATCAAGACTGCTACAAATAATACATCATATACGTAAAAAATGGTTGGTGTAGGTACTAGTCGATAGGAAACAGCTCCATCAGGATCATGAATATCTAAAGGGATGATGTACCTAAGACTCATGTTTTATTTATTCCCAAAAATAATCATCCTCTTTCTTCTAGATATGAAGTGAAATACCATATCTATTTCTTTGAAACTTGCTCCTCATCAATGATTTTATACAAAGATCTTTTTTCATCTTTGGGATTCCTTGATCTGATGTTGAATGGTTTTCACTGTCTCTACAATTTATTCAACCATTTTAGATCTTATCATCCTACATTCAGCTATATAATCCTAGAATTCTAGTATTTTTGATCCTTTTCCATAAATGGATTCATATAGAGCCATGTGTATACTTCAGTAGAAACTATTGTTGTTAGAGAATTGGACTAGAGGTAGACATCAGTATCATCTACCTTCGAAGTCAATATAACATACTCTCAACATATTACCCAGTTTCTGAACAGTATGATCTTATTGGAAATAAGTTTGATGATGATAAGGATAAATAATGTTCGGCTTAGTATATTGATCATGTGGAAGACATTTCAAAAACACTAAGGTTAATATTCACTCTCAATTAGATACATTCTATAGTTTTACTCTATGATGTCTTGACACTTCTATAATATATTTCCATGAAATTTGATACAATGAGAAGTCATCTCAAATATAAAAAAAATTGAGTTTTTTTAATTGATCTTCAACAGGCCATATATCATTGATTAGATTGATGTCTTCATACGTTCAATGAAAAAGTATAGGTTGATGTTATTATATTTTCTGATAAGTATGGGTAATAGTTACATAATCCCTTGAAACATATCCTTTTCAACTTATATGATTACATACCAGAAACATTTATGTATATTTAGTGATCTCATTCTTCATATTTTCTAAAAAATATTTCTCTTAGAGACCTCAATAATTCATTATCCTCCAATGGGTAATAGTGAAATTTGATCTATGTGAATCACCCAAGATCACATTCATTATCTTTTAATTGGATGGTACACATTTCCATCACCCAAATCCTACACCACCTACCCAATTAATTTTTAATATTAAGGATTTCCCCTTTCTCATGGCTTGCACCTTCATCTAAATTTCCACATCATTTCATTGAAATTCGTTTATTATCTCTGTAATCAACAGTTGATAAATCATTTTAGGATAAATTTTTAATTTTATTTACTTAATCATTCCCATGAACATCCTTTTACAATATATGAATATTTGATCCTTATCAATTCAAATAATTGTTAAATTAGTAGGATCCTTTCTACATGGAGAGTCCACCGCATTTTTTCCTTACCGAGATAGTACTAGGTTGAGCATGATTAATCTTTGATGAGGTATATCAAACATCAAAACATCATATTAAGGCCCATCTATTTGAATATATATTTTCTTCACTTATATTAATTATATAACTCAAACTTCATTCCATAGGGTTAATGCATCTAGATTTTTAATGCGACGAACACTGTTCCAACTCCATATCATGCATAAGATAGTCTTGCTTAAGAATTTTCAACATACTTGAGGCATTGGATATCACTTTATATTTTTTTGTTATTACGAAGCATAATCTATTTTATAATGAATCATTGTACATCAAAAATAGTTCCCCATATGTTGGTAGAGTTTTTACATTTATTGTGATAGGACTATTTTCATACTATTTGAAGTACTCTTCAAAATCAAAAGTCCATAAAAAATTTTGTCCCATACAATTCAATTTTTTGTTTGGTTTTTAAAACAATTAAAATTTAGTAATAATTAACTTCTAATACCCATATAAGAATAAGAAACAACATATTTCTATTATAGTTTTTAGGTTTGGCCACACTCTGCTTTCCATTATCTTTTAAGGGTCCACATATTTTCCTTTTATGGTGATAACATAGCCCATGAATGATAATTACTCCATCCAGAACACATATTTACATTTCATTTCATAATGTTTATCTCTTGAAAATTTATTTAAAACATTATTCAAATTATCCTCATCTTCCCCTTCATCTAGAAAGATATCAGAATAACATCATTTAAGACTACCAAAAATGTGACTATATAATCTCAAAAGACTCTATTCATTAATTCCTTGAATATTTCATGGGAATTATTGAATATTAAATTTATATTTATGAACTCATATTTTCCATACCTCATTTGATATTAATTCATGGGTATATTTTCCTTCCTCATATTTAATAGGTGATATTTTTATTGAAGATCCATATTAGAGAAATAATTATACCTGTATAGTTGATTGAACAAATCAAAAATCATTTAATTGGGATACATGTATTTTATCATGAATTTTTTGATATGACGCTAATCATCGTAGTGGTGTGTTGATCGATCCATAATCATGATGAAGAAGACTGGTGTACCCCACGGTGCAACACTCGGGTGTATAAAACCCTTCTCCATAATCTCTTATAACTTCTTTTTCAGTTCCTCCAACTTAATGGTGGTCATTATATAGAAAATTTTGATATAGGCAGATATATAAGAATAATTTCAATTGAGAACTCATGTAACATCTGTTACCTTGAATGGGCGTGTTTCCCTTTTTTCGTAGATCACAATTAATTTAAAAAATTATTTATGTGAATTTTTTTGATTACTACTGAATGATGAATAGGTAAGTACCATGTTCTTGGTGTTGGTTACATATCAAGGAAAAGGATATCACTCTGTTAATTAGAATATCATGATGTGAGCTTGTAAACATCATGAACATATGTTACAAGTCATCTAGGTTTAAAATAGAAATGTTTAAACCAGAGATGATAGGTTTTTCAGTGTATAATATCAAGCATGAACTACACATCATGAACTAGGGGTACAGGTCGTGACAAAGCTTGTTCCCCATGTAAATTCATTTGATTAAAATTTTTTAGTACCTATTAATTTCCATATATCTTGGCTGTCGGACTAGATCTCTGACTATGCATTTTTCAGCGGTGTCTCACCTTCCAGATCAATACAACTTGAATTGGATCTTCATTGGGTTTGTAGTGCATCTCACCATGTAGGTGTTCTCTCTGATTCTTACTTGTGAATGATCACCGTAGAACAATAACATTACGTTATAGGATCTTTTGATCCACGATGGTTGATCTTTTTCTTCTTCTTTTGGATCTATTGAGAAATATTGTCTTAAAGGCTGTTCCTTGGAATGTTGTAGTGCAACAGACATTATTTCATGAGGTACATGAGATTTATTCTATCTACTAAACCCTTGCCCATTATATTGAAACAATCCATTGAGGAGAGAGTTTATTATAGGGCCTTAGTTGATGGAGTTGATGGGTTTGATTGATTTTGGATTCAATTGAGGTCATGTAAGACCCAAAATTTATTGTAATCATTTCCGTATTTTTCCTATGATAATGAGCATGATTGATATTGCTTTATAAATTGATTTACGAAATTTTTATAGTTGATTGTGTGTGTTGAAAAAGTTTTTTGAATGAAAAATGGATTTCCATGGCTATTGATCAATTGATTTTGAAAGTGTGTTGAGTGGTTTTAATAGCATTTAAATAGGTATGTGAAAATGATAACATGGGTTACCTTGGTACATAGGTTTAAGGTTTACCATGAGTTCATCATCCATTTCTTTCTGATTTCCAAGTATGTTTTTCTGGGGGATTTCATCTATCCCCTAGGTCTATTGTTCTTGGAGACCGATATTGAAAATTTGGGGGGAATTACTCTTGGGGTTTTTCTCATCTTCCTAGGCCTATTAATCTAAGATCATTTTTGTGACCATGATTATTTTGGTACAAGTAGTATACTTCCTACACCTGTAGTATTATGTGGTTTTTTGATACCTATTCTTCTATTTTGTATTGCTTGTATTTCTTATTTATCCTTGATATGCATGTTTATGCTTGTGAAAGATGAAATATAAAAATTGCATTGAATCTAATAAACATAATTATGTTTATAAATTTGGAAAACATAATCTTTACTAGGTTATTTATAAAACATAATTTCTGCTTATCATTCCATGTTGTTTTACAAAAAATGAGCATACATGATTTTATTTACAAAGACTTGTTGTAGAACACCTGGGTGGGATCCTACTAAGCCTATTAAATCACACCAAAATAACTAGTTTAGTGGTATGTAGACCTTTTTTTTCTTCAAATGCTTAGAAAGATAAGATTCTATAGAGAGGTGGTGAGGATCATGTCTACTGAGATGGGTAGTTGGTGGTGATATGGTTGGAGTTCGTCCATCCCATCATTGGTGTAGCTGTTTGGTTTTTTGAGACCCATGCAGTTGGAATTCTGTTTTGGAGTTTCTAGATACTATTTTAGTTATTTTCTTTCCCCTACTTATAATACTGTTATGGAATATATACATATTAGTCTTATTATTTTTCTTTCAGACTCTATATATGCATACCGTGTGGTTTTCCAGGTTCAAGAAAATTGTTTCTTCTATTTTTTAATTTGATGATTGGGTGCTTGTCGTCATCGATTAGGGATCGAGAACACCCTTCGGGTATGTGATGGATTTGGTCAGTTGTCAGGTTTGAGGGAAACTTGGAATGGTTTTTTATAACTCAACCTATTAATTAGAAGTAAGACTAAGAATATTATTAGGGATCACATTAGTGTTGTCCATCAAAATTGGAATGTATTTGATCATGATTTTATAATTTTCCTCAATAACTTCATATAGGTATTCTTTTTCATGGGGAATTAATATCCATACCAGAAAAAATTATTCCAAATTAGATTCATTCTCATCCTTACATCAATACATAATTTAATGATTCATTCGGATGTGAAGAGTTGTCTCCATTTCCTAATAGTTAATTTTGGATTTGTATAAAGATAGCCAATACATGCCCTAAATAGCATTGAAATCCATCAAAGGAAGTAAGATATGATTTTTTGGGAGGTTCAATTCACAAATATTCAATGATGGGGAGTTATATACTTTGTATGGAACAATTTTCTCACTTTATGTTCTCACATATAACTCAATCTTCTGATTTTGAGGTGGAGTTTTAATAGTTATACTAAATTTAAACGATATGAATTAATATTTAGATCTAGAATCAAATAGTATGTTCTCTATTCGTGAAATAATAACAACCATGCCTGCCACCATATCATTTTTAGGATCAACCATAGTATCATTTATTGAAAAATCTTTCAGTTATGGTTTTAAAAATATTTATTGGATTTTTGTGTGTTTATTATAGATTGATGAAAAGGTACAGCTGTGTACCTGAAGTACACATCGTGTACTTAGTGTTGGTTTCATATCACAAACTATGAGATCATGTTGTGAATATAATGATCATGTCTTTAGATGATACAAATCGTTCACCTGAGTTACACATCATTAAGTGGTTAAATATATTTTTTTAACCCAAAGAAATGGGTTTTTTAGATTAACATGTCAAACATGGACTAAACTTCATGACTAAGGGGTACACGTCATGACCCAGCCTACGACCAGGATAAATTTACGTGTTTATCCATATCTCTCATCTATTTCTTTCCATATATCATGTTTCTCATACCCGATCTCTCTCTAAGATATTTTCAAAGGTCTCACACCTCTTGTATCGATCCATTAGACATTAGATCATCATTGTGTTTGTGTTAAGTCTCACCGGGTAATTTTTCTCTTTGATTTTTCCTCATTGCCGGTAATTGTAGTTCCCTATCCTTAAATTATCAGATATATCGATCTAATATGGTTGATCCTTTTCATCTTCTTGTAGATACGCTGAGAGATCATGTCTCGATGGTCATTCATTGGCTATTTGTGGTGCAACAGATTTTATTTCATGAAGTACATGGTATTTCATCTATCCTACAAGCCCTTGACTTTTATTATTAATCTATCCAATGATGCACATGTTTGATTCTAGGACATTCGTTTAATGTGTTTTCTAGTTGTGTTCCATTTATATTTTTCATGGGAATTTGCGACCTGAACCTTGGGGAAGGTGGTTCCATATATAGATTATAAAAATGGTGATGATTATTATTTTATTCTGAAGTGGTTTAGGAAATTGGAATGATTATTTATCTGTGATGAAAAACGATTTTCAAAAAAAATGTTATTTCTCTTGAATTTGATAAATTGATTGTGAAATGTTTTTGAATGGTTTTCAAATCACTAAAATGGGTTTGTGGAAAAGAGAACATGGGTTATATTGGGTACATAGATGGATTTTTTATCTTGTGTTCATCATCTATGTCATTGTGATTATCAAACATGATTTTCTAGAGGATTTCCTTTGTTCCATTGGCCTATTGTTATAGTATACTGATATTGAAATTTAGGGTGGGATTAAAAATGGAGTTTTCCTTTTCATCATAGGGTTGTTTTTCTATGATTAATTTTCTACACATTATTTTTTTAAGAGTATTCTACTACCTAGACCTATAATATTCCATAGTGTTGTGATAAATGAGTACTTGTTTCATAGTGCTTGGCATTCCCAGTTAGACATGATATGCATGATGATGCTGGTGGAATATGATACGAGAAATGTTATTTGATACTAATAAACCTTATTTTTTAGAACATTAGAAAATGGAATGTTTTCCATGATTTCTATAAATCTACTTTACTTCTTATCATGACAATTGTTTTTCAAAAATGAGCATACATGATTTTTTTTATAGAGACATGTTGTGGAACACCTAGGTTAGATCCTACAAAGACTATTTGCTCACACCTTTCACACAAGTAATATGGTGTATAGTCCTTTAACACTAGTACAAATATGACTTTTAGTGGACGCCAAAATCCATCGCTAAAGGTCTATAGCGGCTGCATAGCGTCCGCCAATCGACGACCGCTTTTGGTCCGTGGCTGTTGCTATCAGCGACCGCATTTTGGCAGCCGCTGAAGGCCAGTAGGTATGACCAACAGCGGACGCCATTTGGCGGCCACTATAGGGCTGACCAACAGCAGCCGCCGTTTGGCGGCCACTTTAGCTGAGCCGAACACAGGCTACAGCGTCCTCCAAATGGTGGCTGCTTTAGATTTTAATTTTTTTAAAAAATATATAAAAAAAATACTATGAATAACACTTAAATCCCGTCATCATCTTCCATGATCCTCAACCCTCATCAAATATAACTACATATCAAAATTTAATAATAAAATTAGTACCAAATAAATCCTATAAACATATAATTGAAAGAAATTATCATATTTCAATTCAAACTTACTATAACAGATCGAAAGTATAAGATTTTCAAAATATATTTATAATTTCGATTATCGTTTTAAAAATATAAAATCGTTAATTATACGGTTCTAATTACAATGTTCCCCCACTGATTTCAGGTCAATCTGATGTCGTACGGTCTGAATTTGCCAGTTTGAGGCCCGTTTTGGCTGCTTATGGCACCAGAAGTGCATTCTCAGTCAACGTGGGCACACTGCCCCTTTTATTGGCGTGTTTTCTGCCCGACCACTTCACAATTCACTCACCCGTTGTTGTCGTTCGATTTCCGGCCAATCTGACATCGTTCAGCCGGTTTGGACCACCCCACGTGCCTTTCGGAAGCGGGTCCAACAATTAAAAAGTTCATATTGAGCCGTTTCGTGGAAAACGCCGCTCCGATTGACGTTCCACCTCCTCGTACACGTCATGAATAATAATTACAGTGTTCCACTCTGATTTTTGGTCAATCTGATGTCATACGCTCTGAATTTGATAGTTTGAGGCCCGTTTTGGCCGTTTATGGCACCAGAAGTGCGTTCTTGGTCAGGGCAGGCACACAACACCTCCGATTGGTGTGTCGTTTGCCCGACCACTTCACAATTCACTCACCCGTTGTTGTCGGCCGATTTCAGGCCAATCTGACGACGTTCGGCCGGTTTGGACCACCCCACGCGCGTTTTGGAAGCGTGCCCAACACTTAAAAAAGCATATTGAGTAGTTGCGCGCAAACCACACATTCGATTGATGTTCCATCTCCTCTTACAAGTCAATAACAATATCTGAAGTGTTCTCCCTCTGATTTCAGGTCAATCCGATTTCGTACGCACTGAATTTGACAGTTTGAGTCATGTTTTGGCCGTTTATGGAAACAAAAATGCATTCTCAGTCACCGCGGGCACACGGCACCACCGATTGGCACACTGTATGCCCGACCACTTCAAAAGCCACTCACCCATTGTTTTCGTCCGATTACAGCACAATCTAACATCGTTCGGCCAGTTTGGACCAACCCACGCGCGTTTCGGAAGCGCGCCCAACACTTAAAAAGCGCATATTGAGCCGTTGCACGCAAACCGCACGTCTTATTGACATTTTGTCTTCACTTAAATGTCAATTATAATAATTAATGTGGTCCCCCTCTGATTTCAGGTCAATATGATGTCATACGCTCTGTATATGACAGTTTGAGTCCCGTTTTGGCCGTTTATGGCACCAGAAGTGCGTTCTCGGTCACCGCGGGCACACGACACCTCTGATTGGAGTTCTGTCAGCCTGACCACTTCACATTTCACTCACCTATTGTTTTCGTCCGATTTCAGGCCAATCCAACATCGTTCGGCTGGTTTTGACCACCCCATGCGCGTTTCGGAAGGGCGCTCAACACTTAAAAAGCTCATATTGAGCCGTTGCGCACAAACCGCACATCCGATTGACGTGTCGTCTCCTCGTACACATCAAGAATAATAATTACAGTGTTCCTCCTGTGATTTCAGGTCAATCCTATGTCGTACACTTTGAGTTTGACAGTTTGAGGCCCGTTTTGGCCGTTTATGGCACCAGAAGTGCGTTCTCAGTCACTGCGGGCACACGACACCTCCGATTGGCGTTCTGTCTGCCCGACCAATTCACAATTCACTCACTCGTTGTTTTCGTCCTATTTCAGGCTAATCTGACATCGTTTGGACGGTTTGGACCACCCCACACGCCTTTCAGTTACTTGCTAGTTTTTCATTTTTATTTTCATTATCTATATATTTATGTCATGTGGTTTTTCCGATCTAGAGAAATAATTCCCTTGGGTTTTTACATTTGATCCCAAGTGTCTGTCTCCATACCATATGGGTCGGGAACACCCTTTGAGTATGTTACAGATCTAGTCTGGTTCTAGGTTTGTGGGCATACAGGGTCGGTTTGTTACAATTTTGTATCAGAGGGAGGTTTTATCCTTCATAATCATTTTATATGATGTCTGTTAGGCTAGATATATTATTACTAGGATTTGAAAGGTAAATTAGATTAGTTTTTTATCTAGATCTTATCATATCGATTCTCATGTTACTAGTCGATATTGGGATATGTGTCTCTAGTGTTGGATTCTGATTTTAAAAATATCAGTTTTTGCATATGGTCTTTCTAGTTTGTACTGATATTTTTTTGCTGTCTAATCGTTCTTATGTTTCGGTGTGAAAAGTATGCCTCCGAGACGTCTTCTACCGGTTCCTCAGGAAGGTGAAACTGATGTTCCGTAAGAAAATACACATGTGGTTCATATTCATATCTAGTATATTGTATGAACATTTTGATATGTCAATTAAGAAGTTCCACGAGTTAAGAATGTAGTGGTTGAAGTACAACTAGAAGATGGCAGAGAAAGAGATCAATCACAGGTGTTCTTACGCGAGAAGCCACCATCCATTAAATAAAAAATAAACCTAATGATGTGGACAATTGCCTATATAGTATTGATAAAATCCTTTAATTCCAGGAGACAATTGAGAATATTTAGCTGACATTCCCTGCATTCCAACTCGAGTGTTCTAGCATGCATTGGTGGGACACTGTGGTCCAGGAAGACAAGAATGTGGGATTGGATTGGGAGGGTTTCCAAACCCTATTATTTGAGAAGTTAGATATAGAGTCTCTGATGTTAGATTAATATTTTTAGTTCCTATTGTTTTTGTATGGAGTGCATTCGATGTCATCCTACACCAACTAGTTTGCTGAGCATGCTCATTTTTTCTCTAGATGTGGTATGAAATGACCAACTGAAGGTGAAAAAGTAACAATAGGCTTGGAAACTGGATATTTGGTCATAGGAGATCATGATAAATCATTCTTTCTATGTGGAGACATTGTATAAATCAATTATGGAAGATATGAATAGGGAAGTCAAGGTCAGCATTACTGCATCTTCGCTTCCAACTGGTGAGAGCTTTACTGGCATACATGGGATGAAAAGGATGTGGAGGGACTATTGAATGGGTGGTGGGGGTGTGTCTCAACAACGATCCTTCTATACACTGTTTGTTGAAGCTTTCTGTGTGCCCTTGATTTTCATCCAGTGTGGAAAGGGGGGCCACACTGGGCCTTCTCCTCATGTTCTTACAAATACATGCAATAGTTGTGGGCATTTTGGTCATCTATAGCTCTTCTGTCACACTATGAATACACCTCACAATGGTCAGTGTTCATCTGCTCCAAAGGCCTATGTGATGTAGTTATAAGATTCATTGACTATAGGGATCTATACACAGGCCTCAAGAGTGATGAATTTACATGAAATATATGAGTGTCCAATGGAAGTTGATGCAGAATTGTCAATAGTAATAGGTACATTACTTATTGAAGATTTGGTATCTACCACTTTGTTTGATACTGGTTCCTCCCACCCATTTTTATCTGAACATTTTGTAGATACGATTATACATATAATGGAACATAGGCCTTTTATAATTGAGTAAGAAACAATACATGGAATGAAAAATTGCCTTGTTTCTTGTGTCCTTATTGATTGTTCATGATAGATGACATAGAGTTGTAATTTTATTTTCCTATTATTTATCTTGTTTTAATTTTTGTAATCATTGGTATTTATTGGATTTTTTTCATCAAAATGAGGTTGATTGTTATCATTGAGGGATTTCATTTCTTGTTGCTGAAGGAAGATGTCTTTTGTCTCATGGAGAGTGGACCCAAGGTCAGGTCCTGTAGGATTATCCCCTAAAGAGCTTAGGGGTTTGTTTTTTGTTATTGTGTTTGATCTCGCTGATGTTTATTATGTATATTATCATCCTATTGTGTTCTGATACATTCTTAAAGATTTCATAGATTACTTATCTATAATCCTTCCATAGAGATAGGTAGAGTTCACAATTGACCTGGTGCCAAGTACACATCTGATATTGATGGCTTCTTATAACATGGAACCTTCATAGTTGAAAGAACTCAGTGATTAGTTGGATGACCTATTATAGAAGGGGTATTTAACCCTAGTGTTTCACCTCAGGCATCCCATATGCTATTTTCCAAGAAGATAGATGGTTCACTTCAGTTATGTGTTGACTATCCATAGTTAAATCCTATACTAGTTAATAATTTTCTTTCCCTCTTGTGGATGATTTGTTTGATCACTTGAATAGAGAAAAGTGGTCTTTAAAAATACATATTCATTCCGGTTATCAATAACTCGGTATTTGGGAGTCTGATAAAAAAAGACTACCCTCAAGCACATGTATGACCATTATGAATATCTTCTAATACCTTCGGGTCTAAATACTACAACTACAATATTTCTATCCATGTTGAATCATATATTCCAAAAATATCTTGAATATTTTTTGGTGTTGTTATTGGATGATATTATAGTTTATTCAATGTCTTAGTGTGATCATGAGAACCATCTGTGTTAGGTTCTATATATTCTAAGACATCACTGTAGGTGTGAAATACTTTCAAAATGCAGTTTCTTCATTCGAGACTGAAATTCTTGGGGGATATAATTTCTAAGCATGTCTTATTAGTTAATCTAGAGAAGTTAAAAGACATTTTTTCATAGAAGATAACAAAAAATGTGTTTGAGGTATGAATCATCCTTGGTGTTCTTGGATACTAGAAAAGGTTCATTATGGATTTATCTTTGTTAGCATCACTATTGACTTATCATTCCAAGAAGGTGGTGAAAGTATCATTGGATTCTATGTTTCAGACTTCTTTCGATAGAGTAAAATGACTTTTGACTTCAGCACCTGTTCTGATCATTCCTAATCCCGATAATGGCTATGTTGTTTTTTCGGATGCATCTACTAAAGGTTTGGGATGATTTCTTATACTGGATAATCATGTTGTTGATTATGGTTGTCTTTAACTCTAACCACATAAAAATAATTACCCCACACATGATTTATATCATTAATTTTTGATTCATGTGCTTAAGTGTTTGTGGAATAATCTATTTGGGGAGAACATTTCAGATTTATCTATTCACGAAAGTTTGAGATATATATTTTCCCATAAAGGCTTGAATCTCATATAGAGAAGATGGGTATAATAGCTTCATATGTTTTATATTGGAAATTCCTAAACTCATAGAAAAGAAAATTTAGTTGGAGAAGTTTTATGAATAATGTTACCGTTACAGGGTGTTATAGAATCGAAGGAAGAGTAAGATCTTATAGGGCCTTTTGCTCAGTTTCACTTCGATGCTCAGTGGGATGTTTCTGTTATGTTTATGAAAATTATTTAGTTATCATCATATCTCATGGATTATAACTTGAAATGTAAAAAAATAATTCGTTTTAGAATATGGGTGAAATATATTTTTTGGTTGGGAGACAATTCCTAGTTGGTCTTTTTCTTCAGACGACATACGTCACTTTGGATTGTGAGTTTTCATTTAAGCATCTTTGAGATGTTTTTTTTTTACTATTATAGATCTTCATGGGTGGTTCATCTAGGAGATACAATGATGTATTATGCCATGAGACAATGAATCTAGTGACAGGGTATGATGCGTGACATTGAAGATTATTTGTCCCATTGTGACACCTACCATTGTATAAAAGAAGATCACTTGAATCAATTGGTTTTTCTTATTATTCTTCTAGTCCCAGCTTTGAAGTGGGATGAGGTGTCCATGGTTTTTTTGGGTATCCATTGACAACCTGAGGGAAAAATGATGTCTTTGGGGTTGATGATTGGTAGACTAAGTCTGTTCACTTTATTCCGATCAACGACACCATGACTGTTGAAGATCTAGAATGTTGTATGTGTCAGAGACCTTGATGTAAAATAGGAGTCCTTCTGCTATTGTTTTTATATAGGGATCTTAGGTTTTCCTCAAGGTTCTAGATGAGTCTTCAATAGGTAATGAGGACTCAGTTTAAGTTGATAAAAGCATAAAGTCGACAAAAAGATGGCCAATAAGAGCTGGTAATTCCAATCCTATAGAATATTATTCATACATATATCTAGTTTTTTAGTGGATAATTTGATAGCCATCTAGGATTGATTGAGTTTTTTAAAAATAACAGTTATCAGTCATCGACCAGATTGTCCCCCTTCGAAGCATTGAATTTTCAAACATGCAGATCACCTCTTTGTGGGACATAGGTGGGGAAACATATATTTCATTTGACTAAGTCTGGTTCAAGAGACCTCAACAGTGATTCCGGAGGTACGATGTTGTCAGATTTAAATCTAGAGTCGACAAAATTTTAATAAAGATTGACTGTTTCATCCTTTGGAGTTTTGAATTACTGACAGGGTTTTCTAGAATGTTTCTCCTTGGTTGGGTCACTATGGAATTGGAAAATACTGAATGATGGCTCTATGATATATTGGACCATTTGAGATCATTTAACGACATAGTAATGTTTCATATCAGTAAGCACATTCGGTTTAGTTGAAAAACAATAATATTGTTTTCCACATATCATAGCTCACAAATTATCACCCTGACCCCCCTAACATTTTGGGTTAGGATGAAATTGAGATATTTCTAGAAACTTCTATTGTATAGAAACTAGATAAGATCATTGAATCATAGACTAAAGACTTGTGCAAGAAGTCGATAAAATTTTTCAATGTTCAATGGCATTAAGGATCATATTATCATTTGACATGGGAGCTTGAGTCATTGATGAAGGAGAAATGGCTTCATCTCTTTCAATTGTTTACATCTTCCACATGACATCCCAAGGATGGAAAATCATTATGGTGTGGATTTTGTGACATCTCGCTACCTTTATCGGGTATGTTTTACATTTAACTAAGATCCCATCTGGTTTTAAAAATAATTCATCTCATTTTTCTAGGTTTACTATAGAATGTAGAATACATACATGCATGGTACCTGAAGTACACGTTGTTTACTAGATGCTAGTTGCATAAAGTGGACTGTGAGACCACGTTGTGAATGATGAGATCATTCTGTAAGATGATACACATCATGTACTTGAGGTACACTATATTTAGGGGATTAATAAAGATTTTTTAAAATGATGCAATGTGGTTTTCCTCTTAACATGTCCATCATGGACTACAGGTCATGACCATGGTGTACCCATCATGACCCATCATGTGCACATGTTATATTATTGTGTTTAGTATTTTCTCTCATCTATTTAATTATTTATATCTTGGATCTTGCACTAGATCTCTCCCTATGATATTTTTAGAGGTCTCACACCTTGCAGATTGATACGATGAGTTTTGGATATTTGTTGTGTTTCCGATATGTCTGACCGGATTACTGTTCTCTCTGATTCTTCCTTGTGACTGATCATAGTAGCTCCCTATCCATTAGATATTGGTAGAATTGATACATGATGGTTGATATTTTTCATCATTTTCTAGATCCATTAGGAGATCCTGTATCGATGGCCAGTCCATGGCTAGTTGTGGTACAGTGGATGTCCGTTCTTGTGGTACACAGAATTTATTCTATCTTCTAACCTCTTGTAATCTATTTTTAATCTATACATGGATGTGCGTGTTTGATTCTAGGGCCTTAATTTAAGGCATTGTTGGGTTTTTATAATTTTGGTTTTTTTTGTGGGAGTGTGAGACCTGAACATTGAGGTAGGAGGTTCCATATCTAGAATATGATAATAATCCAGATTTCTATTTATTTCTAAAGTGATTTATGAAATTGGCATGATTGTTTGTGTGTCTTTAAAAACGGTTTTGAATGAAAAATGGATTTCATGTAGATTTTGATAAATTTATTGTTATGTGGGTTTGGATGGTTTTCAATACATTGAAATGGGTTTGTGAAAAAGGGCACATGGGTTACATTTGGTACATAGTTGGGCTGTCTAGCTTGTGGTAATCGTCCATTGAATTTTGATTATCGAAAAGGCTTTTCTTGTGGATTTAATTTTTTTCCTAAGGACCACTATTCTAGGAGATCGATATTTACACATTAGAGGGGATTAATCTTTGATTTCCTTCTTCATCATAGAAACATTGTTCTAGGATGATATTTATGCACTTGATTATATTTTTATATGTAGTATGCAACCTATACATATAGTATTCCTTGGTGTTGTGATACCTATGCTATGGTATTGTATTTATTTTCTTTTCGATTTATCCTTGATATGCATGCTTATGCTTGTGGAAAATGATATGGATAATGTTCTTTGAATATAATAAACCTTATTTTGTTTAGAATTGTAGAAAAAAATATTTTTTACGATCTTTTCTATAAAACTACTTTACTACAAATCATGTCATGTTATTTTTCAAATATGAGAATATATCATATTATTTATACAGACTTGTTTTGGAACATTAGGATGGGATCGTGTTGAGCATGTTAGATCACATCCTACATAATGGTTATGTGGTGTGTAGACCATTGTTTTCATTACAATATTGGGAAAGATAAGACACTGCAATGAGGTGGTGAGGATCCTTTAAAATGGGATGGGTAGCTGGTGTTGAGATGGTTAGAGTTCTTCCATCCCATCATTAGATAAACTATTCGGTTTTTTTATTCCCTTGTAGTCAGACTTATACATTGGAGTTTCTAGCTACTATTTTATTTATTTTAATTCTACTATTTTCCTATCAATTATAAAATATATATTTTTTAGTCTTTTGGTATTCCTTTCTTTCTATCTATATATATATCATGTTGTTGTTCGGGTTAGCTAAAATTGTCTCCATTGTTTTTTCGTTTGTTGTTTGGGTGCTAATTGTCAACTCTTATGGATCGAAAACACTGTTAGGGTATGTGACTGATTAGTTTGGGTGATGGGGTTGAGGTAAACCTGGGTTAGATCATTACAACTCAACCTATCAATTAATTGGAAGACTATGTTTTTCATTAGGGAGAACATTAATGTAATCTATAAAATTTTTTATGAATTCGATCTTTATTTTATCCTTTACCTCAATAATTTCAGCTAGATATGATTGATCATGAGGAAATAATAACGATAAATGAGAAATTGATTCCAAAGGAGATTCTTCCTCATCTTTAAAAATATACATAATTGGTTGTTTCATTGGGATGTGAAGAGTTATCACTCATTCCTGATAGTTATTTTTTCTTTTTAAAAAGATATCCAATCTACGATCAAATTAGCATTGAGCTCCACCAAATTAAGTATGACAAGATTTTCTAGGAGGTCTATTCCACAGAAATTCATTGAGGGGGAGTTGTATACATTGGGTGGAATAATATCCAATTTTTATATTCTCACATATTACTCAAACAACAAATTTTGAGGGGTGATTTTAATCGTTCTAATAAATATGAATGATATGAATGAATTTGTAGAACAAGAATCAAATATTATGATCTATATTCCTGAAATAATAACCACCATACTTGTCATCACATCATTTTTACATTCCAAATTAACGTTACTGTTTGAAAACTATTTCCCTTGATACATTGTCTTTGCGGTATATTGATTATTCTTACCCTATAGGACATAGATTAAAGTTCATGAGCTTGCATAGTGTATGTTCTATCATTAGTAGATGAAATAAACCATATGTTCTGATATCCATTAGACTACCAAATTTACCTGTCAACTCATTTATTTTCCTCAATCATGATTTACCCATCTTCCACAGATTATGAATTTTTCGATCCTATTAATGTAATTCCCATGATTCATGTTCTGATATATTTTATATGTCAGCGGTTGATTATTAATTCAACATATGTCATTAGATTCCCAACATAAAAATCTATATTTCATTTCATATCTTGATATTCAAGGAACCATTATCCAAACTACATATCCACTTTGAGAAAACATTGAAAAATTCGTCATAACTCCCAACATGTCAAATTTATAGAGGTTTTCAATGGTGGGGTTTTAAACCACTAAATAACCAATCAATTTCTCAATCATTATTTATATTAAAACTTTATGAAAACCATGAATTCCTTGTGATATATTCATTATATTCCATGACATATTGACCTTTTTATCTCCACCTATTTTATTTTTCCCTCCATATTTTTCCAAATTGATCAAGGGAAATTATAATTATGAACTATTTCCATAAAGCCTTCCCCCTTCAAAACTTCAATTTCATCCATCATCCTGGTGTTTTAAATCCACACTAACCATTGATTGGTCACTCTATACAAATGTTAAGTAACTAGAGTCACCTTATTTATCTCATAATATTTAACCATAAGAAGAACCCTCTCTATTGAGTTGACCCAATGTTCCACAATTAGTGGACCCAAAGATCCACAATATATTGGTGGCTGTTTTTGTACTATAGTCTCGAAATTATGTAGCTCCCTCTTAGGTGGAGGATGAAATTCCACATAATTAAGGTTATAGTTGATATCTAGAGATAGCTAGGAATGAATCACCTTGAAATTTTGAAATCCACCTCCCAAGGCATTGGTAATGTCATAGGGGAATTCAATGCACTATCATTCACACATATTATTGACCTAGTTTCATTTGGTTTGCACCATTTTCTAAAATATAAATTATTTAAACAAAAAATAATTTAAAAAGTCATGAATAAATAAATTATTAATATTTTCAATTTACATTTATTGAATATATTGTGTTTCCCCTATGATTATAAATTATCTTAAACAAACCTTATTGGGATATTTAATATACATAGTCTCATACTAATGGTTTTCACTAATTTCATCTAATTTTACTTCAAAAATTATGTAAATTTATCCATCATACAAACAATAGTTACCCTCATTTTTATTACATTACTATTATATCATCATTAATATATAATATATAATAGAGTTACAATAACTATGATCTAGTGATTTATAATATTTACAAATATTAGGAATAAAAAGAAAATTTACATAATAAAACATAAAAATTATATAACTTCTTCTTATGTATATTTTTAGTGTCTATCATCTACTCCTTATTATAAGTAGACACCTAATAATATACATCAAATAATAAGTTTAGCTTAATGACTAAAAAGATGATTATGAGAATATGAATCAATATAACATGGATAAGGATAATGAAAATCATCATACCATAATCATGGCATAATCATATTCATAAGATGAATATTTAGATAAAGGCAGGGAATGTTAAGATTCATAAAATATAAAACGTCATATCTTACAGTTAAAACCCACACATTTTTAATAAATAATCATGAATCATGTTATCAAATAACATATGCGAATAACAATAAGATTATCACTATGAATAAAGATATCATGATGTTCATGCATATTTCATGTTAACTAAAGAGTTAAATCATGGTGCACAATTCATTGGTGTGCTATTTAATTTTGGTCATTCTCGCTACAACATTCCATTCATAACATCATACATGTCTCGTAGAAATTATATCAATCATAAACATAAAATAACCCATAGAAAGGTAATGGCTATTTTGAAAATTTTATATTGAATATAGTTATGAAAAAATTGTTCCATAATGAAATATGGGATAACATATGTGTTATAAGAATTATTAATCTTGAGTGAAGAGGGAAAAATCTAAAGCGATGTAAAATGTGTGTTTTTAGAAAGAATCATTCTTTGGGAAAGATATTCCCATTTTTCAAAAAAATCAAATGGAATACATGTATATCCCATAAAAATAAGGTATGAAAAAATAAATTATATTTTAGGAACAATAAATGAACATACACATGGAAATTGGGTATAAAAGATGAATAACACAATGAATTGATATTGGCTTCGAGAATTCCCCTCACCATATGTATGAATAATTTATTTTTATTAATATCTTACATAATAAAATTTGATTAATTAATTAAAAATTAAATAATATCTTATATATTTATATGTTTTATTATATGTTTTAATGTTCATTCATGGAAATTATAATGAGTTATATATATCATTTTCATCATTCGAGAGTGTATATTTTCTTGTTTTTCATGATCGGTTAACTTGTATACATGTATAGAAGATATTTTCAAATGGGTGTGATTGTATTATGATTATATTTTATTAATGAACATACAAATGTTTAATTATTATTTTATATTGTTTTTTCCAATAAATGATGATGATTTTATAGATAAACTGTTAATGATATTCTTCTAGATTAATTTGGATATTTTCCATTATAGTGAACTCATTTTGTTTTATAATTTAATTTTATGTATGTAATATAGTTCTAAAACATAAAAAATAGCATAACATAAATTATAAAATCTTTTTAATCCATTATAATGGCTTTATGACCATCGTTGAAGATGATAAAGGAAAACATATGTGCATCATCGTCGATGGAAATAAATTGGAAAATCATCAATTATTTTTTTCATTTTTATAAAAAAATAGAGACGATAATGAAATTAATGATAAATTATTCCATTAAAATTATAATTATCTAGTATATTCAAGATACATGAGTTAAAATGAATTTTTTATTAGGTGATATATGTATAGAATAAGAAATTAAAAGAAATTAAAAGAAATTGAAATGGAGTTTTTCCACTTTAATTGTCCCTCTTTAGACTGTCCTTCAGAAAGATGGATTCGTTCATCTATTGAGAAAAAAGGCTTATATATCTGTGGGAGGGGATTGGGACCAAAATTTAGAGGAACGTATTAAATCCATTAAAGGTGAAAGGAGAAGATGTGGTGACAATTTGTGTTTATAGAGGATAATATTGATGTTTTATTATTATTTTATTCATTAATTTACTATATTGTCCCAAGACAATGAATAATTTCAACTCTATAAAAATATATATTAAAATAATGATTAATAGTTATAGATTATGTGATTTAATTATCCATAAATCATATATGGCTAAATATATATTTTTTTAAATATCGTATATTACCGTATTTCAGTATTCACAAATAATTCAACTATTTTAGGACAACCCAAATTATTCATCATTACCATTTTTCATTAATATTATCTCAAAAATTGACTCTATTATATATATAATTATATAAATATATAAAATTTAGTGTTTGAATAAAAGCATCATTTACTCAAAAAATTTAGATATTAAAATTATTACTAATTCTATGACAGATTGAAAAATCAAATATGGCATCATAAAATTATCATTTGATCATAGGATAACAAAATATAATATAAAATAAATTTTTTTTTGAAAAAAAAATTTTTGAATCCATTATATTAATTAAAAAAATTAATTATATAATTTTAAATTACAAAATACAAACACTTAATTTATCCTTTCATAAACATTTTTTTACTTATACAACAAAATAAATATATCGTATTTCTATTCATAAGATTCATAAATTTTATTTATAATTTGAAAGATATGTTTATTATTATATTGCACATATTACTAATTCTAATGGTTATATTACTAATCAAAATGTCAAGTAATAATTACATTGGTTTATATTCCTTAACTTTTATAAATAACTTCCATTAAATTCAATAATCATTTATAATTTCAGTAGTGTGTTATATATGTTATTTTATGTGATTTAAACTATATGTAACAATTATAAGAAGGGGTTTTACAATGATATAATTCATAGTTATTACATGTCTCATCTATCTCATTTTAAATATTATGATCTTGATCTTGACCATGTGGTCTGATGGGATCGGATTAACATAGATCCAGTTGGTTTATTGGTGCAAGTGCCAATGTATATTATTTAGGGAAGAGAATGAATTCAAGGTAAAATCAACATTCTAATGATATTTTTGTTGAAAATGATCTAATTCCAGAAATGATTTGGGAAATGGTGAATGAAATGGTTGAGATGTGGTGAATTTTTTTTTTTGGAATGTGCTGGTTTTATTCATTTAGGGGAAAAATAGTTAAATGATTGGGAAAATATAGAACTCCCTGGTTTCATATATGCAACCATGTCATCATGCCTTTTAAGTATGTATATTTTTGGGTGATGTTTAGGAGTGTTTGGAAATCATTTTGAATGGTTTTATATATTTTATAAATGGTTCGTTGTTTGAGAATCATTAGGGGAAACCATGAAACACCAATAGGACCCTGTTAACAGAAAGACATGGGATAATGGTAAGGTACACTATTAAGTTGAATAATATGGGTAAACCATGTAGGAACCTAGGTGTAACTTTTCAGAGTGAAAAAAAATTATTTATCATTGTTGGCACATTATTTATGTAACTTCACTTGATATTCATGTGATATGATTCTTATGGTATATTACAATAGTGGAATATTATATAGGTTAATGAATCATGTGACAAACTATAAATGATGGAATGTTGAGATCCTACAAGAGTGGATCTCATCCTATCGTACCCCTAACCCTTGTGTTTTTCCTCAATATCCACCCTACCATGATATTCTTTCCACCCAAAGTATCTTGATTCTTTCCCCTTATATTTGAATGTGATCCAAAAGAATATCGTGGTTATGTGGAATATGATTCCCTTAGTAAGTATCTATTTTACTTTATTTTTTGTAAATTTCCTTAGATATACAAATCAACCCTCTCTGAGATTTATAGTTCTAGCCAGAAGTAGATGGATATAGTGTTGTTTATCCCATTTTGTATATGATAAATCAGTGTCGAAATTAGTTATTGAGATCTATTGAAGGTTTTTGTAGATTGAACAATTATTGATGGTGTTTCGGTATCGTTCTTCATTTCCATCAGATTTTCCATGGCAGATGGATTCAATATTGACTCATCTTATAAGAACATGAATGTTATGTTTCAAAAAAATAAATTCATGAAATTAGTTTTTAAATAATTATGTAAATCATTATTATGAAATTTCTTGGGTACAATTTATGGAATTGTGAAATTTTTGTGATTCGGTGGATAGTGAAATGGTAACATGATTTTTAAATTGTTATTTTAAAATGATTATTTTGATTTGATTCATTGAAAAAATTTTCAATAGAAATTTTAGTTTTATTGAAATGTTTTGTAAAATATTTTATTGACACGTGGATGGATTAAATGGTAAAGGAGGAGTGGAATGGGATGGGTATTGTTTGTGAAGTGCCTCCATCAATTGGATGGGTTATAGACGCGAATTTCTACTATAACTGATAACAATATTGTTTTTGGGATATTTAGTTTAATTTATATGTGGGGTTTATGAAGTGGAATGAGTTATTTTAAATTGAAGGTGATAAGTTACTAAATGACTTGTTGGTTGTTTTCCATAGAAATTCATTTTGTTGGAAAATGATTTATATTCTATTAAAATAGTTCTAATGTGTTCATATAAATTAATTTATATATATGTGATAACATGTTATATTCTTTTAATGTTACTATGAAATTCATTGGGGGAAATTGTAATATCTTTCATTACTCACACTATTCTTATAATTGTGGTTATTTTGTTCATATTTTCTATCGGCAGAAAAGTAAAGAAAATGTATCAATTTTATATATTGACACTTCCAAATTATTTGGATATATTGTGGAGTTAAATCATAGATAATATTGGAATATACATAGTTATGTCTTGGATTATTTTTTTTGTATTTATTTCTTATATTATGGTACTCTTTTATAGTATGTTTTTATATACATTGTATTAGTTTTTGTAATTTTAAATAGTTATCAAGCATCATTTAGTTGTTATTTATTTATTGCGTGCTTGTATGGGGTTTTCAAATTTCCATGATAAAATCACAGCACTTCGGTATTGAATTCCTTATAATTTATTTCTAGCCTTTTTCACATTGGGGATGTTACTTATGGAATAGGTGAAATTACTCCTTGACATAATATAGGATGGGCATGAAGTGAAATTGATCAACATAATACATTTTTTGAAAAGATGAATAAATCCAATAATAAAATATCTGGTTTCCAAATATAGTCCGTTGATCTAAACATTTTTTATACGCCAACAATGTATTTAAAAATAAAAAATTCATTAAATAATTTCTTTGTTAATAATATTATCTTATAAATATTTAATTTTTTATTTTTTTCTCATCATAGGAAAAATTTTATTGTTTATATTACCTTAATAAGTTTTTTAAAATAAATCAAATTTAAATTTATTCCTTTTTCATTATACCATTCGACACAATATTTCTAATACATTATGAAATAGAAGTACTGTATAATCCCTTTGAATTTCATGGTTATTATAATGATAATTTCATTATTAAAATATGATTAAAAACGTCTACAATGATCCAAATACCCAATCAAATTAATCATTCCACTTCATTTGTTCCAATAACATATGTTTGAACTTGATCTTTTAGATTATTGAGAAAAATAATCACTTGACCGTTGGGGAATTTATTTGTGTTGTTATGAATAGCTTTGAAGTGAGATAATTTCACATTGGAAACTTATTTATATCCTTTTAAATCATTGTATTGTTTCATTTTCTATTCACACTTATAAAAAACTCCATTCCCATTCAAGAATTTACACTAATGTTTCTTTCCAAAATTATCACATGTGGGAAAATCCTTCATTCCTTCCCATATTCCCTAATCAATTTTTTATCCACCACCCTCTTCTTTTATTTATTATCTTTTATCCCATAAGACATGGATAATTTTTAATATCACATGATAGAAACTATAACCATTTCATCCTTTGAGGAAAAATTTGCAGTGGCTATAACCCTTTGATGTATTTCTTAATCACTTAAAATAAACGATATATCGCTCACTCTATGTTGAAAATGTAATATGTGTCAAACATAATAAACATTAAATTATAGTTTCATACATTTTAAAACATTGTTATTTCATTTTATTTATTCTAAGGAACATTTTATCCATCTCAGTGTTTCCCTCATAAGGGAAATATTGTTCAAATAGTAACTCTTTAAAATCATTACATTCTATGAGTTATAATTCCACTTCCAATCTAGTATTCTAATTAACTGACCACCATTGATCTAACTACCCATTGAGAAAATAATATACATGTATAGACATTTCATTTTATCCATATCTTATGTACATTAATATCTTCTCTGATGACTTAATCCATTTAAGATATAATATTAGAATAAAAGTCCCACTTACTGTTGGGGGCTTCTATTAAAAACATTTATCTAACATTGAATAATATAAACATAGAATATGTTTATCCATCAGAGCATGTTAATTATTAAAAAACACGTATACTTCCCAAATATATCCATAATTTTATCAGTTCATGTGCTAACTATATTAGATTCTTTAATAGGCACATCTCCATATTAAAAATTATTATTGATACACTTCTTCAATCTAGTCTCAATTTCTAAAAAGGAATATATTTGATTTTATTATAAAATTATGAATTTTAAATCACAATATTTATTTCAAAATATAATGAAATAGTAAGAATAAATTAAAATCTATGAATTATTAATCAAATAATTATAAATATTTTTTATTTGTTAAATCGTTATTTTAAAGTCCATCATACATGGTTCTAACGAAAATGTGAATTATCTGAAGAATAAACACTGAATGTGTAAGACTAGTTGCATAGTAAGTACCATTATCATAAACCACAAAAAATCATGTCAATCTTAATGAGACCATTTCAATGTTATTACTAGATGGGATCTTTATTCTATAAACATGTGTATTATCCAGTCAGAGATATATTTATAAAAAAACATACATAATACATTCCTTAAAAAACATTATGATGTTATTATATAAATATCTCCATATTATATCATAATTTTATATATCTAAATATATTATTTCATTTATCTAATTCGCAAGGATTCTTCCAAAATTCTTCTGATACTAAATATACTGACCCCGAACTTAGTAACACGCAACATGTTCCTTCTCTATTACATTAGCGTAGATATATAGGATCAAATCTCAATGGATCCATCATATTATTATTTTTCAATAACAATATACATACATGATACCCAATGTATATTGGAAATAAAAAATAAATCATATCACCTAATAGAAAAGTACTTAAATCCACCAAATGTGCTCCCAATAATTATTCTTCATATCTTTGGAAACAAAACAATGTTGAGATCAAATGTTGAGTACGTTTTTTTGAAATAAATGATATTATAAATCAATAAGAATAATTGACATGGAATTTCAAATTAATAATCACATATTCCATTTAAATATATATATTATCATGCTAATATATTCATAATCAGTATGTAATGTTAAATAACTAAAAAAATTCCATTTTATCAATAATCAATATTGATATTCATTCAAAGACAATGTCATATTGAAAATATCATAGATAATGGTAATAAAAATATTATAATAGAAGTATGTTATTAAATAATGTAGATAATTTCTAAAATAACATGATACCACTTCCATGAAGATCCATCCTCAAGAGAGAATAAAACTACTAGATTAAAACCCATGTTATTTGGATAATAGGATTGCCTCATGAGACTTGATGATTCCTAGAGTGAAAATATTAACTAGGACCCACCCATGTATTTATGATCTAAATATTCCTCGTAAATAAAATATTCAATTTTTCATTATTAATAATGGTTAATATAATAAATTATTTTTATTTATTAAATGATGTTATTTTATAACTATTTCCCCTATTAATCATTTTACTAGACAAAGAAAGAATCATATATAAAAATGGTATATACTTTATGATGTAATAATATACATTATAAAATATTATACATATTTAATAACCTTTTAATCTAAAAAAATAAATAATTATCATAAATTGAATAGTTCATTATAAATTTAACAATATCTAAAGAAAGTGGGATTACACAATATCATTTTCCACTTTGATATTCGAAATTCAAATCACAAATGATAAAAAAAGTAATTGAAATATATTATTTCCTGAATAATTAACTAATAATGATATTACATGTAAAAATGGAAAACATATACCCCACATAATTTTTATTTAGTGCATTTTTGAAAAATATTTTTCAATAGAATATAAACTAATGCGAAATATCATTCCTCACTCTTCCTTTTGGTTGAACATTAAATAACTTCCTATATAGTGGTTTATAAAAATAACATTAACTTTTACTTGAAAAAAAACTATTATTTTAATATCATATATTAGGATTTAATTACATCATGCCAACCATTTATTAATAAAAATTATCTATTTTCATTGTTTGGAGTGTTAATTCCCCTATTTTGGATATTCGTTCATTGTCAGAAATGTTTCACCGTATCTACATATTAAAGATAATCATATTAAGAATAATAATAATGATATAATTATCATATTTATAAATTGATTATAAATTTAATAGAAATCATGAAAAAATATTTTGATAAATTAATTATGGTATGATCATTGAGAACATATGTTATACATATGCATGATTAACATTTTATTTTCTCATTGATCATTATAGAAAGGTGGTATGTTATATTTTATTTTTATATAATGATAATGATATCATAGATACCATATTATATCTTTAAATATTCAAATATAAATATATCATCCAAATGGTGGGGTGATTGAGTGAGAGTCACATTTATTCATGAACATGGTAGTCCACACATTGCTAAACAACGTTGTAATCAATTAATGAGTGGAAATGTATGAAAATAAAATGATTTATTCCATTTTAAAAATGATAAATAATTCGTTAGTATCATATTTATTTAACATATATAATTCATTTTAATTAAATTTATTCATATTTACTTCAATGGAAATTGTTATTAAAAAATAATTCACAATGATTCACGATGTGGTAGTCTACCGTTTCCATGAGGGAAGTTTACATATATCTAATGAAAAAGATTTTTTTTTTAAATTATATAATTTTTCAATATGTATAATAATTTTATAAATAATATATATAAACTTTTGATCCATCACATACCCTACTCTGATATGATGTAATGTAAAATCAAATGACATCATTTGAAAAGGCGATTCTTCATCGTACTCAAGAATAACAATTTCATAACCGTATGATGTATGTGTTGATGTTTTTATGGCGTTACCATATCATAAAAGAATAGATTAATTTTTAATGTATTAAAACTATTATATCATTATTTTTTTCCTTGAACTGGAGGAGGTATAGGATAATAGAAAATAAACATTCTTGTTGGACATTGTTACCTATTTTTTGGCTATCCACCATAAATATTCACCAAAATTATTCCATGGAAATGTTTATATGAAATATGTGGTTAAAAGATGAGGGTTTTCAATTTGGGAAGTAATTTAATTATGTATTTTCCAAAATATAAAGGTGTTTAGTTGTGAAGAAGATAATAGATAAGATTTACTTTTATAAATGATGTAATTTGTAAGCATGTTATATATTATATGAAAATAGAGTACCGACATTTTTCATTTGAAATAAGTGTCAAAATAGACTATTTTAGATCCTTAGACATTATAGGTTTTACATATGTCATGAAAATTGATTATATTCTTTTGAAATTTTAATTTTAATTTTTATATTTGTAGAATCATACCTTAGTAAATTAATTTGTTTCTTAACTACTATAATTAATATTTTTAATTTTTTCTATTAATTTTTGATACAAAAATGTTTTCATTTTTAGAAAATTTATTTTTTTATGCCTAATATGTAATCCATTATTCTAATTTGAATTCATATATGTGGGAAAATATTTATTAAAATTAATCACCCGAACAAGATGATAAAGCATGTTTTCAATGTAAAAATGTTTGAAATATTACAATGTTCCTATATAAATATTAAATGATAAAATGATTATAATTATCTTAATGGTATCCATATATATATATATATATATATATATCAAAAATCTTGTTTCACTAATACCAACAAAAAATAGTTTTACATTATGAATAATATAAAAATGGCATTTTCAATAAAAATCTATTATATTTCATTATTCATCCAAAAATGAATCATTCCAAGAGAAATCAAAATAATTCACCATAGAATAAATTTGATAGTGTAAATTGATTTTAATGTACCATAATCTTCTAATATATTAATAAATGAATTGATTTATAATTTATTTAAAGTATGTTAAGAAATATAGTTTATAAAACCAAAGTTATTTATTTAATTAAATAAAATATTTTTTTATTTATATTATTTTTCAAAAAACTTATCAATTTTATCCAACATGAGAAAATATAAAATTATTTATTTATGTTTTTATGAAAAAAATATTTTTCATTTAATATGTTATAATATTTTTTAATTTTTTTTTAAATAATTAAAATGTTGACATTCATTTGTTTTAATAATAATTCTAATGTTTTAGAATTATATTCTAACATATTTATATATATTTATATTATCTAATTTGAAATTTAGAATAATATAAAAATGAGAATCCAATTTTATGAAATTTATTATTTCTAATTAAAAATATATTAATATTTGAATTATAATAAAAGTGATTATATCTAAAAATATTAGTATTGAATGAATATACATTTTTAATATATATATATATATATGAATTTATAATTATAAGAGTATTATTATTTTTGAACTATGAAAATATTAATTTTTAAAATATGAAATATTGAAATGTTATATCAATATATGAATATATTAATATTAGACTTATAATGATTCATTTAAAAAAATGAAATGTTTATATTCATATGAATATAAATTTATAATTATTAGTATGGAATTATAATTTATGATTTAATTGAATTTATAAAATTATATTGTTTTCTTATAAAACTATGAAATTATGATAATTTTATTAATTATATTGATTAATATATATAAAGAGGAATAAAAATGTAAAAATATAATTTTGAAGTGGCGAGTGCATCATTCTAGATGATGGGTTGTGATAGCTTTGAGAATCCGAAGTCATGGAATGGGTTGAGCGTAGATTTTGAATCGTTAGGGAAGTTGATGTCGATGTATTATGGGATTAAGCGTCGATCAAAGAAAATAGTTTTGGGCGTAAGAAAGGTCAAGCCAAAAATGGTGTTTCGAATAAGGGAGATTCAGCTATTACTACTAGTAGGTCTTCGATTCGAGGCCTGGGAGTTTGGTTATTGATGAAAGTTTTCCATGCGAGGACAGAATATTAATATAATGGTTTAGATATCAATCATTGTGAGGTATATTTCTTGTTATTCATTTTTGGTGTCTTTTTTGAATTCATGATGTCGATCTGATATTAGTAATTATAATTCCCACGTTTTTTTATTTTATTATATGATTACATTTTTTCAATGAATGAGGTACATTTGAAGCTGCATTACCTTTTTATTAGAAACAGTGGGTAATAAATTTTGGTCAATAGAGGATGATTTCCAATATCATTGTTGTGATTATTTTATATATATTTTGTAAATGTTTTTGTTGGGTTTTTTCTGAATAGATATATTGTAGTGAAATTAATTATATACAAATGATATAATTGAATTCACTAACTCAACTAAATTATTTGATATATGGGTTTTAATCATTCTAACCCAACCTGAACCTGACATTTTACTAAAATCATGGGAGTCAACTTAGTTATTTATACATGTTCTTTTATATACAAAAAATTATAATAAAAAATTGTTAATGTCTATGAAAGCCTTATAATATTGTGAAAATTAAATTTATGAACCCAATTTCAATCGATAGAAGGTGAGAGAGAGTTCAAGGTTGAAATATTATTCTATAAAAAATAAATATTAAATGATATTTTTTTATATTTTTTATCCTATGGTTTTGTGTAACGGATAACGTTTCATTCTATATTTTCAAAAACTAATCAACAATTTATGAAATTAATAACAGATTATTTATTTCGATTATTTTTTAAAGGTGAGTATAATTTTTTGTAAGAGATTTTATAATTATTAAAATGTTTATAATTTATTTTGGATTTTCTTATTTGTCTCCTAAAATATTATTATATTCTATAATATTGAAATTGTAATGGGAAATATAATATTTTAAAATAAATTATCTGATCAATTTGTAATAACATCCATTCTATATGAATAAACATATATAAGTCTATGGGTCAGTTTATGTTTAATTATAAAAACATTTCTATAAAATATCTTTGAATTTATTTATGCACATTGAAAAGAAGAGAGTAATAATTTAATATTTTTTATTTGTAGACTGTTTTATATAATTATAACAATCACTTTATGTTTTCTTGTACATGCACAACCATGAATGTCATATGCAATAAAATACATAGCCATAATATTTAACATATGAAATATCATGCTGGTATTTGATATTATTATATATATATATATAGAATAAATGATATATTTATAGAAAACCAATATAGAAACAGTTGTTTAGAGTTTAATTAATGAAAATTTTAATATAAGAATATTGATTAATTATTTATAACATTATACATATTTATGAGATGTATAAATGTATATATATTCAGTTTCTATAATTTATCAATTATTCTAGTCAATTAAAATATACGTGTAAATTTATTTATAATCATATGTGAATATTTTTTCAATGTTTAATAAGTAAAAAACTACAGTGAATGTATATGTTAGTAATGAAATGTTAAACTATTTTTATAAAATATAGCACCTCTAATTTGTAAATATAGTAGGAAATTAGTGATTGAATACATCAAATTTTAATTGGTTATTCCCAACACATCTTTTAAGGATTCATGTGGCCTCAATGATTGCTTCAAAAAAGAATGCATATTTTTCATAAAATAAATTGATTATATTTATATAAATTTCATAACATATGTAATTTCAAAATATGTAGTATTTTTTAGGAATAGGTAATTTCAATATTGTTTACAAAATTTATATCTAAACATATAATTGTAAATATTTTTCAGAATATTATTTTTAATTTATATATCAATGATTAAAATAACACCTTACATGGAATTTTTTTTCTCACCATATGTTTTTAATTTATTTTTCACTGGTTTAGTTGAAATACATTATGGTGTGTTTCTCATTTATGAATTAGTGTGCTAAAATAATATAAATTATTTCATTCGTTTTATATAGTTTTGTTATATTATAAATAATGTATCTATTTTCTTAACACCCAGACAAGTAAAATATTTATGTATGTAATAAATGATGTGTACTTATTTATTTTTCTAATATTAAAATGATACATAACATTTATATGGGATGAACTCAGAAATTGTTTTTAGGGTCTTTACAGTTTTTATCATAGCATCGGTTTATAAAACATTTTATGTTTCATTTTACTGATATATATCTAATTATAATAATTATAGATTTTCTAATTCTAAAGATGAAAATTTTGAATTTTCCACAGTCTAATGAACAGATTGCGATGTCAGAATTAATTTTATGGGGTGGGAGTGATGTAACATCCTTGAAATTCATAAATAATTACTAATCTATAGTTTTATAATTTAAATAAATTATTCTATGTTGTATAAATTATAGAAAGTTTATTTATTTAATCAAAATAAAATTTGTTTATTTTGATTTATAGTATTATTCAAAAAAATAAACTTCTATCCAGCATGATGGAAATTTAAATAATGTTGTTATATATTTATGAAAAGAATATATATTTCTAATCTTATGTTATAATATTAATAAATAAAATAATTTTAAAATAAATAAAATTGTGACATTCATAAGTAGAGATATTAAATGTTATGTTTCAAAATTATATTATTATATATTGAAAGATTTGTATAATATCTAATGATAAATTTATAAAAACGTAAAAATGAGAATCATATATAATGAAAATTTATATTTAGAATTAATCTTATATTAATATATAAATTTGTAAATAATTTATTACTTAAAAAATAAAAATATTAATGGAATATAAAATTTTGATATATATAGAAATATTTATGAATATAAAAATATAATTTTACATGTATTATTATTATTTTTGAATAAATAAAATTAAATTTTTATAAAATTTGAAATAATGAATTATTATATTAATATAAAAATATAATTATTTTTGTGTTACAAAGTATTATATTCCAATATATATATATGTACATATGAATATCAAATTATACTGATTAGTTTTGAATTACATATTATTATTATATTAATTTTATAAAATCATAATTATATGTTTTATAAAATTACGACTTTATGATAATTTAATTATAATGGTCTGTTTTCATCTGTATAGATAAAAAATGTTAAATAAAAATCTAAGAACACAATTTTAATGAGGGGAGTGTGTCATTCTAGATAAGGGTCACAAATTGTTTGAGAAACCAAAGCGGAGGATGTGGTTGAATGCTAGTTTCAAGATTCTAGGGGAATCAGATCAGAGGTACATGTCATCTTCAACATCGATCGAACCAGATGGTGTTTGGAGTATTCACGGTCGATCCTACAATAGAGTATTGAATGAGGGAGACCGAGCAACATCCACCGGTGAGGGATTGATTCAATCATGAGGATTTCTTTTTTTGGTGCAAGTGAGGTGAGTGAGGTCATAATCTAAACATATGGTCTTAGATCTCATATCATTGTAATATAGGACTTATATTTTTCCTTTTAGGTATTTTTTGATTGAGTTTTGATGAAGATATCATATTAAATATTATAACTCATTCCATTTCATTATTTTATTTTTCAATTTCCTATATTCATCAATTATGTTTTATTTGACCCTATTTTTTTGGATTATGAATAGTTGGTAATCCATTTTTTTCTATAGATGTCGATTTACAGTATCTTAAATCCATGGATTTTAAATTATCATTTTGGTCAATGAAATTTTTTTCATGGATGAATACATTATAGAGAGAATTATTATTTAAAATGATATATTTCAACTTTATGACTCAATAAATATAATAAAACTATCAATTTTGAGCCTGCTCTGTAAGCATTAACTAGTTGATGTATTAAGATCCTTGATAATCTACACTTTTGTTTATCCATTTTCTTATATATATATATATATATTTATATACACTAATAAATCTATTATAGTATTAAGTTATATGAAAAACTTATATCTGTGTGAAAATTAATTTTGAAATCCCAATATTAGTCTATAGAAAATTAGTGAAATTTTTAAGAAGAAGAAATAGACTACATCAAATAAATAGTAAGGGATAGTTTGCTTAATTTTAACCTTATGGTTTCGAGTAACATATATATTTTAATTCCCTATTTTCAAAGACTAATATATTATTTTTCAATGTAATAGTAGATAATTTTTTTTTATTTCTATTGAAACATTTTATTTAATGTAAGTGAGTTTATAATTTTTAATATGTTCATAATATATTAGCGATTTTCAATTTTTTTTAAAATAGTAAGAAATTATAATAAATTTAAATTTAAATTGGATATATTTAATTGTCATATAATTTAATTATTATTTTTTATGATTTATAATGATATATAAATATACATATATAAACAATTTTTGTTGTTTTTTTATTATGAAAATATTTCTTTAAATTGTCATTGGTTTTATTTATGCACTTCTAACATAAGAGAGATATAATTTAAGGTTAATTATATATAGTATTGTTTAAATATTAAAAAAATATCATTTTTTGTGTGAAAGTATATTCACAACAAGAAATGTTACATGTAATATAAGATATGTTCATAGTCATTACCACATGGAATATTATGCGTGGATTAGTATTTATTGTTTACATATATATTTTTGTATTTAATAAAACAAATATTAATATGAAACCAGCATCAAAATGGGTATTTAGTTTAATGAGCAAAAATTTTAATTTAAGAATGTTAATTAATATATTATTAACGATCTATGTATTTATTATATGTCTAAATTTAGTGAAATTATGACCCTCATATTTATCATCAATTTTACTAATTTATATTTTTGTTGTAAATATATTTATATGAATATGGGAATATGTTTTCAATGATTTTTATGTACAAAAATTCTATGATAGTATATATATGTAAATATATATAATACTATTATTCTAAAATATGGAAGTTGAACATTGTAAATATGTTAGGGAATTGGGTTGTGTACCCATCCCTTTGAAAGTGGTTATGCTGAAGACAACCTTCAATGATTCATGTTTCTGCAGTGTTTTATTTTCAAATTCATGTATACTGTTGAGAAAAGCATTGTTTTCAACAATACATATTAAATTTATTTAAAGGGGAGATTATTGAAAATAATATTATGTATCTTTATAATAATTTTGATGCTCACAATTCCCCTTAATTATTTTATAATGATTTTATTTTGTATTTTGCAGGAATTTATTAATTTATTTTACTCTTGAAATAACAAGAATTAATTACTTTTTTGGAATCTTCTTTAAGTGCATTCTGGAATCACTGTTCATGCCTTATGTGGATAAATGTAGTGCGGAATCTACATTAGTGCATTCTAGAATCACTGTTCATACCCTACGTGGATAAACGTTGTGTAAGGATAAAAAGTTTGTATACTTTTTTAAATAAGAGAAAAGTATGGTTAAACAACCATACGTTTTCAGCAATGTATGGAATATGAACCTTACATTAGGAAATAACCTTACCTTTTGGTTATCAGCAAAGTATGAAAGGATAACAATATGTAAATACTAAACGTTACATTTGTTTCTCAAATGTATGGTTCATTAACCTTACTTTTGTAAACAACCATACATTCTTGGAAAAGTATGGATCAAGTAAAAGTATGGATCTTTTGTCGTACGTTTGAGAGTTGAAAAAAAGAATGGATGATCAACCCTACATTTATATTCAACCCTACGTTTATGTTAAACCTTATGTTTGATGACTATGTAATCAACCCAACATTTGGAGGCCACGTCATCAACCTTACGTATGGCGTCAGAAAGTTTGAAAGACGATATTTTTTATGCAGCGGTCAGCAAGCTGATTATTTGGCGGATTTCAAGCCGAATTTAAAGTCGTTTTTAAAATATGTCTTTGACTGATTCAGAGCCATTTTAACAATGGATTTAAGATCAAATTAAAAGGAACTTTTTATGCCGAGTCTTAAGGGAAGTTACGAATTCTATGTAAATTAAAATTTTTGAATATCGCGAATCAGAAGATGCCTTTTATGGATATAAATGTGGAGGATATATGTACAACTTTTTTATATATGTTCTCTCTGAAACACCAGGTACATGTGTGTATGGTGATCGATATATTATTAAAAAGGTGGAAATTAGAGACTGCAAAAATTCACGTTGATACGTTGATTCAAAAACGAGTGTCAAAGCTCTGTTCAATTAAGAAGAAGGAACTCGATAGAAGATTCACTTGTTTTGCATCGAATATATACTGTCGATCTACTATTGATGAAGTTGTGAACTATATCTCTATATCTACTGCAACCATATCGACTTAGAATTACTTTGTTTTGAAAATCTATATTTCTAGAGACTACGATCCATCTACTGTCAATTGAATTCTGTTGAAATTGTGATGATCGACTAGAAAATTTCTTTCTGAAATTGTTTTTATTCTTGAGTATCTAGCTTCTCGTTCTAATCTGTGTTGGTTCGTGTTTGATCTAGAAGGCTTTGTTATCTTGAAGAATATAAAGGTGTCAATTGCCTGTGCTCATTTGTGGATCGGTCTGTTGAAACGAGGACCAGATAGTGAAAATCATCAAGCATGTGGAGTTGAGAATTGGTGGAGTTGACTAGGGGCCTTTTGTTCCCCAAACCACTATACATCTTTGTGTTCTTGTTTTTACTTATTTCGATGCACGATCAAATCTGATAAATTATAGAGGACAAAACTTGTTCAATCAAAGAGTTATCGAAAAATTGCAAAAGACACAATTCACCCCCTCTTGTGTATAAACTGTAGATTCAGATCCAACAATTGGTATCATGGGTGGAGCTTCTGATAGAGCCATATCAAGCTAGAAGCATTTAAATTATATACAACAGAGCATCGTGACTGATACAAGAGAAGGGATGTCAATGGTCAGAGCACCATATTTTAATGGAGACAACTATGGTTATTAGAAATTGTGCATGATAATATATCTGAAAAACCTCGAATATAATTACTATTCAATGATTCTGAATCCATATGAAATTCCTAAAAATCCTGAGACATGGAGTGCTGCTACAGAGGCAGAGCACGATATGAACTCGAAGGCCATGAATGTAATTATTTGCGGTCTAGGAAGAGAAGAATTTAATAGATTATCTCAGTGGCCCACAACATATGAGATGTGGAAAACAAGAGACGCGACATATGAAGGAAAAGATAATGTGATATAAATGAGATATGCAACTGAAAAATTGAAATTTTATACTTTCAGAATGTTTGAAGGTGAAAGCACATCCCAAATGAATGGGAGATTGACAGAAATTTTCAATAATATAATAGCTCTAGGAGAAACAATCAAGAAGTCTAACCAAGAATTAATGGTACTGAGGGTACTTCCTACTTGATGGAATGGTATCTCTGCTGTAATCAGACAATCAACACCTATCAAAGATCTAACCATGAGAGAGATGATTGGTACACTGATGATGTATGAAGCTGAAATGCAAGATGAGGGAAATGAACATAATGTCTACATAAAAATAGAAGATACTTCCTTGAAGGTAACTTCACAATAAAATAATAGAAAGATGAAGAACAAAATAATTCAAAGCTAAATCAGAAAGCTCTGGCTCATCTATCTCAGATGAAGAACTGGCTCAGTTGGCTAGAAAATTTAGAAAATTCTATTGTAAGAAAAGAGTCCTCAAAAAATCCATTAAGGAAGATAATAAGGAAGTAATATGTTATGAATTCAAGAGGATGAGGCATATCAGACCATATTGACCACAATTTAAGGATGCAATGAAGAATAAATTATTCATAAGAAATGACTATGAGCAGAAAGACAAGAAATCTATGAAATCCACTTGAAGTGTATCGAATGACTCTAGTAGCTCACCTGAATCAAGCTCAGAAAAAGAAGAATTCAATCTAGAACCAAACATGTGTTTTATGGCAGAAACGGATGAGGTACAATCATATTACTCCTCTGAATAAAATTCTGAATCAAGCTACACAAATGAAAAATTTGAAGCCTACTAAAGTATGCTAGAAAAAAGATATGACTCACTTTTTAAGAAACATAAATTACTAAAAAATAAACATAAAGTCGTTTCAAATGAAAGAGATACAATACTGAAACTACATAAGTAATTAAATGATAAATATAATTCTATATACACTAACCATATTAATTGTGAATCAAGAATAATAACAATGCAGAATGAAGTAGAATCTTACAAACAGGATGCATTGGGTTTTACAAAATGAGAGAACTCATTAAATGAAATTTTTGGAAAAACTGTCACTAAATAGGAGAGATTTGGAATTGGAAATAAAGGAGAAAACCCTAAGCAATATGAAAATTATTTTGTTCCTAGCATTAAAAAGGTTTATTGTAACTTTTGTGGGACAAAGGGACATATAGCTAAAAACTGTTTCTTAAGACAACCTCAAATTTTTGGTATTAAGAAAGCCTATGTTTCACAATACTTATAGGATTCAGATAATTTTAAAAGAACAAAGAATATCTGGAAACCCAGATCATTTCTAGCTAACACCCCTGGACCTAACAAAATATTGGTTCCAAAGCAATTAGTTTGAATGTCTTTGCAGGTAGCAGGCCATCAGAGAAGAAAATATATATGGTACATGGATAATGGTTGCTCAAGACATATTAGTGGAAAATCATTGAATTTTTTTTCACTCACTCAAAAAGAAGGAGGACTTGTCAAATTTGGTGACAATGCCAAAGGAAAAATCATTTTCATTGGAACTGTTGGAGATCCAAAAACAGTATCATTAAACAAAGTACTTTATGTACAAGGATTATAACACAATCTGATAAGTATCTCTCAAATTTGTGATGATGGATCTATTGTTGATTTTACTATCAATTGTTGTACTGTTTCTAAAGATAAACTGTTTAAATTTAAAGCACGAAGAACTGAAAATGTCCATACTTTGGATTTAAATTCCTTGTGTAAACAACAAGTAAACTGCATGAATGCTAAAGTAAGTGAATCCGGGATCTGGCACATGAGACTTGGACATTGAAATGTATATGTTTTACATAAATTATCTAAGAAACATTTAGTTTCTGATTTACGTTATCTCAAATTTGAAAGTGAAATATTTTTTGATGCATGTCAACTTAGCAAGAAACACAAATCATCATTCAAATCTGTTAATAAGGTTGCTACATCTAAACCTCTAGAACATATTCATATGAATTTTTTGGACCCTTAAGAGTATAATTCATAGCTGTTAAATTATATGTATATGTTTTAGTTGATGACTATTCAATATTTACATGGATTTTTTTTTGAAATTTAAAAATGAAACTTTTACTTTATTTGAATGTTTCTGCAAATCTGTTCAAAATGAAAAATGTTTCAATATAATCTCATGGGGAAGTGATCATGGTTGAGAATTTGAGAATCTGGAATTTAATTCCTTTTTCTCATATATGGGTAATAAACATACCTTTTCTGCACCCAAAACACCTCAAGATAATGGGATTGCAGAAAGGAGAAATAGAACAATTTAAAAAATGGCTAGAACTATGTTAAATGAATATAGCCTACCTATATATTTATGGATAGAATCTATAAATACATATTCATATATAATTAATAGAGTTTTAATTAGACATATTGTTGCTCTGATGCTTTCTCTGGGGCGCGCGCATCCGTCTGTGGGGAGGACGTGCTGCTTGTTACCCCGCTTTACCGCTTTCCAAAGGCGGGCGACACCTGTTCCTTGTTCAGTGACGTCTTCTCCTTGATCGAAACTGGGATGATGGGATGTCTGTTCTTCCTTCCGTGGATTCCTCCTTGGAGCTCAATACCTAGTCCGGGTCTCCCTCATAGATTTAAGACGGGTCCGTGAAGCTCATTCTTGGTGCCATATCTACGTGGACGCCAGTTAATTACGCTGCTTCCGTCAAGACGCACCAAGGGGTCTTGTCAGTGCAGCAGCCTTTAGTGAGGAGAATGGTCACGTTGGGGTGTCGTTGGCATGTCTGCCTTTGGTCCCTCATCATAGGGCTTCTCGAGGGCACGAAAGCCGAGGAATCCGAGATCAAACGTGGGGAATGTGTACCATATGAGGTTTTCCTCATCTTCCCATGTTTATCATGGGGTATGTCGCAAGTTTAATGTCTTGTGGAGACGGATCGGGTTGAAGGACCCCTTGGGGGAACACCGATGTTGGGGCCAGCACGTGGGAGGCTTCCCAGATATCATGGAGTGGTATGGGGTGGCATGATCTCACCGGGATGTGGCGGGCCGGGTAAGGATTATGATGGATGGTGGAGTGAGACATGGGGCTTACGTTCTGAGACAGCCCAAGGGGAGAATACATTTTAACGTCATGCGGGATGGGATACAGTTTAACGTCATGCGGGATGGGATACAGTTTAACATCATGCGGTACGACATACGGTTTAACATCATGCGGGACATGATACATTTTAATGTCATGCAGGACGAGATACATTTTAATGTCATGCGGGACGAGATACTGTTTAACGTCATGCGGGACAAGGGGTTTGGGGCTTATGCTCTGAGGCGGCCCAAGGTGGTCAGGGAACCGACATGGAGAGGTCGGGACGACCGGGTGGTGGGCTTGAACATCATGGAGGCTTCCTATGTACTGTGTGTTAGCACGGATCAAAGTCCACGTAGTTCACTAGGATGGGGCTTACGCTCTGGGGCAGCCCATAGGAGGATGTCATGGTCGATGCGAACTCTAAGCTCACGTGAGTCATGCTTGGTGTGAGAAACAAGAGTCAGCAAGGACCAGATGATCACGTCGCGAAGGGTGTGTCCATGAGAAGCGGAGTGGGGCTTACGCGTTGAGTGGCCCAAAGAGGAAACAGGGGCTTATGCATAGTTAGCGGCCTCTGGTTCCGAGGCTTACTCCAGGTTGGAGGCCCGTGGTGCGACAAATCACAGTGGGAAAAGGACTCCACTGGCTTTGGCAGGGGGGAAGTATGGAGATGCACGGGTGTAATCATCCGTAAGAAAGGCACGGGGATTACGATCTGAGGCTGCCCTTCCCCCACAGATAAACGCCGCTCCGACAATGAGTATCTCATTCCATGTGAGGAAGAGTCCATTCCTGTGGATATGAGTGGGCGTAAAAAATGTCCGAGCTGGGGGGCCCCTGCGTGCGAAGCACGGGGTCGGACCACAGTTTAACGTCTTGTGTTAAGGACGATGTTCTTAGCAGTTTAACGTCCTGCAGCTTCGACGAGGTGGGTTCGCTCCACACCCCTAGGGATTACATGCCCAACACCCTCTACCCCTTGTGGGCGGGAAGGCATCAGCAAGGCCATAGAGAAGGGGGGCCACAGGGCGAACCACCGGGGGGTCCACATTAGTGTGGCCATGCGAAGAAGCAATAACCGTTAGCTTGCCTATGCAGAGAAGCATAAGGCAAAGCAACGCAACGGAAAACATGGCCCAAGGGACCTTGAGGTTACTTCGCACCAGCCTGGAAGGCCGTACAGGAAAACAACGCATGGCGCACATGCCCGGTAGGGGAGACATCAGGTGCCGGTGCAGGGGGTAGCCAAGGTGCGTCAAGGTGAGGGGTCATGGGCTTTACGCGCAAATGGAAAGGTTTGTGCGCAAAACACCAGGACGGTGCGCAATTGGAGAAAGGGAATTGCGCGCGGAGAGAGAACTACATGCAGATTTTAGCGCGCATGGGAGGGTATTGCGCGCACGAGACACGGATTACGCGCAAGGCTTTAACCCCGGGGAGGGGGAAAATTCACTGAAGCCGGTGGAGTTGCGCGCATAGGAAAAATCTGGGGCAAGGATGCGTGAAATGAGGGATTACCTGGAGGTCATCTTGCGTGCGGGGGGAGCTGAATTGCACACACGAGAGTTGCTTTGGACTCCTCTACCCCCAAACCATTTGGGGTCACCTTCTAGTTATAGGCGACCTTCGGTGCAGAATCCAGGCGGCGCACGAAATTCTTCGTGCCGAGCACAACCGGCGCGCAAAAACTCGCCGCGCAGAACCGGGGCGCACAAAGATTGTGCGCCTCATATGCTCAATTCTGAGAAACCCAGTGATTCTACGTGCGTGGAACAATTTTTCGCGCGGATCCTCCTTTATTTCGCGCACCACTTCTCGGGCCTCCTGATCGGGCCTCTGATTCCGAATATGACTTCGCTTCATTATTTCAAAACTTCCTCCGAGAGTTACAGACTTTTTTCAGCGGCAACAATGGCCCCCCCTTGGAATTGGATCGGAGAGAGGTCACAACGATCAGATTCCAAGGGAAATGCCGAAACGCAGAAATGCTAAGTCCCCTGGTAAAGTTGCACGCAAACTTCCGATGAGGCACGCAAAACCTACAGTCACGTGAGGAATCCTCTTTCCGAGTGGCGTGAAACCCTGACCTCACCTATAAAAAGGGGTGGTGGGTCCCAAATCCGTACTTCCGCTTTTTTCGCGTGATAAGATCATCGCTCTCGTGCGCGAAATCGCTTCTGTAGCTGCGCGTAATAATGCTCAGGAAGCGCGGAATTCCATCCGAAATTCGGCCGTGATTTCGCGCCTATTCGGGCTTTTCCGCACTTAACGTGCTGATTGCGTGCTCATCTCCAGGATTTTGCGCACCTCATTTAGATTTTGTACAGAACTCTCCGATTCCGCGCACTGCATCCTGATTTCTTCAAACTCCCAAAAGATTCGAGATGGCTGAAAACCGAGTTGATGAGGGGGAAGCCACTGCCCGTAGGACAGAAATGGCAGCAAACGAGGAGGTTTATGGCACCAATGTGATTGTCTCCAACCATCTGACCTTGTTCAATCTGCTGAATCCGGCCCAGAAGACATATCCCTTGTCGGACAACCTCCCGCTCTGGAATTTAGTCATCTTCGAGGAGGTGCCTCTGTCGGGCATCGAAGTGGACACGCAGCGGTCTTGGGTGACCCGGGAGGACGAACTTCCTCTCTACAACATCACCAACAATGGAAATATTTCCAGAGAAACTAGACATATGGACGTATATGTCCTGAACCCGAGGACTAGGACTATTTCCAGGGACGAGCCTGTGGAAGAGGATTCTCCAGCCCTCTACGTGAGCATGTTCCGTCAGAGCGTCACAGATGACACGAAGGGCTGGATGAAGGATTGGGACCTGCGGTCCGGGGGCAACAATACCAGTGAATGGGATTGGGCATTCTGGGTTCGCCATACCTGTGACCAGTTCGGGGACGAACTGCGGTATATCGGCCTGTTCGAGGAAGTATGGACATCGCAGTTCCACATCCACTACCAGCCTAAAATTGGACCGGAGCTATTCACCCTGTGTTTTCCTGACACCAACACGTTCCACCTTCATCATGGGGAAGTCAGCATCAGTCTCTGGGACGTTCACTACATCGGAGGTATCCCACTGGAGGGTTACCAATGTGACGAGTTCTTTCCTCCAAAGAACACCTAGGGAGATAGGTCGTGGATGCCTATGCTGACATGGCACCTGCTGCAGCTGGCCAAAGAGAGGTTGGGGGTCAAGGACATCCTGATGGACATCGCCTACAAGGGCTGGTTCAGCCTGTTCCTTGAGAAGGATCCGGCCGTTAACATGTCGGTACGGGGCAAACGGTTCCCAACCGTGGCTCAGAGGAGCAAGGACGGGTCATACTGGAGGACCCTGGAGGCGGGGCAATACCAATCATGGGGCTACCGCATCATTGAGGCTCGGGACCCGAATGTCCGGTATGCCGGGTTCCTTGCCGCCTTCCTGAGCGGGTGGCTCCTGCCGGTGCGGGACGCGAGGATGGGCGTCCGTCCAGCAACACTGGTGATGGCGGGCGCCATGACCGCTAACAAGTGGTTCAACTTGGTTGTCCCCATACTATCCAAGCTGTACACCATCATGGGGTGCATCTCACGAGGGGGGTCACCTCGGAGAGTATGTGGTCCCTTTCAGATCTTCCAGGGCTGGGTGGCGGCTCATCTCGGTGGGTATACTTTCCAAAATGTCGTCCGTCCTCCAGGCAACGGTCTGCGACCATCCTTGCTAAACATCGGAGGTGTGGCGCTGATGGAACTCAATGAGGAGGGAGTGAGGATCCGCATCGGCATCCATGACAACATCAACTTCAGCCTGTTCCCCACCCCAGTTGGCCAACTGGCGGACAACGAACGAGGATCTCTGGAACAGTAGGAATACTTCGAGATCATTCGGGGCGGGGTGCTCGTGGCTCGGATCGACGGGAAGGTGATCTGCAAGCCTTACGTTCCATCCTGATTTGCTAGGTAGTTCGGGTGCCTCCAACAAATGGCGAAGAATGTATTCACGGCTGTCGAGCAGGAGAATAATCCATGCGTCCTGTGCCAGATGTGGTTGGTGTTTACTACATTCGGCTATGGCGATGTTGTTACTCTTCCTCCCACCAGGTTCGATGCTGGCCTAGCAACCAAATACGCCGAACATTGGTCCATTGCGTACCCTGAGGGGATATTACGCAAGCACGTCCGGCAACTCGTTGTTACTCACGCGGAAACCTGGCGATGGGAAAGAAGGCATTGTGCTGTCGGAAGTGGGGAACCAAGGGAGCATCAGGCAGCGAGGCATGCGTAGGCCAGGACGTCGGCAGCGGGGACATCACATGGTGCTGCCACCTCCTCGTTACCTACAGGGGGGTCACATGAGGCGGCCGGGGAACTGCCCAGGAAGCAGATAAGATATCTGCTCGAACCATCCCAAGACACAATTCTCCCGGCACTATGGTCGGCCTGGATGACCCTGCGGCAATTGCTGAGCGTCGAATCCATCTGGTAGAAGATAATGAAAAATGGGATACAACTGCCAGAGGCCGGGCGCGTTCGAATTACAGATCGAGTAAAATTCTATCGGCGACATGCTTATCTGACGACCATGGATTCATACGCACGCCAATGGTGGCGGCGTGCAGAGCCACCTTTCCAAGTGAAAGTGATGCTCGTCCAGGAGCATGATCCGGAAGCGATGCCGCCGGGAGAAGGCGACAGTGACGAGGAGCTGGAGGGGTAGGAGGAAACCGAAGAGGGAGAAGGCGAGGGAGAAGACGAAGAAGAAGAGCCCGAAGGTGAGGGGTTGCAAGTGGCGACCTACCAAGGGCGTCTCCGAGAGAGCGGCGAGATTGCCGACTCTGATCTCGACATAACCGAGATTCTCGAGGTTTGTCACTGTCTTCATTCATTTCCCTCATTCATTCATTCTCCTTTCCAACTTCTAACTCACTTCCACATCCTAATCAGGAGAAGTTGAGTGTTGGACGAGCGTCCCCACCAGAGGAGGGAGGAGAGGAACCAGTGGGACATGATGGGGATCCGACACCCATCATCGAATTAACAAGCGTGGAGGGGTATCCCCTTACGGAAGCTCCTACAGTGGCCGAAACACTGGGGAACGATGCTCTTCACTCCTATAAGTCTCACGCTTAACTCCTGGTGCTTGGTGGTAAAAGATATCATCCGACTAGCATATGCCTTGCGCAGTGATCTCAACACTGGAGGCACGTCAGGCTGCGGAGCCCAAGCTGTCTGCCAGTGGACCAGCGGCGGACATACCACCTCATTCGGAACATGATCTCTGCACTGAGTCGGCCCCGACAATTGATGAACAGGGGGCGGTGGACATCAAAGACGTTGTTCCTGAGATGAGGTCGGAAGATGGTGTAGGCATCATTACTGCTGGGGCGAGATAAGAAGGTCGCTCGGACGTCGATGATTCTATTCCTCACGAAGACATCCCTGGGGCGGATCCTACTGCCGATCTGCTGGCTTCCTTCCCGATATACCGACCCGCTGACCCCGAGGATATAGATGACTCAGACTCAGAGGCAGCCGAGGAGAGCCAGATGACACAGCGCAAAGGGTGGAAGTGTATCCAGCACTTCCTCAGAGAGCCCCAGTCAGATTGGCTAAGGCGGATGGGATCACTTTAGTCCTGACTGAGCTTCCTGTGCACCGGAGGGGCTGACGCTCAGCGCCTTCATCTAACGGTCCATGACTAAATGGCCGAGAAGATACGTAAGAGCAGCCGGCACACCAACATTTCCCAGTGCCGGGATGAATAGGCGAGCACTCAAGCGCTATTGAGGGTGGAGAAGGAAGTCCGGCACCTCGAAGGGTAGGAGGCAGATAAGGAGGCCTTCATCGCAACATGCTCTGAGCTCGTGGAGCAACTGACGACCCAGCTGGCTGATGCGCAGGAACAACTGGAGGAGGCGAGTCACCAGATGATCATAGTTCATGCCGAGCGAGCACATGCACAAGCTAGGGCTGGCAAGCTACGCTCTATGGTGGCCGATGAGGAGAGAGTCTTCAAAGAGAAAGAATCGGTCCTGGAGTCTACCAGCCGAAGGGTAGTAGCGCTGGAAAGATCGCTTCAGCACGCTGATCCATAAGGGCTTTGTTTTTTCCATCTCATGAAGTTTCTGCTTGTACTGCTCATCGTCTCAATCCAATATGTGGCCAAATCCACTCATTTGTACCCTTGGATTAATTCACTCAACCATAGTTTCGAAACAAATAACAACTCATCCCTCTGCTCCTATGGGTCGTGCCCAACGCGAGAAGCAGAAGATGCTCGTTCCATCATTTTGTACAACTATGGGGAATTGACTAAGCTTCAGGAATCCAAAATTGGGCCTGGACTTCCGAGGAGACCCCGGGCCGATTGATGTGTCGACTCCTCAATGTGTTATAACACATGAGCGGGGCAATTCTGGGGGCATTGAAATCCATCTGAACACAGGGGGATGGAGAGGAAGGGAGAATCACGCCACCCAAATTCGGAACCCAATGGGGCACAACCATGGATGATAACTGTCAACCATGGTAGAAACACAACACTCATATCATATTTTCATAGAATGGGGACAATAAATGAGGGCTGACCGCTGACCATGTTCGCAACACGGGGCCTGAATCAAATATCGTCAGTTAGTATTCCGGAACGTTGGCCCAGGACAATAGGCGGACCATAGGTCTGTCATCCATACTATTAGGAGGGTCCCGTCAAACATGACCAACCCTCCGGAACATTGGCCCATGACAGTAGGCTGACCATAGGTCGAGCATCCATACTGTTAGGGGGTCCCGTCAAACATGACCAGTCTTCCAGAATGTTGGCCCAGGATAGTAGGCGGACCATAGGTCGAGCATCCATACAGTTAGGGGATCCCGTCAAACATGAAAGGAAATGAGGATCCGAATAAGGGGGGACGCAAAGCGTGGATGATGGAGTGGTGTTTTGTTCGAACAGAGTCCAACACTCCCGAAATTGTGCCACCATGGCGAAGGCGCATTAGGCAGACATACCGAACTGATCACGGGTCGTCCCAATTTCCAGGCGGGACCTCTTTGGCGAGAGAATTGCTGCTTCCCAATATTATCATGGGGCATCCTGAACCTCCTTGGGGTAGATGTCTTGATTACACCACGTCCCATGAAGTAGGGCCGAGGGGCCGACAATAAGGAATGATGGGGTTCAGTAATCCCTGGGGATGTACCCAAGATGAAATGTCCGGGCGGTCCTACATATCTCATCAGGATGATAATGAAGCTACACGTAGTTCTTGAAACACAGTTTAACGTCATGTTGGACGAAATACAGTTTAACGTCATGCGGGACAGAATACAGTTTAATGTCATGCGGGACAGAATACAGTTTAACATCATGCGGGACAGAATATGGATCTTAGTTTTAGGTCTTAGAGCTCGGACCATGAATGGGAAAGGGTAGAAACAGACACATGGCAAGGCAGTTAAAAAACCTGACGTGAATGAGGACCTAAGACCAACATACCATGTGCTCTCTGGGGAAATACTCGAGTCAAGGGACCGAACACGAAGGTAGGATGGGCCTGCGAGGAAGTGCCCCAGGCGCTCCTACGTATCTCATAAGGATGAGAATCAAGCCATACATAGTTCTGGAAGGTGACATGGTACGATACCAGTGCCAGGGGAAAAGGGGAGTGCAGACATGGCCCTTGCACTAAATGAAGCAGAATTTGATAAATCATGTTTGTCCTTTAAGGAGAGTGGGGGTTTTTTTGTGAAGCGACATGCCTAAAGTAGTAGGCCGTGGTGTCACCACAAGAATCAAGCCGTGAAAGGCATTGAAAAATGGCATGGCACGTGACCAATACCCAACGTGATGTTCTCTACAACGAGGTAATCACAATGCAGTGCCGTTTTTTGTCTTGCGGACAGGACAATAATGTCATCGTTTAGGGTCGTGTGATAGGACCAGCAATAGAGTTTAAGGTCATATGGTTCGGACCAACAATAGAGTTTAAGGTCATATGGTTTGGACCGGCACATAGTTTATGGTCGTATGGTTTGTACCAACAACATAGTTTAAGGTCGTATGGTTTGGACCAGCACACAGTTTAAGGTCGTATGGTTGGGACCATCCGAGAGAGGATCCTCGGGCCAAAGGGGCCTACGAGGGTTCAACAATTAGGGGAGGGGCAGAAGATTCTAACTCCCAGCTATGTTGTGCCCAAAACTGCAATGTATGTGCGACTCCTCATTCCCCATCTAGATGAGGGTCAAGCTGCACGCAACCTGTAAATAAGAGACCCAAGCACATACTCTAGCGCTCAGATCAAGGAAGACCCGAGAGACACCATTACACAGCTCGGTCTTTCTGATGTGCGGGGGCGTACTGAGGGTTAGTACAAGGAGTGTCGAGATTCCACCTTGACACAGTGGGGCGGCACATGACATGAACCATTCCACCATCATTCAGGGCCCGGGGAAGCCGGCGTGACGACTGAGGATTACTGCTGACCATGTTTTCAACGTAGCATCCTGTCGTGTTATCCATGGGGACAATCAAATGAGCATCAACCACCGACCATGTTCACAACGTGGGATTCGTATCAATTTTTTTTCTGAAACCCTCAGGGGTGTTGGCCCATGACGGTAGGAGAGCCATTGGGCGTCGTATCTAGGTCATTCTTGGGGGTCCCTCTAGGTGTGAAGGATGACGGGGGACCAAATGAAGGGGAACATGAAGCTTGAAAAGTGGATGGAACTTGCCTAAGTCGAATCTGGCACTCCAAGTCCAAGACTAGAGTACCTTGAGCACATTAGCAGACCACTGGAAAGGGTCAGAGGGCTCAGTCCGCGAGCGGACAAAAGATGGAGGATCCCCGGGAAAAAGAGGGGGCGTAATGCCAAACACCATGGGGACCGGGAGATCGTGGGATCTCCAAAGAGATGGGGATGGACCGGAAATCTAGGTGTCCAGGTGGTCCTACGTATCCCATAAAGATGGGAATCAAGCCATACATAGTTCTTGAAAGCGTCTTCTAATTCCATTGGACATAGGAGGGCTAAATCCCGAGGACAGGGTGCACGTGGTGCAGCTATTGCAAACCCGACGTGAATGGGGACATAATCTCACACCACGCCATGCGATCCTGTGGTCAAGGTCTCAAAGGCGAAACAGGTGCGACATCGGACCTCAAGCTGGACCCAATGACGAATGGTCTCGGCATTCCTATGTATCCCATTAGGATGGGAATCAAGCTAGACGTAGTTCTGGCAATACAGTTTAACATCGTGTTGGACGAAATATGGATCTTAGTTTTAGTTCTTAGAGCTCGGACCAAGAGGATCTTAGGTTTAGGTCTTATAACTTGGACCAATGCGTAGTTAAGGTCATGCAGGACCATACAATTTAAGGTCCTGAAGGACCATACAGTTTAAGGTCATGCAGGACCATACAGTTTAAGGTCACGCAGGACCATACAGTTTAAGGCCATTCAGGATCATACAGTTTAAGGTCATGCAGGACCATACAGCTTAAGGTCATGTTGGACCATACAGTATAAGTTCATGTAGGACCATACAGTTTATGGTCATACTGGACCATACAGTTTAAGGTCATGCAGGACCATACATTTTAAGTTCATGCAGGACCATACAGTTCAGGCAAAGTACTTCTTGAGGAACCTGGTGTTGGTTGGAGGAGTGATACGCTCACCATCCATAGTCACCAGGGAATACGCGGCATTGGTATGTACCTTATGGACAATAAAAGGCCCCTCCATCTTGGGCTCCAACTGGGTGGTTTCCTGCCGGGAATCATTGGTGCTCTAAGAGCCAGCACCAAGTCACCTTGCAGGAAGGAGAGGAGGCGAACATTCTTATCGAAAGCTCGAGCCATCCTGCTCTGATTCCTTTCCGTGTTATGTAAAGCGCGAAGCCTACTTCCGTCCAGCACTTCTAATCCGGCTAGACGGATCTCCGCAACTCTATCCGGCGCTTGCTGTTCGTAGACCACCGTGTGCAATGAGGGCAGCTGGACCTCGATGGGAAGGACGACGTTAGCTCCATATACCCGGGAATACAGAGTCACCTAGGTGGAATTGCGAGTCGTCGTCCTATAAGCCCAAAGGGCGTTGGAGAGCTTGTCTGTCCATCTTTTCTTGGTCTGACCAACCATTTTTTGCGTAATGTTAGAGAGGGTTTTGTCAAATGCCTCAATCTGTCCATTCGCCTACGCGTGATTGTGGGAGGTGTGGTTAGAGCGACTGTTGTACTTGGCGTACAATCTCTTCAGCTCGGCCTCTCGGAAGATGGTTCCATTATCCGTGAGGATGGCGTGAGGTATTCCAAACCGGTGGATGATATTGGAGCTCATGAAGTCAGCGATAGAACTAGCCTTGACTTCCCTGAGCGGGGCTGCCTCTGCCCACTTTGAGAAGAAATCCATGGCAGTTAAGATGAACCGGCACTGTCGGGCCGTCGCCAGCGGGTAAGGCCCTACACATCCAACCCCCAGACTGCAATGGTCCAAGAATACATAGTAGTATGGAGAGGCTCCGGTGGCCGATGCAAAATGTTACCATGAACTTGGCACGAATGACACCTCTTGGTGTACTCGATGCAGTCGTAGATCATGGAGGGCGAGAAGTATCCCAGCCTCCGAATATGGTAGGACAACTTCGACCCGACCTGGTGGGCACCACAGAAACCAACGTGCACTTCATGAATGACCTGTGGGATCTCAACTCCTTGAAGAAAATGGAGGAGAACACCGTCAAACCCATGCCTGTAAAGGAGATGCTCACAGCTGGTACCGCTTTGAAGGGTGAACTGCGGAGTGCGGCGCTGGATTCGTACCCGCTCTTCTCTGTGCATCAGAAGATTGTCATGCCGAAGATATTCATCCAAGGGTGTACTCCAGTCAAGAACTGTCTCGATCACCACACTTGAAGTCTCGGGGGGTCCTGACGCAGGGGAAACAGCGGTGAGATGGTTCACTCGTGGGCCACGATCTCCCTCTGGGATAACATGAGTAATGACTCTCCAGTTCACCTCAGGGATGATTAGGTCATCCTTTTCGGGCTCCACGAGTGATGCGGCCAGGCTGGACAAAGCATCTGCTCGACTGTTCTGCAACTGGGGAACGTGAACGACATCTGGTCGGGAGGGGAACTTAGCTATTAGATGGAGGGTGCACTCCAGCAACGACATGATTTCTGGCTTCCTGACAGCAAAGTCACCGTTAACCGGCTTGATGACTAGATCAGAGTCCCATTTTACATACAGGTGGGGTACGTTAACCTCCAGAGCCAACTCAAGGCCGGTGATGAGGGCATGATATTCTGCCTCATTGTTAGTGAAGCCTTCTGACAACAAGAATGAATATGGCAGAACGGCTTGCTCCGGGGTGATGAAGATGATACCCAGGCCCACTCTATTAAGCCTAGGATCGTTTACCCTTCTACCGGTAGGGCTACGTGATGCGCCGTCAAAGTGAATCTTCCAGCATGGGGTGGCGTGATTTACTGAGAGGGTTTCCTCATCAAGAAAGCCCAAATACAGTGGCTGGTCCGCAAAGGTTGGGTGGGCAGCTAAGAAGTCTGCAAACGCATGTCCTTTTACGGCCTTCTGTAGTACGAACCTAATGTTGAACTTCTAGAGGATCACCGCCTAGCATGCCAATCGGCTGGTCTACATAGGCCGGATCAGGATGTATTTCAAAGGGTCTACCCGAGAGACCAGTTGTACCTTGTTGTGCTGCATGTAGTGCCGTAATTTCTGTACAGCGAATACGAGTGCCAGACATCTCTTCTCAATGGGAGAATATCTAATTTCCGCGTCGAGGAGCATGAGACTGAGGTAGTAGATGCTATTCTCTGTTCCCTCATTGTTCTTCTGGGCGATAAGGGCGCCGAGGGATCGCTCCAGGGCGGTCACGTAAAGGACCAGCAGCTTTCCGGCAACGAGTGGCATCCGGACTAGAGGTTGAAGCAGATACTGCTTGATTTCCTCAAAAGCGGTCTGACACTCTTCGTCCCACCCATAGGTGGTGCTTTCCTTCATGAGTCGAGAAAAGGGATTACACTTGCCGCCCAGATTCGCAATGAATCGACGTATATAGGCTAAGTGGCCTTGGAGGCCTCGAAGCTCCCGAATATTATTCAGGGGAGGCATCTGACTGATGGCCTTGATCTTCTCGGGGTCGATCTCGATACCTCAATACCTAACAATGATGCCAAGAAACTTTCCAGAGGTGACCCCGAAGGCACACTACAACTGGTTCATCTTCAAGTGGAGAGAACATAGGAAACCAAACACTTTCTCAAGGTCATTGAGATGGTCCTGGAGCTGACAATATTTAACCACCAGGTCATCTACGTAGCACTCCACCAGTGTCCCAAGGATCGGCTTGAATATGTGGTGCATACCCGTTAATAGGTGGCACCTGCAATTTTCAGGATGAAGGGAATAACCCGATAGCAAAAAGTTCCCTTGGGGGCCCTGAAGTCAGTGAACTCTTCATCCTCGGGGGCCATCTGGATCTGGTTGTACCTGGAGTACCCATCCATGAAGGAGAGGGCTTGGAACCCGGTCGTTGCATCGATCAACAACTCTGTCACAGGAAGGGGAAAGTCATCCTTCAGACAGTGGTGATTAAGATCGTGGAAGTCGATGCAGACCCGGATCTGCCTGTTCTTCTTCCTGACGAGCACAATATTGGCTAGCCACCTGGGGTACTGGACTTCCTTCAAGATGTTGTCCTTAATGAGTTTATCAAAATTGGCCTCAACCATGGCACCATGAAAGGTGTGTATTTTTCTGGGAGGATGCTTGAACCCGTGATGGTTTGCTGGGAGGCCAAGGCGGTGGACGACTACCTGGGGATCTAGTCCCAGCATCTCGTCATAACTCCCGTAAAACACTTCACGGTGTTGTCTGAGGATGTCTATGTACTATAGCCGATCCTCAGGAGGCATAGCGTCAATGACCAATGTGGGTCTCGGGTCTGCCTCGCTACCGAGGTTCACCTGTACTAGCTCGTTGACCATGGTGGAGACACCATCCTCAAAGGAAGTAGTAGAATATTCCATGCCTTCTTGTCCTCTTGGGGAAGGATCGTCCATGGGGGGAGCCATTTTGGGGCTGCTCGACCGTGATGGGGAGCTGACACCGGATTGGTCGGCAGAGGTCGTCACGACGGGAGACTCATGCACCGTGGAGACCATGGTGACGAAGGCGGTTGATCCAATCCCATCCGGCCTTCGGCCCAAGGGGCCACACTTTACGACATCAAAGCCGTGGTGTCGCGTTGGCTTGAGTCGGTCGATTATGGCTTGGCGAAACAGACACGTATGACGTACTATCGTTGCCATGATCCCAACGTCCCGATATCGTACAGGGGTAGGAGGCTTGGGGATCACCTGAGCTTGGTTGGTGTAAGAGTACGAGGTGATTTCCCACCGTTGCTTCGACCCAGAAATATGGCTTCCTCTGGTACCTGAGACAACAAAGAACTCTCCCATATCGGGAGTCGTGTCCTCCAACCGATGGATTGGGAATACATATGTGTCATCCAAACCTGCCCAGGGATCACTTGCGACAGCGGTGGGCTCAACCTCACCTGCCAAGATTTTCTTGTCCTTGCTCTTGTAATAGTCAGCGTCCAGGTAACGAGCTTCACAAGAGGCAAACAGAGAAGCATCTCCTTAGAGCACACTCACTTGACCCTTAAGGGAGTATTTGAGGCACTAATGGTATGATGAGGGATACCGCTGCGTGAAGATGGAGCCACGGCCTTCCCATCAATGCATTGTAGGCAGTGTCCTGAGAGACAACCATGAATTTAGTATTGGAAATTAAGTCGCCGAACTAGGTCTTCAGAAAAATCTTGTTGAGTGGAGTTTTCTCGGTCCTGTCATACCCCTGGATTCTGAGGTCGAAGGGAGTTAAATCATCCTCGAACAACCCCTGTTTTCGCAGTGTCCGAGTTGGGATCATGTTAATCCCAGAACCCGTGTAAACAAGACAGCGACGGACTTCCACGCCATTGAACTGGCCAGTGATGTACGGTGGGTGAATGTGCCCCTGTATGGTAGGGTCTTCATCTTCAACAGAGAATGAGATAACCGCCTGACATTCGGCGTCCTCGATCACCTCGGTGTGGAAGGATTCTGCGACTGCTACCTCCGTTTCAAACTGGAGGGGGATCCTTAGAGCCTCAGCGAGCACCTCACACATTTCATACGATAGGATAACGGCCTCAAGGATAGAACGACTTGCCGGAATTCCGGCCAGATGCTTCAGGACTTCATACTTTCACACCAAACGCGAGCTTATGCTTACAAGAGGTCGCTCTGTGATTAGGGGCACGATGGGCCCTGCTGGCAGGACCGGTGACTGACTGGTACAAGGAACATCCCGTTGTTCACTAGCTGATGCTCGGTAGGTGGCTGTCATGCTAGGACCGAAAGGCCATAGTCGGCCAGTGGCAGGGCTGGGCTGGTTGCGATGCGGGAAAGGCAGTTATGCCCGATCCAGCAACACAAACGGTGGTGGAAGCAAACCTGTTGTCACTGTGTGAGGGAGCCGTGAGTGCTTCTCTCTGTACTGGGCCTGCTGCTTTGTCTCGGTGGCATGCACGACCTGACTGGAGGAGACAACTGTCGTGACCCGGCGATTCACGTAGCCATGGATCCGTCGACGTTGGCGACGAGTGGGGACATCGGGGAGGTCCACCTGGCGCTCCTCATCATCGGGAGCCAAAAAGGGATTTACCAACTCTACGGTGTTATCCGAAGCGTACCCCAGGCTTTCGGCTTTCCAGATCGGTGGAACGAAATGAGCCTTCATGGTGAGCGGCATTACCACGGGTTGGTCCGCAGTGGCCATTGCCATTGTCCGCGAGTGGGAGATTAGACCCAACTTGCCTGCAGGGTAGTCTGGGTTTCGATCCCAGTCAGGCACGTGGCTGCCCCTACTCGATGTGCGTGGGGATCTGTTAACAGGAGTCAGCAGTGGCTCGGGCCATAGTGGTTGCTGATGTTGGTGCCCCAATACAGGCATTCTCTCCCGCTCGCACCCGACGCTGGCGTCGAGTCAGATGGGCCGGAACCGGTAGTGCGGGCATGAAGATTGCATACTCCTCGGATCAGGGAGTGGGGCGGTGGCATCGACGCAGCCTGGCGGGGGTTCTTTCCGTTAACCCTTTGGACGGATCACCGATCGAGTGGACCCGGACATCCCCCACCTAATTGGCATTGGGGAGGGATGTGTCAAGGCGCTCCGGGGATAGGCTCCTGAAGCGGTTTAACGTCGGCGTGTGGAGTAGTGGCTCCCTGCACGGCCCTCGAGGGTGGTAATGGTGGTGAGGCGCAACCACCTCTAGATCCAAACGGGCCATGCCCCTGGTGGGGATGACCCCTTCCTCATCGTAACTATGAACCATGTCATTTATCACCCTCCGTTGGATGATATATGACAGGGAGAGGGGGCACAAGCGCCCGACTGCTACGGCGGTCGAAGTCAGAGCGATCATGGAATAAGTGGGACCGTGTGGCGTAGCCGTGTCGGTACTGCCTCTGCCCCAACGCCGGTGGGCTGGTGGCGATCGTGCTCTGAATGCAGTGATCTAATTCCTGGAAGTAGGGAGATGAACCCATTAGTATCAACAGGAAATGAGATCAACAACCAAGGCCCAGCGTCATTCCATCTTCCATGGTCGGTGAGAGGGATCCACGCTGATGACGTCGTAGAATGGAGTGGTCAACATCCTGACGGCCTTGACCCCTTGCGGGTTCACATCCCGGTGAGGGTTACCCGGTCCTAGTGACATGCTATCCTTCTGACGCCCCGACGGATACCATTCTCCGTATTGTGGAGAAGAGCTCCACGTCGGGTTCACTATTTTTGTTGCTCCGATGCTTTCGTTGGGGAGCGCGCATATGTCTGTGGGGAGGACCCACTGCTTGTTACCTAGCATTCCCGCTTTCCAAAGGCGGGCGACATCTGTTCCTTGTTCAGGGACGTCTGCTCCTTGATCGAAACCGGGATGATGGGATGTCAGTTCTTCCTTCCGTGGATTACTCCTCAGAGCTCATTACCTAGTCCGTGCCTCCCTCATAGATTTAAGACCAGTTTGTGATTCTCATTCCTGGTTCCATATCTACATGGACGCCAGTTAATTACGCTACTTCCTTCAAGACGCTCCAAGGGGTCTTGTCAGGGCATCAACAATCGGTGAGGAGAATGGTCACGTTGGGGAATCGTTGGCATGTCTGCCTTTGGTCCCTCATCACAGGGCTTCTCGAGGGCGCAGCAGCCCGAGGCATCCCACATCAAATGCGGGGAATGTGTACCATATGAGGTTTTCCTCAGCTTCCCATTTTTAACCTGAGGTATGTCGCGAGTTTAACGTCTTGTGGAGACGGATCGGGTTGAAGGACCCCTTGGGGGGAACGACGATGTTGGGGCCAACACGTGGGCGGCTTCCCAGATATCATGGAGTGGGATGGGGTGGAATGATCTCACCGAGATGTGGCGGCCCGTGTAAGGATCAGGATGGATGGTGGAGTGAGACATGGGGCTTACGTTCTTAGATGGCCCAAGGGGGGGAATATAGTTTAACGTCATGTGGGACATGATACAGTTTAACGTCATACGGGACGGGATACAGTTTAGCGTCATGGGGGACGAGATACAGTTTAACGTCATGCGGGATGGGATACAGTTTAACGTCATGTGGGACGTGATACAGTTTAACATCTTGTTGGACGAGATACAGTTTAACGTCATGCGGGATGAGGGGTTTGGGGCTTACCCTCTAAGGCGGCCCAAGGTGGTTAGGGAACCGACATAGAGAGGTCAGTACGACCGGGTGCTGGGCTTGAACCTCGTGGAGGCTTCCTACGTACCATGCGTTAGCACGGATCAAAGTCCACGTAGTTCTATGGGATGGGGCTTACGCTCTGGGGTGGCCCATAGGAGGATGTCATGGTCGATGCGCACTCTAAACCCACGTGAGTCATGCTCGGTGTGAGAGAAAATAGGCAGTAGGGACCAGGCGATCACGTCGCGAAGGGTGTGTCTGTGAGAAGCGGAATGGGGCTTACGCGTTGAGCGGCCCAAAGGGGAAATAAGGGATTACACATGGTTAGCGGCCCTTGGTGTCGGGACTTACTCCAGGGTGGAGGCCCATGGTGCGACAACACGCAGTGGGAAAAGGACTCCACTAGCCTTGGTAGGGGGGAAGTACGGAGATGCACGTTTGCAATCATCCGTAAAAAAGGCTAGGGGCTTACGCTCTAAGGTGTCCCTTCCCCCACGGAAAAGCGCCGCTCCGACAAGGAGGATCTCATTCCATGTGAGGAAGAGTCCATTCTCGTGGAGATGAGTGGGCATAAAAAATGTCAAAGCTGGGGGGACCCTGCGTGCAAAACATGGGGTCAGAGCATAGTTAAACGTCTTGTGTTAAGGACGAGGTGCTTAGCAGTTTAACGTACTGCAGCTTGGACGAGGTGGTTTCGCTCCACACCCCTAGGGCTTACATTCCCAAAGACCTCTACCCCTTGTGGGAAGGAAGGCATCGGCAAGGCCATATCGAAGGGGGGCGTAGGGCGAACCACCGGGGGGTCCATGTTAGCGTGGCTCTGTGAAGAAGCAATAGCCGTTAGCGTGCCTATGCGGAGAAGCATAAGGCAAAGCAACACAACGGGAAACACAGCCCAAGGGACCTTGAGGTTAATTCGCACAAGCCTAGAAGGATGTACGAGAAAACAACACATGGCACCCATGCCCGACATGAAAGACATCCGGTGCCGGTGCCGGGGGCAGCCAAGGGGCGTCAAGGTGAGGGTTCCTGGGCTTTGCATGCAAAAGGGAAGGTTTGCGCACAAAACACCGGGACGTCGTGCAATTGGAGCAAGGGAAGAAAAATCTTACAAGGCAAGGTATTCGATCTCGACTGGATATTTTAGACAAACCTGCTGTTAAAGCAAGCTCTGTCATTTCAGAATCATGAACAGATGTTCAATAGTGAAAATACGGAATTTCTCTATGAAGAAGAACATAGATTCTTCTTCAAATATGCACAGTTTAGCCTAAGAGATACTGAGGATTGAATTATGGCTAAGATAGACGATAGATATTTCTCAATCTCATCAGTAGAGATTGGTAAGATTATCAACTACCCTCATGAGGGAGATTTTAATTTTGATTTGAAAATTATTGGAGATTCTATGCATAAATACGAGGACATCATGCCTTTTCTTTTTGGTAATATGACTATAAAGTAAATATTTATCAAGGATTTGGAGCCTGTTCAGAAAATTTTGGTCAAATTTATTCAGACTAGAATAGCTCAATGAATTGCAGAAATGGAATATATTTTGTACCCTGATATGTATATAATGTCTCTTATGTTAAGCGATATTAAGTTAATCTTCCTAAGGTACATGGTATGGTATCTCAATTACTGCTGCCAAAGCGATGCCTGGATGAATTCCTACTCTTTCGGTCGATTTATTTTTAAACTGATGCTTATGAAAGACATGGTGAGATTAGTGGATCCCCGAGTTAACTATCATCACAGTAATACGTTTAATGCTGGAACTTTAAGGAAGGTTGGATATTAATGGATCACAATTAAAGGAAAACTTTTTCCAGCAGCAGATGAGGAAGACTCAAAGAGTGCTTAGGCTGAACCAGCTATGTTCAAAGAGACACAAGATGAATACAGAGTCAGAAATGTAGCAAGAAGTATTCACTTTGATGTGGAAGATGTTTTGGAAGACAGAAATCAGGAGGGACGTCAATAAAAAAGAAAGAGACCTGTTAATGAGGAAGTTACTTCCCCTACTTTGGAAGCAGCAAAAGAAGCTTTATTTTCTTATAATTTTGTTAGAGAGGCTGTTGTTGATAAGATCATGGAAGATGTTAGTGAAAAGACATCACCAGTAGAGGGATCAGGAGCTCAAGAAGAATCTCAAAGGGAGAATCAGGAACATATTGTAGCTGATGTTGATGTTGCACTTCAACTTGATCATGAGACGGAGGCAGTGCCTGGTGAAGAAGTGGCCAGACCTAAGAAAACTACTGAAGATATTGTTCTTGAAAACCCAGTGGAAGGACAAGATGATGATGTTTGTGGTGAGCATGCTTTTAAAGCTCACACAGAGGTACTTCAAGAGGATTTTTATGTGGAAGAGTTTGAAAACTCTAAGGAAAAATCGATGGAACAACCTTCTCAGGACAGAGAAAAAAAAATACAATGATGAATCATTACCTTTGGTACTGCTGCATCAATCAGAGAATGTGAATATGAATCAAGCACATGGTGAATCTGATTCAAGGAAAGAAGAAATTGTATAACTGTACAGAAAAGTATCTTAGTTGGAATCTAAGAATGTCATTCTGAGAAATGCCTTAGACTTAGAACATTTGAAATTTTAAAACAGGGAGTGTACAATCTCATGGAAAGAAGATGAAATTTTTCAAGAGGATATGATGACTACAGGTGAACAATTGAAATCTGAAATGGTTATGAAGTCCAATTTATCTGATCTCAAGTGGTTTATGGAGAACCTATTTGCATCAGTTGCAAATAATGCTATTAGTGGATTAGGTACTTCACCTGATTTAATCAAAAGGTTTCAAGCTATCACAATTGTGATGAGAAACATAAATGAAAGGTTACAAGATCATTAATGTAACAATGATCCTTTATCAGTGTTGTTGTACAATCTGATGTTTTTAGTTAATCAACTGACATCTAGTGAGCCATCGATCAGAATACTATTAAATCAGTTATCAGAGAAGCTGTCAGTGTTTGTCGAAAAAGAGGAAAGGATGCATGAGTTTTTAAGAGTCAATTCAATCGAGGATATTCATATGACTCAAGAGAACATAGAGCTCATTATCAAACATGGATATGGGATGATGAAGAGACATCAGGAACAGTTTACAAAAATCATGTTTGCAATCCAGAGGAGATAGAACCTCTTGCCTATCTTATCCAAACCATGATTCCTATTAATATCATTTTCATGTATATACTGCTATTTTTGAATGAAAATATCCTTCAATGTTTATTATTTTCTTTCACTATTTGTTTTACTGACTTTATTTTTGATATTCCAGTACTCCATATTTAATTATTGATAAATAGTTAATAATAAGAATTTACCTACAGTTCGTTGCAACATTAAATGTCTTAAAATCCACAATTTTTCATTCTTTTTTGATATCACAAAAAGGGGGAGAATTTGGATAAACATCAATATTTTATTATGGGTTAGAATTAAATGAGAAATTTGGATAAACACAACATTTTATTTTAAAAAACTTTATTTCAATAGTTTTCTTTATATTTATTGTTTATTATAAAGGTTATTTAGAAGGAGAAATTTTGCTAAAAGTATATATTGATTCATCCTCTCAAAATTCAGAAATTTTATGTAACAAATTTTGAATGTTAATTTAGTTTAAAAAATTATATTATCTTATGGGTTTTGTGATCATCAAAAAGGGGGAGATTGTTCAGAAAATTATTGTTTTCAACAATACATATTAATGATATTTAAAGGGGGAGATTATTGAAAATAATACATTGTCTCTTTATGATAATTTTGATACTCAAAAATAACCTTAGTTATTTTTTAATGATTTTATTTTGTATTTTGCCGGAATTTATTAATTTATTTTACTCTTGATATAATGAGAATTTATTACCTATTCAGAATATGCTTTAAGCGCATTCTAGAATCATTGGTCATACCTTACGTGGATAAATGTACTGCAGAATCTGCTTTAGTGCATTCTGAAATCACTGTTCATACCCTACATGGATAAACGTAGCTTAAGGATGAAAAGCATGTATACTTTTTGAAATAAGAGAAAAGTATGGTTAAACAACCATACGTTTTCAGCAAATTATGGAAGAAGAACTTTACGTTAGGAAGGAACCTTACGTTTTGGTTATCAGCAAAGTATGGAAGGAGAACTGTACGTAAATACTAAACTTTATGTTTGTTTCCCAAATTTATGGTTCATCAACCTTACTTTTTTAAACAACCATATGTCCATGGAAAAGTATGGATCATGTAAAAGTATTGATCTTTTACCGTACATTTGATAGTTGAAGAAAACGTATGGATGATCAACCCTACATTTATGTTCAACCATACATTTATGTTCAACCTTACATTTGAAGACTATGTTATCAACCCTACATTTGGAGGCCACGTCATCAACATTATGTTTGTCGTCAGAAAGTTTCGAAGACAATATTTTTTATGCAGCGACCAGCAAGATGATTATTGGGCGAATTTCAAGGCGGATTTAAAGTCATTTTTAGAATATGACTTTGACTGATTCAAAGCCGTTTTTTCAATCGATTTAAGATCTAATTAAGAGTAGATTTTTATGCCGAGTCTTAAGGGAAGTTTTGACTTCTCTGTAAATTCAAAATTTTGAATATCGCGAATCAGAAGGTGACTTTTATGGATCTAAATTTTCAGGATATACGATTGGATTTTTTATATATGTTCTCTCTGAAACACCAGGTACAAGTGTGTATGGTGATTGATCTATTATTAAGGAGGTGGAAAACAGAGACTGAAAAAATTCACGTTGATCCGCTTATTCAAAAAAGAGTGTCAAATCTCTGTTCAATTAAGAAGAAGGAACTGGATAGAAGATTCACATGTTCTGCATCGAATATCTACTGTGGATCTACTACTGCTGAAGTTCTGAACTATATCACTATATCTACTACAACCGGATCGACTCAGAACTGATTTGTTTTGAAAATCAATATTTCTAGAGACTACGATCCATCTGCTGTCAGTTCCATTCAGTTGCAAATGTGAAGATCAATTGGAAAACATCTTTCTAAAATTATTTTTATTCATCAGAAACCAGCTTCTCATTCTAAGTTTTGTTGGTTCGTGTTTGAACCAGAAGGCTTTGTTAGCTTGAAGATTGTAAAGGTGTCAACTGCTTGTACTCAATTGGGGACCGGTCTGTTGAATCGAGGACCAGATAGTGAAAATCACCAAGCTCATGGAGTTGAGCATTGGTGGAGTGGACTAGGGGCCTTTTGTTCCCCGAACCACTATACATCATTGTGTTCTTGTTTTTACATATTCCATTGCATGATCAAATCTGATAAAGTATAGGGGAAAGAACTCGTTTAATCAAAGAGTTACCGAAAAATTTCAAATGACACAATTCAACCCCCTCTTGTGTATAATCTGTAGATTCAGATCCAACATATACAATTATTAAAAAAATCACTATATTAATTATAATGATATCTTTTAACATAAGTAATTTTAAAATATTTATTATTTTTTAGGTGTAATTAATTTTATATTTTTTACAAAAGGTATTTTATATATATTTTCAAATGTTTTTTAAATAATTAATTTAAATGTATTTTTGACCATTTTTAAATAAAAACAACTAACTTGGAAAAATATTTCCATAACCTATGTTTTTACTATATTTTTAATAGGTTTAGTATAATTACCTTATGATGTGTTTCTTAATAGAGAAGTATCATTCTCAAAGAAATTTATTTATTTTTATTGTTTATCACATTTTGGATAAGTTGTAATCCATCTATCTAGTTTTCCCAATCCCATACTCATAAAAGTTATATTTTTGTATAAATTTTGTGTATTTATTTATTTTCTTTTTCGAAAACAAATTAAAAAACATTTATATATGATGAACCCATGATCACATGTTTATGGTATTTACATTAAAAATTAATTTTAATTTGACTATCAAATTAATAAAATTTGAAAATTTTAATTTTAATTAATGACCAAAATTCTGAATGTATATTCATTATAGAAAAAAATACATATTTCGAAAAAAACTATTTATTTAAATTTTTAACGATACATACTTCATTAATAAATAATATATAACAAATGATTTTGTTTTATCATTTTTAAAAAATATAATTCTAATAATTTATTTATTATTATTCTTACTTTTCAATTTAATGGCTCAGTTATAATGATATACTATATTACAGTTCATTCAAACTCAATGTTAATAGTACTATAAGCAAGGGGTGAGATTATTTATAATAAACATATTTTATTTCCTTTTTTTAGATTGGTTTTTCAGGTCACAAACACTATAAAAAATATTTTTCTTGTTGAATTATCAGTTGTTATAATTCATTGATTCCTGGAGTTACAGCTAAATATTTATGAATGACTTATTGACGATAGAGTCTCCTATGAAGACAATTACATGTATGTGGTTAAATGTATATGCATCCTGAAGTTTCATGATTATTTTGATAAATAATTTTTTTTACCCATACTTTTCTTCCTCCCTAATCATGGTCAATTTCATTATCATTATTATTATTTATCATGAATAAAATTCAGATTTATTAATATTCAGGGTAATAAAATGGTTTCTTGTTTCACTAAAAAAATAACCTACATGTAAAAAAATATAATATAGATAAAATAAATCATGCATAGTTTATGCATGATGTAATAATTTTTTCAGTAATAATTCATTTGTGATAAGAATATATTTATCACTAAATACAAAATATTTTGTCATTAATTTTCGTAAATGGACCTCAATTTCAATCAATTGATATATGTAAATTTTTATAGAAATTTTATTTCGACCACTCCTATAAATTGGGAATGTGAAATGAGGTCCAAAATAAACTAGTTAGTAATTTTTTATTATAATCATTGGACGAGTCTAATGAAGAATAAATATTTCTTAGTTAATTTATAAATATCTATCACGAAGTAAACGATGAGAATAATTGGGGTTTTTCAAAAGGGTTATATAACACCAAATCTACATCATATAATTAATTATTAGTATCATATATATTAAAAATTTATTATCTTATGGGACTTCATATTATAGTGGAGCTCACAAACATCTATTTTTTATCCGATTAAGGCGTACCATATTTTAAGAAGAATTATATAGAATCATATTCCAAGGTGAATGCAATGATAAAGGATTATCGTCGCCTGTAATGTGATATCGATGAATGCACAAATAATATGATTTAACGTATGAAAAATCATTACCAATAGCATATAATTTTATGGGATATAAAATATTATATATCATGACATGTCACCATTAATTACATATAAGATAAAAAAATAAAAACCCCTTCTTATATACATAAAACTATATATTTTTTGACGTAAAAAATGAATAATAAATCCATGGATCTAATTATTGAATAACCTATTATGCCAAAGATAAATAATTATATTAGGGTGTGTAATGTCCCAGCTCGGATGCCAAACAATGGTTCCCTGATCCCTCTCACCACATGACCTCAGGCGCATCTACCAGAATGCCAGAGGCTACCAGCTATCAATGAGTGTCTGGTAAGTATTTCATGGAGAGACTATACCCTATGCTATCAGAGTAAAATAACCGTGTAAGTAAAAAAGTAATATCCGAATAAAATATGATCATAGCATTAAAAATGTTACAAGGAAAATCAAGATAGGAAAATACAATACTCAACCGAAAGGGAAACATAAAATGTCCATATATACGTATCGAGTGTCAAAAAAAGGGAATTGGATGTAAAATGCTAAAGACTCCATATGAGGTCGTGAACCATGTTGGCTTCCCTAAACCAAGATCATCCCAAATGAGCAATATAAACTAGGAATCGTTCCCTAGTCTGGTCTTGCAACAACAATGTCTATCCACGTTCCAATCGGGCAGCCCGAGTAGGGTGTGAGTACTACTAAGTACGCCACCACCGAAAGTTAACAAAAATAGTCAAAATTTGTGTATGATGTTTTATAAATAATAATAATACACAATAGGGAAAATAATTATATTTCTCAAATATAACAATTATTTAATAACATAATCATCCTAGTTCCCAAGGGAACCCAAACCCCAATACTTGATTCATCTCGTACTGAAGCTTGAACCATTACCCATGTTTAATTCATAATTATTATGCCACAATTATAAATATATAAACATCCAAAATATAAAATATTACAATTTAAATGAATGTTTGTAGAACATCATATCTAACACCCTTGTGATTGATTAAAGCATCAGTCCCTATCTTTAATCCCTATGGATATTTGAAGCATAAGTCCATGTCCCATTAAATAATAATTTTACGCATGTTATTTGGTCTATAGTGTCATGTCTAGAACACTTGTGGGTATTTGGAGTGTTGGTCCATGTCCAAAAACCCATACACAATAAATGATTTATATCACATTTAACAAATTATTCAATGGTATATCAACCTTAACATTCATTCAAAATTCTAATTAAAAACATTGATTAGTTAATTCAACCATTAATCAAAAAGATTGTTTTATTAATTAAAGGAAAATTTATCTGAATCCACTATCCCATAATCCAGATGACTAATCCACTAATTAATTATTTAAAACAACCAATCAAATTAATTATATTTTGACAATTAAATAATACCAATATTTTTTATCCAATTCTATCATCACAGAAAAACACTAAATTAATTTTATCAATTCATTATTCATTCCAACGATATCTATTACTAATTCCACACATTCCCAAATTAATTAATTTACACATTTTATTTATTGATTATATAAAAATCTCAATTAATATTTGTACCATGATATTTGTACAACATCATATGCTTATACAAATCAAGACTAAGGGATTGGATTTTAGACCACCAAATTTTTGTCAAACATGAATCACAAGTCAAAAATCAATGTATGGTTCGATCTGGATCGAGTATAAATAAAGAATGAACAGATAACCAAAAAGCACATATTATCTTTTAATAAATATCCTCAAATAGTATCATATATAAATATTAAGTTATTAATTATTTTTAAAATAAAATATGACATATTTATAATTATCAAAAATTATCATTTATAAAACAATATTCCCAATTCTTTTCTTTTTTCCATTAACGATTTTAAAAAATAAATATTATAAAAGGATAAAAAAATATTATTAATAAAGGAAATTAGAAAAATTAAAATAAATAGAGAAACCTGGTTGGCGCACTAGGTTGTGGCGCACACCGGACTGACACTACTTGGGGGTTGCACCACCAATTTCAATGTAGGATGAAGAGGGAGTCCTGACCTACCAAATTGACAACTGAGGATGTTTACAAATGTCCAGATATAACCTAATCAACAACAAATAGTCTATTTATATAGAACTCCAATCATCATGCGGTTCATCCGATCTATAATTAAAACCCTATTTTCATCCACTATTTGATATGAAAATAGATGATGGTGGGTTTTAGTTTACCACATTAAGGCGTTTTGGTTTCAAATGGTCAAAAAAACTTCAGAAATGAAGCTTCTGTAATACTGTATGAATTTAAAATAGAGGTATCCCCTTGAAGAAGATGACCTTTTTGTTAAAATGAAAAATCCAATTAGTTTAAGTTATATACTAAATTAATTATTTAACATAAATATTATATAATATCAAATGTCCCTTGAGCATATAATTTATATATAATCAAGGGTAAATCCCTCATTCTAGACACATCAATGGTCTCAGATTTCTTCTATGAAATACAAATTTCATGTTATTAATAATTTTTTGATTAAAAATATTAATAATTAATTAATTAAAATATAAAGGGTAAATTTTGAGAGAGATGTATCCAAATTACCAACACATACAAACGTTAAAACCTCTCTAGGGTTAACCTCTCATTATAGACCCATTTATGGTCTTTGATTTATCATATGACACACTATTTTGGAGTTATTTAATTTATTTTTATAAAATAATATATTAAATATTATTTAAATTTTTTTTCTCATTATTGAGGCATCGAATATTATGACGCTATATATGTCATACCCAGCCTTGGGTAAACACCACATTTAATATCTAACCATGGTCATGGATTTTTCATATGATACACAATTGTTTAGTTATTCCATTATCATGAAGAAATTATATGTGCTTAATATAATTTAATAAATATTTTTATTTCACGTATGCTAAACTATTACGGGCCTCATAATATGACACTACTCTTTGAATTTATTTGAAAAAATTTGTACAATATATTATAATATGTTAACTAGAAATCATTTCATATATATGGTCTTTAAAAATTTACAAAGTTTTTTCTGAAATAAATTAGTATTTTTTCATGAAATTTATTTACAATTTTAGAAAAGAATAAACTCAAAGGAAAGCATAAAACAATTATCAGAAGCTTATAATATTTATACCTTATAACAACTCATCCTTGTGTTTCACAATCAAGCCACTCTAATATTTCGAGAAAATATTTTTGGTCCAGTGAGCCTGAATATCTGCCTATCTTTCAAATGTCTCATTATACAGACGTCCATGTTTCCATTACACAGTAACTATAAGTACAATCTTTCACCTCACCACCTTATTATTGGGATCCAATACATATATGATAGTCTCATCAAATGATGCATCTATCTAAATCTCAAAATAATCTCTGCCGATCACAAGAGAAGGGTTAGGGTGATACCAATGTAGTTTTGATAAATGGAAAACATCATGCATAACACTGTATTTCTGTGGAAGAGATAATAAGTATGATATCGTCCTGATTCTCTCAATGATATCGATATTTACCACAATAATTAGTGCTAACTTATCTTGTCTCAATTTTATATGGTGAAAAATCCTAGGGGACAGATAAAGAAATACACAATAAATATTTGTAAAATATAGGAGTCATCACCATTTTTCTATGTATGAATTCATCCAAATTGGATTCATAGACATATGTTTCTGAATCAGCTAAACCTTCATCATCGTCACCTATACCAGACTCGGTCCCAAAAACATTGAATCCCCTGATTCCATCTAGCATTGTGGGGATCTCCATGGCCTACCACAAATATCCTCATATGGTTCTATCTGAATAGTTTCATGGTAACTGTAATTATAGGAAAACACAACAAAATACAGGTTCTTTTCCCATTACCCACAAAAATGAAACACCCATGCTCTCAAAATATCCCCAACTACGTGTTTATTGCACTATAATAGTCCATATGTTTGTGGGTGGATATTGGAACTCAATAAAACACATGTACCATGTTCCTTTTAGAAGCCCTCATAAGAGCATGAACCATAATCTGAAACAATTTTTCATGGAACCCCATGTGAATAAACTATCTTTTGTACATATATCTCTCCCAATGTATCTACTATAATGGTTTTCCTTATATGAAATAAATGATCCACCGTTGTTAGTTGATCAAAAATGTCCCAAATAGTGTCATTCATCTTAAGTGGCTTCGGATGACCTACCACAATATCCATGGACACATCATCCAATTTCCATTCATAAATGAGAAGTGTTTGTAGTAAACATAAAGGTCATTTATGGGACTTCATTTGTTTATAGGTGAAGCATCGTTTCATGAAACCATTTATCTCCTTCTTCAGGCCTGGATACAAAAACAATATTCATAGGTCATGGTACATTTTGGTCACACTAGGATGCACCACCCATTTTGAGTCATGAAATTCCCACATTATCTCTTATCAAATGCTTGCAGGAACAATAACCTCATTCATTACATAAATGATATCATCCTCATATATCTTCTATTATGAAGGTGTCTCCCAGTCATAAAATTTTTCCCTCACAGCCATACACATTGTGTCTACATATTACCTTTCCCTGATCCATCTCAAATGGGTAGACACCACTAAAAATGTCACAAGTTTCATATGCTCTAATCTCTCCATAAGAAGAAGGTTCATATCAGCAAGAAATGTCATCATCATACACTCATCACTAGATTCCTGAATAATCAGAGTCTGAGTTTTCCTACTCAATGTTTCATCCACATTGTTTCATTTGTGGTCTGTATATGCCATCTCAAAATAAAATGACTACATGTAATTATCCCATCTCTGTATCAATTTTTAAAATTGTGTTGAGAAAATATGTACTTAAATATATTTTGGTATGTATGAACTATAATACTTGTGACCAAAAGGAAGTGTCTCCAACACTTCAAATTGTATAACACCACTGTCAACTCTTGGTCATGCATAGGGTAATTCCATTCATGTGGCCTTAATTACCGAGACTAGTACCCCATAATTTTATCACCTTTCATCAACACAACAATGTGTCCTATCCCAGAAGCATCACAATACACTGTGTACTCTTAACATGACTCATGTAAGAAAAAAATTGGTGTTGATTTCAAACACATATTCAACTATTTAAAATATTTCTCGCAATCCTTCGACAATTCAATATTTACTCCCTTTTTCATCATGCACTAAAGAGGAACATAAAAATAGGAATGGTCATCACTGAAACTCCTATAATATCCATCTAACTGCAGAATGATTCAAATATCAATAACATTCTTGGTAGTCTCCCAAGAAACCACCACATGCACCATCTATGGGATCACTAACAAACCTTCCGTTGAGATGATGTGCCCCGATAATTCTACCTCATCATTCCAAAATTAGAATATATATATATTGGGGTATTGTTGATGTCCCTCAGTGTACTCAGGATGATGTAAATATGTTGGCCATGATATTAATTAGTCTTCAAGTACAACAAGATGTCATCCACAAATACGACCACAAACTAATCAACGTACGGATTGAAGATCCTATTCATCATAAACATAAACACTACTGGTGCATTTGTTAACCCAAAAGGGATCACAAAAAACATAAAACGCCTATACAGGTCCAAAAATCAGTTCTCAGTATATTAGATGTCCAAACACTCTTCTGATGATACAATGATCTTAAGTCGAACTTTTAAAAAACACAATCTCCCATCAACTATTCAAATAGATCATCAATATGCGGAAGAGCATGTCATTTCTTCGAAATCATCATGTCAAGCCTACGTAAATCAACATGAAAACGCATACTCTTTTCAGTATTCAATGTAAATGTAACAAGAGATCCCCAAGGCGACGTAATGGGATAGATAAATCATTTATCCTTCAATTATTTCAGTTGATCATTGTGTTCTTGGAACTCTATTAGTGCCATTATATATGGTTGAATAGATACTAGCTTAGCTCACGACATGAGATCATTTTCAATTCCACATCTCTATAATGTGGCAGCCCTATAAAGTATTATAGAATGACATATTAAAAAATTTAAACTACTGGTGGAAGGAAATTTTACCTAACTACTTCATCATCCAGTAAAAGTATAGATGTATGTGTTGTGTGCTCTACATTTTTCTGAGTAATTAGCCCTTCTCAGCCTACCTCAATATCCCACTCCCCATACTGAATGTAATGGTCACCCACAATAGACGTAATGTTACCCTATGGGGAAACATTCAATGTGGGCTCAGTAAGTGACTAGCCAGTGCAAGCCCAATATTAGGTCGATTATTGGCATGTAAGGGGTATATATATCCCACAATAAACTATACTCCCTAATCTTAAGAGAACATCCCTTGCACATGTATATGTCTCTAGATCTCACTACAAATTGTGTATCTATAATCAAAACCAGGCTCACAAACACCACCTCCAGACTTAAATCATTATCATATTTTGTAGATATAAAAGAATGAGTGACCCGAGTATCAAATAATACACTAGCTAAGGTAGAATCCACAAGAATATTACCTCTCACTCTCAATGGTTCAGCCTCAATATACACAAGTTTAGGTTTTATTGCATGAAATTCTATAGCTCTTATATCTTGCTATGCCATCTAAATCCCCTGACATGAAACTCTCTTTTGATATGGGTGTTGTTTCCCAAAAGAACCATGTCTGATACCTCGACTTCCTTGGCCAGTAGAACTCCAAATCTGATACTGATAAGGTGTAGAATATCAAATTCACACACTTTAACAGTTTTTATCTATTCCATCACCACCAGCCTGCCTAGGGATCCTGTCGAACCTCTGTAGATGACCCATCCTACCACATGATCTGAATTCCACAAGGGGTCGAGGAAAATGATTAATATAGTGTCACGACCTACCACACGGGTGGAAAAAACACTCAGGTATGGTCATGTGTAACTGACCCCTCTGCCATGTTACTCTCCTTTAAACATCCCTAGATGAAATTTTCATAATGTTTCCTCCTACTCCCTAAATACGTAAAACATGACCATCTAGGAGAAACCAACTATATACCACTAGAAGCCTCTTTCAGGTTTTACTCAAAGGTGAGATTCTGATTTGCCATTTCTAAAATCATCATCAGCCAGAAAATATTCAATTGATGTTCAATATCATATTTAATTTCATCATGAAATTTTCTAGCTCAAGTAGCCTCGTCTACTCCCAATTATGGAGAAAAACATTGTAAGTATTTATATAATCCAACATTTCACATCAAAGAAATATTCCCCTGAGTTAGCCTCATTAACTCAGTTTCATTATCCTGCCCATCCAACTAAAGAAAAATGTTCTCCAAGAACATCTCCTAAAATTCATTCCACTTTATAGCTTTCAGCTATCCATCCTGAGTATGGATGTCCCAACAATGTTTCACATAACCACACAACATATATTCTTCCAAATTGACTCTCATCTCAACAGGTGTATCCAGGTGGTCATGTATAGTCTAGATAGATTCAATCTATTATACAACTTTCTCTAGGCCACCCTCTCTAGTAAAGACAAAGTATGATGCAACTGAAACTCCCCCGTCAGATCAAACATGCATTTCACAACCTGTCGTGGATCTATTAACATCAATTGAGTTAAATGAGTCAAGTTATCTAAAAAATATTCCTATTCTTCCCCAAATGGAACTATCAGTTTCTCATTTTCAACCACTAGATTTCCATTTCCAACCATTCCCCCTGATTATCCCTCAACAAGAATCATGGAGGCATATTTCCACAATTCCAATCTTTCACATAACAGAATAGTTCGCAAATGATAATAGAATTACTCAAAACTAAATTAATGGATTTTTTTTTCATTTTTCAATCTTTTTCTTCAATTTCACATTAGAAACCATTTTCATTGCAATTTCATACAAAAAAAATAGTATTATGTTAAAAAATATACCAATAAACTTGTTTTCCCATGAATGCCTAAAATGATGCATGTCACGATAATCCTAAGAGAATGTAATGAAACATGTGTAATAAACACTCGTTCCATTATTGGAAAAAAAAATAGTCAAGAAATTTTAGAAATAGTAATCACATCACAAAACAATTGTGTTACCCAATGTGAAATTATATTCAACTGTAATGACAAATATAAGTAACTACAATCCCACTATGAGTACATGGGGTTTTCCTCGTATATGTGTTTGAAACTCCAATACATGATATCACTACCAAGCCCATACTATTCATAGACTCATGTCTTTTTTTCCCAAATAATACTTCATAATAAGGAGAACTAACTTCCATGATGACACTTGTTAACGTCCCATCTTGGGTTCCACTTAGCGGTGCCCTGAGCTAGTTTTCCACATGACCTATGGCACATCTCCCCATACTGCAGAGGCTTCTAACTAGTAGCGAGTTTCTGGTAAGTTAGTTGTGGGGATAAGATACCAAATTCTATCAGATTAAATTTCCAGTGTAAGGAAATAATAAATAGAGTAATCATACATAATAAGAAATGTAGAAATGTTACAAGAATAATCCAGACAGGAAATGTAATACTCAACTGTAAGAGAAACATGAAATGTGAATATATATGTATCACGTGTCTAAAAAATTAAACTGGATATAAATTATTAGTGACTATCATGCAGGTCCTGATCCATGTCTGGTTCCCTAAACCATGCTCTATCCAAAACCATTAATCTAAACTAAGGCTCTTTCCCTTTTCTTGTCATGCAACAACATAGTATATTCACGTACCGATCATGCATCATGATTATTGTGTTAGTTCAACTTAGTATCCCACCACCACGAACATCTAAAAATAATATAGTCAAAAGCAGCGTATGGTGTTTTATAAATAATAAATATTAGTCAATAGAGAAAAAAAATTATATTTATCCAAATAAAATTTATTTAAAAACATAAACATCTGGGTTCCGGAGGACACCCAAAACACAACACCTGATTTGGCATGTAACTAAGTCTGAGCCATTTCCCAATTTCCATTCATAAGTATTGTGCCACAATATTCAATTTATATATAGCCAAAATAAAATATAGTTTAAAATAAAATAATTTGTATATATCATCATGTCTATTACCCTTGTGAGTATATGAAGCGGCAGTCCCTATCTCACAACCCCATGTACATTTGGAGAAAATGTCATTTTCCCATGAAATAATAATATCATGAATATCAATGGTTCTAGATAACCATGTCTATAACCCATGGGGATATATGAAGAGCTAGTTAGTGTCCCACAACCCATTCCCAATCAAACATTTGTACCAGATATACCAAATTATTAAATGATTAATCATCCTTAACCTCCAATGGCACGAAGGACTTCATTTTTTATTGATTTTGATAATCCACCTTTTAAGGGGTGAGGTGGAACCCTTACAAGGCCCATAGACATAAGTATTACATGGATCGTAGGCCTTAGAGGAATTCATTACCCGAAGGATTCAAACATTACATACAACACAGACTAACTACTTGGAACAGCTCCTCCCCAACATCTTTATTGTCAAATCACCTCTCCACCTTCGCATGGATGTTCAGCTAGGAATTCCCATGCATGCACAAGCTTGTCCCGATGGCAGGTTCCATACCCTCTCATTCTTGCAATCCCTTCAGCTTCTACTATGCTAAAAGCACTTTGCTCATCCTCTTTGTAGAGATTGTTCCTTGTAGGTTGTTTGGTTTGCTTCTGCACTAATGGTGGCCCTAAGGCCTTGATATGGACCAAATTCCTTACTGAACCGAACGTCTGGGTGGCCCGAAGGCCTTACAGGACTCAAGGACCAAATTGGTGGCCCGAAAGCCCAAACGGGGGCAGATTCCCAGCCGCTACAATGCCAAATAGTGCCTGTTATAGTTCCCGCTATAGTACCTGCTACAGTACTGCACAGTTCCCGCTACAGTACCTGCTACAGTACTTTTATAGTGCTGCTACAGTTCCCGAAAATTCTTCCTCTGCTTCGATTTGATCCCTGGTCGCTTTGATACATATACAAAGTCCTTACCAACCGGGCTACGGCTCATGTGCTCAACCTTATCCTTCCATCACAATTCTCATTCAAAATATTGATTAATTAATTCAATAATTAATCATAATTTTTTTTTCATTAATTCATTTATTATTTAACTAAATCAACCATCACAAAATCCACATAACTAATCTCCCAATTAATTATTTAAAATAACCAAAATGGTTAATAAATTTATTACCATTAATTAATACCAAAATAGGATGACCAAATCCCTAATGACATAAATACTCCTAATTAATTTTATTAATTAATTATTCATCCCATCCAACTCTATTACTAATTATAAACAATTAAAAAATTAATTAATTTACCCAATTAATTAATTATTTAATTAAAAAAACACAATTATTATTTGGACCATGATATTTTTGGACATGCGTATGCATAAACATGTTGAGAGTAAGGGACTGGATTTCAGACGATCTACCTTATGTCAAAGATGATTCACATGTCAGAAATCTAGGTATGGTTCGATCTAGTTCATGCGGAAATAAATAATCGACAAATAACCTAAAACACACACGTTATCCACTGAAGAATATCTATTGTTAATATCATATATTTTTTCGTGATTGTAATTATATTTGATATAAAAGGTGAAAAATTAATAATTATAAAAAAATTACCATTTATAAAAAATCGCTGTTTTTTTTTCATCGACATTAAAAAAATTATTATACAAGGATATAATAATAGATTCAATAAAATAATTTTAAAAAAAAGAAACTTGGATACTGCACCTTGTTGAGGCACATACCAGAATTTCCATACAAGGGGTTGGCATACCTGTTATTCACAGAGGAAGAAGAGGGATTCCCTACCTACCAATGTAAAAACAAATGGAGTTTAAAAATGACCAGATCTAACCGAATCTACAAAAAATGGGATGTTTATATAGAACTTTATTCCTCATACGTTCCATCTGCTAAAGAATGAAAACCCTATTTTAATCAACTATTTCAACATAAATTTTATGACGAAGGGTTTTAATTACCAGATTAATCTATTGGTGTTTGAAACAGTAAAAAACAATTGAGAAACGATGACTTTGGTATTCTCCATACATTAAAAATGGAGGTATCTCATTGAAGAAGATGACATTAATTTTTAAAATTAAAATCCAATTAAATAACATAATAAATTAATTATTAAATAGCATCAAACGATCGCTTCATGGATTATTTATATTCCATCTTGGATAACCCCCCTGTTCCATACAAATCAGTTGTCTCAGTTTTAACTTATAATGAACAGTTTGTGAGTTATTAATGATTTACAGATAAAAAATTTAAAAATAGTTAATTAAAATAAAAAATTTATTTTTTCGACTGAGGCATCCAAACGCCTGATGCATACAAATTTTATACCTTTTCTATCATAAACCTCATATTCTGGACCAATCCATGCTCTTAGATTTTTCATACAACGTACTATATTAATGATGCTTAATTATTTTTAATAAAATAATGTATGAAATATTATTTAAAAACATTATATCATGAGTGAGACATCCAAATGTATGAAACCTACATATGTAATACCATGCCTAGGGTAAACACCATGATTTAGATCTAACAACGATCTCATATTTTTTTATACAATATAAAATTTTGGAGTTATTTAATTATCTTTAATGAATTATTTGTTTATAATATAATATAATTAATATTTTTAATTCACATATGATATGCCTTTACGAGCCTCAAAATCTCACACTGCATCATGTCTAACTCTGGAAACATTCAATCAAAATAATATAATGTGTTAACCTGGCATCATTTCTTATGTGATGACTTTGAAATATTAATAATATGTTTTAAAAATGTAGTAATTTTATTTCTTCACATAAATTAATTATAATATAAAAAAATAATTAAAATAAAGGAAAACATACATTTAAAAATAAACAAATATTATAGGGTGACCATTTTTTGGATTGTTAAATTATTACCAAACATATTAACTAATGAAATTACTAATGTGAAGAAGTTTGTGAAAAATATATCTTCATGAAATTGTAAATCTATATGGGTCGCCCTCTATGATCAAATAAATTAGTATATCCTAGTCAACATTTCATTCAATGAAGGAACTCATTGTGAAATTTAATTAACGTTTTTCTAATCAAAACCATCTATCCTAAAATGAATAACAAAACATGAACAGATAACTGATTATATAGTTCAGGTTCCATGATTACCTAATGGGTCCTAAGGGTTCATGGGACAATCATTATATATTGACTTTATTTTTATATAAATTTATGATCAATTTTTTATCAACAAGAATCCCTTTGAAGTCATATATGGATAGCCATTATGATTTCTCATATATAGTTAGTTAGGCCTCTCTATAATTATTGATCTTAATGTGATGGAGGATGATAAATATTATTCTTGTTCCTAAATTACTAGAAGTTTATAATTAGTTCTATTCCCCTTTTGAGTGTTATTTTTCTATATATAATACATTATATTAAATGAAATGATACAATAATTATGATCCTCAACAACCAAAATAAGGTGTTGTATAGATTGTTGATTATTTTGGTTATTTCAATAGGACAACCTAAGGGTAATTTTTATGAGACATGATAATGGGAAGTTCACATAAAGGAATGATGAGTTCATATATTCTAAGACAATCCATCCATATGGATAAATTTAAGTGGAATAAAGAGATACAATTATAATAATTGTAACAACCCAGATATCATTTTATTAATTTTTTTCCTATTTATTTATTTCATTTTCATTGGATTTTATTTTCGAATTTTGATATTTTCTTTACGGAGTATTTGTTACATAATTACGTTAAATAAATACACTAACAAAGTTACTTATCCTTATTTCATACCCCTCTAAAAAATAATGAATGTCAGTAAGGAAAATGTTTATTCTAACTATATATCCCCATTATGTTCACCTATATATTATTGTTTATATTGATGTTAGAGATTTTAATTTTACCAGATCCCCCACCCAATTTATAATAATATAATCCAGGTGTTCCTGTTATAAAACAATAATTGGTTTCTACTCAACTTATGATTTATTTTATAATGATTTATTTCAATTTTGTATAATTTCCCAAGGATATTGGTCTCAAATACCATGATTTTTTAATACTCTACCTTATATATAGTTTTTTTCAATAGAATTTCCAAGATGGCCTAATGTTTTTCCTAATTTTTTATTTATGGGATTCCTTATGTAGGGTTTCAAATAATTTCATAAGGACTTTTTCTAATCAATTAGGGTGACTTTAAATATTACTTAAACAATTTCACCTATAAATGCTAGTTTCATCTATTTTCTCACCATTATTTTTGGAAACAAATGATCTTGGATTTCTAAATGAATTTTACATTATTTTTAGGTCTTATTATATGTCATTAGGAATTGATATATATATATATATATATTTCTTTTTGTGTGTGTGGGTGTGTGTCTGTATATATATATATATTACGAATTCATTAATATCTTAATAAAATATCAGATGACAGACAAAACTGAAGAAACTATTTATATTGTTTATCTATAATGTCCCAATTATGTTTTATTGAAATAATAATAAAGGTTCTCATTGAAATAAATTTATTAAATGAAATGAAAAACATGTATATAAATATAAAAAATATATTAATTTCAAAATGTAATATTTATTTACTTATATGGGATCAATTGATTAAGAAATGACTTCGTATGACTTCTATTGAAATTGTGTGAAATATTTCCATAAAATAAAAAATTTACAAGAAAAAACTCTCCATTAATTATCATACTCTATGGAATCAATTTTTATATATGTGGTAATATAGGACTGGTACCATGCTAGGTATTGATTCCATTTTACGTTTTATTTTCTTAAATGTTAATATTATTTCGTGAAAAACATTAGAAATAAAATATTCACCATAGCTTAATATGACACTCTATCAAGTGGAATACATAGAATGTGATTATAATTATATTAGAATAATTTATTGGTATAATAAACTATTATAACCACACTAATGTGTCTTATCTATATTTCCCTATATCTATTCTAGTAATGGATTAAAATATTCATTTTTTACTTATTATTGGATCACCATTAATACTTCATTGCTTTAATTTTCAAATTTATAGATTTATTTTTATAATAGACATTATAGAAATATTTTATGTAAATGTAACCTAGTGTTTTTAATGTTAAAAAATTTTAAATTAATTATCTTAGTTTATGCTATAATGTTAAATATTGTCTTAGAATGGTTCTACATAGAACACATGGTGTAATAATAATGGGTTTTCTATTATTACACAATATAATAAACCTCTAAATGTATAATTAATTTTTTTTCTAATAAATTTAATGTAAGTGAAGTGGTATGATAATTTGGACACATTGATCTCCGTTATGTTTTATAATGATGGTGGTGTGGGGTGATTGATTCTCACATGTTAAAATTTAAGGGGTGACTTGTGGGATTTTTTTTTTTTAATTCTTTTGGAATGTATATATTTTTCATTTACCCCTTCACTTTTCTCAATCCATACACCCATTTTTGGTATATAAATTGATATTTGATTCAACAATAATATGAATTTTGACACTAGATGATACTATTTATTTTTATTATTCATGTTCTATTTTTGGGTTTTATTTTTGTTATAATTGTAAATAATTATAGAATTTTATAGTGGTTTATTTAAAAACATATTATTAGATACATTTAAAAATTTATGATGACATTATTTTGGGTTTTCAGGATGAAAGAATTATATTATTTTTTATTCATTGTCATGATAAGATGGTCCTTATAATGCAGGATTGATTCTATAACACTAGATTCTTATTGGATTTGATTGGGAATAAACCTCAATGCATATAGAATAGTATATTAAGTGTTATAACTGAGTGTTATGGGTGTAATTTTTACACACCCACACAAATCAATGAGCCAATAAATAATACTATAATTCTTAGTAAATATATATAAGTAATTTATAAATTAACGTAGAAATTAAATTTTAAAAAAATTTAAAATATCTATAATATTGGAAATCCAATCGTTGAACATGAAATTATGGAAGTATGTACAAATAAGGTGCATTCCACTCTTTAATATATCCATAACACTACAAGAAAATCTTTACTTATCTAAAATATTTTTAATGAATAATTTTTATCATAATTGAAAGAAGTACCAATTTAATTATATAAAATTATTTTCCATTAGTTAAATGAATCAAAATTAATATTAATCAAAAATATAAACTCTCATACATATATTAGGAAAAAATTCATATCATAGTAATGTGATTCATCCATACACTTACAGAACCATCATTCATATCGTAAATCGACAACCACTAAAGTCAATATAATAGTGGAAGATGTTTGGAGAAACTAGATGAAGAATGATAGATAAATTTTTAACGAGAAGCACCGCCATACAATATCAAAACAATGATAATATATAAATATATATATTAGTGGTTGAGTCATCAAAATTACCCATTTTATTTCTCACACATTATATAAAATAGGTTAGGACATGAAAAACAAGTTATAACTAATCATTTTTAAACTGTTGAATTGGGAATACCATCTAAATTTTACATAGATGTCATGTATTAAATGATCATATAGTGATCACCCCAGCTAGTAAACCATTAAATATCACATACACCACATTTGGGTAACCTCATGGAATATATAATTTTTTTATAACCAATATAGAGACAATAGGTACTCCTCACACCACCGAGTTATAAATGGGTTTATTTTCTATCCATTGTAAACATAATTATACTTTAAATTATGTTATAAAACCAAATAAACTCTTCAAATACCCCCATCCAAATATAAATCTATTCCCCAATTCATGTACATAAAAAATTAAATTAGCATATGACAAATAAAAATTCATAATAAAAACAATTTCACTAGAGACTAGTTGTCCAAAAATTCCACCAACCATTATAATCAAGGATTAGTATAGTAACATTAATATAATGTAAATAATTTTCATATATTATAATAATTTTGAATATGATCAAGAAATAAATATTTGTAATAGAGGACTATTTTTATATTTCAATGATTTTGAGTATTAAAATATCTAGATAACCCAATAACAAAATCAAAACCACAGACATGATGTTTAAAATTATTTTTTTAATAATAATCATGTTTTTATTATTGAAAAGTTTTATTATAGATATAATATTATATATAATGGTATTCATTTTAACATGATTACATGTGTGTAAAATAGTGGGGTTTTATCAAGGAAACACAAATAGTTTTTTGGGGATAGTACTTCCCACATCAAACCTTGTAAATTGATGGTGATAAATAGTCTATTTTTTGTAGTAGTGTAAGGGTCAATATTTTACATATATTATCATAACATGTGTGAGATTTCAAAATAGATAAGAATTTATATAAAAATAATTATTCATAAAATATCCACATGAATAGAGTAATTTTCATAACACTACCTTCCTAGATTATATTAATTACATTATTTATGAAGGAGTTTAAATGGTTATAATTGAAGTAGTAGAAGGAAGAAATTTTTTTCCATTATAAGGTGGACCACATAGTTTTTCTATTTTATTTTTCATGTAGTTATTATTAAATTATTATATAATTTTATAAGAGTAATAAATACAATGTTATTCGTGATATATAAAATATATATTTTTAATAATTATATATATAACCTTATTTGGATTAAAATCAATGCACCATAATGAAAATCAAGTGGTAAATTGGAAACTACTGAAAAATAAGTCGATGTTACGAATGTTGAAAGTGGCTATTCGTTATTTGATCCTTTAATTTTTCTATAACATTCTAATGTCATAATTATACATTAATTTGAAAATTATGTAAAATTAATTAATAAAAAATATATATAATTTTTTATTTTTATATGAAATATACATATATTATAAAAATTATTGTCAATATCAAATTAAAAATTTTCAAAAACATAATAAATTACTATATTTTCATTAGACTTTATCTAAAATAAATAGAATATATATGATATACAAATAGTGAAACCATTTAAAATTATTAATTTGAAAAGCTAATATAAATTTAAAACGTGAAATTTTCTTATTTTAAAAAGTCATGAATTTTAATTACATTGATGTTGATATATATATATATATTATTAGTATATAATATAAATTGGATATAAAAGATATATATAAAAAATTTATTATGAAAAATCTACATACATTAGTTAATAATAATGTTTCTATAATTGTAATATCTATTAGTTGTTAATAAATTTATATATTATTTGATAATATTTTAAATGTATATATGTATTTATCAATTTAATTTCTTATAACTTACGAATCTATTACATTTCTGAATAATTTTTTGTTTTAGGGGCTCTGGGTAGTATGGTATTTTCTAAAGACATGCGGTTTTCCAACAGCATGTCATTTTATGAGTATGCCAGATTTTATTTTTCCAATGGAATATCAAGTTTAATGTTTTTCCAAAAAAATGGGGTCTTTCTCCAACGGTGTCTAGTGCCAAATTTTTATCACCGTAACTGTATATCAAACATGCATTGCCACCATGGTGGTAGCTCACCCTAGATGTGTCAAACCCTAATGGTATCTTGAACAATGATGTCTCAACCAGTGGTGTCTCTCTTGGAGGAGCCTCATTCCTGGTGATAGGGAACCTTGTGGTGTCTCAATAATTATTGAAGGTGTTTCATCCAAACATTGTCCTCCTACTGGTGTCTCACATGGTGGTGTCACACTAACAGTGTAAGGCACATCATCCTGCATGTGTCTTGCCTTGTAGTGTCTCGCCTTGCGGTTTCTCACCGATGGAGGTAGGAGGTTCATCATAGGGGTGCATCATCAATAGGTTCCTTGTACAACAGTGTCTCAGCAATGATTTATCATCTAGTGTTTCAACATCGAATGGGTTCTCATTGGCGGTGCCTTGTGAGTAGTGTTTCCATTTATTCTAGTTTGTCCATTTTGACCTCTTTCATTGATGTAAAAATGAATTAATGTAATATTTAAAATGAATTGAGACTGATTAAAAGGCCATAAATTATGAATTTATTTACTTGAGATTTTGGAGGTTGTGAAACAGTCAAACTATGTGGCCTTTGTTAGAAAAAGATTTAAATAAAAATAATAAATGTTTTGAATCCATGACTCATATCAGATCATCCTAAATAAAAAATTTAATTCCCCTTGTTCGTGCCATCTTCCATTATCTATATAGTATACATACCAATGCATTTTTCCATAGATATTTTTATTATTTTTGATCTATGATTCACTAGAGAGTCACCTGATGTAGGCGTACCCATGTTTTCGGCATAATGAGGATGTTTTCATCATTCTCTATCATAGTAGGGTTCTCCTTCATCTTTCTAAAATTTGTTTTCTAAGGGATGAGTATATTGCTGGTTTCTCCTATGAAGGTAGTAGATTAATAATTTATAAATAAAATCTAATTTTTTTAATAATAAATTTATTAGGTGTGGGGAAAGTGATGCATCATCTTATTACATTATTGTTTTCATTGATATTACTTTTTTTATGGGGTAACTACGCACTCTAAATTTTGACTGTTGTGTGACATTGTTTTCACACTAGATGGATTCTTGAATACATATTGTTTTGGTTTTTTCAACAGTTATGTATTAAAATTGGTTCACAACATATATTCGGATAAGAAATGGAACACCGTGATCACACGGTTTTTTTGTGATAGCCCCAATATTAACATATAGAATTTAATAAAGGATTCCTTAATTAATCGGAAAATATATGTTTCCGTGGGATTTATGGTGATGTGATATCTGTGATTCTACAGTTTTGTGTTTTTGGGGGAAGTGAATGAATGTTTTTCATAAAATTGGGTTATTATGGGTGTTTAAGTACAATGCAGTAGTGCTGTGGAAGCTATTGTTCTTTGATATATTGTTTCATGTGGTTGTGAGTTGGTGTTTTTTTGGATAGAATGGTTTTTTGGGAATGATTACATAAATTTGATCATCATATATTGGTATGGGTGTTTCACCATTAACAAAATGTAGAATGAGTCAACCCATATGTAGGGTTCATGTTATGATAAATCATTAATGTAAAGTACACTAATTTACCATGACAGATATAGTGTTGCATGATATGGTTCATTCATTATAGATTCATGGGTAGTGATAGAAGGAACAATTTTTTTTTAATAATTTATATATAGGCTTGAGATAGATTGTACAATATAATGGAGATTTTAAAACCAATTGGTTTTGAAGTAAAATGGGATTTGTGGCTTGATGTGTGTTGTTTCACATTTGATGTTGCTACAAAACATGTGACAGTTTTGATAGTTGGTTTCATGTAAGAAAACTCATGGGTTGGGGTTGACTGTTTTACATTAGTTATATATACATTTATTTTTCCCTTGTAATTTTTATATTCAACCCACCCAAGTTGATAAATATATACGGAACACCCCCTTTGTCATGGGGGAGGGTGTATTTACCAATATCCTAGTGGGATGATAGAAGGAGGACCGTATTCACTTCGATGCTCCCACTTCCATGAAATGATGACATATATTTCAAAGGGATTAATGTGATGAGATATGGTATCCAAGGTGTCTTTGGGATGAGTTGTGACATGGTGTCCCATGTGTCTTTAGGATGATTTATGATGTTGTTTCCCAAGTTATTTTGGGATGAGATATGATGTGTTTTGAGGCCTATGTGTGTGTGAGTGGGATGTGTGTGATCATGCCTTATTGTGGTAGCATTTGTTTACTATACATATTAAGGTGTCTTTTGGATTTGATTTTTTCTATAATGCATTTGTATGATTCTTCCACTTGTGCACAAGAGACATTTGTTTCCCTACTATATATTCTTATATTATCACCATATATATATATATAACTATTTTAGGTGTCTAACAATATTACAAGCACTCAGCTAGATGTTATTATCTTGGACCTTGGGACAGTTTCTGTGTTCTTACTCAATTTTTTTGGTACATACCTTGATGAAATTTTGTTGTAATAGTTTTATTTACACGTGAAATGTGGGATGAATTTTAGTTTATCTATATTTATATGTCATGTAGTTGGTTTTGGTTAATACATTCTATTTCCCAACCTTTTTTTTAATAAAGGGTAATGCCTCCAATATTGTTATATGTGTACACCATTTGTTCTACTATCGTACTGTTGGACTACTGGAAGTGGGTCCAGGGGGTCATTGTATTCCCTTTGTCATTTCTAGCCCATTACTCATATATCTGCGTGGAGGGGGTTAGGATAGAATGGTATCAAAGGATATTAATGGAAGATAGGTTGATTTTAGAGTTAGGAACAAAGTCGATTTCATGGGTTGGTGTGGAAACCATTTCAGTTGATCTTGGATCGTGACATAGACTAGGGGGACCAGATATGAAATGTTATTTTAGGGACCCTTGTGATATAACACACAAACTCTTATCTTATTAAACAGATATGCGAGATGGGACTTCATGAATGATAGAGACATATTAGAGGTACATGAATAAAAATGGAAAGTGTTATTGTTTATATTGGGTTTTTTGGGATGGTTAAAATGGATAAACTGAATGAAATGAATTGTAATAAATCACAATAAAATATCTTACTACTCAGTAATTTGATATTTATTTTTAACATTCAGTGATAGATCATGGTCATCATTGATTTGTGGCTCAGGTAGTGGATGTTCAGTGGGCAGATCTGGTTGATCGTCAAAGTGATGATCTAGTCGGGGAAGTTGAATCGTGGAATAAGACGTTGTGTGATTTCCAATGGCATGCATTGGGGAAATAAAAGTGCAACATTTCAGAGGTGGAGACTAAATTCATTCTAGAGGAGATGAAGATTTCATTTGGTTTGATTAGTGCCCAGAAAGAGTACATGGTCTTTTTGGTAGTTATTCATATATGGGTTATAGTTCATCAGTGGTGGACACTATATCTTGGAGAGAAAAATGAAGAATATTTTTTTTTGATTGAATTCAAGAAGGATTTTGATGCAATGTATCGTCCAATGACCATGAAGGATAAGATGAGGTAGAAGATACACTCCCTTCAGGTGGGCGTCTGTCAGTACAGAGTCTGTGAATCGTGTTCATGGAACGTCTATGGATTTCTCTAGGTATTTCTCCTGATGGTGATTCTTATGAGAGACATATTTAGGAGGCACTGCACACCTCTATCCAGTAAAATGTTACTATTTATTTGTTGATCCAATATATGGATGTTTATGAAATTTAAATTGTGATCAAGAAGATACAATAGCGAGGATGTATACCATTATATGTTAGCCTTTAGAGTTATTTGAGAGTTAGATTTTTCAGTTGAAGATCAAATGCTCTTGGATCATAAAGGTTTAGACCAGCCAGTGACCGACCTCAGTAGCTTCCCTTTTGTCATTTTCATATCCTTGTCTTTCAGGTCAGATTTTCACTGATGTGTTTCTTCTGTGGGGTTTTCTTCTATCTTCATATCATATACCCTTTATATCCTCGAGGATAGTAAGTTAGAGGAAACCATGTTCAACATCAGTATATGAGAAAGTTATCAAAGAGGACATTTCAACAGCAGGAGCATTTAACTTATGGTATAGCTAGTGACTATAAATAATATATAATCTAGATTTAAGATATTCCTTGTGTTATTGGAACATGAAATCTATTTGGTCATGGAGGTTTTTACTTTCATAGAGGTAGAGGATCTAGTTGAGGTTAGCTACACACAATAGATGTAGTAGTTTCATCTGGTATATATATAGTTATTGGTAGAATCAGTTTCTTTAGTACCTTTATTTTTTTCATTAATTGATTCTCTTGTTTCTCACTCCTTTGTTTCACCCACTCTAGAAATGTTATTGGAATATATATATATATGGGATAATTATTCCCATGATGTTGTGTACGCCACATAGAGGCCAGAATAGCTTGATTGATGTGTGATAGGGATGTAGAGAGATGAGGTGATGCCATTAGTTTAGTGGACACCTTTTCATAATATAGATGAAACCATACTATCTCATCCTTGTAAAATAATGTCATTATTTTGTATATGTAGTTATAAAAATCATCTGAAGGGGTGTTGTATTTTTTAATATCGATAGCCAAGTTGTTGTTTTTTTGGTGAGTGGGGTTTTCATATGGGAAATCGACATGTGGAGAACATCCATTCTTTGTAAACTGAAAAACTGGTAGAATTAATGGATGAAAAATTATTATAAGATCCATGATCATTGGGGATTTTGTAGATATTTTAACCATGGATTTTATGATGATATCCCTTGAAATAATGTATATTTTGGAATAAAAATGGATCCCAATGATTCTCCTATTTTGATCGATCCTTATCAGAGGGATCCTTATGAGTTGCATGATTTAAGGATTCAGATAGATTATCTAACGAATAAGAGGTTTATCTGGACCAATGTGCCTCTGCGGGGTTCTCATGTGTTGTCCATAAATAAAGAATATGATGGTATGAAGATTCCCATATACTACTGGAGGTTTAATTGGGTAGCGGTCAAGAACCGATACCTCTTATAAGGATTGACAATTTTTTCAGCCAGTTGAGAGGGGTGAGTTCGGTTTCTAGGATTAACTAGTTGATTGGATATCACTATTTTGGGTGAAGAAGGGTGATATCCCATAGACTATCTCCCTGAGAATGTATGGGAACTGCAATATTGTAGTCATGTTGTCCAGTGTTATGAACACACCAATAGTGTTCGTGGGGAACATAAACTCCATGTTCCATGACATCCATGAACAGTTCATCACCATGTTCATCAATGATATCTTCATCGACATGATATTATTAGAGGATCATATCGAGCATCACAAAACAATATTTCATGTTCTTCGGTTCTTCCTACACTATGGAAATATGTCCGTCCATGTGTATGTTTTTACAACAAGAGGTGAATTTCCTCAGGCATGTGACGTCTTAGTAAGGTGTGGTAGTAGATCCATCAATGGTTAAAGAAATTTTCTCTTGATAAGAACCCGTGAACGTGGTATTGTATAACACATTACTTGGCCCCATAGCCAATTATTAGAGGGGTTTTTATTATTTATCTCGAGTTTCAGACTTCTGGGAGAATATACCATTAAGGACAAACATAGTGTGTAGAATGATTAGTGGTAGCTAATTTTTGATTTCATTAAGAAGAATTTTGTTTATTTAATAGTGCTCCAGTTTCCTGAGGAAGGAATAATGTTTGATGTGTTTTGTTACACTTCCCATATACATCCGTGATGAATTTATATATATCATGGGGTAGTGATCTCTTATGGGTCTTGGCAGTTACATTGTCAAGATTGTAACTATTTCGATAATGATTTTGAGTTAAAATTATTTTTTGGCTAATTTTTTGGTGAAAATATGAAATTAGAGACCTATTTGGGGCCTTCACTGATCATAAGAGATTTAGGTATATATTTTTTCTATGCGATGTAAACTTACTGTATTTAAAGTAGATGTATTTTCTTCATAAATACAAATTTTTGCTCTATTACACCTTATATAAGGGAAATGTTGTGGACAATTCCTTAAGAAAAATGATGTAGAATTATTTTTTCAGGAATCTAGGAATTCATTGGGATCATTGGTGGAGTTATATTCCTTTCACATAGATGCAGGGGTTGATGGTGTTTGAGGTCGTCTATTTAAGATGATGGTGAAGTCTTCTCAAATGAAGTATGTAGTGGAGTCTTACTATAGAGATTTAGATGCAAAGGTATTTCGAGATATTGTTGGCCATTGTGATGATTTAGAAGAATGGTTGATGTATGGTCAAAATTGAATATTTATTCAAAGAATGTTGTTTGTTCTAGTGGAAATGCCAAATGGAGTCATTTTTGAGTTTTATGGATGATCTTTGTCGATACAATCTAGAGTTTCCCAATTTTAGTTTGGATTAAGGATAACATTCTTTGGCCAAGATGAAACAATATGTGGTGGATTTTATGGAAATGTTCATGGTTTTATATAAGTTAATGTTTCAGCACTATGTTCAAGTGGTTTTTTTTTACCCTCAGATGATGTTGTGTGGAACTAGGAAGACAACTCGACAGATTTATTCATTGGTTTACCTATATAACAGGGATGTTTTTATTCTATCTAGGCGACCATTGAACATTTGAGGAAAACCACCCAACTCATAGTGGTCAAGTAATAAAGAATAGTGGATTGCTTGGCTACGATTATAGTTGATGTAGTGGTGTGGTTTTATTGAGTTATAAGGAATATTTATTTGATTGGAATTAATGGTTTACCTCATGAGTATATACGGGATTACTGAAATATTTTTCAATATAGTTAATGTTAAACACTTATTTCCACCCTCACATAGACGAGAAGAAGCACTGAACCATATGGACATTGAATTATATGCTGAAGGCATAAATCATAGACTTCTTTGGATCATTGGTACAAAATCATCCCTTTTAATAGTTTTTTATAAATAATAGCTATCACTCATCCATTTTCTTGGCCAATTTTGAGGATTTTTATGGAAGAGAATTTCATTCACCATTATGCTAGATTGAGGCTAGGGAGACACATGATCTTGGTCCGGATGTGGGAAAAAACATGATAGAGAAATTTTACCTCATTCATGAGAGGTTGAATGTACCGAAAGACTAGAGAAAGTCTTATACCAATCAAAGAAGGAGTCCCATAGTGTTTGAGGTTGATGACTGTGTGTTCATAAAGGAATCCCCTTTTTGTTGGCATGATAGTATGGGCATAGTGACATAATATTCTATCATGTTTGTTGGACCCTTTTAGGTGTTATGGTGAGATTAAATGTTGTTTTATTTTCCTTCATTGGAACCATAGTTATAATGAATCAACACTATATTTCACATATCTTTTCTTCATTTATTTCTCCCTGATGACTACCATGTTATTAACTGGGGAAAGTTAGATATTGAGGTTGATTCAATGTTTATGGAAAAACTATTAAAAATTTATGATCATCCAGATAGGGGTTTTTCATGGATATTTATTTAGTTTGGATCATGTGTAATCAAATAATGGTATGTAGGAGGAGAGTACATTGGAACAAAGGACGTAGATTCATACCTAGTACCATGGGTTGTTTTGAATTTTTCATAGTTTTCCATTGATTTTTGATGTGATATTTGACGTATGTATATTATAAAATGAGTTGTTTTACCTTTTTTGTGATCTCTGTGGTTTGAAGTGTGATGACGTCCTGACATATGAAAAGGGGATTAAATGATTCAAAATTGATATCCATTATCTGTGATATGTTTAAACCCTTGTGGGAAAGTTCATTCCACATAGAGTAGATAATATCTTGACATGGATGGCATAATTTCATAATCCTTGTGTTGAGGATGGTGTAGTTTACTATGGTTGTGGGATGTATTTGTGTCATTTTGGGTGACATGTAAACAAATATGTTGATATTCCCTATTTGGTAGATGTCAGATGATGTGTTCTTAGATATAGTTTCTTCCACTCCAACATACGAACAAACCAATGAATTTTATCATAGACACATGATTTGTTTATTTTATGGAACTATTTCAGGTGTGACCAGATCCTTGAGAGGTATCTGGAGGGATGGTTGTCTAGAACATTCCTCTCATTCCTTCCCTGTTGGTTTTGAATTACAGAGGGAAAGAATGTATTGATATGTATCTAATGTAATACCTCACACAATCCCATTCCATTATTATTATGAAAAAACTTTTGTGTTATATATTTGGTCAGTAATGGGTGTTTCTAGAGACATTTGATTTTACAATGTTTTTTAATTTTGGGAGAATGCCAAAATTCCAGTTTTCAAATAGCATCTCATCCCAATGGTTTCTCCTACCAATGTTTTATCATACAAACATTTTCTCATGCCAATGTTGTCTCAAAAAGATATTTGCTCACCCAAGCAGTGTCACCCTGGATGTACCTTACCATGGAATTGGCACAATGGTGGTGTCTGACCCTAGAGGTCCCTTGAAAAATGATGTGTAAATGAGAGGTTTATATCCTAGTGTTACCCCATGCCTTGCGGTAGGTATCCTAGTAGATTCAAAATTTCATCCTAATGGTCTATCACCTGGTAGTGTCTCTCTTATAATTGTGTCACTAATGGCGGTATGTGGTTTATCCTGAAAATATCTTGCCTAACAATGAATTTCTATGAAGTGTATCACTTATGGTGGCTATAAATTCGTCTCAATGGTATATCATCTGATAGTGACTCATCAGGAGGTGTCGTACTGATGGTTCTTTTTCCAGTGGTACATTCTTTATGGTTTCTCGATTGCAGTTCCTCAAAATCATTGATTCTCGGTATTCTAGTTTTTCACTTTTGACACATTCTTTGATGAAAAATGTATTGAAGGATATATTTAGAAGGAATTGAGACTAATTCAAAGGCCATCAATTATTCCTCAAATTCCCAATGTTCATGGAGTATTTTAGACAATCAAAATGTGTATCCTTACTCAAATACTTATTTAATGTAAAATTAAAACATTATGTAATAAATGAATCATATAAGATATTCCCCAAGACAAAATACCATTCCATTTTTTAGTGACATCTTCCTCCCAATTGATACCATATGTCCCTATATCCTTCTTCAATACATAGATTTCTGAGGGTTGGTTCATGATTCCCTAGAGAGTAAGATGAAATTGGTGACCCCCTATTTTTGGAACAACTTAGAGGTGTCTATCATTCTTCTTACATGTAGGATTATCCTTCGGATTTCTAAATTGTTAATCATACAGGATGGGTATGTCTATGATTTAACCTACAAAGAAAATATATTCCAAATTAATAATGGTAATATATGTTTTTTATGGAACAATATATAAGGGATATGTAAAGTGAAGAATGATCTTGTTTCGTTATTGTTATCATTGACATTTATATATTTTTTAGATAACTACCTGCTAAAAATAATTATCATTAGGGGTCATTTTTTGAGCATTGGATGAATTGATGAATTAATTTTGATATGTTTTTTAAAGCTTGTATATAGAATTTTGTTTATCACATATATTCTTCTAATAAATATATTACCCATGATCATATTATTTCTATGATAACCACCAAATTAACAAGTGGAATTAAATTAGTGATTCCTTCTTAAATATAAAAATATTTTTTTCATAGTACGTGGTGTGATATTATGTGTTGGTTTGATATGAATTGTGTGTGTGGGGGAATTGGATAAAATTTGGTCATACATTTGTTATGCTTTGTGTGTGGTACAATGATGCAATATTGTTGTGGAACTAGTTGTTCTTTGATTTGTTGATGGATGTTGTTGTTAGTTGGGGATTCTATTTTTGATAGTTTTGTTTTACGGCAAAAATTCCCTGAATAAGGATAATAATGATTAAAAATGGTTTTTATCTATTAATAAAATTCAAAAATATTCACCCCAAATCTAGAGATCATGGTATGTTCTGTCATTAATATGATTTGCGTTAACACACCATATCTAATACTATATTGTTGATATGTTTCATTCCTGATAGCTACCATAATAGTTATGGGATGAATAAATATTTTCTTAATAATGTTTAGAATTACTTGGTCTTGTTTAATTTATAGAATAGAAATGGTCAGATGAGTTAACTAGAAATGTGAAATTTTATTTGTAGATTGATGTGTGGTGTTAGGCAGTAGAGGTAACAACGAAATGGTGATAGTCATGTGAGTTGTTTGACGTTCTGAGAACCCATATGTGGGTCTTGACTATTTGTTTTTATTTATATATACATGTATTTTATCCTTGTAATTTCTCTATGCATCCCACCCAAGTTGAAAACAATATACCAAACACACTCATCGTCATTGGGGAGGGCGTCTTTCCCAACAATCCAATGGTGGGATGGAGGTATGGAAACCTGCACTTCAATGATTTATCTTCCATGTGTTGAAATCCCAATATCCAACAGCCAGGATGTGAGGAGTTGTGGTTTCCATGGTATCTTCAGGATGAGTTGTGACATTGTGTCCAGTTGACATCAAGAGGTGTTATGATGTTCTTGTCTAGCAGTCATTGGGAGGATATATGATGTGTTTTTGAGTCCCATGTGTGTGTGGGTGGGATGTGTTGGGAGGATCAGGTGTGTGAGAGAAGGGATGTTTTTTGATTACATGGTGTGTGAAGGTGGGATGTATTGTGAGGCCCTAGTGTGTGCAGGCATGATGTGATGTTGTATATTCAGATAATGTGGGAGCACCATGACATTTTCCATGGGGGTGTGAGAGGTCAAAATAAAAGGTAAATTGGTGTGGGGTACTCTATAATTGATTTCAATTATATTATATTACAAGAAATGTGTAACATGGTGAGAATTTCATGAGATATTGGGTTGGGTTAGTATACCTATATTGGTGAATTTTGGTTCATGTTTTTTCTCCATGGGGCATTAGTATACTTCATTCACATGTTCATGAGAGACATTAGATTTCCTAGTGTGTATACATGTATGCTCACCCTATATATATGAAATTATTTTCATCATTCTAGGATGATTATGGGGACCGTGTTGGATGTTACTAGCTTTGACCATGGGTTAGTTACTGTGTTGTTTCCCTAGTTTTATTGGGGACTTACCTTGGAGACAATTATTTATATATGTTCTATTTAAACATGAATTGTGGTATAGATTTTTCTATTCTTATATATATATATATACCGTAGAGTTGGTTTTGGGAGATACATTTTAAATCTCCATCTTGTCTCTTATAAAGGGTAATACCTACCATATAGTTAGATTACTAAACTATGGTGCTCATCTCCAACCCAAGACCTACTGGAAGAGGGACTCTGGGGTCATTTTATCCCCTTCATCATTTCCATCACTAGAGGGATATCTGTAACACCGTGATATTTTATGAGAAGTATTTTTTTATTTCTTATGTTATATGCAACATCAATGGAATATTTCATGGAACACAACATTAGTTTGGCTTGCGTTACACGCAATCACGACCTTCCTCGATAGCGTGTGTAGTACGCAATAACGAGTTTCACCAACTAGCGATATATTATTAAAATATTATAAACTTGCCGTTATGAATAGTATTAACTGGATTTTGAATTTTATAACATTATTATTATTCATCTTACATATTTTCTTGAACATGGTATGAGAACAAAATAAAATTTTCGGGTAAAATAAGTATTTTTAAAAAAATGCAGTTTTGCATTCTTTTGATGGTGCACCAACATTAAATATAGTTTTTGACATGTTAATATGTTTAGTTTTAAAATAATAAAATTTTTCTTTGGAATCAGGATATAAAAAATAACTTTGGATAATTTTTCCATATTATTCTGATAACTTTCATATTTAAATGAATAGTAAAAACACGCTATATTTTAATAAAAAACAAATTTTTTCATTGCAAAAATTTATATTGTTAAATTATAATATTTAATGGTTTTAAATTATAAATAAAATATATTTTTATCATTTAATATAAATTATGTCATAGTCATTAATTTTACATTTAATTCATAGGTAAAAACATTTCAATATTTGCCAAAGTTTTAACTTTTAAAACCCTGTTTTATTAACAACGAGATTAATTTTAAATTAATTACTGCAACTTATGTGTTTTGAATTATAAAAAATGGATTCCATATTTTGACTCAGTTGGTCCAATTTATGATAATAGGTTAATTTTTTTTGAGATTATGAATAGTAATTACTGTAATTTTTATTTACTGTAGTTAAAGGTAAATCAGGTAATTAAGGGTAAATATAAGATTATAAAATTACCCTAACACTTGATAAAATACTATTGGAAGACTAAAAGTCGACCCATATCACCTAATGGTCGGACTAGATTCATTCCATGGACTTTTGACCATGAAATAATATAATTATTATTAAAACCAAAGAAAGTGACAACATGTCACTCTCTTAAATCTTATAAGTATAATAATTTTAATTTATTGATAATCATCTTGAAACATAGAACATTAATAGTCTCCAGAAATAAAATAAAATGATCTAAATCATATAAATTTATTTAAAAATTTTAGGGATTAAATAATTATCATTAATTAGGACATAGTAGTGATGTTGAAATTACTTTATTGGTTGAAATCTAAAATAAATGATTTTAAAAGTATTAAAATAAATATTATATGAACTATTTAATGTGCTCCACTATTTTTCTAGATAAAAATGACATTTTATCAATATATAAAATATTTTAGTTTGAACATATCTTCTGTATATATTTAAACTCAATAATTGAATACTGTCAATATTGACACTATTGTTAATTTATAGAAATTACATATTATAAAATTGTTTAAAAATCACAAAAATATTTAAAAATAGTATATTATTATTTATATGGTCGAAAATGTAATAATGTATACAATTATGGATAATTGACAACATATAAGTAATTATTTATAATGATTTTAAATTTAGAATATTATTACCACAAATAATATTAAATAAATTATATAAGGATAAATCATGTTGATAAAGTTTAAAATAGATTCCCAACATGTCTAATTATTATTTTCTGGTGATATTACAACCCTATCTCATCTATGTTTCGGATTTGAGTCATTTTTCCAGGTTTTTAAGTGCTGTTATAATTTATTATAAATTAGTATTTCTTATAATTCCAATGGTGACCCTATACTGCCTTATAAAAGAGTACCCCATCCCTCTCCTCCTCACACCACTTTGAACCTTCAAACTCGGCCAAACCTGGCCAATATATCTTCGGAACTTTCCTAGAAACATCCTAGAGGTCCTGGTCTTCTTAAATTACCAATCATAGTGACTTAAGAATAGGTTTCAAAGAGGTGTGTCAAAGAAGAGGTAATATCCATTACCAATTATTTCAAAATTATTTCATCTTATACTACTTCTTATCTAGTGGTTTCATTATGAATTAATAACATCAGTATCAATCATATACTGATATGTTATTATAAATATGAAGTAACCATATTTCACCTTATATTCATCCTACAGAAAATGAAATCACCGCGTGTGTGTATGTACGGAATAATGTTTCCACGCCGTGGTATAATCTGTTTCTACCACCACCTTACTTGGATGGGTATAATGGTGTAATTAATAACTATATATGGTTATTGTAACGTTATATTGATTCTTAAATATTATACATACACTTAAATAAAATTCCACGATCATGGGAAAGATATCATCGCTCGTGCGTACGTATGGCCTACCGTCTCCACAAAGTGGCCTACCGTCTCCACGAAGTGATGCGACTTGTTCAACATGATCTTAATAGAATAATGATTATATAAATTAATTAAATGAGTAAATATGATATATATTACACTAATACCAATATTTAAATTAGGTATCTATAACCTAAATAAGATGGATACGAATTTATTCGACAAAACACACATAATAACATAAAGCAATAAACACCGGAATAACAAGTATCAATGAAATATTACTAATAAGAATCTATGAATATGACCATATATGATATCATAAAAATAAGTATGATTCTTGAATATGTCAATGACATTATTTAAATCATTATCCATGAGGATCGGACATGTACATATAATATCATACCTAAGGTAAGAGAAAATCTTACAATCTCATTTTTATCTGAGATTGTTTATACTTCAGAATTTACTAGGGAATATTTATCATCCATATCTATGTTTCCTAAATATTTAATATTATTTCCATCCTCCTACAATTTTTTAAATCCAAATTTACCAATTGGTGAGTCTTAATTAAATGATTTGAAAGGAATCTTCTGACGTTTTTAGTACGAGGTACTTTTTGAATTTTCCGGCCAAAGTACGAGAAGAAATTTTTTTTAACTTATACGACATGATTGGATTTATATGATTTCATAGAAAATTATTTCCATGATGATTCCTTTACATGATTTCATGTTTATTTTTAATCATCTTCTTTTAGTTTAAAATTTTATGACATGTTAAGAAAGGAAATTTGTTTTTGAAGTATAAAGGATATTTTCCTCAATAATGCAGTTCAACTGTTTTATAAAACTTATTTTCCATCTAAGATAATATAGGGTAATTTTTCTATCCCTATTTTTACGTTGAATTGATTATGTTATTATAGAATTAATTTTATGATTTATTTTTATCTTATATGGATTATGTTTTGATGGCATGATGTTTAGGAATCCCATTTTTATTACATGGGTTATACTATGATATATGATTTATAATTTTGTGGCAGACATAATAATGCTTTAACTATGAGATGGGTAGGAGATATATCTTCCTCCAATTAATTAGGTAAATATTTATATCTCATGAGATAAACATGGCTGGAATAACATGTTAATCCGGTTTAGTGATACAGGACTGGAAGAAGGAGTTAACTCGGTTCAGTAATGGACTTTGTCCGCTATGATAGTCTTGGAAATGGTTATTGACTAAAATGAAATTATTTTCTATGATTATGTGTTTATTCCACAAAGTATCAGGTTATATGTTATGATTTTATTTTTTATTACATTTCACCATTATGATTTATCCCATGTTATGATATTATGATCTCTTTTGCAGGTTAAGATATTCAAAATGTTATGTTCTTATGAATATGATATGATTGATATTTCTTTTGTTTACCCTTACTTAAAATATGAGATCACCCTTTTGTATGTTTTCATTTCCCCAGGTCTGGATGAAGGGTATTAAGTAGAATATGACCAAAGGGACTCTAGATTTGATGAAATAAATCAAAGAAAATGTAGATGATTTTGTTACCAATTGTTTATGTTTCCCAGTTTCTAAAGACACTATACCTATACGGTCCTTTCATGGTTTTGTTATATGTTGTAATAAGTATGCTTCAATTCTGAAGTAATAACAATGAATGAAAAGTATGGTTCATTATAGTTGGTATCAGTGGAAAGGTATAGTCATCTTTGGAAACTAGGATGTTGAAGCCTTAGTAAGAACCCTAAGGATATGTCTAAGAATAGAACATAACATTAGTGTTTTAGAAATGGCCATGTTGAACCTATGATAAGACCTTATGTGTAACATTTTATTCTTGATTATGTGGGTTTCCTTTTATGAATAATGTTTCTCACAGTATGCTTATTGGTTTTAGTCAATGGATGGAACCTAAAGGAATCGTGATAATGCTGAATGCGATGGGAAATGTAATGATTGTCCCCCTGAGCAACCAAACATTACGGGAGATGGAATGAAAAATCTTGTAGCCATGCTCACACAAATTTCTCAATATATAAACCATGCTGGACTTCCAAATGATCAATGGAAGGAGAAACCGTTTGTTGAATCATTCATGAGGCAGCATCTACCTTCATTCAACGGGTCTTCGGATCCATTAGTGGCTGAATAATGGATTAGTACCACTGAAAATATATTTTCAGTTCTACAATGTTCTGAACATGACAAAGTCATCTTAGCAGTGTATCATTTGGAAGGTGATGTTGATCAATGGTGTAATCTTATAAGGAATATGAGGCAAAGAGATGAAATTGAGAACATAGAATGGGACGAGTTCTAGAACTTATTTTTCTATAAGTACTTCCCTCATATTCTTTGAACAATGATGGAGAAGGAGTTTCATGAACTGAAGAAAAAGGATGATTAATCTGTAGGTAACTACAAAGAAAATTTTACAGGACTTTCAAGGTACGCTTCAAGAATTATTATCCAACTTGAGATTAAAATCGATTGATTCTTTAGTGGTGTAAAACAATGTCTTCGAAGGGAGTTATCCATAAGGGACTTCAATATCTATAAGGAAATTGTTTGATGTTCTCTCAAGGTTGATATGGAGATTGTTGTAACCCGTCAGTCATATGGGTTTGATAAGAATAGTATAATGGAATTCAAAGGAAAATCTAAAGACCACACTAAAAAGAATATGAGATTTCATTTATACTGAAATTGTGGAAAGAAACGTGGAGGGAATTTACTTAAATGGACAAGAAAATGGTTTAAGTGTGGAAAAGAAGGTCATCGGGCAGTTGAATGTCGAAATAATGGGAAGAATATGTCCAATGATGTGAACAAAGAAAGTTATACACATAATGAACCTCCTACACATAAATGTTTCAAGTGCAAGGAGATGGGGCATTATGCCATTCAATGCCCAAATCCATGGGTTGATGATGATGATTGACATCAACAAACTCTTAAGGCCAAAGATAAAGGAAAGTCACATGCAATTACTATCGGGGATGTGGAGTAAGATAATGAAGTGGTGAATTGTACACTTATGATCCACTCTATAGAAGAAAATATTATATTTTATTCTAGATCCACCCACTCTTTTATTTCTGATGAATTTTATAAGGGTATCGCCATATTACCTCAACAATTAGATGTTGAGTTTGATATGACAACTCTTAAGGGCACAAAGTCACATCAAAAGTTTATAATTCTTCTCCGATGGAAGTTTATGGGACTGTTCTTCTTGCAAATCTTGTGATCCTTCCTATAGTGGAAGTTTATGTGATTCTTGGCATGGATTTTATTTCTTTATACGGAGCTTATATAAATTTCCAAAGGAGGGGAATCACAATTAATATTCCCAATCAATCTACTATAACCTATCGATGCAAGGATGAATATAACCTTCCAGTGGAAATTTCTTCCATCTTATGGGTCTTGATTCCAATAAATGAATATTATTTATCTCAAATGGTTGGAGAGAAACTCACGATTAATAATACACCCATTGTAATGGAGTTTGATGATGTCTTTCCGGAGGAACTTCCAGGTCTTCCACCAAATCGTGAAGTTGAGTTTTCAATAGAACTCATACCGGGTGTTATGCCCATTTCAAGGACACCTTATAGAATGGCCCCAATTTAGTTGAAGGAATTGAAGAAGCAACTCCAAGATAATCGTGATAAAGTATTCTTATGCTCTAGTGCGTCACCTTGGGGAGGACCTATTCTATTTGTTAAGAAGAAAGATGGATCAATGAGACTCTGCATTGATTATCGAGAACATAAAAAGATCACTATCAAGAACAAATATCCTCTCCCATGAATTGATGAATTATTTGAAAAACTACATGGTGCACAATACTTTTCCAAGATATATCTTCCTTCAGGGTGTCTTCAATTAAGGGTCAAAAAAGAGGATATACAAAAGACGGCTTTCCGTACAAGGTATGGACACAATTACATTATAGTGATTCCATTTGGCCTTACTAATTCCCTTGCTATCATCATGGCTCTAATGAATATTGACTTTAGAGTCTATCTTGATCAGTTTGTGGTAGACTTTATAGATGATATTCTTTTCTATTTAAAGATCAAGGATGGACATGAATATCACTTGAGAATTGTATTGAAGGCCCTAAGAAAAGATAATCTTTATGCCAAATTTACCAAGTGTGAATTTTGGATTCAAAAAGCTTCATTTTTGGGTCACATAATCTCAAAAGAGTGGTTATCTGTGGATCCATCAAAAATAGAGGTTATCGAAAGATGGTCGAGACCAACAAAATTAAATGAGATCTGAAGTATTCTTGGTTTGTATGGATATTATCGACGTGTTGTGAAAGATTTTTCACGATTATCTAATCCAATCAACAGGTTGACTCGAAAAAGAGTTATTTTCATGTGGACGGAGGAGTGTGAAGAGAATTTTATGGAGTTTAAGGGAAGGTTATGCAGTGAACCTAGGCTCACACTTCCTTGGAGTGGAGAAAGGATTGTGATCTATAGTGATTCATTTAATAAGGGATTGGGGTGTGTTCTCATGAAAAACAATATGGTGCTATCTTATGCCTCATAACAGTTTAAAATCCATGAGAAAAATTACCCAACTCAAGATTTGAAATTAGCTGCGGTAATCATTGCATTAATGATTTGGAGGCATTATCTTTATGGTGAAATGTGTGATATTTATACTAATCATAAAAGATTAAAGTATATTTTCACACAAAAAGAGATGAATATGCGCAATAGAAGATGGTTGGATTTGATTAAGGATTATGACTGCTCAATTCATTATCACCCTGGGAAAGCAAACAAGGTGGCAGATGCATTGAGTCGACAATACCATGCTAGCTTATCCATGATGAGTACCTCAAAGGATCCAATATTTATGGATTTACAAAGGATGGATCATAGAATTATAATGGATGGGGAAAAATATTTTCTTTCCCAAATGAATGTTCAACCACTTATGCTTGTGAAGATTAAACAAGCAAAAAAGATGTAGAGTTACAAAAGAAGGTGAGAAATTTTCCTGAATTCAACCTTGATTGTGATAGGATAATAAGGTTCAGGAATCAGGTTTGTGTTCCTCCCATCCCAGAATTAAAGGAGATGCTGGATGAGGCTTATAGTTCTTCATTATCTATTCATCTTGATGCATGAAGATGTATAGGGACCAGAAATAGTACTTCTGGTGGGATGGTAAGAAAAGGGATGTTGCTGAATATGTCTCTCGATGCTTGGTTTGTCAGCAAGTTAAAGCTGAGAGACAGATGTCTATGGGCATGTTAAAACCATTACCCATACTCGAATGGAAATGGGAAAACATCACTATGTACTTTGTCATTGGACTTCCTAAAACATCCAAATGCAATAATTCTATCTGGGTCATAGTTGATCATCTTACGAAGTCGGCACAATTCAATGCTATTAAAGCAGATTTCTCTCTGGATCAAATTGCCAGGATATATGTAAAGGAAGTGGTAAGATTTCATGTGGTACGACTTTCAATTATATCTAATCGGGATCCGTGGATTACCTCAATGTTCTGGCGTAGTATTTATTATACTCTAGATACAGAGTTGAGTTTCAACACAACTTATTATCCTCAGACAGACGGTCAGTCTGAAAGAACAATTCAAACTCTAGAAGAATTTTTGAGAGCTTTCTATAAGGATTTCAAAGGTTCTTGGGATCAACACCTATCATTGGTGGAGTTTTCTTATAATAATAGCTTTCACTGCAGCATTTATATGGCTCCTTATGAAGCTCCCTATGGAAAGAAATGTCAAAATCCCACTTGCTGGGATGAAGTTGGGGAAATAAAGCTATTAGGACCTGATCTTGATGATGAGATGGCAGAAAAGGTCAGATCCATTCAACAACACATAAGAGCTACTCATAGTCGAAAAAAGGTTATGCCGACATCCGAATAAAAGACCTATAGTTTGAAGTGGTTGTTAAAGTGTTCTTACGAATATCTTCATCGAAGAAAGTAAAGTGATTTGGAATGAAGGGAAAGTTGAGCCCTAGGTATATCGGTCCTTTCGAAATAATATATCATGTTGGAAAGGTACCTTACCGATTGGATCATCAATCAAATCTCTCTCATGTTCACGATGTGTTCCATGTATCTCTCTTGAGAAATTACATACCTGATCCTTCACACATACTCAGCTCAGAAGTTGTACCGCTGGAGCAAGATCATTCTTATGAAGAACAATCGATAGTGATTCTGGATCATAGCAAAAACGTTCTAAGGAACAAGACCACTCTCTTGGTGAAAGTTTTATGGGGGAACCACCAATTATAAAAAGATACATGGGAGCTTTAGGATATGATGGGGGAGTGGAATCCTAGTCTGTTTGTTAAGAAGTGACGAATTTCGAGGGTGAAATTCATTTTAATGGGGGTAGATTTTAACACCCTGATATTTTATGAGAAGTATATTTTTTTTATGTCTTATGTTATATGAAACATCAAACGAATCTTTCACGACACACAACATAAGCTTGGATTGCGTTACACGCAATCACGTCCTTCCTTGATAACGTTTGTAGTACACAATACCGAGTGTCACTAAAAAATGATATATTTATATAGTATTATAAACTAGCCGTTGTGAATAGTATTAACTGAATTTTTAATTTTAAATCATTATTATTATTCATCATACATATTTTCTAGAACATTGTATGAGAAAAAAATAATTTTTTCAGGTAAAATAAGTATTTTTTTAAAATTGAAGTTTTTCCGCCTTTTGATGGTGCACAAACATTTAATCTAGTTTTTTCCATGTTTATAAGTTCAACATGAAAAAATAAAATTCTTCTTTGGAACCATGATATAAAAATTTACTTTTGATAATTTTTTCATATTATTCTGATAACTTTCATATTTTAATGAATAGTACAAACACGCTATTTTTTAATTAAAAACATCTTTTTTCATCGCAATAATTTATATGGTTAAATAATAATATTGAATGGGGTTAAAGTATAAATAAAATATATTTTTACCATTTAATATAATGTATGTTATTAGCATTAATTTTACATTGAATTCATAGGAAAAACATTTCAATCGTTGGTAATGTTTTAACTTTTAAAAACCTGATTGCTTAACAACAAGAATAATTTTAAATTAATTACTGCAACTTTTGTGTTCTGAATTTTGAAAAATGGATTCCATATTTGGATTCAGTGGGTCCAAATTATGTAAATAGGTTACTTTTATTTTTTGGAGATTATGAATTGTAATTACTGTAATTTTTATTTACTGGATTTAATGGTAAATCAGGTAATTAAAGGTAAATATAAGATTATAAACTAAACCTAACACTTGAAAAAAAATCCTATTTCATGATTAAAAGAGGACCCTTATCACCTAAGGATTGGAATAGATTCATTTCATGGACTTTAGATCATGAAATAATATAATTATTATTAAAACCAAAGAAAGTGTCAACATGTCACTCTCTTAAATATTATAAGTATAATAATTTTAATTTAGTGATAAACTTCATGAATCATATAACAAGAATAGTCTCCAAGAATATAATAAAATTATCTACATCATATGAAATTATTTATAATTTTTAGGGAATAAATAATTATAATTAATTAGGACACAATAGTGATATTGAAATTATTTTATTGATTGAAATATCAAATAAATTATTTTAAAAGTATTAAAATAAATATTATATGAACTAATTAATTTGATCCACCAATTTTCTAGATAAAAATGACATGTTATGAATCTATTAAATATTTTTTTTAGAACATATCTCTTGGATATATTTAAACTCAAATAAATGAATAGTGTTGAAATTGACACTATTGTTAATTTATAGAAATTACATATTATAAAATTGTATAAAAATCACAAAAATATTTAAAAAGTGTAAATTAAAATTTATATGGTAGACAATGTAATAAAGTATAATATTATGGACAATTAACAACATATAATGAATTTTTTATAATGATTTAAAATATAGAATATTATTACCACAAATAAAATTAAATAGATTATATAAGGATAAATCATGTTGATAAAGTTTAAAATAGATTCCCAACATGTATAAATTTATTTAGCTGATGATATTACTACCCTATCTCATCTAAGATTCGGATTTGAGTCATTTTTTGAGGTTATTAAGTGGGTTTGGAATTGATTATAAATTTATATTTCTTATAATTCCAAAGGTGCCCATGTCCTCCCTTTAAAAAGGACACCTCCTCCCTCTCCTCCTCACACCACATTGAGTCGTAAGTCTTGGCCAATCCCTGCCAATTTCTCTTCTCCACTTTCCACGAAACACCCTAGAGGTCCAGGTCAATATCAAAGGCCAATTATAATTCCTAAGAGGATAGTTCAAAGAGGTGTGTCGAAGAAGAAGTAATATCCATTACCAATTCATTCAAATTTATTTCTTATTATACTTCTTCATATATAGTTGTTTCATTACGAAGTAATAACATCAATATAACTAATATACTGATATGTTATTATAAATATGAAGCAACCCAATTTCACCTTCTATACATCATATGGAAAATGAAATCACCGCACGTGCGTACATACAGAATACCGTCCCCACGCCGTGGTGTAATCTATTTTCCACCACCACCATACATGGATGGGTATAATGGTGTAAGGAATAACTATATATGATTAATTTAAAGTGATATTGATTATTAAATAGCTTACATACATTTCAATACAATTCCACGATCATGGGAACGATATCATCGCTCGTACATAAGTACGACCTACCATCTCCACGATGTGATGCGACTCGATCCACATGATCTATATTGAATAATGATTATATAAATGAATTTAATGAGTAAATATAATATATATTACACTAATACCATTCTGAAAATGTGGTATCTATATCCTAAAATGACGAATAATAATTTATTCGACAAAACACACATAAGAACATAAAGAAATAAAAACCCAAATAACAAGTAGCAAAGAAATATTACTAATAAGAATATATGAATTTAACCATATATGAGATCATAAAAATTATTATGATTATGAAATAAGTTAATTACATTATTTAAATCATTATATAGGATGTTCGGACACGTACAAATCATATTAGACCTAAGGTAAGGGAAAATCTCGCAATCTCATTTTTATCCGAGATTGTTAATACTTCAGAATTTACTCAAGAATATTTATCTTCCACATCCATGTTTCCTCAATTTGTAATATTATTTCCATCCTCCTACTATTGTTTAAATCCAATTTTACCAATTTGTGAGTTTTTAGTAAATTATATGAACAAAATCTTTTGTCGTTTTTAGTACGAGGTACTTTTTTACTTTTCTTTACAAAGTACGAGAAAAATGTTTTTTAACTTATACGACATGAGTGAATTTTTATGATTTCCTAGAACAATAGATCCTTGAATCTTCATTTAAAAGTTTTCATGTTTATTTTTAATCAATTACTTTTAGTTTAAAATTTTATGACATGTTACGAAAGGAAAAATGTTTTTGAAGTAGAAAGGATATTTTTCTCAAGAATGGAGTTCAAGTGTTTTATCAAAATTATTTTCCATATAATATAATATTCAGTTATCATTATATCCCTATTTTTACATTGATTTTATTATGTTATGATGGAATTAATTTTATGATGTCCTTTTATCTTATATTGATTATGTTTGGATGGCATGATGTTTAAGAATCCGATTTTTATTACATGGGTTATGCTATAATGTATGATTTAGGAATTTGTGGCACACATAATAATGGTTTCATTATGATATGGGTGGGACATATATCTCCCTCCAAGGAATTTGGTAAATATTTATCTCTCATTAGATAGACATCGCTGGAATGGAATGTTAATCCAGTACATTGATACATGACTGGAACAAGGAGTGAACTCGGTTCAGTAATGGAATATGTCCTCTATGATCGTCATGGAAATGGGTCTTGACTAAAATGAAATTATTTTCTATGATTATGTGTGTATGCCACAAAGTTTCATGTTTTAAGTTATGATTATTTGTTATTACATTTCACCATTATGATTTATCTCATGTTATGATATTATGATCTCTTTTGCAGGTTAAGATATTCAAAATGTTATGTTCTTATGAATATGATATGATTGATATTTCATTTATTTACCCTTACTGAGCATTTGAGCTCACCCATTTTTATGTTTTCTTTTCCACAGGTCTGTATGAAGGGTATTAAGTAGAATATGCCAAAAGGTACTCTAGATATGGTGAAACAAATGGGAGACAACGTAGATGATTTATGAACCAGTGGTTTATGTTTCCCAGTTTCTAAAGACACTATATCTATATGGTCCTTTCATGGGTTTCTTATATGTTGTAATAAGTATTCTTAAATTCTGAATTAATAACAATGTTTCTAAAGTATGGGTTGTTATAATATCATTGGAGGGAGGGGTCGTGAAACTTAGTATAATTTTTTTTTCAGAATTAATGTATTATAGAGTTTATAATTTTTAATCAATCTCAAATAAATTTCTTACGATATAGTTTGTAGTCACATATCATATATTACATAATATTTATTTCTATTCAAAAAACACTAATATTTTCATTGTTTATAAATTCCATAATGTAATGTAATTTTATATTTATAGATATTGAATTTTGTCATTATAATATTAATAGGGCCACTTTTGAGTTTTGATATATGGGATACCAAATAATTTTCAGGGCTTCACCATAGTATATGTAATCATGATCTATTTTATAATTTGATGGGATAAATACTTTTCACACCAAAAATTTAATTATGTATGTTTTTGTTTCATATGGTTATAATTATTTGCAATAAAGGCTTTAATATACCTTATGCATGAGATTCATTTATACTTGTTTATGGATAATTTAATTTTAATTAATGTTATTGAAAAAAATTATTAATTATTAAAAGTGTCATATATTTGAAATTTAATTCAATATTAACTTGTATTAATATACACTATTCAAAAATAATTCATGAAATTAATGTATATATTTATTGAATACTTGAGATAAAATTATGTCATGTAAAAAATTAATTAAAATTATAATTGTTAAATTCCATCCAAAGTAAGCAATCATCAATATATCAATCACTCACCACCACTTCCCTTTCATTGATTATATGCCCATGGTTTATCAAGTTAAATGTGAACAATTAGTAGGTTTTTAATGGGATTACATCTTTACACTAGAGTTATGATTTGTGTTTAAATTATCTTAGAAATAGAAATTTGTAGGTAAATAGAGGAATCACTTTTTGATAATACGAGTAAATTATTTTGGTATGTTGTGGTCCAATAAACTTTACAAGCTTCATATATAACATGATAAATCAGATTTTATCCAAAACTATTATTATGATGAGTGAAATGAAACAAGGTTATCAAATATTAATTTAAATTTACATCGTATACTATTAATAGATATGATTTATATTAAAAGTGATAAGTATTATTAGAATCATATAAAAATCATTATTAAATTCGTGAAAAATATGATACATATCAGTTAAATAATGTATTAAATAAAAAAATAAATCATCCTCAAACATTCAATTGAGATATCTAATAGAAAAATGAATTATAATATAGAAAAAATTTTAAATTCATAAAAAAACATTATTCTATATATTTTAAAAATAAAATTTTTACATATTAGATAATCCCCATCATAAATGACTAATTTTTAATTTTAGTCAACAATTGGATATTTATTTTTATAAGAACAATTTGAAAATAAATATTTGACATCCACAATCATTTTCAGGTACCATAGAGCCTATGTATAAATGAAAATATAAATATATTAAAAAATTTAAATTTTTATTAAATATTAAAAGGATCAATGAATAATTGGAATATAATGAGACTTTTAAGGTTCAATGAGCACCATATAAGTGAAAAAGTAATGAAAAATTTATTTTCAATCTCTAGTAACGTACTAATTAATACGGGGTATGATAATGAATTATCGATCATATAATATTTTTAATGTTTGATCATTTAATCACTTTTCTCCATTAGTTCTCCACCAGAGAGGTCCAACATCTTTTATATCTTCATTTTTCAATACAACATATAATAATCCAGGGGATAGAAACATGTTTTATAGTATCCACCCAATGTATTTTCAATTATTCCATCTCTATATAATAAATCACATACTCACGTGCTTCTAAATCCCTAATATAGTTGATTAAATTACGAAATTATGGAATGAATAAAATGCATGTATTTCATAATGCCATAATATTACATCACATAGACTATAAAATACTATAAATTGATATAAAAGCTCTTACCTTAAACTATTATTTATAATAAAAACATTAAATAAAAAAATCTAGTTAATAAATATCTATAAAGACTCTAGGTTTCTATAACCACATATCTAATACATCTATAATATTCAATAACATAGCAAGATTAATATTCTAATATATACAAATATAATATTGGAATAATGTAATTTTCCATTATTGGGTGAGTAATGTAACTTAGTATGGTGATACTAATTATTAAAAAATCTAAAATAAAACTAAAACAAAGTAGATGTACATAGAAATTACAATATTAGTGGTAATTACCAAGCCCTCCCAAATAAACAAGAAATGAACAAAGTACATGTATAGGTGATCCGACATGAAGGACTCACAATTAATGGTTATAGAATAATATGTGTGAATAAATTAAACCCACCATATCCCATAATACATATACTAATCAAATAAAATTGGTGGGATACCTACACCTCATAGTGGGAATATAAATTATTTACTGTCATATTGGTCCTATAGTTTGTGAAATCCCACATCATCGGTGAGATATACATTATTTGATTATGAATTAACCCTATAAATAATTTAAATATGCACCATATGTTAGGGGAGTACCGTAATAAATTAATTACATAGGGAACTACAATGATCCAAATATTACCAAACACTCATTTCCAACATATAGGACCCATCCCATAATGATTAGGGGGTCATTAAAAATCAGTAAATAAAGATGGTATCTTCATCTTTCTGATGATATTTTAATCAAGGTATTACATAACCCAATATATTCAATAAATATATCTATAATATAATTATCATAAATATTATACTGATATGATTCTTTATTTCTCATAATTTATCATCAACCTCACTCGTGGTCAGCAGTTGAGTGTAAAAATAATAACACAGATGTTATAATCCCCATCCAAACATGGACAATATGAGATGATAACTATAAAATCACTACATAATTATAACAATGTATATGATTCATCTACCGCGATTCATCGCACTAATCATCAAATATACATCACATTTCATTAGATCTACATAACACATAATTAATCATTGAGAATTCAAGAAAAATGCCACAAATGAAAACATACTTATAGAAATAAACTAATATCCATCCTACAGGGAAAAAATCATTTGTAAATTTCAACACCCCAATCATTCCATACATCACTTTAACCCGTATATGTAAATTTGATTCAATATTACTCGAGACCAATCCATAACTATTTTATATTAACATAATTTATATGATAATTCCAACTTTAAAAAATAATTCAGTAATTAATATATTTCATTAGTAGTATATAACACCCTTAAAAGGCTCAAATTCATGCTTAAATTTAACTAATCTATGTCTTCATCATGTCATTATGAGTACTTTGGAATAATATTTCCATAGTCATTCCCCATTTATTCATATTACCAAGGAATGAATTTAATCACATTAATTATTTACATTTCTATCATCCATCATCATTTCATGGAGAATGTAACATTAATCCACACTTAAATATGATAATACTGTGGAATATTATCTCATTCATTTTCAGATTTATCAATGATTTTATTTTGGCATTATTTAATCACATCCCCATATAACAATTTAACAAATTACACCTTCTTCCTTTCAATTTTTTCAATGTTTGAAAAGATATATACATTTATTATACTATATAAATTTATTTAAGTTAACCTTTTAAAAAATATTTATATTATACAACTATTATTATTTGATAATAATAGTATTTCTTATAAAATTAATGATACTTATTAAATCCTATATATTATAGAATTTCAAAATGATAAATAATAATGTTTTGTATCAAATCATAAAATTTAATAATTTACTGAATTAAAATTATAAATATTCATCTTATTTTTAATCTATTCAAATTTTTTTTACTATTATGAAATTATTTTTTTATTGTTTAATTTATAAATTTTACCAACTTATCATGGAATGAAATGATAAAATTAACAATTTCCTCAATATTTAATTTTTAGCTCATCAATGATATTTATATAATTAAATCATTATATCTAAATTTTCAATAATCTATATATTTTTATCAAACCCATAAAATTAAATTTAATTTTCAATATATTTATATTAATATGAAAAATCTCAAATATTCATTAATTTATTTATTTTGAATGTAATATTAATAATGTGATAATTTATTCTCATTAATTATCACTGAATTATTTTATTTATCACCTTATAAATAATTATAATCTATATATTACGGTTATATTTGTAATAATAAAATCACAGAGTCTCACAAATATCAAAATCATTTGTAAAATTATAATAAAAGAATATTTTCATTTATAAAACTACTTTAATTATTTTCAAATTGTTAATTAAATATTATGTTAATTTGGATTATATAAATATACCAAAAAAGTATCATGTATTGATCAATAGGGTATATTGTGTTAGTATGAGTCTAATTGGATTTTTACTCATACTTTTAACAATGCACCATACCCCACACACCATATAATATTTGGATTAATAATGTGCTATCACATGGTAGTTCTAATTCTTCCACCTAAAAAACCATCACCTCTATTATTTTAAGACCATTAAAATTTGTATTAATATAATACTACGATCAATAGATTTATCAAGAAAGAACAATTATTTTAATTGAATTTACTTATAGAATAAAAATAAAATTACATAACAATTAGATAAATGCTCTTTTACTAAATAGATAAATGTGATTTTTCACCAAAAAATTAATTTAATAAATTTATTAAAATTTTATTCGAAGGAATCTATATTCTTTTTTAAATCATCATTTTATTATGAGTATAGAAATAATTATATATTTTTTTTAAATATTTATCTTGTAGTGAATAGTACTTTTTCTGTAAAAGTATCATTACATAATGTATTTTATATGAAACAACATGATTTAAAATTGATATTATTTTAACATAAATATACATGATTATAAATATTAATATTAAGTACGTATGAATTATTATTATACTAGACTTTGGAATAATATTATTTTTTGGTGTAAAAGCCCATTTATCTAATTTCATTTTAGGTAATGTATTTTTATAAATAAATAAATATATATATATATATATTAAATCAAAATTATTGAATACATATCCAATAAAAAAATTTACAATCATTTTATGATTTTAACATATCACGGAGTGGATGTTAATTCAATTTGATGCACAAAATTATTTTTTCTAAAACAAGTATGTTTTGTGTTCAGTATGATTATAAAATTTTATTTTATAGCATAGAAAGAAAAAAAATCTACTAATATGGATTAAATATTATTAGTTAGAAAAATTTATATAAATTAATTGGATCCAATTAATTTATTTGTGACAAAAAAGTAAAACATTACAATTTTTTAGATATTGTTCATATTAAAACTTGTTTTTTGGTGGGGGTGGTTGGTTTAAAATAAGAGATAATGGAAAGAATAACATGAGAATATATATATTTTTTGTTTCATAAATATATATATATAACATATATTATATTATATTATAGATTAAATATATTCCAATTTTTTTTCAAATTCTCATGAATGTGACCTTATATTATTGAAATCATTTATATTATTCCTTGACTGCCCCACCATTCTATAATAAAATTGAAGCTATTATCCTACCTTATTTGAAAGAATTTAAACATTTTATATCATCCATTTCATACAACCTAAAAATTTTATTTTACATACCCTAACCTTACATATTTTGATATTCTCATTAGATCAATTTTATAAGTAATAAACGGTAATCCATAAAAGGTCGTCTGCAAAGGGGAAAATATATTAACTATCATCATTTAATTTTATTTATGAGTTAATAAAATATAAAATAATATTATCCACCATAAAATGATAACTGAAGTGTCATCAATAAACTAGTATGTTACAATGAATATAGAAACCCTATTTTAGGATTTCTCTCCATCAAATGTGATTTGAAAGTATCACCCATGTTTATTTGTCGACAAACACATCTATGTGGTTATATGATTCAATTACCATCATCAATATTACTTTTATACAGATAAAATTTATTTAATTATAATATTTTTTATTTAAGAAATAATAAATCCTCTTAAATGATAATTTGTTATCTACATATTTACGATCCCAACTATTATAAACAATAACAACGCTCCTGTGTTCTTTTAGACAAACACATCCATAAAAGGATGTGATTTATTTTTAAATATTTCACTCTATTTTTGGAAATAAGGATTTATAAAGTGAGTATTTATTATATTTATTATATAATTATTATAAAATATAGATGAATCATTATTTATCATCATTTTTTCCATTAATATTAAAGTGGAATCATCACCGAGGTGTATGTATAGAAAATTATCTTCAAAATGTTAAATAATTGGTTTCACATCAATAAATTATATAATTATTTTAAAAAGTGTATATAATGAAAAAATATGATACTTATTACATGATTAATATTAAATAAATAATTTAACAATATTCAATGTGTACATACAATATCTGGAGGACAAAAATATATATGAAAAATGTAACTATTATAATCCCCAAACTAGTATAATGAAAAACCAATAATAAATATATATTGAAATGTTAAAAGAGGATTATATATGAATATATTTGTGTTTAAATTCTTCATTTAATGATTTATAATAATTATATATTTATTATATATGTTTTACTAGCACATAGAAATCAAGTTTGGTTGAAGGTGTGTGTTATTCATCTCAATATACTTTCATTGGGATATGATTAATTTATTAAATATATTTATGATTATGGTGTCTATATAGTTATAACTTCTCATGTAATATCACATATCCTTCATTATTCATGTTATTTAATTCAGAAACTAAATTTATTTCATAAAATGGGGTTTGAAATGTTACCATAGTCGAAATGTTTAATTAAAAATAGTTATATCTTCTCAGAAATATTTTATAATATACAATGATCTACTATTATATGTTTTATATAATAAAACATATATAAATTTATAATTAATATAACTACTTTGTAATTATATAATGTTTTATTCGATGTAATTTACTTCATATGATATAATACTCAAATGTTTTTAATGTAGTATGGGTTTTGTGTTACTATATAACTTTTATAAGGATATTTTATGTTTAAATTTCAGATAATGATGAAATATGATTTGTCACTTAGAAATTATGTTCCATTTATCTATACATGATTTATTTCATGAAATTAAAAACATTGTTTTTAGATTTATGTCTTCGTGTACTAAAATTTTTTAATGATTATTTTTTCAATGAAAACATACATTATTTTATTAATTGGTCAAGTTGTATTTTCTTTCATAATATTATTTTCATTAAAATATTTTCAATAATGATTTTACTATTACATAATGATTCGATAAATTCATTTTTACTCAAGTTCTTTTTATAAAAATGTTTTAACAATACTTATCTAATTTATTCAAATAAATTTAATTTTTTCTAAAAATTTCAATAGATTCATTATTTGTTTTCTTGGTGACTTAAATTTAATTCTCCTATTATTAAAACTAAATTCATTGATAAATTTATTAAAATATATCATTGATATTTTCAAATGAATCTTTTTGTTAATATATTGAAACAATTTATATTAAAAAAATGATTTCAAAATGTATAGTGTATTTTCCTCTAGAAATATTATTTTGATTTTTTTAATTTAGTTTTTATCAATGATATCATCCATTTTTGTATATTTTGATCCATTATGGGTTCAATCCTATAGAAATTCCCTTATTATTTTTCTAAAAGGTTTTCTAATATGATGATTAGTAATTTTTTAAAACGATTATATTTCCCATGAGTTATGTTATTATTAAAGAATAACGGTTTTCATGATCTTTTCAAGAATATTTAAATAGATTATTCTTATTTGATAAGTGGATACTTTATAAATTTCAAATATGTATAATAGTGTATAATGTATTATTATATAAATGATTTTATAAGAGGTTATCTGAAGCCCAAAAGTGAGTACACTTGATCTTATCCCATTACCAAAACAGGGTCATAGAGGGATATCGCAGTCCTAATATCAGGTAAGTGTATGATAATCCAAATACCCACATGCGATGAATGTATTTGTGGGGTAAACTGAAATAATGTTTATTGGATTAGGATTTTTCCACTCTTCTTATCAAAATATAAATGACATTTTATTGTGTTGATGTTATGATCTCAAGGAGTATAATCTTTGATTCCTCTATGATTTTTGTGTTATGATTTTCTAAAGACTTTTTCAATGGTTTTGATCTAATTAATTTTAGGTATTATTTTAAAATATTAATTTGTTTTTCCCATAACCCCACCTTTATAATATTCCAAGATTTTATAATTGATTAATATTTCCATGGTTTTCCCATAATTAGAATTATATATCATAATTTATTATGTCTACACTTCCCTAGGTTATAAAGATATGTTTTATGTGTGATATATATAATATGATTTGTTGTTATGATGAACATAGTGGGGGAAATATAGATCAATTATGACCCATTTATTGGGTTTTCATGTTTCCAAATACAACAAAATATCTGGTTCTGAATTAGATCATAATTATGTGTAATGAATATGCATAAAATTATTTTTAATGTTTAAATATGTAATATTTGGGACTCATTTTTTGGTATTATATCAACGAGTATTATTTAGAAAAAATGATGAAAATAATATAGTTAAACCCCTTTGATGACTCTGAAGTAAAAGTTAATATCTAAATTTATATTGAGGAAAATATAGTAGTTTACCTAACTAATCTATCAATATCTAGTTACTATAAAGTGAACGAAATAAGAACATTGATTTTTTTAGGGGTAACAACTATAATTCAGATAGATTGTGTATCGAATAAATCTCCATTATCGTGGAATGGGTGGGCCTATTGCTATAAAAATGGATATAATCTCTTGTTGGATCTTGTTTGGATGGTAAAATTTATTATTTTATGAAATCATAATGTATTTGAATAGATAGTTGTAAGGTATTACATAGGTAAAACATTTGTTTTCATTTATTGAAAATTGTATCATGATTTAGATATTGAATAATGGATTTCCTTTGTTATATGATATAACAATATGAATATTGTCTCTCATAATATGTTTTTTTATTTTAGTTTGGGGATTGAACTAGAAGGAACAGTCATACTACAAAATGTGATAAAAACTAAACATATTTTCTTCCTAAAAAACCAAATAAAATGGGGGATGGAATATTAAATATTATGATTATTACAAACCAGATATCATGATTTTTATTAACACCCGAAATATTTCTGACTATCTAAATGAACCAAATAAGAGAAAAATTTAATTTCATGATGAACATGTAATAAAGAACATTTATATTCCTATATATTTTGATTATGACCGAAAACACATAGGAATATGTCTCACATGAACCAGAAGATGTTTTATGTGTTTTAAATAAGGTCATAAATTAGTAATGTATAGATGTAAAACAAAAATATTCATTTAATTAAATGGATGGGAAAATTGGTCACCATAAAGTAACATTAATAGATAAATTCTTTAAATGTGTAATGTATGGTAAATTTTTCATTGAATTTCATATTGGAATGGATTGTGGAGAGGCCAATCATGGTATTATGATGAAATAATTAAAAATAGAGGAAGAAGAGCCTACAAAGAAAATAATAAAGTAATAAATAAATTTAAGTTTATAAATTATGGTAAAATAAAGAAAAATGATTTAATTACGATTGATGAATTATACAAAAATAACAATTAAGGGGAATGATGTAAATTTTTTGTAAGAGTTACATAGAATATGAAATTATTATTGATTTAATTTATTTTCATTAGATAATATTATACTTATCAATGATATTATGTTGTGTATTTTATGTTATACGAATTATGAATCATATATGGATTCTCCTATAGTAGTTTGTCCTTAACTATTTTTTGGAATATGTTGAAGTGCACTGATAATCTAGAAAAATTATTTAATTTTAATTTAAACTTCTTGAAAAATACATTTTTAATGGATAAATAACCTTTAATATCTTCTTGATGTTGATATAATAAAGGATTTTTGGAAAAAAAATTATAAATTATATTGATAATGAATTGTTTTAGTATTATGGGCCTCGAAAGTGATGTTTGATTTGTTGTTTGATTGATTTATGTTATATTTCATACATTTTATATCTATTTCACTTATTTCAATATATTATATATTTTTTAAGGATTAATGATATGGTTAATTTTTTGAAGCACATAAATCAAAATTCAAGATTTATGGTGATACATGTAGTTATCATATTTTTAGTGAATATATAATCAATGTAATCACATGTATGAAAATTGAAATTAAGAGCTATATTATAATTTTTGGGGATTAAATTTATGTTTCTTATGGTAATTTGGTTCTGTTTCTTTTGTTCTTTGGTTTTGAATACTCGATATGCATGATTTGACGTGTTTCTAAATTTATATAATTAGAGAATAAATTAATTAAATAATTGGGCTTTATTTTTAAAATTAATAAGATTGTTATTTCATAAAATTTATTATTCATATTAGTAATCATAGTAAGTAAAAAAATTTATTGGTTTCTATAAATTAATATATATAGGAGGAATGGTGTGTAATCCTCTTTTGGACTTATTATCTATAAAAGATTATATTAGTTCTTTTTGATGGGAAATTTCAAAATCATCAATCACTTATACCCGACATATGGATTTGCGGTCCTTATAATTATTATGATCATATTATACATCACACTCCATTACTAGATATACATTATATTTCTGAATGAATTATCATTACTACACATCAATTCAATATTTATTACATTATAATACATGTAATAAAACCAATAAGATTGAGTAGTCATGTGTCTTTGTGGAATTTGTTAAATTACATAACAACAAGAAATGGGGGACATCAAAATTATTCAAAATATCCTTAAAATTCTAATAATGATTTATTAAACCTCAAACTAATGGGGATAGCTGGGTACATAGATAATAAAGTGGGAAGTTTGAACACCTTGTTAGGGAATAATGAATGCATAACATGCAGACTTATTTACATATTATATAACATGTCATTCACACGTATAGAAATGTGGTGAGAATTATCAATATGAATAGTTAAGAAATACATATCATGATAACATTTAATAGAACAAGGGAATGTGGGAAAAACATTTAATATGTCATCATAATCAAATGTTAAGGATAAATGTAATGAAGTGGAAAAACATCGTAGGATAACTTTCCATGCACTATAAGTGGAATATAATGGGAGTAAAACAATAACGAATGAATTTTTTCACAATCATGGATCACCCATCATTATCATATAGTGTAAATTCATAATGGTGACACATATTACATATAACATAATAACATATTTCATCCCATTTAATTTCTTGATTATTTATTATTGGATACATTTATGGAATTTCAATATAAAATAATTTTTTGAGAATATTGTTGAATACCATTTACTGGAATGGGGAACAATTAAGCAGCTCACAAATGTTTGGCATGGAAAATCACAATGACATTTTGGATGCATAATGACAATATATGATGATTCATAAAATAGTTAAATGATATAGAAATGGTTCTATCTTCAGAAGTAATTAAAATCTTAGTTTTAGTGATATGTAATAACCTAATCCAATGTGAAAATATTGGAATTAATAGGAATAATACTAGGAGGGTTTTTGAATAAAAAATGGCATTGAATAAACATTTTTAAATTTTAATAGAATAATTTCAACATATAATGATTCATAAATTTGTTTTATGTTAGTGAAAGGGGTTTCCCATAATTTTAAAATTAAATATATAGTAATATTGATGGGTAATATAATAGTAATGTTATTAATAATATGTGGAATAGTAAAAGTAAGGCATGAATAGAAAAATATGCTTAAATAAAGAAGAGATGGAGAAGATAACTTACATAGACATGATGATTAAAAAATCATGGTAGAAGATTATTGAGAGCATGGGGATGAGTGGAAGGACTCTAGAAAGGGTATGGTAGACTGAGGATGTTATACATAAATTTTTAGATAACTGTAATTGGATTATTGTGGGATTGATAATAGAAAAGATAGGGGAGATCTTTATTATATCCCAAACATAGTTTTTGGAAACTATAACATAATGTTATAAAATCTAAAAACCTTCCAACATTTATTGTGAATTTTTCATACAAATTAGAGTGTAAATAATTAATTTAGATGGATAGGGTCTTTAATCATTTTAATATTAACCTTTGTTATATGAAAGTGTGTCATGTTTAGGATGTAGTGAATTTAAATCCATAAAATTAAATATAGATATTGTCGGACTCATAAATCCTTTATAAAATTAAATTAATACCCTCAAAAACCTTACTATGAAAGTGGAAACATATATTTGGTCACAAATAACCTTTATATAATTTATTTAGTAACTTTAGTGTAATTTATATTTCTTTATACACCATATATATTAATACCATATGTAATTTTTTCTTGAAAATTTAGTTGTACTAGAAAAATTATTAAAAAAATCACTATTGGGTAATGAAGTTCCCAAATCAGTGTGAATCCCTGAGAGGGGTAGGGGTGACTAAGTGAACAATTTAAATATTTTTACTAATTGATTTTCTTAAATTAATCCTCTATAGATGGTTAAAGGCTTGATCCACTCTTATTGTGTCTCTCACCCTTACATCGAATGATGCTGTAATTGTAATGCCACTAAACCCCACGATTTACAAGGTTCGATTTAGAGACCCACACTTTATGTCTTGGTTATTATCACCAACACAAATTGTCCACTATAATCTTAATATAAATTACAATGTTCAACACAGAGACCTATTTTATCTCTCCTAAGACCTAAAGTAGAATATTTATACTAATTCCCATAGAGTTACCAGAGTTCCACTAGCCTTATCTAGAGTATCACAAAAGTCTTTTTCTCCTCCTTGAATCACATAGGGTTCTTTGGGATTGTGATTAAAATGGTAATCTACCTTATTTTATTTTCATTGATTCATTATGGATGCTCTTATACTATTCCAAAACAGTACTTGTAAATCAAACATGCATGTGATTCTCTTTACGAATTTTCAACAGCCATTGGTGAGGTCTGTTTTCTATGCTCAATAACTATAATCAGTATTCTGATCAGTCCTTAGTGTAGAAATGATCTAGAAATTTATTCCGTTTATGATGAAGAACTAGACACATTTGTATGTGTTCCAGTGGTGCAGACAACTTCTTCGTTAATATTTATATTCAAGAGTGATCATGCACAATATTAGCATTGTCTGCCTTCTTGGATTCTCAATCACTGTAAATTCAGATATAAAATCTTCTTGAAATTCATTCTGGATTTAGCCTTATTTCACATTCACTACATGCATGAATTTCAAGTCCTTCAATACAAATTAACTTTGGTTTCTACAGGACTTCTCACATGTGCATGTGATTTGGAATGATTACATGCATGAATATTATATTTCTGGTAAACCCCAACACACACAATTCACATAAATTAATATTATCAAATTCAATGTGTGTGGGTCATGTATTTGTACCAGTTCTGCCAAAAAAATTCTTTCCCCCTTATGTGTGTATGGATATTCATGAATTCATGCTCTCTTTCCTTGTTTCTCGCACTCACATTATCCTCTTATTTTCATCACTTAATATCACACACACAATATTTTCTTTGGTTCTTTGGAAACACACAATTATTATCTAGTTTAGGTTCAATAAAATTGTGCGTTTCATCATCCCAGAATGGGTAGATTGTTTTGTGTGTGTTCATTTTCATACACAAATGGTTTTATTCCACAGTTTCACTTTGTTCTAGTTAACATGAATAGATAGAGTCTTTTTTACATTAACTTCCTATTTTTTCACGTATGAGTGAATGTGATCATGAATTTCATCTTCCTTCGTCGGTTTTATTCATCACAAAATGACACAAAGGCCTCAGGAATCCTCATATAAAGCATATGAGTGCATCCCAACACATACTGCTCTTATCTTTCAATCACCTTCATTTTATTCAAGATGATAAATGGATCATATTCTTTTTTCTGGTAAAGGGTGATGGAGGATATCCTTCATAGAACCAATATTGATTCTTGGTTTTCTCTTTGTAGATGTATAACAAGGGTGTGTGTGAACTAGTTGTTTACCCACGATATCTTTTTTATCAAATAATGGAAAGGGTTTGAGAAAAATATCATGTTTTTTATTATGTTTTCATAGAGAGGGTAGTTTCTTTCACTAACTAAGGTGGTTCATGGTTCTCCTTCATGCAAGGGATACACCGAAAATTTTATTAATGAGACAATTTGAGAGTGTTTATTATGTATTCATGGTCAGTGGGATCTATCTTCTCTTTCCTGTAGCAAGGATCTACTGACACCTCTACTCCTCCTTCATAAATCATGAATGGAGATGATATATTTTTCAGAAACACGTACCTCTCAGGTATGGGATTTGTAGGAACTTTCCTCTTCATATTATCCTTCGTTTATTGGTGAGGTTGACTCCTGCTTCCACATTCAAAATCCTTTAGATATGTCATGGGTTTAACAATTTTAATGAAAAAGATACATGCATTTTGATATATTCTAATGTTGGATAATTTTTACACAATGTCTCCCAATTTTTTCCCATTCAATGCAGGTCCTTATTTTTCATTGAGTATAATCATCACATGCATGTGAAGAAGAATGCATGAAAAGAATCTTCCCAAAAGCATAGAGAATATTTACATGGCCTCTAAACTCTGTTTTCTTCAGCCACATAAGACCTCCACTATTTCAATGAATGCATGAAAACATAGTTACAGTCATGTAATAGTTTTGTACGAATGAATCTCGTGCAGTAGTTTCGAGATTCAACAGTTATCAAAGACATTATCATAGAGAATTCAAAGATTTTGCACCAAGATGATTCATAGGGATGATCTGAGGTTGATGATGAAGATGGAGAGGTTCGAAGATCATTGGATCAACCCAGATCTACCATAGACAGTGGTGATTAGATTGCAGGATGTAGGATGAATCATGTGGATATGAACTACTATGATTTCAGATGAATGGTTCGAATGGCATCTGGGTTTCAAAAATCCATCCCACATCGAAAATGGAATGAGAGATCCTCGTAGTTTATGTATCAAGTGGCGAAAACCTTCGCGCTTAATTCCCCATCTCCCCTCATGTTACCACCTTGTACCGTGTTAACCCTGCGGGGATTCTCTGTGCCTAGCCTATTCTCCTCTAGAATGCTCCTAGTGCCCACTATGCACCCTTTCCACACAGGTTGATCACCGTGTGTGATCCTGAGGTCTTATAGAAGACCCACACTCCTTATTCATATTGCAATTATATTGAGGATTCCCTCAAGCACTGTTGACCCTCAAGTCTCGCATATTGTTGAGGTTGAGGTCCTCATTAGAACTTCTTGGTTGGCCTATATTTTTTAAGGTAGGGTCTACATGGTTAAAAAACTTGTGTACAAGAGTTCATGGACACCATATTCCTACAAATACCAAGCATTGGAAGTGCACATAGTAAATTCCAATCTAATCCCATTAATTCTTCATTTCTCATTCATTATCTTGAAACATCATTCTTTCATTCATTTTAGATCATGAATCCCTAATATCATCAATACATTCCCTTAATAAAATCATGAATGATGCATGGATGACTTATTTATTCTCCATGCATTAAATTATAATTCATTTCCTTCATGTTGTGTGGGTTGTGTTCTCTATTAATACATATCTTGGACTTTGAGGATTAGCTCAAACAATCTTCTAGTATTGTGGACCAACTTCATCCATTTAGAAGCTATTGGATGGATCTTATAAGGTCATCATAAAATTATGTATTGCAATTAATTCATCAAATGTTGTATCATTGTGTATTCCAGTGACACATGTATTGGAATGTAGGACTAGATTATGAAATGTCTAATTTGTGATAATATATACAATTTCCCAGTCATGGTATCCAATGATAAGAATCCATATCAATTATATAGGTTTCATTATATTTGTAACAACATCATCACATTGATACCCATAATATATTCTCATCACATTTATAACCATATCCAACAAACAACTATTAACAGTACTTTTCAACAATATCACATTGATTATTCAAAATATGGCACCTTATTGATAACAAATGCAACATTATGCTCAAAAATCCCTACCGTTGTATTTTATTGTCAATACCACAAAATCAACATTTGTATGAGTCATATGTGGGTCAATATTTTCCCCCCATTATTGTAAATGAAATATAATGATTTAGTGGGGTCTATTCAAAAATAGTTTTTACTCCCTTTAAAGAACATCTTCTTTAACATTTCGGAGAGGGAGATGATGTCACATTATTCACATAGCAACGAGAATTTAGTTAATAAACTATATGACTACATAGTATAATTCTGTGTTGAAATAAAGGGAGATATGACCAATATTTTCAATACTGTCTATAAACAACCATACATGTGATATCATGCTCAAAATGAATCAAATATTAACCAAGGGGTTTGGTATATTCAGATTTAGTAGTAAAAAGATAAATCCTATAAATTCTTCACAAAAATATTATAATGTTCAAGTGAGTAGATAATTATCTTCCTTTCATCCCATCATTTCATCAAAAAAGTAATCCCTCTTAATTTTCATGGCATAAAATTAAGAACAAAGGATGAAAGTGTTATTGGAATACCTCATTATTCAGCTTCTAGAGATGATATGAATTTCAATATTTTTCATTACACAATACTTGATTTCCATTCCTTCATAGTTTCTCCCCCTGAAGTGGTGAAATCCTTATAATTCTTCATTGTGTAAATTATTATCACATATTCATTAAGATATTCATGTTGACAAACATCCATTTCAGAATTCTACAAGTAATTATGAAATTATGAATAATTAGTCTAACTTGTTTTTAATCACTTTGATCTTCCTATTATCACATTGAGAATGAAATTCACCTTCAATTCCCTTCAATGTATGTACATGTATACAAAAAACTATAAGGGAATAAGATGAGCCACATATAGTGTTTTTAATGGGAGAAACATGGATGAGAATTTTATCTCAACCTAATAACAATTTTAATTGTAGCTATACTATGTATGGTACAATTCATACTGGTGGAACATCTCCATTTGACATTCATATCATTTATTGTTATCACAGACCCTTTTCTTCCATTCACCTCCAACTTCTGTGGATTATTTTTCCTCAGATCTGCTAGTAGTTAAGTAGCTTCCACTGCTACATGTTTTTTCAATTTTTAACATCTCCATTTGTCATCGTATGACATTTATACATTTTTTTATGATGTCTAGGCTTCTTTCACCTTCTACACAGTAGTTGTGAGACACATGGGTTGTCATGTGCTGATAACCACTCATGAAATGCTAATTTTCATTTATGTGGAACAATCTTTTTTCCCATTACCTTAGCATTAGTTAGAAATATATTTTCATATCATTGTACTTCTTGAGAAATTTTATATTTATTAGACTAGATAGCTAAAAAATCTTTATCAATGTTTTATGATTTGGAGATTCCACACGGATTCTTCAGTGTTATCTTATAACCATTCTTAGGAAACTTATTATCTTCTGGAATTTCTTCATCGAATCCCATATTTATTTGGATTGATTCTCCATTTAGATTTATCTTGATTCCATTCGCATTCATGGTATGTTTATAATGATCCATTATAGGAATTCTCTTTCAACAATAGAATCATTTATTATTGGTATTAATTTTGGATCTAGCACCCTTAAACTTAATAGTTTTAGAATCCACAGACTTCTTAAAATTACTTCTTGAAATCGTCCTGGGAGAATTTTTTTCCCCATTATTTTTATTACATCACATGGATGATTCTATTTTAATATACAACATCTATGATCTTATATTATTATCATCTTGGGATACTAGTTGAGATGAACATGTACCAACCTTGTGACCACATCCATTACATACATCACATATATTATCAATTATTCAGAATCTGTTTATAGTGTACAAAGGTGTTTGGATCAATGGATGTTTTTTCAATTTCTATCTCTTTCTACCCGTTGATTTGGGAATCCTTTTTGATTTATCATTTAGAGTATTGTACCAACATTATAATGAAGAATTCCCATACTTGATACAACACGAATATTGACCCACAAATCATGACATCAGGATATATTCTGCTTGATATTTTTCTGTATCCTTCTTGATATGGTGTGCTATATAAGGGGATCTATATTAAAACATATTCTTCATATCAACCCTAGATATGGTGGTAGATCATTTATCACGTTTCCCCATAAAATATGTTTTATAATTCTTCCTCTAAACTGATATTTTTGTGGAAACACTTTTAGATCATGAGTACAAGATGGTTTGGATGGTACATTTTCCAAATAAGAGGTTTCCATTGGATTGAAGGATGATTTAATAATCCTTTTGGAATCATTCTCCTCCATGAAAACATGAGTGTCAACATATCTTCATCCAGCTGGGTGGGATGTTTTTGTTTGTGGGGTTTTTTGATTTTTCAATATCAACTCCAGTTCAAAGCATTTCCTATTGACAGAGTTCTTCACATCCTCAGGAAATCTCAATTTCCTTTCCCAATTATCCATTAGAATTATCATTTGATCTTATTCATTATTATGAATTCTTTCAATGAAATTTCTAGATCATTTATCATGTTATCCTTTTCTTCTAGTTGATCAACATTGAAAACCATACAAACTTGGTTAAAATTTTCAAATGTATGGTATGCTTCTACAATCAAAATCTCAATGAATTCCTTCTCACAAATACTTATTAAAATTATTAAGTAACATTATAGATTTTTTTTAAAGGGAAATTGTTTCTATCTTTTCATTATCAGTTTTTTAGAGTGTTAGATATGCCAACCCTTTAAGAAAATGCTTCTTCCATTGCATTATCATCTTCTTCCAGCTATAATTTTTCATCTAGAAAAGCACTACTAGTGGAATCCCAGGTAAATTAAGAATATGAAATTTTCATGTTTATTAATATTATTTATTTAAATGATAAATTTAATTAAAAATGGAGTCTATGTTCGATAGAGTACCTGATACACAACAACGGGTTTCATTGAAATATTACACCGCACACAACGTTGGGTCATACTGAAAAATAATAAAATAATAATATTTTAAATAGTAGTTAACACATTGTTGTTATATTGGTAGGAATGTACATAACAAACGAAAATATGAATATAAATATTTTAAAAATTTATTTACATTTATAAAATAAATTTTAGAGGATTCAAATAAGAAAAAATCCGATTTTAATAATAAATACTGTAATATTCATTGAAAGGTTGATTTGCTGCCTTTTGATGGAGAAGACTCATTAAATATAGTTTTTCTATCTTTTATTTTTTCTATTTTAAAAAATAAAATTATACATTATAATGAGGGAATAAAAATTTACTTTGGGTAAATTTTAGATATTTTTATAAAAAAATCATTTTTTATTGAATAGTGAAAAATACTATATTTTAATTCAAAACTTCCTTTTAATCAAATTTATTTATAGTGATAGATTATCTTTTTAATATGTCTTAATGTGTAATTAGAATAGTATTTACAACTTAATCCAATTTTGGTCATTGTATGTAAATTTAAATTGAAATTGGACATAAACAAGTGTCAATCTTTTGATAGTTATTATTTCTTAAAAACACGATTTTTGTTTTGACCGTGGGAATTAATTTTAAATTAATTTATTCCACTTTTGTGTTTGGAATATGGAAATTTGGATTCCATATTTGGAATCATTTGGTCCAAATTTTTAAAATATGTAACTATTATTCATAGACATTATGAATATTTACTTCAGTTAAAAAATTTATATACCATTGTTAAAGGGTAAATCTGGTAAATAAGGGTAAACAAATATTAGTATAATAATATTAAATTACCCTAACATGTTTCCTAATACTATTTTATGATATATTTCTGAACATGGAATACTTTGTGTCTATTTTGGGATTACATGGAGTCACGTGGGAGTGATAATGACACTTTAAATTAATTAATTTAAAGTAAAGGAAAAAAATGAAAAAAACATATATCTTTTAGTATATAAATTATTACATGTGGTAATATATGTTTTCTCTTAGAATAAAAATATAAATTTAAAATCTAAAAAGATCTTCTAAATCATGGTATTTTTCTATAATTTTTATATATCAAATATATAAAAATATTAATGACACAATAATGATGTCATGTTTACCTCATTAATGAATGACTTAAATATATAAGATTATAAATATTAAATAATATCCATATCATATCCAATTACAATTGGATGATTTTATTTCGAACATGTTTCATCTTATCTTCATCTTGTATTATTTGTGGACCTTTAGAAACCGAAAATCATTATATAATAAAATTATATTTTCAAGTATTCCTAAAGAGTCCCTCCCCCCCTTATAGAAATCTCTAACGTCTAACTCATTCCACACACTTATCAATCCATTTAACACATCCATACTCTTCTTAATTAAGATATCTACTTCTATCCCCACCTCATAGAAGCCTTTACAATGGAAGAAGGAAACTCAATTATACCTTTTGGTTCAAACCAAAGAGAGATATCTAATTTAAAGGCAACATCTTCTCTTTTTTTATTTTGTTTTATATTCATTATCCAACCCCATACACTATTTTTATTACTTTATTTTATAGAAACACCATTATCCTCATTATACTAGAATTTTTTATGAGAAGGATTCGAACTACACTTACACACACCTCCATCTAATGGGTAAAGAACATATTGTTTTTGGGGACGACGAACAACTGCCCCACGAAATAATGATTGTTCAATATTCTTCTAACCCCTCTTATTATGGCCATTAAGATGGCACTGTATTTATATGTGATATATATTATATTTATATTGTTTCTATGAATATTTATTTTTCATTTAAATAACTCCATTATTGATTTTCATAGTGGGTAAATACAATAATTTCATTTGAGGAAGTGCAGACTACTTCCCCCTCAAAGTGATATGACTCTTTCATACCATGAATTGAATGTAAAAAGGATGGAGTTAATGAAATTATATATGATATTATACTTTAATTATAATACACATATTTATCATTATGTTTTCATTCCATGAAATACAAAACAGAAATTAAAGTAGCATTAATGTGTACGTACTGATTAGCATCTCCATGAACGGTGAATTTAATTTCATACATACAAATGATATGTAATATTATGTATAAATATATATACAGGATATATATATATGATATATATGATATCTAATCATAAATATCATTCCTGGGATAATGGAATTTTGACTACAAAGAGAATTTATAATTATAACAATTCTTCATTAAGCCATGTTTTGAACATCAAAAAAATGTCTGATATGAACTCAAATAATTATATATATGTTATAGAAAGATATTAATTGATATAAAAGGAATAATAAAATTAAAAAAATTTCATAACCATATAGAAAATATCTTTATTTTATTATTCTCGATATTGAAGAATAATCAAGTCAAGTCGAACATGAGGTAAGGGACTTCATCTCAATCTCCATTCATTGCAGAATATTTGGTTTTATACATGACATTATTTTATAAAGTGTATAAAAACATTTTAATTATAATTTCATTGAAAATTAATCTTTTTGTACAAGACATATTACTAAATGAAAAAATGAATGTTTCATTTTATTATAAGTGGTGACAATGACCTTTTCCGCTGCCGCAAGTCTTATTTTACCTTTGTCTCCCCTAACATGAAGTAATGTTTTTAAAATGAAAATAAATACCACATACGAATTTAGGAATTTTGTAATTGAAATTGGTTTTGAAAATTTATTTTTTATGACAATATATTTCAATGATATATTGTGATTGAAATGTGGAAATTTAATATTTCTTTTATATTTGTTTTATGTGTTTTGAATATGATATGGTTCATGGGCATTGTTACATATATGGGTGGTTATATGATAATCCTAGGGTGAGTGAGCCTGATATAGCTCTCCAATGCATTGAGTAACATGATAGAGGTAAATGGGAATGTTTCTCTTAAATGATTTAGGTAATATACTGTGATGAGTATTCCAAATGTGACTCCCTATGTAGCATTGATATCTAAAATGTATGTATGATATAGATTCCACATGATACATTTATGATTTTGGATTTCTAGGTGTTATTATTAAATATTATGATATCATGTGGAAGGAGCTTATTCTTAGTATATATTTATGTTCTAATGTTATATTTCATTATATTATAACCCTTGCTAATATTTTTATGCTCATACTAGGTTTTGAAATGTTTTTCTTAGGGAAAAATAATGAATAGGGTCATGGATGTGTTCATTGAAAAGTCATGTCATCTAAAACATGAAACTATAGATGACTCTATTTTTCAAGATTTTTTTATTAAAAAAATAGAAACAAAATATAATTATCTACCTTTTAAATTTTTAAATGTAATGTAATTGTAAGGGAATAATTATCTAAAACCCTAAACCTGTAAATATCCTCATCATGAATTATTCATTAAATTCTAGATTATGTATTTTTAAGGCCATGTCTTTATAGTCAGTATTAGAGGTCGGTTTTGACAAAATTAGGAGTTCAGATATTGTTAAATTAATATCCATAAATTATTTTCTGTTTAGGTTATGATTGAAATGATATGGAATTTTCATATTACTATGTTGTATCATCTATGATATTTCTGTGTTCGAAATGGTTTTCCATAGATAAAACAATGCAACAATAAAGGGATGACAGTATAAGGATGGAAACCTTCCAAATTGGTAACCTGATATGGTCAGAATTAGAAACAAAATTATTTTTGTAGTGATGGACTAGTTGAATCATGCTATAAAGGGGTTGGAATCCATACACGAGATCATCCAGACCAACCACAAGGTAAAATTTTAGTAGTGGAGAATTTCATGAGGTAGAATCCCCATCATTTAGAGGATCATCTGAACGTGTGGTAGAAGAAAGGTGGTTTAAAGTAACGGAGATTATTTTTGATTTCCTAGGATGTTCAAAACATCAAAATGTTAGTCTAGTTGTTTAATATTTTTATGGGGTAGCTAATAAGTGGTGGTCGATGGTGAAAAATATCCATGATAGTGAGAAGATAAATGCTCTTGATTGGGATGAATTCAATGGTATGTTTCTTGAAAAATATTTTTTTTAAGGTGGATCATCTTGGGATGGAAAGAAAATTCCTATAATTGATGTAGTAGGATGACTCAGTGGTTTATTATGAAGAAAAATTCACTCGTCTGGCAAGGTATTCTCTAAATTTATACAAGATCATTATAGTACAATCAACCATTTTTACTCAGGAATAAAGATAATGTTTTGAAGGGATTTATCTTCTAGTTATTTCAAAAGTTATGAAAAACTTTTTTGATGTGAGGAGAAGGTAGAAATGGAGGTTTACAAAGATCATGTCTTCTTTGAAAAACAAATGAATAGGAGGTCGAGGTGGCAGATGAAATGCAAGAACTCATAAAAAACGTCTGATGCTAAGAAACATAAGATTAAAATTTGTGAAATTTGTGGTAAAAAGCAGGATGGGGAATGTATTTTGAATTTTGGTATGTTCTACAGATGTGGTATAATGGGAAATAATGCTCATAATTTAACAAAAAAAGATCAAGGTAATAGTAAGATAAAATATGATTTACAGTTAGAAAAATGTATTAACTGAAATGAAATGATTCATTATGAAAATTAGTTCCCAATGAAGAACTGAACAGAGGGAATGAAACCAGAATACAAGAATAAAGGGGTTGTGAAATCCTTTTCAACTACATCAGCAAATGTTGGACTATCAAATGATGTATTATCAGGTACATTGTTTGTTTGTTCAGATTATTCAACCTTGTTTCTTGATTCAGGGTCTACACACTCATTCTTTTAAAAGAATATTTCTATTAAAATTGGAATTCCATTTCCTGATATGAATCCTGAAATTATGGTAAAAACAATATGTGGAAAAGTTGAGACAAAAATAAAACATAAGAACCTTTATAATATTTTGTCCTGAAAGAATCAACCATGAAACCATATTGTTTTGCCTCTAATAGAGTTTGATGTTATTTTGGGTATGGATTAGCTTTCTGTATATCATGCTATGATTGAATGCAGAGATAAATTGGTTTCATTTCATAAAGATTATCAGTTTGTGTACGAGAATGAACCCTTAAATTTGATAACATATCAGGAACCAAAAAGTAGTAAAACATGGAAATGAATGTTAACTTCAAAACATTATTGAAAACAAAGGAACTATTTAGATTAATGATGTTCTAGTGGTAATTAAGTACCATGATGTTTTTTCGTATGAGTTTACTGGTATTATATCATATCAAGAAGTTGAATTACTATTGACTTAGTTCATGATGCAATGCCAATTTCAAAACCCCATTATCAAATTGCACAAATTGAAATTTTAGTTTTAAAGAAGAAATTTCAAGAGTTATTAGATAATGGTTTCATTCACCCAAGCACATCATCATGGGGTGATCTTTTCACGATTGTTAAAAATAATGATGGTTCAATGATACTTTCCATTGATTGTAGAGTATTGAATAATATCATTGTTAAGAACAAGAATCATTTTCCTTATATCGACGATTAGTTTGATCAGCTCAAGGGAGCTCAGTATTTTTCGAAGATTGACTAGAGGTCAGGGTACAATCAATTGAATGTAGAGAAAGAAAATATTCTGAAGACCTCATTTTGTCCTAGATATGGCCATTATGAATTTTTTGTTATAACTTTTTGGGATAACCAATGCACTTGTTGTATTCATGGATCTTATGAATATAATTTTCTATCGGCTCCTCGATAATTTTGTGGTTGGGTTCGTTGATGATATTTTGGTTTATTATAAATTTAAAGAGAAGAATGAAAATGATTTAAGGGTTATATTTCAAATTTTCAAATAAATTAAACTATATATGAAATTGAGAATGTGTGAGATTTGGTTACAACAAATTTCACTCCTTGGATACATTATTTCAAAAAATGTTATAACTATTGATTAGGATAAAAAAAATATTGTTGAAGAATTTCCAAGACCCTCAAATATAACCAAGATTCTTATTTTTCTTGGTTTGGAAGGTTATTACGTGTGGTTTGTTGATAATTTTTCATGGTTAACAATCCCAATGACTAAGTTAACTCGAAAAGGTGTCTTATTCATTTGGAGAAAAGAATTTGATGATTGTTTTCTGGAAATGAAAAGATGATTGGTGAATGCTCCTATTTTGGAGAAGCCTTCCAAAAAATGGTGAGTTTGTTATCTATTGTAAAGCATAGTTGAATAGATATGGTTGTGTCCTAATACAGAATGATCTATAAATTGATTATGCTTTATGTCAGTTGAATCCTCTTGAGTTAAATTACCCTACAAATGATTTGGAATTATCTTTTTCTATTTTCAGTTTAAAAATTTGGTGACATCATCTGTATAAAGTAAAATGTGAAATATATGCTGACCAAAAAAAATTCTTTATATATTCACTCAGAATTAATTGAACATGAGACAGAGGAGCCTGTTGGAATTAATAAAGGATTATGATTCCACAATTCATTACCATCCAAAAATTTCAAATAAAGTGGTTGATTCTTTCAGTCGAAAAAATAATATAACATTAACCTTGTAAGATTTGGTACAAGATCATTTGTATTTTGATTTGATAGACATTGGTATAGAAGGTGTTAGTGCAAGAAATTACTCTATTTTGTTTAAAGGGTTGGTTAAATCATCTCTATCAGAAATAATTAAGAAATCATAGAAGGAATTTAGTGAGTTGTAGAAAACTATTGATTTTGTACATAACGACAAGTTGGTGGACATTAACATTGATAATGATTGTTTTTTGAGGTTTGGAAAGAAATTATGCATGCCATGTGATTCAAAGTTTAAGAATGAGTTGTTATTTGAAGCTCAATGTTCTCCATTTCTAGTTCATCCTGGAAGTACTAAGATGCATAGTGATGTTTGGAAGTATTACTGGTGGGATGGAATTAAAAGGCAAATTGTTGATTTAACATTGAAGTGTTTGACTTTTCAATAGTATAAAGAAGTGAGCCAGATAGAAAAAGGGATTATTTATTCTTTACAGGTTCTAGAGTGGAAATGGGAAAATATATCCATGGACTTCGTTTTGTGATTACGAAAGACATATCGAGGTAATAATGCAATCTAGGTTATTGTGGATTGACTGGCTAAATCTATTCATTTCCTTCCAGTTCAAGATACTTTTTCTCTAAATCCACATTCAGTTGTAAATTCAAGAGATAGTCAGGTATTATGGTGTTCAACTCTCCATTGTATCTGGACAAGATACCATGTTAAATTCTAGCTATTGGAAAGGCCTTCCGAAGTCATTAGATATAGAATTATGTTTTAGTACTGATTTTTTTCTTTAATCAGATAGGCAGTCTGAACGAACAATTCAGACAATGGAAAATATGTTACATGGTTTCTAGATGGATTACATGGGAATTTAGGTCCAACATATTTTTATGGTTGAATTTTTTTATAATTATAATTTTCATTCCAATATATAGAAGGCTCTATTTGAGGCACTATATGGGAAGCAATGTCGAACTACAACTTTTTGGTATCAAGTAGGTGAATGGAAACTGATGGGAACATAATTGTTATAATAAATTCAAGAAATAGTTCTGTTTATTTAGAAGCACATGACAACATATCAGGGCATGACGAAAAGTTATATGGATAACCAGAAAAAGTATCCTTCTATTGAGGTAGGTGATCCTGTCTTATTCAAAGTATCTCCATGGAAAAGTGTGATGTGTTTTCGTAAGAATGAAAAGTTGAGTCTGATGTTCAATGGAACTTATGAAATACTAGAGAAATATGGATCAGTTGCACACATAGTGTCTTTAATTCCATGTTTATACCAAGTACACAATGTTTATGTTTCAATGTTGAGAAAGTATATGATAGATTCATCTCATGTTTTGAGCCTAGATGTAGTTCAGTTGTAAGAGAATCTCCCATACGAGGAAAAACCAGTCCAGATTCATGATCGAATAGAAAAAGTGTTTCCAAATAATGTAGTTAATCAGGTAATGGTTTTGTGGAGTAACCATAAGAATTAAGAGGAAACATGGGAATCTGAAAAGGCTATGAGGTATTAATACCCTCATATATTTAATATGTGAATAAAATAGCAAGGATGCAATTCCAAGAAGGGTGGAAGGATGTAACATCACATGTTAATACATAATATGATATTTTCATATTTATTACTATTTTTGATTTAAATATTAATTTTATTTTAATAGGTACACTATGTTTGATAGCATATCTGTTATAGAACAACGGGTTTCTTTGAAATCGTTAATTGTAGACAACATTGGGTCATACTAAAAGATAATAATATAATATTAATTTTAATGGTAGTTAATACCTATCCATTTTATTAGCGTGAATCAACATAACTAACTAAAATATTAATATAAATGTTTGTTAAATGTTTTTCCATTTATCCAATAAAATTCATAGGATTAATATAAGAAAGAATCCGATTTGTAGCATAAATATTCTAATATTCATTAAAATGTCGATTTTTCGGTTTTGATGGATAACCCTCTTTAAATGTAGATATGGTAAATTTTATATGTTCTATTTGAAAAAATAGAATTATTATATAGAATCATGACATAATAATTTACTTTGGGTAATGTTTCTGTATTTTTCGAATAAAAATCATTTTTAGTGAATAGTGAAAAATACTGTATTTTAATTCAAAATATTCTTATAATATAATTTATTTATAAATCTAGATTATTGTTTTAATTTTTTTAAAGTGATATAAGAATATGTTTTTATGTTTTTATTCACTTTTTTTAATTATAAGGAATTTCAATTTGAAATTGGACATAAACAAGTGTTAATCTTTTGATAATTATTATTTCATAAAAACATGATTTCTGTTTTTACAACTGGAATTAATTTTAAATTAATTTCTGCCACTTATTTGATTTGAATTTGAAAAATGGGATTTTATATTTGGAATCAGGAGGTCCAAATTGTGTATATATTTAAAATTTAATTTTAGATATTTTGAATATTTATTTCAGTAAAACATTTTATTTACCATGGTTAAAGGATGATTTTTGTAAATAAGGGTAAAAAAATATTATTATAATAATATTAAATTACCCTATAACATTTCCTAATCCTATTGGTTGATTCATTTATGATAGTGGACATCCATGGGCCGATTTTGGGACACCATGAGCCACTTGGTAGTGATAATGACACTTTATATTAATTAATTTAAGGTAAAGACAAAAATGACAGAGACATATATCTTATATTAAGTCAATTATTACAAGAGGTTATATAAGTCATCTCTTTGAAAATAAATATTCATTTAATATATAAAATGACTTTCTACATCATTATATTTGTTATAATTTTTTGACATCAAATAATTAAAAATATTTATAACACAATAATTATGTAGTGTTTACCTCATTAAAGAATTATATAAATAAATAAGATAATAGAGAAATAAATATTCAAAACTTGTCCAATTTTTATTGGATGATTTTATTTCGAACATCAGTCCTCTTAACATTGACATTAATTAGTTTTGGAATTTTAGAAACCAAAATCCCTTATATAATAACATAATATTTTCAAGCATTCTTAAAGATCCCCTCACCCTTTATAAAAATACTAACTTCTATCCCATTCCACATACATCTCAATCTCATTGGATTTTCCAAAATCTACCCATTTAAGCTCCCTACATCCATATCTTCCTCCTAGAATCCATCCCTTAGGATGAAGTACATTTTATTAAACCTTTTGGTTCAAACCAATGGGAGATTCCCGATTTAAAGGTAATGTCTTCTCTTATGATCTTTAATTTAATTTTCTTCTCCAACCCCCTAAACTCTATTTATTACTTATTTTTATAGAAAAACCAGTATCCTCAATATAATAGTTTGTTTCTATGAGAAATATTAGATGTAAAATTACACACACCTCCATCTAATGGTTATAGAATACACTATTTTTGTGGATGGCTAACTACTGCTTCACGAAACGATGATTGTTCAATATTCTCCGACCACCACTTATGGTGGCCATTAATATGGAAATATATTTATATGTGATATATATTAAATTTATATTTTTTATATTCTTATTTATTTTTCATATACATAATACCTTTATGTTTTTCCATAGTGGGTAATACAATAATTTTATTTTAGGATGTGCGGACTACCACCCCCTCAATGTGATATGACTCATTCATTCCATATATAGAACACATAAATGATGTAGTTAATGGAATTAAATATGATCTTATACTAGAATTAGAATATACCTATGTATCATTATCTTTTCATTTCATTAAATATGTAATATAAATGAAAGTAGTGTTCATGCGTACGTACGGGTTACCGTCTCTATGAAGGGTGCATTTCATTTTTACCTAAAAATGTTTTTTACTATTATAAATAAATATATATAATAGCTTATAAGATAGATTTAATATCTAAATCATTAATATCATTAGGTAGATAATGGAATTTCAACCATATGGATAATTTATAATTATAACAATTTCATTTTTAACTCATGTTCCTTACATCGACAAAATGTCTCATATGAATTCAAATAATTAACTAATTGTTATAGAAAGGTAATAATTTATATAAATGGAATAATAAAAATGAATAAGGTTCTTAATAAATTATAAATTAACTTTTTTTTATTATTCATGAGATTAAATAACGATCGAGTCAAGTCGGAGACGAGGTGAGGGACATCGTCTCAATCTACATTCATTGAGGCATATTTGGTTTTATACATGAATTTCTTTTATATGGTGGATATAAACATTTGACTTATCATTTCATTCAAAAGAAATATTTTTCCACAAGGTGTTTTAATAAATTATAAAATAGATTGTTTCATTTTAATGTAAATTGTGGCAATGACCTTTTCTGCCGCCCCTATTATTATTTTATCTTTGGATTCATTAACAAGACGTAATGTTAATAAAAAGAAAATAAATTCCATATACTCTTTTACGTATTTTGGTATTGAAAACGGTTTTGATAATGTATTTTTTATGTCAATATATTTAAATGATATATTTTTATTTAAAGGTTTAAATTTTTTCATTCCTTTATATTTGTGTTATGTGTTATGAATATGTTATGGTTCATGGAAATTGATACATATATGGTGGTACTGTAATAAACCTTGGGTGGGGGAGCCCGAGATTACCCTCCAATTTATTGGGTAACATGACATATGTAAATTTGAATGTTTCTCCTAATAGATTTAGGGAATATTCTGTGATCAATATTCCAAATGTAACTCCCTACGTAGCTTTGATAGCTACAATGTATATATGATATGGATGCCACAAGTTACCTTTATGATTTATGATTTATATGTGTTATTCATAAATCATATGATTTCATGATGTATGAGCATATGCCCGGTATGTATTTATAGACTAATTTTTTATCTCGTTATATTCCTACCCTTACTATGCTTTTTATGCTCATCCCATGTTTTGAAAATTTTTTCATAGGAATAAAAGATGAATAGGGTCAAGGATGGGATCAATGAAAAGTCATACTGTATAAATCATGGAACATGGCAATGACACTTTTTTTAAAGAGGTTCTATTTTACAAAAAAATGGAAACTTAGTATAATTTTCTACATTATAATTGTGGAGATGTAATGTAATATTTATGAACAAATTCTTTAATACTCCAAACCTAAAAAGATACTCAATTTCAATTACAAATTTAATTCAAGATTATGTAATGTTTAAGGCTGAGTCCGTATACAACTTCTTACATCAATGTGTCTTTTTTACTTCTATAGAGTCATTCTGCAGATGATCTTTGAGTGTTGTATGATGATCGATTATTGATATATCGTCATCACAACATGAACATTCTTCATCAGAAGAGTTACAATAACAAAAAGAATTATCACATATTGTACCTTTTATGTTACCTTTAGTATAAGGTGTCTCCACATTTCCTGTAATGTTCATCTTCATCTACATTTTTGTTTCTTTTTAATATTTATTTGATTCTTGGAAGAAATATATATTTAATGATTCTCACTCATTACCCGAAACTTGATCTTCATAAATAATTCATTGGATCTTTTTTACGTAACCTTTTGTTTGATACAAATTGATGTTCCCATATTAGCTTGAGTCAGTGAGAGGGGGAGTGGCTGAATCAGTGATCTATTTAATTATTTTTACTAATTGATTCTTTTCAATTAAACCTCTATTAATTGTTAAAGCCCCGATCCACTTTTCTGGTGTCTCTCAGCCCTTACCTTGAATGATACTATAATTGTAAATCCACTGAACATCAGGATTTATAGGGTTTGGTTAAATGACCTACTCCTTATTGTGTTGGTTATTCTCCAAACAACGATTCACTACAATAATCATATTATCAATTACAAGGGTTGATACAGAGTCGTAATAAATATCTCATGAGTCCCACATGCTTTTCTTTAAACTACTTCCCACAGTGTTACTAGAGTCCCACATGCATACTCCAGAGTCTCACTAACGTCTTATTATCCTCCCTGAATCACATAAGGTTCTTCTAGAACTCATGTTACATGACCATCTTCATTTTTAGTTAGCTTTGATTCACTATAGATGATATTATACTCTTCTCACATAGGCTTTCTAAATCACACATGCTAGTGTATCTCTTCATGAATTTCCAACAGCCTTTGGTAAGGTCTGTTGGCCTTGCTAAATAAGTCTGACCCCTTTCCTAATCAGTCCTCATTGCAACAATGCATGGGAAATAATTTCATATTCTGACAAAGACCCACCCTCACTTAAATTTGTGCATGTTATGGACCCAAATTCTTCATGAATATTAAAATGAATGAATGATCTTGCAGAATATACACATTGTCTGCATTTATAGATTCTCAAACATTGTCAACTATAATATAAAATATTCTTTACATTTTTTTAACTTCATACTCAATTCTCATTCACCTCATGCATGGATTTCATGGACTTCAATACATATTTTAATGGGGTCCTCAAATAATTCTCAAATTTTCATGTGATTATTCATGATTTCAGGCATGAATGTTATATTTCTATTGAACTCAAACACATGCAATTCACCTAAATCAAAATTTTCAAATTCAATGTGTGTGGGTTATGATTTTTCAAATGTTCTATCAATTTAATTAATTCTTCCTTATGTGTCCATGGACATGCATGATCACTTCCCTTGATTCATACATACACACTAATTTCTTATTTTCCTCACATAATATCACACACATGTTCATTCCATTGGTTATTTTCACAAACACAGTAATTATCTAGTTTATGTTCATTATAAATGTGTGTTTCTTCAAACACGAATAGTTGCATTCATTTGTGTGTGTTCATTTTCAAACCCAAATAGTTTTAGACCATGGTTTGTCATTTCTTTTGCCAAATTTATTGGAAAGAGTACATTGTGACATGTGAGTGAATGTGTGCATGCATTAACACTTCCCTATTGGGTCTTCTTCTTCAAACAATCACACAATGGCCTCGGGCTTACTCATATGATGAATATGAGTGAATCAAAACCCCTAATTCCCTTATCCTACAATCCCCTACTTCTTTTGTTTGTGAAACTGAATCGTTCTATTTTTTTTTTGCAAAGGTTTCTTGAGTATATCCTTTATAGAACGGTGGGTGATTCGTGGTTATGTCTTTACAATGGTATGACAACGGTGTGTGCACTGGTTGTTTACCCACAATATATTCATCACAAAATAGAGGGGAGGGTTTCTGAAACCTATCACATGTTTTTGATTAACATCACAAAGAGAGTTCAGTTTCATTTCCGAACCAAGGTAGTCCATAGTTCTCCTTTGTGCATGGAATTCACCTGACCTATTGTTCATGAGAATGTTATAGAATGTGTAAATAATGGTGAAGGTTAGTGGGATCTATATTATTTTTCATGAATCAAGGCTGAATGGACACTTCGGCCCATCCTTCATAAATCACGAAATAAGATGATTCTTTTTTTGGAAAATAGGGGATATCTGGTATGTGAACAACATCATCTTTTCTAATCTTGGGATCCTGCTTTTGAAGGCGATGGTGACTCACCCTTCCATGTTTAAAATTATCAAGATATGTCATCGGATTAATAGTTTGAATGAAGAATATAGATGATGTTTTAAAATATTCAAACATAGGATAATTGTTACATTAAGTATCTTGGTTTGTTTCCATTCAATGCAGGTCCTTATTTTTTGGTGATTATAATCCTCACGTGCATATATAGTGGAACTTATGGAAAGAATCTTCCTGGAAGCATTGATTTTCATGAGGTGTCCTCACAACACTATTTTCTGAAGCCACGTACGACCTCATTTATTTCAATGAATGCATGAAAATGTACTTTCATGCATTGTATTGTTTCAACCGAATGATGCTCATGCAGTAGGTTTGAGCATCAACAGTGGTTGGAGTCATTATCTTTTAGGATGCATGGATTTCATGGTGAGATGCAGTGTTGAGATAATCCAAGGTTGAATAAAACGTCATGTATGCTCAGTGATTGTTGGATAAGCTTGGGTCGATAAAAAATGACAGACATTAGATTTCATGATGCGGGATGGAGCTTGCAGCAGACATATCATGTGAGGTTAAATTAATAGATATAATGGATTCTAGGTTTTTATTATCTGACCCACAATGAAATGTGGATGTGTGATCCTCATAGTTTATGTATCATTTTGCGGCATCCTCTTTTCAAAATTCCCCCTCTCCCCTCACGGTACTACACTATATTGTGTTCACCTTATGGGTGTGCTTTATGCCCACTCTATGCTCCTATGGATTGCTCTTAATTCCCATTATGGACCATTTCAGCATAGTTTTACCACCGTCCATACTATAGGGGGCTTATAAATATACTAACTCTTTCTTCATTTAGGGATTGGTTTGAGGCTTCCCTCAGGTGTGGTTGACCCTCTGGTCTGACTTCTTCCTGAGGTTGAGGTCCCCAGTTGACCTTCATGGTTAGCATATATTTTTTCACTTAAGGCCTATTTGGTTAAAACAAAGTATACTAGAGTGCAAGAAAACTGTGTTTCTACAAATTCCATTCATGGGAAATACATGTAGTATATTCCATTCTATTCCAATGCACGGTTTTTTTTGTTTGTCATCTTCAAACATCATCCATTTCATTTATTTTATATCATGAATCCCAAATATATTTAATACATTCCTTTAATAGAATAATGGATTATGCATGGATCATTTTTTCATTCCTCTTTCATTAATGCATAATGAATTTCATTATTGTTGTGAGGAATGTGTTATCCATTAACAAATATCATAGACATTGTGGATAAATTAAAACAATCGTCAGATTATTTTGACCAACATTATCCAATTAGAATATATTAGATGGACCTTCTTAATCCCTCATGAAATTAAGTATTTCATGACCTTCATCCAATGTTGTAACAAAGAGTCTTCAAGTGACACATGTCTTAGAACTTATGACCTGTTCAACAATTTTCTGATTTGTGAAAATATGATGAATTTCCAAAGTGTGGAAACCAATGCTATAAATCCAGGAAAATTTTCAACGAATCATTATCTTTATTATAAATTCATTAGATTGATACCAATGATATATTCTCATCTCATTGATCACCATTTCCAACCAACAAATATTAACTGTACTTGTCAACAATATCACATTATGAATTTAAATATTGATAGCTTATTGACAACTATTACAACATTATGATCATAAAATAGTTTAAATATAATTATTCTAAAAATTAAATATATTTTTTCGAAAAAGAATTATAAATATGTTATTTTTCAACTATTAAAAAAAATATATTGATAAATATTGGGATTATTGACATTAACAGTTTGAACCCTTATAATAATTACACATAGCCTCATGAAAATTATATAATGATTTATATTATATATATATAAATTGATTTTATTATTTCATAAATATAACTATTATTTTAAATATTTATAAATTCATAAAAAAATTCACTTCATCTATATTTCATATGAAAACAATTCAATATATTTTCTATCATATCAGAATCAAAATTATTTATAAATTGACAACAAAAAAACAAAATATAATCGTTATTATATTGAAGAAAAAATATTCTTATTTAAATATATTATCATATCAATCCTATACCTTTTTTATACCCACAATCACCTTAATGGTAAGTTACATAGTGTTGAGATTTTCATTGGGTGGTTTGGAATACATCATTTGGGTCATAATCTTGATGGCCATGAACTTCGACTGTAAATAGTTATTATGATTATTTAGTTGAAATTTATCAGTTTATTAATTTTAACGAGAGTCTATTATTTATTCTATATCCCTAGGAATATTTAATAAATGACCTTCATTGGGTTTGATGCAACTTTTTACAATTAAAACATATTTTTTCTATGGTAAATTGATTTATCAGAACCATATATTTTACTAATCATAAGAATATTTTTCAATTAATATGATATCAATGGTTATGATTCACAATGTCCATAAAAATTATATTATATATAATAATACAAAATAATTTTATATGAATTTTTGTAACCATAATTGGGTATTTTATTCAGTCATTAAGAAAATTTAATTAATAAATGTTTAAGTCGTTATAATATTATTCCTCAAGATATCTCACCATTGAAATTTTCAGTTCATACACCAAAACATAGGTGTAATTTTATTTCGTCTCTTTTTTTCTTTCCCACATCACTTATTCAAAATTGGTTAGAATCCTAATAACATTAACCCATTGAATATTATTATTTTATAGAATAATTATTTTTTTCTATGATCTTGACCATATTCGACTCATATGAATAGTCATTCTCCAATTGTAACATATATAGATTCAAGATATGTTAGGGAACTTGTAAATAAGTACTCAAATGGGATTCATGGATAACAAAATGTATGTGAGTTAGGTTATGTTATAGTGATTAAATACAGGCCAATGCTCAGATGTGGTCAAGGATATCAATGGAATCGATGTGTCATGGACTAAGAATTACCTTCTTCCTAAATCTCATAAAATTATTACATGGGGATATGAAGAGGAATAATATATATCAAGCCTAAAACTCTAAAACACTTAAATTATTTTCCTCATATCACCTCTATAGACTTCGAGCAGCCTTGACGCGCAATGGAATGGTCTTGACCTTATCCACCATTGCATGGACTATTTCTGGACTCAGTAGCTTGTGTTCTCCAAAATCATCCTAGTACGGAGGACTCCTAAACCATATCCTATAAATATAATCATAGGGAGAAATTTTTATTCATGAGTGGATAATATTATTGATTGAGAACTAATCATGATGAAGATATAAATCTTATCCTCCATTAACACTTAATGATAATGCTATCAACATGTTGAGTGTCTATATAATCTTCTTGGAATGTCCATCAATTGAATGATGATAAGATGTGATGATGTTCAACATAGAATTTATAGATGGTTTTAGGATCATCTAAAAAAGTAGGTATATCATATATATCAATAAGATAAGCTAATAGTGGCATTCCATTCAGAATCACTACTTATATAATGTATATCCTTGTATATTAATTAAGTGATAAGTCCTATATGATTTAAATGATTTAAGAAGTCATTGTTAAAATATCCACCATAATACATAATGAATTACTTCCAATTTTATTCTTATAATGAAATGTGAAAATTACATGTATAGTTTCTCATATTTCCATGAAGGTATGGTTACTATTTTCATCATCCCGTTGTAATTTTTCAATACAACCATTACTTGCTAATATAAAAGACACATTGATGTATATACAATTATCTCTATATTCATATTTTCCCACTAATAGTGATATTTAAGATCTTGATACATATTTTTTCCATGCATGGATGGATATGATTGTGTAGTGTGCATTATCTGATAAAACATTCATTAACCTTGGATTTTATGGAACACATAGTCCTAAACTAAATCATACAACACCTTTATTATTAATTTTTAAATTTAATGAATTCCCATTTAAAATAGATTTATGGTTCCTTATGAACATCCATATCATCTATTTTGGATTCATTATCCTCTCCATAAGGTATTGCTGAGAAATAATTCGTAAAAGGGGTGATGATGTTATTTAAATTATGAATTTCATGTCAATCATTTTCATGCCTTTGAAGATCATATCCTTATTGATTTTCATATATAATATGAGAAAAAATTATTTCATCTTAGATCATATAACATATTATATTCTATCCTATAGTGTTCTTATATTGAATAGTCATAGTTCTTAATCATCTATAACAATCATAAATAGTGAATATTAATCTCTTTCAATTGGAATATAAAATTGAGGATATTATGATGCCTAAATACTTAACAAATATCACCAAATATATTATTCCAAAGTATTTTGAAAATGATTGTTAATAAATTCAAATTTTCTTCATGTGTTGGGTATTTATGGTCATGATAAATAGATTTATTTGAGGCATAGGCTATCAGTTTGCCATTCCAAATTTGTAAAAATTCCAATCCCTTTTACGAATGATTTCATTGTACCATGACAGTTCCAAACATATGGGATAAATAATGTAAATGAAATGATAATAATCCTTTCCATCTCCATAAATATATCCCCACATTAATTATTTGATAAAAATGACACTATTCCAATTTATTATTTTAGAACGATTGAATATCATATGAAATTTTTGGAAAGTTTTTTATAATAACCAAGTAGTCTAAAGATACGATGGATATATTCCATATATATGTGGCTCATCCAGCCTTTAATTTCATCTTTCTTTTTAGAATCCATTGTTATACATATTTTATGGATTTAATTATAATTTAATTTTAGATTGTCGTTGTAAAAATTTGATTGAGAAATCAACAACTCATATAGGTCAGAGACCTACAATTAATTCAAGTTACAAATCATTATATTCCATCATAATGGTAATGTATTCAAGGATGATATATTATATTATAATAATCCCTTGAGCTATATATTCTTGTTGGTTGTGAAATAATATCCATTCATTTGATGAAGAAACCAAAGTATAATTATCCCCCTCATTGCCCTTGTATAGAATTGAAGGTTGATTCATGGTGCAATGATTGAATTCATTCTCTATGATATTTATTTGGGATTAATAAATGTAAAATCAGTACATATTTAGAATAACCTTAAATTCTACAAAATTGATAATATAATTAATTTCTACAAGGATAATCCACAAACATCAATATGTGATACAATAATCATTGATTTTTTCTCTAAATGATGAAAAATAATTTCAGATAGCGATTTGATGGTCTTAAAAACATAGAATTTATAATAATTTTGTATGGATTCAAATAATACATGAAATAAACTAATATGAGGTAGATTTTATATGTACATCATTCGTTATGATCAATCTCAACATAAGACATTCCTTGTTACCTAGTTCATAGGGATTGACATTTCTTCTCATATTTGTTATCCATTGGAATAGAGCATAATATTTGATATTGAACAAATTCAATAAAATCATAGTAATGAACTATATATGGTACCTTATATTGAATTTTATTTTTAAATATATCATTATTCATTTTAATTATTTTAATTTTCTATATTTTTCATTATTTTACCACACCTAAAACAAATCACTATTATGTTGGGACATTTCTCTTAGTTCCTCTTAAAACATATTTTTCAAAAATAAAATTGGTTCTTCATTTCACTATTAATATTATCATATAAATATTCTTGAGAATTATTCCTCTACATATTTTATAAAAATGGACATTCAACTAAATTAATGGTATTATCAATGATATTTTATATATGGTTAGGAATAATCATAAGATGCCCTACTGTACTTCCAATCATGTTAGACTTCGCATTTGGGAAATCATCACCTTGTCTATAACATTGTTTTTTTAATCAGTTCAACTTTTTTTTTGAAATTGGAAAACATAATGGAAATTTTAGAAGATTAATTTTAAACTATTAAGAAAATAATCACGAATCCCATATCATTAATGTGATAAATTATCAATTTCATTTCTTCCTTAGCTTATGAATTTATAGGCTTCATTCTATTTCATTCATGATATATTTAATAACATAAGGTTTAAAGAATTTTGTTATTACCTCTAACAGTAGTTCTTTATGATCTATAAAATTTACAAAAAATATCCCTTATGAGTGTAATGAAAGGTGTGAACTAATACCCACTATCAGGCATCATTTTCTCATTAATTCAAGCTTGATATAATGTTTTTAAGTGTTACACATATAGACAGATGTACGAGAGCCACATTGAATTACAGTATCCTGAAATATATTTATATTCATTATAAAAATTCTCTATATATCAACAAACATTAATAATTTCTTCGTATGTTTAGTTTTATCCGTAAGTAGGTTTTATCGAGTCTTATAATATAACTCCAACAAGTAACTAGTCTTTACATTTGATACAAATTATAAAAACCCTTATATTTAATACACACAAATTCATGATTTAATACATAAGCACACACATAATAAAACTAATAATGTTGATAACTATTGTGTATTTGGGTAATTAGGTATATTACTTAACGAATTTAAATAGGGGTGCATCAGAATTATTGAAATCATCATTGGCATATTGATAATTTTGTATCTTTTATAAAACTATATCGGATTACCTAGGGACTTACACATGAGTGGGGTGAGCTTTAAAGCATAGTATGGTAATAAATAAAGAAAAAAATTATGAATTTATTACTTGATATATTGGTTGAAATGTAATGAGACATAAAATGGGTGAGTATCATAAACATGAACAATGAGGCATGATATATCAGTATAAAATAAAGGAAACTTTGAATATGGAAAAAACATTAATAATGACATCATTATAATAAGTCAATGTTTAAAAACTATAAATCACAACATAATGTGATTATAATAAGCTCCAAAACACCATATAATTAATCTCACAAGAATAAAAAATTACACATTGCATTCAAGAAAAACCAGTATGCACCCATTTATTATCATATTGCGTACGTGATTCTACCCCATTGATCATATAACATTATAAAATATTTCATCAGATTTAATAACTTGATTATGTATTATGGGTTACATAAAAATAATTCCACAATAAATTATTTATATGTATATATAGGTGAATACCCATGATTGGAAATTTGTAATGATATAAACAACAAAATTTTTATTTAAATAGATAATCATAGTGACATTTATATATCAATAATGGGGTACAAGAAGACTCATAAAATGGTTCAATCAGATATAAATAGTTCTATATTATCATTCATGTCAATTGGAAACTACGAGTGATTTTTATGAACATAAAAAAAACTAGAATATTTTTTGTTTTAATAAGAATAATACTAGGATTTTTCGTTTTTAAAAACATAGAATGGTTAAATTTTTATGAAATTTTGAAAGCGTAACATATTTCTATAGAGATTCAAATAAATGTTAAATGAGAGAGAAATGATTTTCTCATCATTTTTACATTGAAAGTTAATGTAATATGGATTCATAAAAACATATACCATCGTTATTAATTCTATCTAAAGGCATAGAATGAATTATATGCTTGAATAAAGAGAAATGGAGGATCCCATACCTTGATTGGGTGATACCAAAATACTAGGAAGAGTTTATTGAGATATTATGGTCACCAAAACTGGATTATAGAGATTTGAGGGTATATTAATGATGTTCTTGATGGATATTGAGTGAATATGAATGGGATATTTGTTGTTCTATATAATAAATAAGAGAAGAGTTATTTTTTTTACAAAACATAGATTTTGGCCACTATATAATAATGTAATCAAAACCAAAAACCTTCAAATTGGGTTATCATGGTAATCACCAAAGAGTTGTGGTTTTAATTATTTTAAAAAATCATGTGCCAAAATCATTAAAATTTTAAACATGGTGACGTCGAAGTGAAACATTTTCATTATGGAATTATTTTAAAACATTAAAATATATTATATGTTTTGGAAGATTGATAAATTCCTTTTCAAATATATTAAATACTCTCAAAAAATTACTATATGTATATTATAGCAATATTTGGTTCATGTACACCATTTACATAATTTAGTACAATAATTTTTGGCCATTATGATGTCATAATACACCTTATAAGTTAAAATAGTATTTAAATTTTTCAATAAAATTTAATTTTCTACAAAAATCTTAAAAAATTCAATATTAGATAATTTCAAAAAGTTGATTCAAAAAATAATATTTTATATTCCAAAATAATTATCTAAATAGTATAATTTTCACTTTTAGACCGTATGTCGACATTTATTGAGAAATGACATGTTATTTGAAAACATAAGTTTTCGAACGCTATTAAAAATTACATTGAATTAAAAAAATTATATTATATATTTGATTTAGTAAAATTTATTTATATTAATTATATTAGTTGATTATAAATTGTTTTTATAATTCATTAATTTATGAAAAAGTAATTTCGAAGTTGATATATCATATTAAAAAAATCCAATTTAATTTTATCGTATCAAAATTAAAATCATCTAAAATGTAAGTTCAATAAGAAGGAATTATATTAATTTTCAATTATAAAATTATACATATTAATATTTTCATGGTCTTAAAAAATATCCATTAATACACAAAAAATACCTCGACAGTAGGGTGTGAGATGGTGCGACTTTCATTGGGTGGTTCGTCATCCATGGTTTGGGTAATGATCTCGATGATATTGAACTTATCACATAAACTATCTCACTCATTCTTTAGTTTGTTGATCTATGTTTTTGATCGGATAATAAGAAATCTTATTATTTCTCTCTTCTTCAAATTTTATGAGTAATGGGAATCAAAGGTTATGATCTTCATGCTTAAGGACATCACTTCAATGGTCTATGTCATGACAACCAAATATTTGTATAAAAATTGGATCAATATTTGATAGATATATTATCAATGGATTGTATTCATAATATTATTTTAATTTTTATATTATATAATAAATCCAATGAAGTGAATCAGTTTTTGTAACCATAATAGTGCATTTAAATTATCCACAAAATGAATCTCAAATATAAAAATTAAGAACAATTCCATATTTTTCCTCTACTTACATATTTTCACTTCATGATAATTATCTCCACATTTGGTTCATAGATTGTATATTATTCATGTAAACATTATTATTCCATATTTCCAATCAAAATGGACATTTTATTATCCATTTTTTAGATTTGGGCTTACAAAAAATGTATTTTCATATATTGAACCCGTAATTTCCGAGATAAAAATTTATAGGATCCAATTTATTTAATGGGAAATATAACCACAGGAAAATATATTTTAATAGAATACTATTCATGATAATATACGTAATACACATCAAGATGATTTATGTGAACTATAATATACATAAAAACTATGTCGTTTTAATGTAATTATCATGACATAGAAATTAAATTAGAAGCTATAAGCAGTAATAAACTCAATCCAAAACATATTTATAAATGTTAAAAATAATGAAAAGATTGACTAATAAGTAAAAACTATGTACTGAATTTTCTATAATAGAATTTTATATATCAAATATAATTTTTTTTTCAAAAATGGATACTATTTATTTTTTTAAAGATGTTATAATTAATTTATAATGATTCATAAATTTTATTTGCCTAAATAAATGTCATTTTTGTAAAACTATCTCTAAATGTTGTAATTGAAAAGTACCATTATGTTACTTATTTTACGTAAAACTAAATAATTATCACGTAATTATAAATAATGTAAATAATTACTATAATACATGATTATTGTATAACATCAATTTTTTCTTAGTATCATATTTTATAAAAAAAAATGTTTAAGAAAGGTAATTTATTGTAATATATGAAAATAATGTATACTGATTTATGATTTTGTTAATGATTTTAAATTATTAAATAAAATATTACAAAATAAAATTCATGCTACTTAAATGAAATTAAATGAATTTGAATTCAATTTTATTTATAAAATATCATTATTTGTGGAAAACATTATTCTATTTTATAAACTAATATAAATATAAGATATTCTAATAGAAAAAATTGAATCTTTATTGAAGCATTAAATATGTATATAAATACTATTTAATATAATTTAATGGAACTAAATTAATTTTTAATCATATTTAATATTAATAATAGTAAAAAAATTCCACTATTAATGTTAGAATGTGTTTATTAGGTTGTTAAACTAGACGATAACCATAGTAAATCCCTAGAAAAATGTATACATCATATTATGAAATATTTCAACCCTATATTATATATATATATATATATATATTTATTTATTTTCTAATTTATTCAGTTGGATTATGATAATGGTGTTATATAACTCACATCATTTTTGAAATTCCATTTGTGTCCCTCCCATAAAAAAGGGAACACATTCTCCTCAATTATTGACATAGTATAAGACTTTTATCATAGAAAGTATTTCATTTAAATATTTTTAGGATTCTTTACATTATTCTTATAGAATATATTCTTCTCCAAAGATGAATCAATGACTGATTAATCGGTATGATAAATGTGGTTAGTCATCAATGATGTTTAACTCTTTACTGAACTCTTTCAATTATATATAATATTAATGATCCTATAATCCTATTTAATGAATCATATAAATAAAAATATAAAACCATAATTATTTTTTAATTACATTATGATTATTTAACAACACTTTTCTACAATCATTCATTCAAAATTTAAATTAATGTATGAGTAGTTCAAATGTGCATGTTATATCATTGATGTAGTGATATAATTTATAATCCATCAAAATTTTAAATTATTTATCATTATGATAGAATGAATTTTTATATTTTAAATTTGGTATATAATTATGTTTCTATTATTATAATATATTATCTACCATATTACCATCATATCTTATGGAATATGATAATGACCCTCGTGTGTTCGTAGATTACCACATTCAAGAATTTATTTTATTAATTTTTATTTTAAACTCAACATGGATAGTTTGAAAGATACATTAAATTAATATATATTAAATATATGATATAAAATAATTTGAAAAATAATAATAATTATTCTACACTTTTTAATTCCATCCACAGAGAATTTAAAACTTCACTCAATTGTATATACGGGCTGGCATCTATATATATTGGTATAATTCAATTTTCAAAACCATATTTTATGAATCATTATAAATGTTAATATAATGAATATATAAAATAATTATTAAATCATTAGTGACAATGATATTATGGAACAATTATCACGATTTATATACTATATCCATCGAACTGAAAAATACTTGAAAATGAAACAACTATCATGTGAAAAATATGTTTTTCCTGATGAATTTTTAATAAATGGGTGTTGAGATATTACAATGTCACGACCCGTCCAGAGGGCATGTGTCGTGACTACCCCATGCCCGCCTTCCATAGGAATGGGGCTAGCGACTAGCACCAAAGGCGTAAATCCCTATAACTGGGAAGGCATTGCCTTTATAAAAGTAAACAAAAACCACAGAGTACAAGCGGAAGTAAACACTAAGTTCAAAGAGAAGTGCTGAAAGGAAAATGGGCCAGAATACAAATCCAAAAGAAAGTACAACTAAAACTGAACAATTTACAACAGAAAAAGACAATAGCTGGATGGACGGAAGCGGCTCATGGGTCGTCCTCCTCGGATCCTACCTGAAGGGTAGGTACAGATAGCGCAGCTCCTGGATCAGTCGCCACGGATCCTACCTGAAGGGTAGGTACAGATAGCCTCCTCAACGCTCTCGCCCGTCAACCTCCTCCGGATATTGAATCGTCGTATAGGCTACCTCTGGGTACTGTCTCGTCGTGTAGCCCACCTCTGGGTACCGTCCAGTCCTCAAACAGTCGGCCTCTGTCAGCACTGCCCGTCGTCTGCAACCAACACAACGAGGTGCGGGAATAACCCGTGCAGGGGTGAGTCTAACGATACTCAAAAGGGACCCCGAGACCCTCAAGGTCTCAATAAAAGCAACAAGGATAACCACATAGAAGATCTCAACAGATAACCTCTACTTAGGTATATGCCCATACATATACCTAAGTTATCAAGTAACCCATCTCAATCATGAGGAAACACAAGGATCATGAAATCAACGGATAACCACTACCCAGGTATATTTCTATACATATACCAATGTTATCAAGTGACCCATCTCAATCACGAGGACAACACAAAGGTCAAAAGTCTCAGCTCAAGCCAGGATTTTCATCATCGAATCCGTAACTCCTGAAGAGCTCCGTCTCTGGAGTGTACAGTGGTCCTGTCACGACTCTGAGGTACTGCTCGCTAACCTAAGACTACTGAGGTACTCCTCCTCTCGAGTACTGTGGGCCTGCCGCTACAACCAAGTGCTTCCCACCATGGGTCTGCCGTTACAACCAAGCACTCCCATGTTCCGCTACAACCAAGCGCATCTCTGTCGTGGGTCTGCCGCTACAACCAAGCGCTCCCATATGCCGCTACAACCAAGCACACCTCTGTCGTGGGTCTGCCGCTACAACCAAGCGCTTCCCTGTGCCGCTACAACCAAGCGCACCTCTATCGTGGGTCTGCCGCTTCAAACAAGTGCTCTCCTGTGCCGCTACAACCAAGCGCACCTCTGTCGTGGGTCTGCAGCAACAACCAAGCGCTCCCCACTGGGCTATCCGTAACACACCGAGTCGATCGGTCAAGCAGTCGTTAGGTCTCTGCCGGCTACACGGTCTCCGTACTCCGTACGCTCGTCTCTGGGAGGGTCCGCTCCATGAGCTACAAGTCGATACTCCATGTATCTCAAAGTCCCACGAAGAAGTATCTCAATAGACCGACTCGTCATGGGGGTCTCAACGCAACAGACGGCGCGTCAATCGGACGCCCGGTCTGTGAGTTATTAGACTTTTCGTCCTAGGGGCCCGGTTGGTTTCGTAAGCGAACCGACCCGGCCATATCTGAACTATACCCCGAACTCTCATAGGGTATACTCATAGGGACCGTTTCTCGACGAGATCAACAACGCCACTGACGGTTCGTCAAACAGACGTCATGTCTGAAAGATATCATCTTTTTCCGTTCCAGGGGCCCGGTTGGATTTCGGGCACAATCCAACCCGGATATAACCCAAATGCATCCAAAACTCGGGCGAAGGATGCCAAATGTTCCGTATCGTCAACAGGAATGCATAGCAACAGACGGCGTGTCAATCGGACACCCGGCCTGGAAGTTATTGGCTTTTTCGTTCCAGGGGCCCGGTTTGTTTCGTGAGCGAACCAACCCGACAGCACCCCGACGACATCCAAACCTCGAGTGGAGTAAGACAAAAGATCCGTCTCACTTAGAGGAATCCAACAGAGTCGACGACACGTAAATCGGACGTCCGGAGCTTAAGATATAAGCATTTCCGCTCCGAGGGCCGGTTGGTTTCGTATCCGAACCAACCCGGCCAAACCCAAAGTAATCCGAAACCTTGAGTGCAATATAGAGAAACGACCGTCTCGATCTAAGGATCGTGTTTCCGCAGACGGCGAGTCGTTTCGAGGCCCGTAGCTCATGTTACGGGCTTTTGACAGAATGTGGTCCGAAAATGGGGGTCTGGGCCCGGGCCGACCCGGCCCGGTCGACGACCCGACCCGACAACCCGGCGCGACCGGCGCGGCGGCATGGCGGCGCGGCAGTGCGGCCAGCGCGGCGGCCAGCCTGCGCGGCCAGCGCGGCCTTTGTGTCGCGCGCGAGCCAAGGGAGGGGCGTTGCCCCTCCTTTATGAAACGGCGGCCCCTTTAATGGGGCTGCTTGCTGCCAGCCGGCCGGGGGAATTAATTCCCCCGGTTCTCCAAGTCCGGCCGGCCCGTCATGGCCGGCCGGTTCTGGCACCACGGGACCGGCGACGGCTGGACCCCTTCCAGCACCGACGCCGGCGGCCCGATGCCGGCCGCCGGTCACCCTGCTCCGCCGCGGCCTGGAGTCGGCCGCGGCCCTTGTCGTCCAGCATGGTGCGACGGCACCGCGCCTCTCCGCCGCGGCCCCGCTCCGGCCGCGGCGCCTTCGATTTCTTTCGACGCGGCGCAACGACGTCACGCTTTTGAATTCATTCCACGGCGCGGCGCGACGGCGCCGCGCATATCCTCCGCATGAAATCGTGTGGTGTGACGGCACCGCGCTTTGTCATACCAACTGCAAGAAAACAACACGAAAATAAGGAGGAGGGTCGGCCATGTTTGTGCGGTCTGACCCCCTCGCGTTATTCTTTATCATTTGGTTTCAAACAACAAAGTTCAAATTCGATAACAAATGGTTTTTAACCATGAAGATCATCATGTCGGAAATCTCGAACAAATATAAATAATTGAAGACAAACCCCTACCTCGTAATTGTCGTTCCATGAAGATCTCAGAAAAATGGCGGATATCAATTCCTCGATTGTCTTATTCATCACACACTCCCAATTCTCACGCTCATGCATTGGAAATGAAGAAGGGTACTCGTCATTGGTGGACGAGCGTTCGGAGGTGACGTCGTCGTTGACGACGTTCTTCGCAGGCGACGTCTTCTCCTTTGACGTGGATGAAGGTTGTTGGAGATGTCGCGGGCGTCGCTTCCCTTTCATTTCCTCTGTTGAAGAACGATGAAGAAGAAGGCATCGTCGTGCTTCAGTGGCGGAAGAGACGTTCTTCATGTTCTTCATCGTTGAGAAAGATGGACTCAGGATTTCCTAAGCTTTTTCTCCAAAGGCTCCCAATCAACAAAACTCCAACCCAAATAAAATAAGTTCTAAACTTATTTTATTAACACAACAAAGCATTTGAAATTCAATTGTTTGAATTTCTAAAACCTACATGTAACTCACCAAATTAATTACAACATGTTGTCAAATATTAAAGACGGTGAGTTAATGGGGAGTTGGAATGTGAGGGGTTAAGAGGGTTAGGGAGTTTAAGGAAATTTGAAAAGGTGGGGGGTTCGTGTGGGCCCCAACCTTTCAAATATCCACACTTGGGAAGTTGGATGGATGTGGTCCTACCACCAACTTCCCATCGGAGAAGTTAACCACAAAACATGAAATAAAATTGATTCAACAATTTTATTCACTTTATTTAATTAACCCCCAAAAAAATTAACTTGTTCTCCCGCACAAACGCAACTACGGTAAAGGATCCCTTAAGAGATTACGGGCGTTGTGAGTTCATCGGCGCCATCAGATTTCAATTCCGAGCAACGGTTCAAAATATAGGAAAACCTGCTCGTTCGTTCACTGAACGTACCCGAGCCAAAATTCGGATATAGATTCCGGGCACTCTGGGCCTCATAATCATGTGCCGTCAAAAACTGTGCTCTTGTAAAATTCCAAAAAAAATTAAGAAAAACTTTTCCTTGAAATTTCCGGGTCTTTACATTACTCCCACCTCAGGGACTTATGTCCTCGTAAAGCTTTAACAAAATCTAAGGTTACAAAAGCGGTACAAATCACGCATCTGAGCCTTCCCCTACCATGTGCTCACCCGGAGGTTCCCGTACTTCCAGAGAAAGTGCACCCGAGGAATCGATCATCCTCGCAGGATCTACTATGATATTGATTTCAGATATACTCTTCTAGAACATTATTTCTCTTATTTAAATATTATTATATTATTTGATAAAACATTTATTATACTTAATGTTTAATTATAGAAAAAACTCATCTATTTAATGGAAATATCATTTCTTATTATTCCTCTCGATTTAATTATCTTTAATTCATTGTCTACTATCAAAAATTAACATTACTTATTTATATATTAAATTGTTATTATAAATAAATATATATCATCTTTTATTGTAAAATTAAATTCAAAAATAGTACATTATATCATTTCATCATATCCAACTCCTTTATAAAATTTTGGAAACCTTAACATAGTAAAACCCCCTTGAGTAAATACATAACATATTATATTAATTTTTATTTGAAAAAATCCTCCATAATCTATATCAATGTTACCATGTTAAATATATTCATTAATATATAAATACATTTAATTACTACAATAAAACAATCTAAACAATAACATAACACATACATGATTTTTCCCATATATTCAATATACCCATTTTCAAATACCTCTAAATGAAATATTTATAAAAAATTGAATAACATTAAATACGTCAAACTTCTTATTATGGATGCATAAAAACTATTTCTATGACATATTTATTATTATCATATGTTATTGAAAATTTATATGATAACATTAAGTAGCTAATAAATGGAATAAAAATTGTTTTTTTCTTTAGCATGTTCATCATTCTCAAAACCATATTTACATTTTATGTTTTTTATAACTTTAATCATCCTATATCATCAAATAAAATAGTAATTTTTCAATTAACTATATTCATATTTACATAGTAATTCATTCCAAATTATATTTCTAATTATATCTTAATCCAAATGAACTTTTCATCAATTAACCATATAATTATTATTTCATTTAGATTTAATATAATAAAAAATTATATATTATAAATAGGTTAAATAATATATTTCAAACCATTTATCTTTTAATAACTATTTTATATGGATGAAAGAAATTATATATTTTACTTATAATGATTTTACATCATTACACATATCCACTTGATATTTTTGTAAACAATGTATTCTGTAATATATGAAACAGAATAGTTATAAAAAATATTGATATACTCATTAATGTATTGATGAAATATGGTAGTCTCCACACATGTTTTCAATAAATATGAATTATTAGGATAAAAAATTATAAATTGAACCATAATAAAAGTGAATAAATACATTGTTGAAAAAGATCATCTATAATCTAAAAACCCTTTCAACAAAAACCACTTCTTGGGTAGCCCCACATTATATTATCTATGATCATAATTTTATTATAAGATATAGTATAATAATAACATAAAAATTATTTATTAAAATTTAATAAATTATAAATTTATCTATTTCTATTTTGATAAAATTATAAATTGGTTCAATACATATCCATCATAATTTAATCCTTAACCTACATTTCTTTTTAACAACACCCATGTTTTTATCATAATTTAGAAAAAAATATACATAAAATTAATATATAACCATTATATTATATACCATATTATCCTATGATATTATATCAATATTCAGTGGTTCTCTTGTAGATTCTCAATCTAAAAAACCATTTTTTATTCTAGCATTGTTGACTAGATCAGGAGAGAAGTTTTCTATTACCCCAATGTAATATACAAAGGCATAACAATGATTTTAATTAACATGTTCATCAATGATCAAATTCAACCTACTATAGATATATTAATTATCAATATCCTAAAAGTGGTAACATACAATTTGATTAAAATTTAAATTGAACAAAAATATATGGAACACACTAAAGGCTTACTAATAGAATTTAATTAACTATTTAAAAATACAAAATAACCACTGAATAATAAATTTGAAAAAAAAAATCAACATTTAATTCTCATTCCACCTTATGTATATTCTATCCTACAAGTAAAAATTTCCTTGATTTGACTATTTTATAGCAATATTATATATTTTGTAAAAACCTAGATGTAATCCACTAAGAAACCACAAACTCATTTAATGGTCACAATAAAATAAATTGATTTACTCTAACATAATCATTTCTGATTGATTTTTAGGAAAAATCATTATTCATTAAAATTTGATTTCATAACTATAAATCCATTAGGTCTTAACATTCTTTTTCAGTAAACATTTCATATGAATATTCATATTTCATAGGTTTATAAACACGGTACAATATACACTTATCATTGAAATGATATTTTGTATTTAATATAATGGAAAATTAATCTATAATGAGTTTAAGGAGTTTTTTCAATATTTTTATTAAAATCCTCTCTTATAAAGATAATTTCTAAAATATTGAATATTCAACCTGTACATATATAATGTAAATTCTATCATATATTATACAGTTTAATTTAATATAATTATAATCAACTTGTATTCGATATGAATTTATTTTTGTGATGATATTAATGAATTTCATCTCACATCTTATATTCTTGATAACTACGCTGTAATGGTCAGAATAGTGATTAGTTCAAATAGAAATTAAAAATAAATTTAAATAATATATATAATCTAATCATAAATAAAAATATGAGCATATGAAAATAATAAAAAGAATCTTTATATTTTATGAATATTAATTATAGTGGAACATAATTTCATTCATAGACACCATTGTATAGTCAAAATCCAGATGACGAATGCACTATTCATCTATAGGATATGTCCCTACCTCTTATTGATAGGTTCCCCTAATAAATTGTTTTTAATAATCTATAGATAAAAATAGTCTAAAATCTATATCATGTAAAATCCAATGATTTTTCAATTATATCAATATGTCATTTTTATTCATTAATTTTTTCCAATTTTCAAAAACAACTTTATCCCCATGAAACCTTTACTAGGATCTTATAATTCATATTAAAAAAAATTTCTAACACAAAACAGTAAATTTTTTTATTATATTTTACTTATATATTTACATAGCTTATCAAATCTATCATACATTCATGGAGAAAAACAATTCACTAGTTTTCTTAAGTGAATACAATATTTTATAATTTTATTTATAAAATTTCAAGTGGATCATGCAAAAATATTAAGATTAATTAACATAGGACATGCTAAATTTTTACTAGAAATGGACTTTTCATATTTAATAGATCATTTTTCCTAATAAAATATGGATCCAACTCAACTTTAAAAAAATTATATTAAAAATTAGTGATGTAAAAGAATATATAATTGAGAGATAAATGATTTTTCTATTGGATACCTAAATAATTATTTAACAATGATCATGTTAGTTTATTATTGCTTTATATCATAATATTAAATAAATTTTCAATGATAGAAATGAATTTTTCTCAATTAATGTTGCAACATATTTATTTAAAAATACTGATTAATGAGTCCATAACTAGATAGTGTAGCGCATTAATGTATTTAATAATAATAATAAATCAATATGATCTTCATGAAACAATTATTTGAATAACAAGACCTCATTTGTTCTAATGTAATACAATAACAATGAGGGATAGATTTTTTGTTTCTATCATGAAGATTAAATTTTTATTTTTAAGATAATATATCTATGGATAAGATGAATGTGAGTGAAATTACAACCACCATGTAGTGGGAATTTAGTCATATAAATTGAATGAATACCCAATTATAAATTTCTTATTGTTTATATTTTTATTTCAAGAATGTATCAATTTTTTTCATAAAATTGACAGAAATTTTTTCTAGTTACATTCATCAAATAGGCACCATGATACAATGGAAATGATTTAAATTTGTAATATTCACTACACTGATTAACCTACCCCTATATGTTTAGTTTTATTGATATTATTTAAAAATCATATTTAAATTTGGAGTTCATGGCTGTCAAATATTAACTCCCATTGATTATAAACTATGCATGAAAAAATATGAGTCAAATAAAACATTGTGGATTTAAGAAAATAAACACTAAATTTATTACATTGCATGTACATCTAAAATCCTCTACTCATATAATCAAACATGTATAAAGAGTTTTAAATAAGATATTATTCAAAAGTTAGAGTTTAGAAATATTGATTTAATATTTACCTCATTATATCTCATTCAAGCAGAAAATATTTTGATCTAGTATATTTAATATTATTTTTACTATTTAATGGATGATTACCTAAACCAGATGAGTCCATAATGTTTTTTTAATTAGAAATTAAAAATAAAAAGTGTTGTAGAATAAAAATCCATAATATTTAAAGATTATATCAGGGACGATAAAAATTTACTGTCATTTTATCCATCACTATCCCCTGTAAAAATGGAACTATATAATACTTATATTTTATCAAGAATAATTTTCCAAAATAGTATGGTGATGTTTTTTATTGATTTTCATGATTACATTAGAATATGTATTTCTTAAAAATATATCAATTATCCATTTATATTTTAATTATATCATTATATAATTGACTCTTGTATATCACCCTATGGAATCTTATGAATATATATTATATTTTTATCATGTTTAAAAATATCAATATGAGGAAATAATAATCAATATGATAGTATTAATACTTGAATAAAAAAATTCATGAAAAATGAAATAATTAAAACTCATAAATAATAATTTTAGTAAGAAATTGTTTGTAAATGGATATAGAATGGTTATAATTAGTTTATATATGATATCATATATATTTTTAATGATATCAATTAAAATGAAAATAAATTTTAATTTTCATATCAGTGGATAAAATTACTCTCGATTCTTGTTGAGGTAAAAGTATCTGTTTATTTCACAATCATTTACTTATTAGGTAGTGTTTATATATATGATTAAATTATTGGAACATTATGAAATTTCTATATTAAATCACATATTTTTTTTCAATTTGTATAATAATAATTTCTTATTTCAAATTCCTTTTTCTATGTAGTAAATAGTCTGAAATAATATTTTTTTTAGGAAAATGGTTTAGTTATCAAATTCAGTCGGGGGTATTTTCATTAATGTTCATAGATTAAATGATGTATTGAACTGATTTGTTTGAAAATTGATTATTATACATATCTTATATTTTGGTATACATATGCATATAGATTCTAATATATTTTATTTTGAAGTAATTTATTTCCAAGGGAAGGAGATCACAATTTTTAAACTATGTGGACACATGCTATCCCATGATTTGGATTTTTCTATTGAACTATCCCTATCGAGATACCTATATCTAACAATCCAAATTGACTGATGCAATGAAGTTATATAAATAATTACAATATTTAAGAGATAAGGGATTCATATTATCAAGCGGTTGTCTTAGGGGATATCTGATTCTCTTTTTGAAAAATAATGATGGAACTATAAAGCATGGAATTTAACATAGGGAAATATGTTCCTTTACCATTATTTAAATTATCCTTATACTCTTACTGGTGACTTGTTTGATCACAATTGGGGGAAAAATAAATATAATTGATTTACCATCATATTGTATATTTTTAGTCATGATTATTTTGGAATATATTCTAAAGACAAACTTTCACACAATGTATGCACATTATATGATTATAATAAGTGTCGTCTTTAATCACTAGTTAACCCTTAATTTTTATAGATATGATAGATATAGTTTTCATGGAATATATTGATAATTATATTGTATAATTTATTTATGATATCATGGAAAACACAAATTTTTTTGAATATCATATGAGTTTGTAACAATTAAAACTGAAGAATCTTAATGAAAAGAAGTTTGATAGGAAATTTTCGATGATTGATTTATAGATTCTAGAAGTTAAATTTTACGTCCATATTTACTTTAATGATGGGATATTATCTTCCCTACAATTAAATTTCATTTAATGAGTGTTATACATGAATATTCATAACAATGTAATGATTTTTCCTATTATTAGTACGTTGAAACAACATATTCTAAAAAAAATCCAATTAGAAAACCAGTTATCCAAGTTGAAAACTAATGAAGCGTTGTTCATATGGATAAAGGATTTTAATGAATGTTTTTAACATTTAAGGAGAAGGCTGATTATTTTATCAGTATTATCATTTATATTCAGATGGGATGAATTTTCGATAAATATTAACGCATCAAATAAAAATACTACAATTTCCTTATGTAGAAAAATAATTTCATTGAATATACATAAAATTAGATAAGGATCTATGAGTTGAAATCTCCAACCCTTGGTAATGAAATAAAATAGGTAATTATTTCATTGAAGCTATAATGTAAATCTATATTGAGTTGATTTTTTGAGATATATATGGATCACAATACCTCAAAATGATTAACTTAAATGAAATACATCTACATGAGTCAATGAAGATGACATGAGCTACTCATGTTTTATGATTTTAAAATACAGTATAACCTTATAAAAGATAATGATGTATATAATGAATTGAGTAGGAAAGAACATGTATTATGACTATTATGGGAAGTAAAAGGGTTTATTAATTATATTACATAGTAAAATTATATATTCTAAACTCTTCTGCAGTGGAACAAATGGTAATTTTCTACATTATTTCCAAGCAGTTTTATTAGAAAAATTATAATGTTCCTAAATAAATAATATGAGAAAAAAAATTAAAATTAGTATTATTTTTCCTAGTAATTAATTGGATTTTTGATGAATATATTTTGATGAATTTTTAAATATACTACATGTACCGTGCATATATAAGAGGATTATATTATTATTAGAATAATACAATAGTTCAAATTTATCTATAAAATTTAGAACATGTAGTTATTTTCTAAAGATAAAGAAAACATTATTATAAGATAATATGAAATATGGAATTTCGGAAATTATAAAATTATTTCATCCAATAGGTAATGGCTAAGGCAAAATATCCTAAATGAGTGATAAGACCTCTCTCTCTTCCTTTGTGGAAATTGAAATATATTTCTATGGACTATATAATTTTATTTCAGAATAACATAAATGAATGATTCCATATATGGTTTTGTTTATTATATTACCAAGTCCAATCATTCCCATTATATAAGTTAATATATAAATTGTTATCCCCTTTAATAACACTACATTCATGTGTTTTTGATATTTCATGGTACACTTCTTTAAATTGAGCATAAGAATTATTCATGTATTATGTTGAATGTTTGGAAGTGTATTAAGTTGGATATTGACACCATGTAATATTATAGAACACCATTTCATTATCATACATATGGGATTTCAGAAGGGCCTATTTATATATTTAAATATGTTTTAGTGCCATTATTGATGTTTATTCATGGTATTTTAGTTCAATATTTATGTTTAGTTAAATATTTTTATAATGATTGATTCTATTCATGAAAAAAACTGAACCATATAAATAATTTTTTGGATATAGGTGTCATAAACAAAATTTTTGGGAAGATATAGGTGAAATTAATCTTCGAGGATTATATCATATTACTTTGATAATGGTGAATAAAAATAAAAATAATTATAATATTATATATAATCATTATAGAAATATTTTTTTATAGTAATCGATATAGCGATTTATAATTACATGTGGTAGATCATGTTTAATAAATTAACCTCCATGAAAAAAATGTTATAATATTTTAAATTAAATTTATTTTAAGTCCTATATATATACAGACATATAAAATTTCAGAATGAATTCCTATTATGAAAAAACCATTATAAATTTGAAACTAGGAGCTCTAATGTTCATAATGTGTTTAATATCTACTTATTAATGAATTTTTATCCATAATTAACACATTTTCTCAATTATTCTGAAATATAATTTCTATTATATTTTTCCTACTATGAAGTTCCTATTCGGAATACGAACTCTAGAGAAAAAGTATTGAGGAATCAAATGAATCAGCAAGAAATTAATATTTAGAGAAATAAAATTATATAAGAAGAGGAATGGTAAAACCTGTGAAGTTATTATGAACAAATAACAATATAATTTTTTGATATTAAATTCTACCAATTATTGGTATTATGATTTTTAATTTAGTAATGAATGAAACACAACAACATCAATTAATGTATTTATTTATTTATAGAGAAAAAATATAAAAATATAGATATCCTTATTCAAGATTATTATTAGAAACTAAATTCTTGGTTTTAGATCACATTTTTAATTAAAATAAATTAAAATTTTAAATATTGATTTCAAGATTATATTACTTTGATGTTTCGTGATTTATCCTAAGAAACTTGATGAGTGACTAAAAATGATTTTTTGGAAAATAAGAATTCTTTCTCATGTATTTACAAAGAAAAATTTTATTTGTAATAAATTTAAAATTGATTTAATTTTTAATTTAATATAATTAATTTAATTTATTTTGAAACAATTTTATACGCAATATTTTGTATAAGAATATTTTTATACATAAAAATACATTTTTTGTTAGACAATATTTCGTATAGTTATACAAGTTTGACTTTAAATTATTTTCTTTTTCTAAAAAAATATTAAATTCACAAAATATATTTAATGTTTATAATTAAAATAATATATTTCAGTTAATTTGTATAATACATTTTTTACTATTAATGAATGGTAACAATGACAAATATTTATCACCTTAGATAATCGTAAAATGTCTTAAAATGGCGAATATAATTTGAATTGGATTCTTAATTACACCAAAAAATTATTAAACATCATTGGATTGTTTTATATAAAAACTTCCAATATCCTATTCTATGATGATTCAATTGGGAAAAATTTACCATGAGTAAGGAATGTATATATATTAATGTTCAAAAAAATTATATGTGTGTCTTATCCCTCAATTAAAAAAGGAATCCATATATCCTAATAGATAAATGCTTTGAGGGAATTATATTAAAAATTATGCCCTCTATAATTACTTATCAACATCCATCTACATGACATATTGGCCCTATTTCAGTCACAATACCATACTATGAAAGATTTAGGTATAATCCTATGGAAGTGTTTTAGGAAGAGTTATCATTACTAGCACGATGGTTTCATATAATTTGATCATTTACATAATTAATTACATAATATTATTTATGATATAATAACTTAAGTATCTCCCATATATTCTAATTCTAATATTTTTATTTTTCAAAAAATTTTCATATTCTTTTCTTTGAAATGGAAAATGGAAACATCATTTTTTGATACGTAAAGACAATTGCGGAATAAATATGATGAAATTAATTTTATAACAAAACCCATTTTCTATTTATAATAATATATCCAAACAAAATAACATAATATTATTGCTATTTTTGGAATTATTATTATTATAGAAATATAATATTTCATTTACTTTTTTACCCTTCAACCAATTAAAAAATGAAAATATTGCTTCTGTGTAAGTGTGGACTTCCACCATCACTAAGAGATATGGTTAATAATTTTGTCTATTACATTATATAATGATTAAAAATATTTATATAATTAATGCATGTTCAATTTATATCATTATTAATATTTTGGGATATAATTTATCTATGATAAAATACAATGGAACCTAACTAATGAACCAAAACATATATTAAAAATAAAAAATCAATACATAGAAATGATTATTTTAAAAGAAATTATAACTATATAGGTATTGAAATATTTTTATCAAGATCATATATGATATTTACGAATTTATTATGATAGTATTATTAAATAAAGAAATAGAGATTTGGTTTAAATAATATCAATAGATTTCAATCACGAGGTAATGGGTTATTTTACAATCACATCCTCAGTCCAGATTGATTATATTTTTGTGTATGTCTGTGGAATTATTTTATATTTACTTCATAAACCCGATATATTTTATTTTTATAAAGTTATTTATGAAAATTGAATGATTTACTATGAATTTCCTCCACCCATGTACTCAAAATTCAAAAAGTATTTTTTCAAGGATAACAATATTACGTTTTCAGTTTGATTGAGAATATATTAATCCAAGTCCAATTTTATTTAAATGTAATGATAAATGTATTTTAAATTAAATAATGATTAACTAAATTAATTTATACCCATTATAAATGTTCAATTAAAAAATATAAAAGTAAATTAAATTTTCAACTTCAATATAATTAAAATTTTAGAAAATATGATACTAAAATAAATATTTTAATGTATAGTGCGTGATTTATTTTTTTAAAACATCATGATGACATTATAAATTATATATTTTTTTAAATGTTTTCATATATTATTCCAAAATAATTTTTTCACTAATATATTGGGACTTTAAATTTTTTTTAAAAACATTATCATATTGACAAGTGTATCTTCCTCGAATAAAATTATATATATCATTAAAAAGGTTTGTCATCTTTCTTAACATCTGTTGATTAATAGTATTTTTTACTAATTATTTTATATATGGATTATGATAATTTTAAAAGTGAATAATATTTTCATTCAAAATCTATTTATTAATATTCATGTAATTATAAATTATTAAATAAATTTGATTAGTTTATATACATATAATTAATCAATTAAACTCATTGAGTGTTAGGTTGGGCCAATGAATATATACCCCCTCGATATATTATTATATCTCCTATGAAAAAATAGTTTTGGAATTTTTCACATGATTTCCCCATTTATGTTTTTTGTTTTCAAATGATTCCCTGATGGAAATATTACGAAATTTGACCATATATGTTATATCATTATGAAATATTTTATTTATTTAAAAAAAGATTATTTTTATAGTTATGATTTCTATGGATAAAAATCACCGTAATGTAGTTATTTATTTTTTATTATTATATTATTGATAATTTAGTAAAATTTATTCATGCCGTATTTATACAATGATTGATTCTAATGTACACATTCCCTTTCTGAGCATAAAGACCAACTATTTTTTTCCATTCTAGATAATTATTAGAAATAAAATATTATTAATAAATCAAAAATATGGTATAGAGAATAATAATATAATCAATAAAAATAGTTTTTCTTATTGCATATTTTTATATCTAATGTGAGATTCAAGAATGCATATGTTTTTTCATAACTAATAAAAAATTTATCCCTCATGTTGTGATTATTTATTTTTATTTATAGTGTAATAATGTAACCATATTAATAGGGTACTGGGGACTTAGTAATTAAAATAAACTCCTTTTTATTTTTGTAAACGGTATTAATTCCTCTGTTTTGATGGAATATTCCACGTCGAGTTTCATTATCACCAATTCTAAGTAAAAATTGATGTTTGGTTGAGAAACGAGGACATATTGTGGCCACCATAGACCACTTTTGGGGGACCAATAATATTTATCATTTTTGATAATGGACTATAAGGGGAGAAATTAATATATAAATATTATCATTGAATGGACAATGAGGATAAATCCTTGTTTAGAACTGATGAATTTATGGCCCTCTACCATTTCATTAATTTTTTATCTAGGATTACCCATAATAGAATATATATTATAATATCTAGTAATCACTACTAATAATGATATTCTCATTAATTATATCAATATATTAAAAATTTATTATTGATTGGTGATGGAAAATAGAAAATATACATTTATTTTACTCATTCATTAATTATATGTTTATATAGATATATAAGTGTTAAGTTTTTATATGTCATATTTATAAACATAATGATATCATGGTTAAATGGTGATATAATTAAATGATAAAATTATAGAGTCTAGTTGAATATCATGATATGTTAAATGTTTGATGTGTGTGAATTAATCTAAACGATATTATATCTACAATCAATATTCATCAATAAATATTATTGGTAGTAATGACAATGTAACTACTATTATCATATTTATTGGATGGATTTTCATAAAGGTACCTCACTAGAGAATACATAATGATAGTTAATGGATTTTCTTTTTTTGATTAGAATAGGGGTTTCATGGGTACTATTTGAGACTGTCAAACTACTCGATGGTTATATTAATATAATTTTTATATTTCACTTATAACCATTAATATCATAATTGGAATAATGAATATAGTGTGGTTTCAATGGGTTATTATTATTTAGTAACTAATCATTATAGTTATCATAACTCAAAAAATATTTATGCTTTATTCATATTGATAAATCATCTAGTTTTTTATGGACTGACTACAATACCTATATAGTGGATCATAAAAAATAAAATACCTCTTAATATGATTTTAACACACATGACAATATATTCACACTCATACTATGTAGTCGTACCCTTGATAATAGCCCCTCTTGGATAGTAAAACTGTCATAGTGAAAGAAAATGTTAACTGAAAATATATTTATATCGAACATGATAAAATTACATAAAATGGGATTCAATATGCGATAAATAAATTATTTATAGGTTTATGAATCATTCATGGAAATGAGGGCATCACTCAATAGAAATATATTCTATTTGGATCATTACAGGATATACAATTTTAAATTTTTATGGTCCATCAATTTATTATTATATCATTAATATCCATTCATGTTGGATATTTTATTAATTAATTATATAATATAAATAAAAAATTATACGTTAAATTTGGATCATTCCACCTATTAATTACAATGCCTGGGAATTTAAAAGTGAATTTTTTCGATGATATTTTCACTCTTCAACTTAAAATGATAAGTATTAGAAAACCAAATATAGTGTTAAAAATCAATGATAAATATATATATTTATGGATATATCAAATCCAACCACTATCATATGTCCTATGGTTGGATGCATCATTATTATTATTTTTTAAATAAATTTTTTTATATAAATGGCTATATAATGAAACAATCAATGAGTATCCAACCATTAAATTTTTATATTGTTATAGGAAATAACATTCCCATATTTTTATGATCATAATATATTCCCCTATTTCATATTGGTACACAAACATTTTAATTATTATTGGAAATTGATCCTTAATAAAGAAAATAAATTCTTGACTACAATAATAAGAAATTATTGTGACACATTTATTAAAGGTTAGTTGGGAATCACCACAATCATTTTCATTGAGGTCAAGGGTGGCAGGCGATAGATCATCATACTCTTCATTGAATAAATATATAGATACCACACATTATTCATGATAAGAATGAATTATAGGAAAAATTACTAGTCATCAAACTTATTAAAAATCATATTTTTATTAGAGTAAGTTGTAAAGACTAATTTAGTTCTTTGTAATTCATTTATATAAATATTTACATTATGGGCTAGACCTTATAAAAAATGTGATACTCTGAGGCCCAATGTACCTAATTTAAATTTTATACAAATATTAGTATATAATTTTTATTATGTGTGTATTGTTTCATAATTACATTGGGATAACAATAAAGTGCAATTTTAGATCAGAATTTAGAGACCACATAGGAGTCCAAAACAAAATGTTTACAATAGGAATAACATAAAATATATCATCCCATAGGTGTTCGTATAAACCCATAATTAATAGTATATTCAGTAAATTATTTAGAATATTAAATTCATTAATATTTTAATTTAATGATTTTGAATAGTTCAATAAAATCAACAATAAAAACATTTCCTAGCTTTACCCTCATAAAACATAGGATGATTATATATCTTTATTTTTATATATATTATTGAATCGAGATTCGAAGATTATAAGGTTATTAATCCTAGAAAATAAAGATATGATATAAAAACAACTTCCTTAATTCATTGGTGAGAATGTCATTTGATGAAAATTGATCCATTTTATAGGTAATATGTTAAAATATATATTTTCACCGATTTAAAATTAATTTTTTGAGAATATAGAACCTCTATTTGATATGATCCTATTACTAAGACTTACGTGTGCCAATATATTGAATTATGTTGTTTATTATTTCATTCCTTACCACAGATAACCACGTTCAGGATTTCTTTCCATGAATAATTTGAAACACTAAATGATATTTTACCATTTTCTCACACAATTCCATTATTCTCATTACCATTGGAATCCAAGGTAAAAATTCAATATTGTTGGGTGGGATAGAACTGAACCAAACCCCCTGATTTGCAACTGTTTCATGAGTGGTGTAGTTATATGAAATCAGGTTGAAGATGAAATTTAATTATGTAGGATATATGATTTTTATAATGCATTTTAAATTAGATACTTCTAAATGTTGTGTGGAATGATTGTGTTTTATGCAACTATATGAATTTAATTTTTCTTAGAAATACATTCGAGTACAGCATGGGGATGAAATAATATAAGGTGTGGAAATTATAAGACACCAACTTTTTTCCAAGTAGGAATACTTTTAATTTTTTTGGTCAATATGAGAACTTTTAAATTTAATTTACAACATCACTTAATTAAAATCCATGAAATTTTACTCTCCTTGTAAATATCATTCATCATGTGTTGACATGTCACAAAATAAGGTTTCCGAATATTTATTTATATTTCCTCACATTTAAGAATTCACTACATGAAATTGGAATTAACTACAAATAATATTTCACCACGTGAAATTATATTTCACCATGTGTATAATTTCACCATGTGTATTTCGATTTCAACACATGTAATTTGAAATTAATGTTTTTATGGGATTGATGTTATTTCAACAGAATATATGTAACTATATTTATGACATGTGAAATTTATATTCACATATTTTAATTATCACACAATATATATTAAAAAAATGCATCTAGTAGTGCATAACCATACATAAACCCCAATTTAATACAACAGAGCATATGCGGACATCCCTCTTCGATTCAGAGCCTCTGCGAACCTTCTCCTTGGACAAAAACTTTTCGGCACACCACTATCTTTGATCTGAAACCATATGTGCACCTCTATGGTACGTGTGTTCATCTATATAGATCTATATTTCACTAACACTTATATTCATCCATAAAAGTAAGATATTTATCTGCAATCATATCTAGATGTATATTAATTTATTCCTAATATAGTCTAATTGGGTTTAGATATATTTTTAAGAGATTTCTTCTATTTATCATAGATTGAGATTTCCGATGAAGACAATTTTCATCATCACATTCATGGTGGATCCACATCAAATTAAGGATATCCGTTGGAAAGTATTCATCATCGTTCTAGATGTAAGAGGTCAAAAAATCAAACACCTTAGTCTTATTTACATTTTTTTTAATGTAATTGTAGAATTGTTGTTAGATTATTTTCAATTGTTTTCCTAAATAAGATAATTAATTTGATGAATTAATTAATTTATCAAAATGTAAAATTTGGAATATTAGGATTTTAGATCTTGAATAATTAATTTTTAAATTAATTATGGAGTAATTGAGAATATTGAACTTGATTAATTATTTTTAATATTAATTATGGTGGATGGTTGGGTTTATGAAATTTTTGTGATGGAATAAATAGTTTTGGGATTTATAATTTGAGCATATTGTAATTAAAAAATTATTGAATTATTATTCTATTTTAGATTTAAATAATTGGATTTAATGTGACTAATTAATATTGCAATTAATTTATGGAAATTGTGGAAATAATTAAGTATATATGTAGATGAAATGGTTGAATGTTATTACTTAATTATGAATTAATTAATGTGAGTTGACATGGACAAGTAATTGGGAAGTAACTAATAGATGTCAAATGAGATTAATTAATTGTGAATTAATTAGTGTGAGTTGCATTGAACAATTAAATTGTAAAAAATTTTGAAGGATTGAATTTTATTATTTAATTGTAAAAATAATTGATGATTTGGTTTAATTAATTAATAAATTTATTAAAAGATGTAATTCTATGAATATTTAGTCATGTTAATTAATTGGAAAATTAATTAAGGGATATTTTTGTGTTTAAATAATTTAATTATTTATATTAAATAATTAATGAATTAATTAATGTGGATTATTGTGGTGGTGCTATCGACTGAGTTAGACAAATTAATTGGAGAATTAATTTATGGGTATTTTTGTGATGGTGCAGTTTAACAGAATGGAATTAATTAAATAGTAAATTTATTAATGTGGATTGGTGGGATATTGAAATGATAGAATTGGATAATGTATTTTTGAATTATTTATGTGATATTTATATTTTATTATTGATATAATTAATTGTGTAAATAATTATGAAGCATAGGGATTGTTAATTGAGATAATTAATTTACGAATTTAGTATGGGATATTGTGATTTGAGATAAATGATTTTAGAATTAATTATTTTATATTGAGTTTTTTATTTATGTAATTAATTATGCAATTAATTATGGGTTAGGAATGTTATTAATTGAGATTATTTATTTTGGAATTAATTTTTGGATATCGTGATTTAAGAGAATTAATTGTAGAATTAATGATATGATATTGAGTTGATGATTTATGTAATTATGTCTATAATTTATTATGGGTTATGGATGTTATGGATTGAAATAATTAATTTTGGAATTAAATATTGGATATCATGATTTGAGATAATTAATTGTAGAATTTATTATGTGATATTGACTAAATAAATTGGGTATTTAATTGTGGAATTAATTATAGGTTATGGCTACTATGAAATAAGATAATTAATTAGGAAATTAATTATAGGGTATTGATATCTAGATTTGAGATATTTTATTAGGGAATAAGTTATGATATATTTATGACATGAATTTAATAATTAATTGGATAATTAATTATGATACATTAAAGAGTGTGTTTGAATAATTCATTGGTGAACTAATTATTTAAGGTTGATATTCTGAAATTATTAGTAAAATTTTGGGGCCTTATTCACCTAATGATTTTGATCTCTTGGAACACCTTCGACTTTTTCTCTTACAGTTTCAACCTCGTGGTGGTGAATACTCCTCTGCCCTCTCCCTTTCAGGTTCCCTCTTACTCATCCTCGCATACTCTGATTATTCGTAGTTTCTTCTTTTACCTCGTGCGTCCTCTTATGGTTTCCCCATTTTGATTTATCTCCATGCTCTATGACGAAATTTTGGTTTTCCCTCGGCCACCTCTATTGTGCTCTGACCTTGAGTTCCTCCACTGATATATTGGTCGGATTTTGAGCGAGGGATTCTCTAAGGTTTTGGGAAAGTGGTTTGGCAGATGACATATTTTCATGTGCCATTGTAGATGGTTCTTCTTGCTGGTGTTTCTTTCCCAGTTCCTTTATTTTTATTTCGATGTATCTTCCCTAGGATTCTTTATCATTTCTTCTTCCTTGGTCGCTCCATGTTTCTCTAAACTGCTGTTCAACTACTCCTCTCTAGGTCGGTTTTAGAGCGAAGGATGGACATGAGTTTCGTGTCTACGGTAAGACGATCATGGAGAATCCCATTTAGTGTTTCATTCAAGGATTAATTTTCATTTTGACACCAGTTATGGTTTCTTTTGAGTATCAATTCATATAAATAATATCTGAGTTTCTCTTATGTTCTACCCAGATTTTGATTTATCTTATGGTTTTCTTCCTCGCTGGCAGTTCATGCTCTTTAATGGTGGTTTTCTGTCCTGGTCTTAGTCGTCGGTGGCGCGATATTAAGATAGTGGTGATGGGAATAGGTTTTTTATTGGACTATATGAATATCGATGACAATGACCTTACAGATCGGAGTGGGAGATAATGTTCGGTATAAGTGGAGATAGCTATTGAAGTGGCTGATGGTGATGATGTGATCGATAGTGATGGATCATTATGACGACGGTTCAGTGGCATATGGATAAAGACTATGGTGAAATTATTGTGGAGTTTTAGGTTGCTGTTTTCATTGACATTGATGAAGATGGATGGCAGTGGAAGTGATGGGGAAAGTGGAGTGGGATGCCCATGACATTGTATTGGTGATATTTAAATTTTGAAAGATGAAATTTGAAATCTGAAAAACAATGGGTGCAGTTTCTGGGTGTTTGTAGTGGAGGGTTATGATTTTGTATCTAAATGGATTTTCTGTGGTTTCATACTTAGACTTCTAATGTTTCATTTGAAAATATAAAAATATGGATTGTGGTGCTGAATGTATTAATTAAATTTCAAAATAAATAATGGACATTGATTAATTAATTAATTAATTAATTGAACTTGTGATGGGTAACTGTGATACGAAGATTAATGTGATTACTCATTGACAATGTGATTAAGTGAAAATATGTGATGATGAGATACATGTGATGTTATGATAAGGAATGATATATATGCATAGTTGAAAAGTGGTTTATTGGACTAGATAATCTAAACAAATGAGATATGTGCATAGTGTGTTAATGGGATTATTGACATGATTATATATTCCATTGATAGATTTATTTATATGGTAGATAATTGGGATGTTCAACATGATGATTTACACCAATGAGAGATGCACATAGTTGAGGAATTGGGTGTTACACATGATTATATAGAAACATGATCTATATGCATGATTGAGAGTTGGTTTTCTATACATGAAGTTCTTTTACCCTGATATACATCCAGGATTGTTACATGGCGAGCTAGACAAAGCATTATATTTCTTTGTCATCATCCATGGAATATGGTTCCATGTGGACATATTAATGAGATTTTAATGAAATGGTTAATGAAATCCCATATTTTTAAATGATTTGGCAATAGAACCTGTATAATGGTTCATATTCAGTGTAGGTTAGATTAGAAAATGAAGAATCAGTGTCAAATGGAGCCCAATAGTATAAGTGGTTAATAAATATTAATTTATTACGTGACAAATGTTTACTTATGCATTGTCATTATTTCATTTAAACAATGTATAAAATAGTTATTGACTAGATTTGTTTTAGATGCTGTCAGTGGTGGCCTATTTAATTGCACTGACACCCTACTCATGTTGCTTTCTTCATACCTGAATAGACATTTTTTTGTGGAAAGGATAATGGAAAATGCACTGTGTTTGATGATAGAGTTAGGATGGTTCATGGTGAGGTAACAAGGCATATTTTTGGGTCCGACATGGAGATATTTTCAATTTTTTTATTTATTTGGGGTTTTTCATATTGAAAATTGGTAATTACTTAACATGACATATCTATTGTTTAATTTTGATTATGTATTTCCAGTTTGGTTGTCTTATGATTTTATTGTTCTTTATGATTATATGACCTAGATTTTTCTATTTGTTTCCAAAGGTGAATACTATAATAAAAGTTGGTATAGTATCTCAATGACTTATATTCCAGACCCTCAATACTAGTTAGTAGCATATGGCATATGGGGAGTCGTGCCTTAGGTATTGCGTCTAACCCTCTCAGGGAATCATTCTGTGGGACCAGTTTCGGGGTGTTACGAAGTGGTACTAAATGTGTTTTCATTACATTTTTTCATATCTTACTGTTTGGGAAGGTATATTGGATACTTGGAAGACTCAAGAATTGTTTACGGACTGGTGCATGGTAGTATCTACACCATATATAGGAAAGAACGCATTAACCATCAGTGGGATTGTTATTATTGTTGTTTACCAATATAATTGATTTTTATTTCACCTTGGGTGACACACTTGTTTTACGATTTCATAATTGTTTCTGAGGATTTTATGATTGAGTCATAGCCCTAAATGGAACTAGATATGAGTCTACATCCAAAATTTTAAGAATATATGGTTACTGTGACATAAATCATTATAGGCACACACAAGATGAAATGTGTTCTCTGTATGTTGTTGAACATGAAATATTTTTTGTTGATTGGGAAAATGGAATGAAAATGTTGGCTAAAATGAAATTGAAAAACATTGTGAAATTTTTTAAGATGATCATAAATTTGATTCTAAATTAGAAACATTTATCATTATAATGTGTTTACCATTGTTTAATATAGTCTAGGTATATCATGGTTAGGGTGAGTGATGGTGCCTTAGTTTTGACCATTTGGTACGAAAAAGGGGGAAATATTTGATATGGGTTTGTGTAAATCCCCAATGATAATTTAGTTAATGTTGTGAAATGATAATACCTTTTTTTTCCCTTTATGTGGGTTTTGGGTAGTGATAATGTCATAGTTTGAGAACATTATAGAGGTTTGTGATAGGGACCATCAAGTTTTACATCAGTGTGGTATGATGATGGAAATAATGAAATCTTAAAAAAATTGGATGATTAAGGTGTTTCATTAATAGAATATAACATCCTTAATAATGGAATTTTTGTGGTTTTCCTTGATGACTTCTTAAATAATATTTAGATTAGTGATGATCATGTTCCCAACCATGACATCATCTCAGGTACATAAGGAATGATTTGGATTTATTCCGAGAAACCTAAATGTATTTTTTTATATATGACCAACTTGGGAATTGTGTTTTTGATGTGGTATATGTGTAAATATGGATGGTACGAGGAATACAATAAACATTTATAGAAAAGGTTCTCTTAAAGGATTAGAGTTAGATGAATACTATGGGTAATGTTCCACAGTGTTTGGGTTGTTTGAAAAGAGGTGTTAATAACTCTCCGAATTATGGGGATCGATGTTTCCGTATAAGGTGTATAGTGCAATAGCATGGGTCGGAATTGACATTATCTGAATGACAATGAGGAACCTATAAGGTTATTCTTTAAATTCAATGTGGAAAGTCCATGTGGGCATTAGAGGTGATGGTTGTATGTCCATCTGAGACAATTTTTAATGGATATGCAATTCAAAAATGATTGATTGTGTTCTTATGGTCTATATTAATGGTGATTTAGGCAAGGCATATGGTATTTTTTTGATATTGATACTGATATAGATTGATCCTTTTAGTATCATCTCATTCATATGTTGTGTCATAGAAGGAAGTTTTTGCAGGAATAGACCCTATAGATAGTTTAGATATTGTGGAGATATGGATGGGTTTTGTAAGAAACATGGGAGATATTAATAGATGTTCAAGATCATATGTGTGATCCTTTTCAATGTCAATATAATATATACATGGAAGTATAGATTATGGAAAAACTATTTTGTGGTAGGAAGATTGTATGAACATAACTTTTCTTATAGATGATTGAGAGTATAACTTGACTATGAGCTATTATAAGGTGGAGAGAATGTAATATCTCAATTTTTTTGTGGTAAGAATACACATAATTTTTTTTGATCAATATGGGTTTTTTTTGAATTTAATTAATAGATTAATGTAATTTAAAACCAAAAAAATATTCACCCCCTGTAACTATTCTTCACTATGTGTAGAAAATCCACAATATAATATTTCACCCCCTGTAACTATACTTCACGAGGTATAATTGGTTTTCACCACATATAATCTCCAATAAATGTTTCTTAAGGGTATGAAGAGATTTCAATGAAGAAAATGTAATGAATGTTACACGATGGTAGATTAGGATTCATGTAATGTAATTATCATGTGAATTTTATTAATATAATGACTCCACCGTCATGTAACCTTATAGACACCCCACTTATCCAAAATATAGAACATGAGGACCTCCTTCCTCAATGAAGAAACTTCGTGCTCCCTCTTCCTAGGTAAGGCATGGTCCTCAATCAACCATTAGATTGGAAACATCCTTCTGGGTAGGGAATTGGTACTAATCAAATATTAATTTGAAGCTTACCTTTGGAACGTGAAATGGATCCTCAATCAATCTATATAGTGGTACCCTTTTATTGTTCCAAGGGATAGGTCTACTATATATAGATTTTTTACCCTTGATTGCGTGACATAAAAGTGAGGTGAGGCTTTGATTAAATGTTTTATAATATGTGGATGTAAAATATTATAGAAATCATTGATGGAATATAGATGTAATGGGGAATATTTTCCTAGTCTATCCTCTATGATTGAGACCCAGTTATCTCTCACTTGGGTTTTCTTTAGTTTAACCGTAAATATATATATATCCTTGCTGTTGTTTTACATTACTCACTTTCCATGTGTGGTATTGATTAGTGGTGTATTCATTTTACTCCATGTGTTGTTGTTATAATGGTTTGATGAGGTTACTCTTATTTAATGGTTGTAAAAGACACAACACGTAGTCCACATATGCACTATATTGATCTATTTGTGTCTGTATGAGCATAATCTCTTAGATTGGGTTGACTTATTAATTCATTACTATCTACTATCTTTACAATCCCTATATTTCATTTATTTATCCCCCTCTCACCTCTCAGGGGTCCTAATGAAAAAGTATATACTCACTCATGCATTTGCCTTTCCTAAATGACTTATGCCTTATTCCAAAAATATGCATTTTAGTGGTGATGTCAGAGGAGTTTAGGGATATTGGGTTCTTTGGAATGCATATGGTCGACACAACACGGAGATTAAGTGATGTTCTCTCTTAGTGATTTAAAAGTTTTTTTTCACTTTGGGACATCATTATATTTGGGAATGTATTCAAACCCAATGGTTTTTTTCACTATATTAATCTTGTTCACCCTAGAGGTTTTTAATTATTTGTTTTAATTGTAGCTATTTTATATTTTTATTAATAGTCATCTACACTTCTATATTGATATGGTCATGCGCACACATAATTTTACATTATGAAATGGCCTACCATTTTATATATTTGTTTCGGTGTCTGTATCCACCCCTAGACCATAGAGGAAGACATGGGGTAGTTGTGGCTCGACCCCTAGTTAGGTTCATGGTAGGACATATATATTCTATAATATGGTGTCTTCATATAACAATTAATTAAATTTTATTAGTATCTAATTTTCATTTATTATGTGTCATTTATATCATCATTATGATAAATTTGACCCAAATAAAATCAATGAGCATAAGTTTAATTGATTGTGAATTCTAATAATCAACAAATATGGGTGTTTAAAATATCATATCTGATTATATTTTTTAAATAAATGATCCATTAAGATATTTTTATCCTAAGAAGAAATAGATAGGTGTCTATAAAAATATAACATTTCCACATATTGTTAATGATAGGTAATATACTACACTACTTCAATAATTACAATACATATTAGGTGCGACTTCGAGTAAATTTATGACTACTACTAATGTACAATATTTTATACAATATTATATCCTCATGAATTTATAATACCTAATTACAAAATATAATGTTTCAAAGAAGTTAAATGTTGATAGAATTTCATTTATAACTCCTCATTTATAGTTTAATAAATAATTCACACAATTTTGATAGATGGATGTAGTGAACATGCTGACATTTCCTATAGGGATCATCCGTTAGAGTGATTAATACAATATCATTACATGAATGAATGAATTTGGTTACTTTTATGATATTTCTAAACTATATATTAAACATAAATATTATTATAGTTTTATTCTTTTTTCCCATTGGACAATTTTTTCATGTAAGATGGTTTAAACTATTTTTTGTTATTGCCAACTTTTAATATCGGCTAAAAAGGAATGGCTCTGATCTTATAGTAACTACATAGAAAATAATGATTGATAATGGAATATTAGACGTATATAAACATATAATGTGTTGAAATGTTCCCCTAATATATTTATCCACAATCTATTTCATTTAATGAAAACAAAATATGAAATTATTCAAGTTGATTCATAGCATGATATTAATTTGTTGATGCAATATTTTTTAAAACTATTATTTATTCTTTAGTTCATTAATAAATTATTATATATGACTATTAAAATTGAATTGAATCTAAAATTAATAAATATATTTGTACCTTGAATAATGATCTTTCTCTCTTTCCTTTTGTATAAAACACTATATAGTTTATTATGAGTATGGATCCCATGATATTGAAATAATGGTTCATTTGTGGTGTAGAGTCCAATAAACATCAAATTTTAAATAGAAATTATTAAATTATTTTAATAGAAAAAAATATAATAATAAAATTGATCAAAAATAAAGTTGGGTTTGTTTGTTATGAAAATTATGTTTAAAATATATGAACACATCTAAAAAATTAAATTTAAATAAAATAATTTACTATAGTCCTACTATTTTCATTCACAATACCAGTAATAGTTTTTGGAGTTATCCCTTTGAATATGAATGAGAAAATAAATATGGTATTTTATATTGTAATGATTAATGATGGAACCCAATCAATGTCATTATAAAACCTCCAAATCAACCATAGAATTTTCCAACCAAGTGAACAAAAGTTTACATTATAGAACCACATGAACGTAAAATTCTAATGTGTCATCCATACATTCATGAAATATTTATTCTCTAAACCCCCTATAATAGTAGTATAAAATTATTCAGTAAATAGGATACTTGGGATCCATATATGAAATAAAATTGAAGATGAATAGATGGCCTAAAGGTCTACTATATATAGTCTTTCACTCTGTTATTCTAATTCCTTTTAGTGTATTATTCCATCCTAAAAACAACATATATTATCATATAGAGAGGGTAATTGAGTTTCAATGTTCTTTGATACACCAAGATCTTTTATGGGAATCCTCGTCCAATTGAGTTCATCAATAATTACATGAATATATCTGGCATTATTATACAAATTAGTTTCAGTCATCCATATGAATCCATGAAAACATCATACTACTATAGATAAATTGTACAAGTCTTAATTAACATAGAATACATTTTCCTACCAGTTATTCTAAGTCACCAATTCAGCCATGTATTCATTGAATATTTCCATTTACATACTATCACATAGAATAATGACCTACCATACTCTCATAAGGGATAAAAAAATTCATTAAAATCTTGTGGATGAATATTCTGTATATCTGACACATGAGGGAAAAAACAATGGTAGATCCACTAAAAGGGAAATCCTCCATCCCACCCGCACTATAGAGATGGCACCCAAAAACCCCACTATGATTAATCAACTAATATTGTTCCAAAATAGAGTTAACAAGTAAAAATTGGCCTCAAATATAGAAAATATATTCCCCATAGTCACCTAAATTAACATCAAATTTCCATGTACGCTTCCAAGTCCACTTAATAATCATGGTATGGTCATGAACATCCATATGAACATCAATTGTTATGTGTTCCCAATAATAAATTCCTCTCTATATCTTTTTATCACGGACTTATAGATCCCATTGGAAACATTAGATGAAGTATATCCTTGATAATGGGGGACCATAACATGAAAATATCTCTTGGACCCAACCCAAGCCATGTAAACCAATTAAACTATCCTATTTCTAAATATGATTGGCATGATCTTTTTGTTGATTCATGAGTATATTTAGTGTAGTATATGAATAATTCATAACATATATATCTTACCATATTTTCTCCATACATTGAAGGGGTTTGCGTCATCACTCTCCATCTTGAAATAGGTATAAAGATGGGAGGATCATATTCCATTTTATATATAAGAACTATGATTATTATTGTTGACCATGATATCACATTGATGTATCAAGGAAGAAAGAGAAATATGATGGGTTTCATTAGAGTGTTATCCTTACTGAATTTTTAACCACTATCCCTTTTATAGAATAAAAACACTCAAATAGATTAAATCTAGTTGTAACTACAAATATTATTACCAATGATGGACATGTTCTACACTCAAGGATCCAAAACATTTTAAAAAGATAATCTTCATATATGTATCCCCACTCAGTCATTTATTGTCAATAATTTAACAATGTAGACATCCCGTTATAATAATGTTAAAATGTATTGATAATTTCGTAACACCATTATGTTATAGGATTTAAAATCACCCTTAATTTATGCTATTATACTACATGGTATATTCTTACTACAAGACCATAAATGCTACACCACAAATTAAGAATAATTTTATTCATGTAAAATAATTAATATATGAGACATACCATAGATTCAATTCCAATATCATAAAACACATATTAAACAAATAGTAATTCCATATGCATCTTGGTTCTACTTACATAATTCCAAACAATGTTGTATTTCCAAGGAGTCAGCAAATCTGTTTTATTAGAGGTTTATTCCCAGGGAAATCTATTTAGTAGGGAATCTTCTTGATAAAACCATAAATAACATAGAGGGACATATCTCCCCAGTATATAATCCTATTTCCAACATTTTAACATATTCATGATGAATATTTATTCAGATCATTATGTTATATTATTAGTAAAGAATTATTTATGACATCATATTTTTCATGTCCTATATAAATAATAGATGTGATATAATAGGTAACTTTTTTTCATGTTGGTTATATATTATCTAACATTTCATACCTTATTTAATTTTATGAATCATTAGTTTGAATAATTTGGGTGTTATTTAATCATGTGAATGAATAATAATTTTCCACGTGAAGAGTCCCTGAAAATTGTTTCTTCGATCTAGTGGACACCTATTTCAGATATCATTATTCATTCATCCAAAGGATTCATTGACCTCATTAATTAAAATTAAATCTGATTGTACCTCATGTAATAATCTCAAATAAATCCTCTATTTTAGTCATTTAATTGTATTGATTCACTAACACTTGTTTTCTTTGAATCTGTGGAATCAAATCTCACATTACCATCTTTATAAACCCTCAAGTTTCGTCAACCTTATCATTTTTCATCTAAATATAGATCATCTAATTTCAAAAACCTAAATACCTTCTTCATAAAAATTATGTATCTCTTCAAGTGAAAATGTTTGTAGATTGAATTATATATAAATTTTCTATGTTGGAAAATAATGTTTTCATTATATCTTAGTGATATGTTTTTATACAATATAGAATGGTGTTGGGATTGAGTTTCTTAACATATTTTTATACAATATAAAATAATAAATTTCTACATTTAATATCAAAATATTACTTATTTGGATTATTTTTGTGAATAATTCATTATTTAATAATAAAATTCCATTTAAATTGAATAATTGCATTTTTTGTTATGCATTTACTAATGAAATTGAAATCTTTAAATGTAAAATATACATGTATTTAAATTTTCAAAAATTTCATTATACATTATCATATTAGTTGTGTAAATTCATAGTAAAACTTTTCTTGTGATTTGATCATATTCTTATCATGATAAATCATATATTAAATATGTAGTATGCATATTATGAGTTACTAATAATATAATGTCGACATTATTAGTGAAAAACCAAATAAATTATCAGTTGGTTCAATTGCATATCATTGAATTATATTTTTGTATATATGTTTGTGTTTGGCTATATATTCACTAATTACCCAATTTTAAAAAAATAATAATTGATATTAACACACTTCCAATCTGTATATATACATTTGGTTACATTAATATTAATATTTATAGGATTTTAAAAAATCATAAGTATAGTTTTTCTATGTTATATTTTCATTCAATTATGCCTACAACCCACGTAATTCATACTGATAACATCTATCATCCCAATAATTATGATTTTTATTGTATCAATTGAAGATGTTTCAAATATATTAAATGTTAATTTTTATTGTTTTACCTTAAAATAAAATACGTTTTCATTGAATATAGAGTAAGTAATATTCTTAGAAAAGTATTACAATAAACATAGAATAACAAATATAAAATATTAATTCGTTATATATATATTTATACTAAGTAAAAAATTTATTATTATTTTTTTAAACACTACATTATGATTATATATTATTTAGAATCAATGTTTAATCAAATAATTATTGTTTTTTTATTCATTAAAATCAATTAAAAATTGAATATTAAGATTCAAATAAAAATGTAAAATGGTCACTTGAGTTTGATTATGGAAAAAAATATTCAATTTCATGTTATATTAACATTTATTTAGAAGTAAATGAAAAAAAATGAGAGAACTTTGTAACTATATTTTCTTTTGTAAAGTACCTCAACGATATTATTCTAATATTTTACCAATAATATTAACCCTAATATTCCATTGTTATCTAGAACATATAATTATAAATTCAAATATGAATGTATATTTATTAAATTTCAATCATTTGTTACATTCATAAATACATTTTTAATGTAAATTACTTTATATTATAGCAGATTATTGTATAATCATTCTAATTGACATTATATTTCATCATAATTTTTTATCATTTTAAACATTATATTTACTCATATAATAAATCATATGAAAATTTTTTCTAAGTAATTAAACAAAATATGTGTCTTCTTGATTATCATTAAAATAATATAGTATTTCTCCATGTTAATGACTTATATCATATCATTAATGATTTTAAATTGTAATTATTGTTTTTAAATTTTTGTAGGTATTAATGAGTCATATTTGAATTATGAAACATCAAATAAGTGGTGATTATAAGGAAGGTGCTGATGGGTTTTTTGGAATTTTATATATGAAATGTTTTATTCAATGAAATATTTTTCTTTCAATGAATTAAATTTGTAAATCACAAGTATTTTAAAAATATGGTAAACTAAAGACCATTTAATTATTCATGTTTTAAATATTTTTTTGATTCCCTATATTTGGCATGGTGAATTTGGGATGAATTATATATCTATTTATGATGATGATTTTTAAGAGGATAAATCAATTCAAATTTAACAAATGATTCATGTTATTCAAGTAGGTGCAATTTGGAAAGAAAATATATATATATATTATATATAGTGACAAAACTATTTTATTTGGGTTATATTGAATTTATTGTCCTATCTACACTATTAAGTCTAATTAACTTGAAGGAAAAACATGGATGGTGTGAATATATTTTTATAATTTTGCTCAAATTATTGATTTATTATATTTGAAAAGATAATGATCATTAATATTCACACTATAATAAAAATGAAATACTATTCCCAACGGTATTAGGGTAAAAAATACATTATTTCTCTAATTATTGTGTTATATATTGAAAGGAATGAAAATTTATATAAGGGTGTCCAAATTGTGTGGTATGATGATATACATTGAAATAAAAATCAAATGTTGATTTAGAAAACATAGAGAACAGTGATAACAAATTTTCGTACCTTCATATAATCTCTCATTTGAAATATTTATTAGATTATTTACACGATTCAACAAAATTATGATGGCGTGAATATGAGTGGATATGTGATGGAAAATTATGACATCCAACTGACTGTCGACATTGGATTGAAATTGATTTTAGTATCCAATATTCAAAATTGAACATATAAATTTTAGATAGGGATTTTGAATGGATAGAATATATCCATATTGAATGTTTATTATAAAATATATTTCATGGACTATTTTATTTATAATATTAACCATATATCAAACCCATTTTATGATGTAAACATATTTCATGTCGATTTTAATGTTATCTTGGCCAAAACTACATGGAATGTATATATTTTTTTTCATGTCACCTATAATTGGTGATTTGAATAACTTTTGGGATGATAGTATTAAGGAAATTGATTCTTATAAAATAGAATACTTCAACTGGATGTCATGATTACGTCCATTATAAATTAATTCCCATAATTTGATGTTTTTATACAGTGTTTAGAGGAAAAAATCATTTCTAATCAGTGAACAAGATACATTATATTTGAACCAAATCATGGGATATATATAGTATACATTCTCCATAGAATTATATTATATGGATCAATCTTATATATGCTTAAAAAAGTAATTAAAATTCTCTCATGAATATTTTATTTCTCATAATCCTCTATCAACATATTAGTATTTTTAGAGGCTATGAAAAAATTATGTAAATTTACGAAGGACATATGAATCATGTAATTATAGAATTATTTGGATCAAATTATTAATATATTTTGAGATCACTTATTAGATATGTCGTGAGGTAAAGCATATAATTAATTACATGTACATGGTGAATAATATTTGAGACAACTTTATTGGAACATTGATAGATATTAATGTAAATACTAATGTTATGTTGAATAAAATATAAAACATAATATCAATGGGAATATATTTTCAGTTACCTCTCACTCAGGTTTGAAAGTGATCATTCCTTCCCAAATCCTTTTCATAATTCATCCAAGAGGGATAATATTAAATTTTTTTTTGATTATTTATGATATCACAGTGTCTCGGGATTGTTCTCCAATTGTAAAAAAAAGTGTTTCAAGGATTTCACATTGATAGGTATGAAATATCATTATTGTCAACTTATTGATTAAAAAACAACTACAAATTTCTTTTCATATATAATAGTCCATTTATGTCAGAATGGCTATTATAATTGTGTTTTGTTTTTTCTATTCCATTTTTAAAAAGGTGACTGATCGGAATGATGGAAAAAATTGGAAAAAGAAGTAGTTTCTATAAATTTTCAATTGTAAATGTAGTTTCTTCAATAATTTTTTATATTATAGTGCATTTAATGTTTCAATTCATGCTAGATATATTTATTTTCCAACCTATATATCTACATTAGACATACCCATTTGAATGTTATATGATGATATTGAACGAGTATGTTAAAAATACATTTCTACATGATGCCACTATTGTTTGGAAACATATTTCTATGTATTTTATGATGTTTTTTACAAGATACCCTTAAATAGTGTAACAAATTGGTTTTCCTACATATCACCATGAACATGTTAATTATGTGGAAAAGGGATATGTGACTTCAAATTCAATTCATTTATATGGTTAAAGATAAATAATTTCGATTTATACATATTTAATAACTCGGATAATGATAAACCATATATATCATTTCATATTTATTTTTTGAAACAATGTTATTGAACGAATAGTGCTATATGGATATTCAATTATTATAACCGAATATTTTTTCCATCGTTCTAAGAAGACATTTTTTGTAGAACAGATGCATCAGAAACCATTATATGGTTATTTGGAGGAATAAGTAAAAATAATATAACATGTTCTAGCTATGACATTAATGTCTATACATTTGATAAGAAATATCAAGACAAAAGAAGTGTAGTTCCTAAGAGTAGTTTATTGGTGTTCACGGAAGAAATAGAATCTTTGTGACAATTCCAACCTATTAACATAGATTAAATTGTTGTTTTATTAAAATTGTATATATAAAAGAGACCTCATTTCCAAGGAATGAGTAATTTAGTCTTATTGAAGAAAATTGAAACATATATGGTTCCCTTATTACAATATTAAGTAAACATAATACATAAAAAAAGAAGATAAAATTCTTCTAGTCACTTATTTTTAGATCAACACTTCATAACCTAGGGTAGAAAAAAGGGGGAGTTCAAGTTCCTATAATTCTTATATAGTGGAATCAAGAATCAACAATAATTGAATGAAAAAAAATTAATATAGTAAATATGGAATTGGACGAACTGAAAAACATATTACATCCATAAACTAAGAATAAAAATACATCCATATATTTTGTCATAGTGAAAACATGAAGGAAATTAGAAATGAATACCGAATGAATAAAATGACTAATAATTGGACATCATGTATCTGGAACATGAACCATCTTACTATCAAGATGTTTTAATTCTATGTGTAGATACACATCTGAATCTTTTTGGAATCAAACACAAATAGGGTTTCACCTAATTTTTTGTCTAATGAGATATGATGACACATAGAGGGGATATAAAAGGCCACACCCATCATTTATATTCCAAATAATTCATTATAAATATATTTAATTCCATAATCATATTATTTGTCAATTTTTTAGTAGTAGATAAAGAAAAAAAATTAAAATTTCATTATTTAAAATACTTTTAAGAAATAATTTAGAAACCCAGTGTTGTACCACAATATGAAATAACAGAGGCATTGAAGTGAAATTTAATTATAATCATATAATTTTCCCTAAAAAGTTCACAAGAGATAGCAGTGACCTGATTCTTTGGTTCATCTATTATTATATCATTAAAATCAAAGGATAGCTTGTCCTATGACTGGATTCACTACTCCATGCAGATCTTCCCGATATTAAAGCCCCCATTAAGAATCGATTCTATCATATTAATCCATGTGAATTTATACTCATTTAATGTCACCATTAGTGACATTAAAAAAATTTAGCCACTTATAATTTAGTTGAATTTAGTTATAGAACATTCTCAACCACTTCTTCATCCAAACCCAACAGCAAGTCCAATGATTTTTTGAATAGATGACCTAATTTATACTTTATTATAACCACTCTATCTATACTATTCATGTATATCGTTTTTATTGAGTCTCCAATAGAGGTGGGAAAATGGATTGATCATTTCTACCCTTCCTCCTCCTATTACAACTTCTCCTTTAAGATTCACCTATAGAGATACTCGGACTGTATTCATTGGACTCATTCACACATACCCCATCTATAACCGATTCTATTTGTTCAATGATCAAACCATCCTCCTCAAGGCCTTAATATGTGGTTATCAATAGAATTGGAGTTTAGGTCATTGGGATAGAACCCCTTAACATTCCATCCATAGCTTGGTTAGCTACGTCTAGGACATTCCCTTACAGTCTATTGAGCAAGGCACCTCTGTCTAAACATAAAACCTTGGCAGGATAAGCATCAGTAATAAACTCTTCACCACCTTCCACCTGTGACACTACATGATTACCAGAATATATTTGGATTTCTCCATGAGAAACATCATTATGTACAAATCTATCACACACTTTAGCACTATCATTTTTGTTTTATAAATTTTTTAGTAGAAGGACCAACCAAGTCATGTCTCAACATGTGGAAAACATTAGAGACCATCATTTTTTCTTGATAAACCACTTCATGTTTCCCAAAAATTTTTCTATCATTTGGAAACAAACAGTCACAACCCATAACAGACCCATTGAAACCCACATCCATGAACATTCCAAAATGACTCTCAACCATATAACGAGTGGCATGGATCGACACCCTATGCTAAAAAACCTCAAAACTATTTTTTTAATAATAAATATGAAAAATAGAATTTATTTCATGACACAAACACAACAAATTTTCTATACATGAACTCCTAACCCACTATAATAAAAATATACTAAACATGCATCTTGGAAACATCATCAATGAAAAACATTCTCAGAGAAATTGGGTGACATTCCACATTGGTCCTACTAGATTAACACATGAAACATACTACTAGTTTGACCTACATACAATTAATTGAAGGATTTTGAATGAGGTGGGGGAGTTCCAGAATCCTTACACAGATACCCATTTAAGTGGAATACTGCATCTTGTGGAAATCATATGACTACATGAATAATAATAACCTTGATCTAACATAGGTACGAGGAATGCTCGAGCAGGAAATAATCAGATAGTCTTCAGATGAAAACCAAATCATGATTTTTTTGGAATACAGTAACCATATCACTTCCATATCCTATAGACCCTAGGATTTGAAGACCTAAAAATCGATGAAATCCACTGATTGGTAACAGTTTTTGAAATTTGAAATTAATTTCATATTTAGTAGAGAGGATGTGTTTGTGAATTCTGATGATGAAATAGAAAGTTATGGGGTCCCATCAAAATATTCAAGAACCATAGGGTTTTACAAAATTATAGGTAATGTGCATAAAAACTGAGGGTTAGGAAATTGGAAAAATGTTGGTCGATCATCAGTAAAAGGAGGAGAAGGATAATTTATACATGTTTTTAATTAATAACATTTATTATATGTATTTTATACATAGTAGTTTTATTATGATCATTTATGTCCTTATTGATGTGTTATATAGTTTAATTTCCTCATTTTAAAGCAATTGTTTCCTTGGTTTTCATGATTAGTTCACTTGTTTATATGTAATGATGATCATGAAAAATTGGTATATTTCGCCATAATTGGAATTAATTTTTTAAATGAACATATATATGATTTAATGTTCTTATATATTATTATTTATCAATATATAAGTATTATTCAACAAATATATTATTTATTAGAATCATTTATATCATTTTGGCGGCCTTTCAATAGTCACCAAATAGTTTTATATTATTAATATCATGTATATATTATAGTTATAGAATAATAAATAACATATCATATTTATATTAAAATATGGTTTTACCATAATTGCTGTTGTATTTCCAACCATGAAGGAGTTAATGGAAAACTAAAATCTTTCATGGATGATGTAGGTAAATTAACACATCAGAGGCAATGTTTTCATTTATAATATCAAATAGAGAGAGGGTTGAGTTTTATGATGGATCATATATTAAAATGTTTAAATTATAGTGCATAAATAATTTCTCAAATAACTATTTACTTATAATATGATAAATTTAAATCCTATTTCCATTTATATGACTCATAAATATTATTCATACTTTTATATGTGATGTTAATACTCCATTAGAAGAATTAATATTCATATGGGTCACATTACTATTCCTATGGTCATGTTACAACTTCATTGGTATATGTTCATGATTTTTTAAAGTAGCCTCATATTTCATTCATTATCTATTAAAGATATTTTTTATGTTCTCTATGTGGTTTTATTTTATTAGAACTATATTGACATGTTTTTTTCGTAGGTTATGATTTTGAATGAATTGAATTTATTTAAGAGGATACATTCCATAAAATATTCTGTTGTTATATTCATCCCTCCTATTAAAATAAAACCATTGAAATTTTCATGAATATTTACTTCTATATAGAGGATGGTCTTTCATATTCATACAATCTTTAGGTTTTCGTGTTGCATCATCCATTTTTTGGTTTCATAAAAGATCAATTCGAATTCGAGTTATCCAATTTATTAAGACATTTTATCTATTGTAATGAATCTCGATAGGATTTTCATAGTATGATAAATTAGGTTCCAGATATATTTCATCATAGGTGAGTACGTGTATTATGCTTGGCATGTAATTCTACAACAAAGGCATCAGGAAGATGATATGAAATTTCACGAGACTTGGTATCATTCTTAAATTGTATGAAACAAAATGTATTCATTATAGAATTTCAATGGACTGGTGTACTCAGAGATTAGTTTCCCTTATAGAATGTTCAGAAAAACCTCCATAGAGATATATCAGAAATACATTATCTCCCAAATTAAATTTCATTTTATTTATATGTTTATCAACATAAATATTTTTCATACATTAATCAGTATTGATATGAACCTAAATAGTTTTTACCTTTATTATTTTTTCCTCAATAATATCTATGACTATATATTTTTTCCCACTAACATCATCCCAACCAGATGTAATTTGACATCAATTTCCATATAATGCTTTATATAATGCCATTTGGATAAAATAATGGAAACTAAAATTGTAGGAACATTCCACTAAAGATTTGTAGTGATCCCAAGTACCTTGAGAAGAAATTGAGAATGATCTCAACATGTATTCTTATGTTTGAATAGTCATTTTAGACTATCCATCAGTTCAATGGTGATATAAAGTAATCACATGAATATCAGTATAGAAATCCTCTAAAATACTCTTATAGAATTTTGATTTAAATTGATTATCTTGGTCATATAGAATGTATATAGGTTCACCACGATGTCTTAAAATTTCATTAATGTAGCTTATTTCTAGGTTCTCTAGTGGTAGTTATTTTATTATATAATGTAAATGTGAATATTTGGAATGTTAATTAATAATTAGCCATATTGCAGCATTCCTTGTAGGTGTCCTTGGTTTTCATTTGAAAATTTTCATCGTGATTTCATTCCATTTCCACATAGGAATAGGTAGAGGTGTCATAAATCCTCTAGGTTATTTTTAATTTTCCTTCACATATTCAAAAAATAAACACCATAACACATATTCATCAATTTCCTGCATCATATAATCCCACAAAAAATATTCCTTTATTTCACTATACATCATGGTACAACCTTGGGTTATAAGGAAATTTGAGCTATGATCATCATAAAATTGGTATTATTTTGAGCTCTATCATTGAGGGCAGACATAACCTTTTTCCAAATTTGTGAACCCCATATTGACACACTATGTCTTCCAATAATCCATCATAAATGGCTTCAATTTTATTTCAAAAATTCTCATCCTCAGGTTGAGTGATGTTAATTTTCTCAAATAAACATTTTTTTTGAAATAATATAAAAGGAAATGATGTTTCCCCTTCCTTTGTAATTATTATATTGATATTTACTAGATCAATTCTTATATGAACATTATCAATCAATAGTTGGTTTATAATTTTATGATTATTCCTTCTTAATTCATATGCAACATTTTTTTCCTTTTATCGGGGGTAGTCAATTCAATAATATTAATCACTATGTAACAACATCAATATCATTTTCTACTTGTTGAGTCATATAAGTGTGAAAATTCATTTAAAAAATAGGTGATATGTATATATATCACATATTTCACTATAGAGATAGTTTCTACATATTTTAAAATAGAAGAATATAGTTTCTAACTCAAGATAATGATATAGATAATTTTTTACCTATCTTTAAATGCCATGATGGAAATGAAACAAGATTATGATATTAAATATGTACCCAACCTAGTCCATTCTATTTTGCATAATTGAATATAAAAAGCTATCATTTCTAGGTAAACGAATACAAATTGGAGCATTGTATATTATTCTCTTCAATTCATCAGTAAATTCTATGAATTATTTTTTCCAAAGGAACATAACCCATTTAAATTTGAGATTTGTTACTAGGTTCTCTAATTATTATAATTATGAATAAAACATTGATATAAACATACTAATCGAATAAAATTATATACCTTGATTATGTTTGTTGGTGTGGGTAACTCTTGGATTTCTGTTTACATTACTAGATAAAATGAGATTATATTCATAGAGTGAATATGGATAACCAAAGAAACTATTTGAATCTAGAATTCACAGTTTTAAAATATCCTATATAATATTTTTCATCTAAGAGTTGCAAAAATAATATACATGTAGTTGTCATGGTCCTCATAGCTTTCTGGAAATATCAAAACATCATAAAAAAATACAACAAAAAATCATCAAGATATTATATTATTTTTTTCATTATATCAATAAAGGAAGAGGGTACAACAATCCATCTAAATTAAATTAGTATAAACTAACAATTTCCATAACTATTTTTAAACGATTTTTTTGGAATGTCTTTATTCCTCGAATGTTGTTGATGATATACAAATCAATGGACAACATTGGATAATTTTTGTGCTCTTAGATGTTGGTCAATTAAATCATCAATGTCTGGAAAAGGATACATTTCATTATTTTAATATCACTAGTTTTATTATAATCAATTCATAGCCTTGTGCATCCATCTTTCTTCTTGAAAAATAGAATATTTTCTCCCTATGGATAGACTATGGATAATAAATCCCTTGAAACATGATTAATTTAGATATTTCTTCAACACCTTTAATTACAAATTATACATTATATAGGTATTCGTTGATTGTGGTCATGGAATATAAATTATTTTAATAGGATACTTGAATTCTTGCTCTGGATGATGTCATATTAAATTCTTTGGAAATACTTCAATATATTTTAGCACAATTTGTATATCATCAATTAGATGATTAATTTATTTATCCCTAGATGTTGTTTTATCTTTCACCCTAATATTTCTATTTATTATATCTAATAGAGGTGGTTATATATAATAATCATATGATGATTTTTATACTCTAGAAGAAAGGGATTCTACATCTTCCTCCCAAATTGTATCTTCATTATTCTTATAAAATATTTTCACATCATATTTTGAAAGAGAGTCTATACCAATAATTATATTAAAATTAACCATAATAATGATGATAAATATTGAAACTAATTCATGTTTTTGTTTCACAAAGGGAAATTACAAACAAATATTTGTTACAATCATACACCCCTTATGAGTTTTCATAAAAAATCATAATGAAATCAAAAGGGAAATTTATTGATTTCTTGGATGAAAAGGAAGATATAAAATAATGTGATCATATAGAATCTAATTAAAAATAGGATATGTTTGACTAAATTATTAAATTACACTCTATAGAATCATTAAAAACGTCAAACTATGAAGTTTTGATCACATAAGCCTTTCCATCTCCACTTGTCCACTTCTGTGGTAAATTACCCTAACACATGGGATATTTTATTTAATAATTTCCCATTTCATTAGAGTTGATGAATTGGACATCATTGATTTTTTTCACCCCCTTTTATTTAATATCGTGATGACCCTTATCTTGGTACTTATATCAAACTACCTTTCCTTTCAATAATTTCCTAGGATTATTCACCCAAAATTTTCACATAATGTTAATTTATTCATTGCCTTTTTCTTCTTTAGCACATCACATTTTCCATGGTTATTAGAATACCTCTTCTTATCCTAATTTCCCAGGAATAAATGAGATCTAGAAATTTATTTCACTATTTTGATGGAATTCTATAGTATTTAATCATATGATGTAATCAATTATCTAGCTAGTTATCTTTAGTAACATGGATTCAGAAATTAAAAGAAATGATCAATCATATTTTCGGAATCATGTATATAATATATAGCATACATGGTTATTCCTATGAATTTACAATCACACAATGCAACACTATGTTCTTCCCTTTGTATTTTGATCAATTATTTTCCCTTCATTTAAGTTCATTTCCCAAGAGGGTTTCATTTTTATTTAATATTTTCTTAAAAGATATTTATTCAATTAAATCTATTTTATGTACCACCTTATTATTATGGATCAAATAATACTACTAGTAGGAATCACCCTTGAGACAATATAATATCATTGATACCTTTTCATTTTCATTTCATCATGATGCATGAAATATATTTTCAATTTTTATTATTCATTTCATAGATACCACTGTATTAGAGGTCCCACTAAAATATGGGGGAATCTTTTACATTAAATGATCCATCATAAGTGTAGTATTGATATTCATAAAAACCATTGTATGTTCTAAAAATATATCGATGATTTGATCAGCTTGAAAAATAACTATGTTGACATGATAATTGGGGAAATCACAATATTTTCTATTAGTATTAATTCTTTTCAATCAATTAGAAACCATTTCTAAACATTAGAATATAGAATATTTGGCTTTGAATCATAATGAAACATTTTGAAAATGAAAAACAAAAAGCACCTAACTAATTTCATAATAATAAACATGGTTTATTTGGGTTCATATTTACATTCATTTTGTATATAGATGATTGTAATGAGAATGTGAATTATCATAAGAATATACCATAGGAGTGTAAAACCAACTGCATAGAAAGCCATATTTTTCTATACATGGTTAAACAGTGTCTAGTTCAGACATCATTTCAGAGTTGTTACCCCTAGTTATAGCTATTCTAGAACCAAATCGACGAGTAATATCTAGTTCGAGATGTATTGCAATGAATACCCATTTAATATCTACATTACAAAAAATATAGTATGTTATTCTATTCATATACTCAGTTTCTACCATTGGTTTATTTTCTCAAATCTATGTTTTCTAAATCTAGATTCCATGGTTTATTCAAAAATTTCTCTAATAAACAATATAAAAAACATGACCCCATATTCCAAGAGTTGGTGTTCATTTTACTACAATGGAATTCAAAAAGGATGCCACATCTCCAATGAATGAATTATTTATAATTCTTGAAAAAACTTGGTATATAAATGGTTCTTTTATTTCAATAATATGTATACATTTTACATAAAAAAGAAAAATAAACTACTTTTTATCACTTTTTCCAAGATCTCATATTTACAACATGGGGATAAAAAGAAAATAAAAGGTAATATATGATTCTCAGTAAGGGTTATATAGAGTAAGAATGAATCAATAACAATTTAATCACAAACAATTAGACGTAGTCATTATTGAATGGAGAAAAACATAAAAACACATTCCATCACCAAAGAGAAAAATGAAAATGCATCCATAGATTTGGTCATAGTGAAAACCCCATAGAAATTAATTATTAAATGTTGAATGAAGAAATTTATTATTATTTCATCATCATGTATATAGGACATGAACCATTATACTATCAAGATGGATTATTTTTGTGGGTAGATACCCATCTGATTTAGTTTGGAAACTATCATGAAGTGTTTTCTACAAACTTATTTATCTCATGAGACCAGTCAATGCATTAAGGGGCTATAATGGGCCCTAAAAATCACAAAATTTTCAAATTATCTTTCAAAATTTATTTAATTCAAAAACAATATGTGTTATCAATATCCAAATTTTAAAGAGGATACAGAATCATCAATATTTCCTTTTTTAAATCAACATTTATAATATAAATCATTGGTAAAATAGTATACGTCAAAGACAATAATTATATCAATGATACAATAATATGGAAATCCAATAGAAATATAATTTCACATGAAAAATTGTCTTAATGGAGTAGTAGATACACTGTATAAAAATTTTAGTGTGTGATACAATGTCATTCCCAATAAAATGGAAATGGAGATGATTTCCATTACATTATGTCTGAATGTGTTCTATAATTGATCGTATGGAACTAGATAGAAAAATTAAATACATTAATTAATTAATTATAGTATATTAATACATGTATGTGATTAACTATAGATTTATTATGTTTGTTTATGTCCTCACTAAAGTGTAATATAGTTTGATTTTATTGTTCTAGAGAATTCATTTTCTTTTTTTTTCACGACTAGTTCCCTTGTTTATATGTAATGAAGTTCATGTAAAATGGTTATAATTTTCTTGAATTTGAATTATATGTTTTAATGAACATAAATAAAATATAATGGTTATATATATTATTTTCATCAAGATATGTGGATGATACGTCAGATAAAATATTGTTGATAATAATATAGATTATTTTAGGTTTTTTATCATCATAAAAAAGTTTTGTATTATTAATTAATTTCATGAATATTGTTGACCTCACCAGTTTTGATAATCCCAATTAATGATCATCTATATATTAATTCGTTCAATCTATGATATTCTATTTTCATGTTGATAAATAATTTAACATATTCCTTAAAATATGTTTATCAATGTCTAATTATGCTTATATTAGTTTTGAATTAATTCTAACTCAATCATATGTGTTCTGCATAAACAGAAGTGTTAAGTCACTGATATGCCTATAGATACCGGTAGAGTTAGTCTACCGATAGACATAGTAACTGATAGGCAATGGTAACCGATATGAAGTGCTACCTATATGTATAAGTCCATAGGTAAGCACGTATCACTGATAGATCATGTCCACCAATACAGATAGCTACAGATAGAAACTGAGCTACAGATAGAACAAGTCTACTGGTATGCATAAGTATACCGATATATATAATTCCCTAGTATCAAATGGAGCAACTGATATGCAAAGACTAAACATCTACTGATACAAGCTACTGTTACGCAAGAGTTATTGATAGAGTAAGTGTCGATATGAACAAGTCTACCACTACGAACCTACCGACACAAAATGAGCTACCGAGGGAAGAAAAGTCTAATGATATATAAAGTCACTAGTATATAGAGCTACTGATACATTGAGCAGAAGTATATGATAGCATGATCCATCGATACATGATTAAAGAGCTACTGATACAAGATCAAATAGCTACCGATACAGGGAGCTACCTGTACCTGATCAAAGATCGAACGATAGGTCACTGCTACATAAGTCAACTGCTACCAACAAAAGATACTGACAAAAGCATGACCTATCAAACTTTATACTCTATATACTATTTATATTTTGATGAAACGATTATATTTTATGATTTTAATGTAATTAATACTATTTAATGATAGTTATTGGCATGTCAGGAAACCATACCTAGTACCCATGAATAATATAGTCATTCTTTATACCAAAGATGACATCTATAAAAAAAAGAAAAAAGACCAGGATGAAAGAGATGAATCAAGAACTAAGAAGGCACGAGAAGGGTGTAAAAATCAAGGGATGAACTGCATTGAATACGTGGTGCATTCAAACATATGAAAAAAAATCTAAATTTACACTGGAAGAGCACTAGGCATGCATGAAGCTATTCATTTTAGAGGAGAACACAAGTTGCATCTATAGAGAAGAACTATAATGAACTCTTCATGCACTCAAGCTGATAAAGCTGAACCTAAAAATCAAGGAAGAAAATGACACTTTGTTTTTCAGAAAAAAAACTGGAGAAGGAATCAGAATCAATTCTGATAAATCAAAAGAGTCCAGAGCTGCACTTCACATCACTAGAGAATTATAAACTCTTATATACTCTTTTAGTGATTCTTTTATGTACATTTCGAGTAGTGTTTATACTCTATATATTTTACATATACACACTGTCTCTGGTGCCAAGCTGTAGGATTTCTAATTCCTCATTCAAACTCAAAAACTTCCTTGTACCCCATTATGGATAGTGGTAGAGGTCAAGTAAGACCTGGATAGCCTGTGAGTTGTTGTTTGTTTTACAACATAGAACTGTGGTAGTGGTCTTTGTACCTAGATAGTGATTTCTTTTTTGTTTACCCAGATCAATGGTGTGGATCAAATTTATATAAATTGTTTGAGAGGACTAGGTCTCGGCTTGAGACTGAACCTCTTGGTTACATCTGCTGTGTATTTTAGTTCAAGCCTAAATTATTTTATATATTTTATATTCCGATGCTAATTACATGGAAATAAATTTTTTTTTAAAGTTATATTGATTGCTAAATTAGAAAGTGTTTATATTTAATATGAATTATTAAGTTAGTTTCAAAATTTAATTTAATATTCTGATTAAAGTAACTGAGACGTAATCAATCTTTGAGAAACTAATTGAACACTCACAATCTATATAAATTCACTATAGTTTTACATGTTTTTAAATAGGTGTATTTTAAGAGAAATATTTTTAACAGTTATTTTTAATTGGAACTCAATTCACCCCCATCTTGAATGTCCACTCCGAACAACATTTGGTATCAGGTGATTTTTTTTGTTTTTAAAAGTTTTCAAAATACTCTGTTTTTTCAACTGTGATTTTAGTTGCATCTTTAAAGATTCTTAATTTATGTTAATTCTAAATTAAATCTCATTAAATATATTTTCTAAAATCTAGTTATGGACAATAGACTAGAAGGTGTTGCTACCAATAAGAATCCTTTCTTTTGTGGTAAAAATTATGATCAGTGTTAACATAAGATGAAAATTCACTTAGAGAGTATGGGATTTGATATCTGGACCGCAATAGAAGCTCAATATAAAATTCTTGAAACAGATAGAACTACTTGAGATGAACCTAATAGAACAGCTTACCATAATAATTATAATGATATGAATTCCATGTACTATACTTTAGGAGATGAAGAGTTCAATAGAATATCTGCCCGTAAAACTGAATATGAAATTTGGGAAACTTTGGCTATTTCCCATGAGGGAACAACCAATGTGAAAAAAATAAAGCTGAATACCTATACTATTAAATATGATATTTTTAAAATGAAGTATGAGGAGCCTATTTCTGACATGTATCTTGGGTTCAATGAGATTTTCAACACCATGAGCTCTCTTGGTAAGAATGTTCTATCAAAGGAACAAATTATGAGGATATTAAGATGTCTATGAGAAAGATGGAGAGGTACATCTGTTTCCATTAGAGAATCGTGCGACATCATCAAACTTCCTGTTTAAGAATTAATTTGTAAGAAAATGATGTATGAGGAATAACTCAAGGTAAATAAGGAAGAAGATGATGAACCTAAAAGGAATTCAGTGGCATTTAAATCTACTGCCTTAAAGAGAAATGATAAGAAGAAAGTTCACATACAAACTGAAAGCTCAACATGTGATAGTTTAGACATTGATAATGATGCTGAGATGGCTCAGATAGCCAAAAGATTTAAAAATTCTATAGGAAGAAGAAATTATTTAGAAAATCAAACTACAACGGTAAATAGGACAACAAAGGTCATTGTAAAAAGGACTGGAAGATGCCGGATAAGACTGACGAAGTTATCTGCTATGAGTTCAAAAGGAAAGGATATGTGAAAGCAGACTGTCCAAAGTTGAAGTTTATGAAGAAACATGACTACAAGGAAAACAAGTATATGAAATCAATGAAAGAAACATGGAGTGCTTCAGAGGACATTTCAAGGGATTCTGATTCTTCTATGGATGAATATTCTTATAAATCTAACATGTTTTTTATGAAAAAAACATCTGAGGTAACACTGGATACTCCTGCTTCAAATTCATATTATTCTAGACTTGATTCTGAATCTGAAAACATGTCTAGTGAAGAACTATTTGAATATTGTAATCAGATAGAAGAGACCTGTAATGAAAATAAGGACAAGTACACAACCGTAAAGAAACATCATTCTTTATCCAGCACTGTTAAATCTTCCCTTGAGATTGAAAATAAAATGAATGCCCAATTGCTAATGGAAAACATTGAACTAAAATTTTCTAATGATAAATTTAGGAAGGACATAGAAAAATTCACAAATTTAAAAGATACACTTACAAAAATACTAGGTAAACAAGTGGAACCAAAGTACACTACTAGTTTGGGATACTAACCTAGACGATGACAGTTTACAAAAAATTTATTTATTCCTAAATTTGGACAAAATTCTTCAAGATCCAGTTTTGAAAATTCATATGATAGAAGTAGTTATTCACATTTTCATAGATCAATAAAATTTTATATGTCAAAATCTGTTCAATCTATTAATTATATGATACCCATAAGACAAGTTTGGGTACCTAAATCTTTGATTGCTAACCTATCTGGACCCAAGAAGATCTGGGTACCAAAATCATTTTCTGTTTAAACTAGGTTTGTAGGTGACTTTCTTGAAGAGTTCACATGAAATGATATGGTACTTGGACAGTGGATGTTCAAGGAACATGTTTGGAGACTACTCATGCTTTAAAAGCTTAATAAATGTTGATGGAGGTTATGTCACCTTTGGTGGTAACACTAATGGAAAGATCATCGGCCTAGGCCAAATTTTTAACATTGATTCATTTTTAATTTCTAAAGTTTATGATGGACTTAAATATAATTTCTTATGTATTTCTCAATTATGTGATGATGTTTTCAATGTTAAGTTTGAAAATGATTCTTTTGATATTTTAATTCTAAAAATTCTTTAGTATTTTCTACCTTAAGAAATTAAAATGTTTATGTTGTTGATTTTAATTCTATTGCCAAGAAAAATGTTACTTGTTTATATGCATTTCATAAAGAATCATGGTTGTCACATAGAAGATTAGGGCACTACAACATTCATTCACATAGAAAATTTACTAGGATGAACATAGTTAGTGACCCACGTAAGCTTGAATTCCCATCAGACAATGTTTTTAATCCATGTCAAAAGGGAAAGAAACATAAAGTTTCTTTTATGTCAAAGAGATGAGTTTCAACTTCTCAACCTCTCGAGTTGGTGGAAATGGACTTGTTTAAACCATCTAGAGTTTCTAGTTTAAATGGTATGCACTATGTCTATGTCTTATTTGATGAATTTTCTAGATATACTTGGGTATACATCTTAGCTCACAAACGTGAATATTGTTCCTACTTTTCTAAAAACTCCAAGATTGTAGAAAATCATAGTGGACTTAAGATGAAAACCCTAAGAAGTGATCATGGTCGTGAGTTTGAAAATAATGAATTTGAATCTTACTGCTCACATAATGGCTATAGTCATAACTTTTCTGCCCCTAGAACACCTCAGCAGAATGGTTTAGTAGAAAAAAGAAATCAAACCCTTCAAGAAATAGCAACAACTATGCTTAATGTGTATGACCTGCATGTTTATTTTTGGGCTGAAGCTATCAAAACATCTTGTTATATTATAAATAGAGTGTTGATTAGACATGTTCATAATAATACCCCTTATGAACTATGGAACAACAGAAAACCCAAAGTTAATTACTTCAAAGTCTTTGGCTGCAATGTTTTTATCCTCAATAACAAGGTTAGTGTTTAAAAATTTGTTTCCAAAAGTGATGAAGGAATTTTTCTTTGTTATTCATTTACAAGAAAATCCTATAGAGTCTTTAACAAAAGAACCAAATTTTTGGAAGAATCAATTCACATCACCTTTTATGAAATTGATCAACATGAACCTAAGTCTTATCTTGAAAATATTGAAGAATATTTGACTGTTCTGGACCTTAATGATAAAACTAAAGAACCTGCTGTAAAAACATCCAGTTTTGGACATGTACCATAATCTGCTTCCATAGAACCCAAACTCACAAAAGATCCTAAAATTTCTAGTCCTTCCTTTACTAGATCAACTAGGATTCTAATGAATCATCCTTTGGATGCTGTTGTTGGTAATCTTGATAGAGGGACAAAAACTATAGATTCTCTAAGAAACCAGGTTGAACATAAAGCCTTTAATTCATAGATAGAACCTAAAAATGTAAATGAAGAAATCAATGATGAATTTTGGGTAATGGATATGCAAGAAGAGTTAAATAAATTTGAATGAAACATGTCTAGAAATTGGTTGACAGACCTAAGGACAATTTGAAAATAGGAACTAAATGGGTTTTAGAAATAATGTAGATGAGTCTAGAAATATAGTTAGAAACAAAGCTCATGTAGTTGCACAAGGATATAGTCAATAAGAAGGTATAGAATATGAGGAAAATATTTCAACTTTAGCTATATTAGAAGCTATTAGGATCCTACTTGCATATTCTTCTCATCTAAATTTCATGTTGTATCAAATGGATGTCAAAAGTGCTTTTCTAAATGGTTTTATAATTGAATATGTTTTTGTTGAAAAATCAGCTGGATTTACTAATCCGTATTTTCCAAATAAATTTTTCAAGCTATCTAAAGCTTTATATGGTTTGAAACAGGCTCCAAAACTTGGTATGATATACTTAGTAATTTTATTATTTCAATATGTTTTACTAAAGGGATTACTGATACAACTCTTTTTATTAAAATAATTTCTAATGATGTTTTAATAGTACAAATCTATGTTGATGATATTATTTTTGGATCTTATAAAATTATTTATGCAATGATTTTTCAAAGAGTATTCAAAATTAATTTGAAATGAATTAAATAGAAGAACATAAATATTTTCTAGGATTTCAAATTTCTCAAAATTAAAATGGTATTATTTTGAATCAAATTAAATATACAAAGGATCTTTTAAAACATTTTGGTTTGGATAGTATTAAGGAAAGTGATACTATTATGAGTACTATCTGTAAATTTGATGCAGATGAAACTGGGAAACCAGTGGATCAAACCAATTACAATGGTATGATTAGAATCTTACTTTACCTTACTTCTAGTCGACCAAATATTATGATTAGTGTGTGTATGTGTGCTAGATGTCAAGATAATCCAAACTAATATCAATTACATTGTTTTAATAGAATTATTAAGTATCATAAACATATTATAAATTTAGGATTGTTATATCCAAAAGGACAATCTTCTGAATTAATGAGTTATTCAGATGCTGACTTTGCTGGTTACAATTTGGATAGAAAAAGAACATCTGGAACATGTAATTTTCTTGGTACATCCTTAGAATCTTGGTGTAGTAAAAATCAGCCTTCAGTAGCTTTTTCTTCTACCATAGAAGAGTATATAGCTGCTGGTAGTTTCTATGAACAAATTATATGGATGAAACACACTCTTTTGGAATATTGATATGATTTTAAGCATGTTTCAATTAACTGTGATAACACTAGTGTAATAATCATTTCAAAGAACCTTGTATCTCACTCCAATACAAATCACATTTATGTAAGGAACCAATTTTTTAGAGATCATTACCAAAAAAGTAATATTATTCTTGAATTTATAGGTACTGAACATCAATTAGAGGACATTTTCACCAAACCTTTAAGTTCAGATAGGTTAAGATACATTAGACATGAGTTAGGAATGATTAACCTTGATCGGTATAAAACCTCACTGATGTTAATACATCACTGATGTAAAAAAAACCTCATCAATGTAAAAAAACCCTCACTGATGTAAAAACATCACCAATGTAAAAACCTCACCGATGTAAAAACCTCACCGATGTAAAAACATCACCGATGTAAAAACATCACCGATGTAAAATCCTCACCGATGTGAAAACCTCACCGATGTAAAAAAACCTCACCGATGTAAAAAACGACACCGATTTGAATACCTCACCGATGTAAAAACCTCACCAATACGAATACCACACCGATGTGAAAAACTCACCGATGTGATACCATACCGGTGAACCTCACTGATAGGAATTCTCACTGATAAACCCTACCGATTACTACATGTTGTCATAACCATCTATATGCCGCCATAATCTGTATCATAAATATTTTTATTTTATTCATATTATTTTATGATTCCTAAATTATAAAACAATGTTCTAGTGACTTCTCAATCCACCGAACCTCAAACCCTTTACCATCAAGCCTTAGCTCCTAAATTTCTTGAAAACCCTAAGTACCTCGAACCAGAGATGGAAAAAATCAAACTCCCTACCATCAAAGATGACATTAATTATCCCAATGAAATGAAGTAGATGTCTGAGCTATAATCAAGTGGGGTTGTTGGTAGAACATGGTTGGGGAGGTGATCAGTGAACAATCATTTGAAAAATAGAGTTATTGTGATTGAAAAAGAGTTAAGCGTGGAATGGTTTTTGGCTAGAAAAATCATTAGTGCTCGAGGTGTTGGAAGATCAAAAGTGGGTATATTGATTTTCGAACAACAATGGTCCCTACTATCCAAAGCTAGTGAAACAATTTTAGGAGTTTGTGAGCTTTGAGAAGTCAGAAGATAAGAACTGAGTGATTTATTTTATGAATCTTATAGAGATATCTTTTTCATATATTGAGTGGGATAAATGCCTAACAGTTCCACATGAAGGAGTTTCTTGATATGTATCAAAAGAAATACCACCTACAAGTGATATATTCGATTATGAGACTACCTTGGAAGAGGTCACAGGTAGTGGCAATTAAAGGCAAGTGGTGGCTGCTGAAAGGGATAGAGAGAACAGATTTTTCTTAAAATTTGTTCGGCATGTCTTAATACCAAAGATAGGGGACTTTGCAAATTTAATATATCAAGACATCTATCTCTTACATCTCTTCAGAAATTGTGTGAAAGTGAATATGGGCAGATTGTTAATGTTTCAAATGGAGGAAATAACCATTCCAAAATCAAAGTCTAATGCCCTATTCCTTTCCAAATTTATCTCAGTGATGATCAATGTGAAACAATTAGCCGAGTCTCAAGATGAGACAGTGGTATAAAGGAATAATTTCTTGCATCACAAACACATTTTTCAAATATACGAAGATAAATTAAAATCCTTGCAGAGGAGAGTAGATTATGGATGACAAGAATGTATATGATGAATTCAATCCTATGAATCATCCTTCAAGGCCTAAGGATGTGAGGGATCTAGGTCTTGGACCTGATGAAGAAGAACCTGAGTACAGTGATGAGACTGATGAAGAAGATACTTCTATGGATAATGGAAGGGATTCAGACTTGCCCCCAAGTCCTGCTGCTGAATTTGTGTCTTTATAAAAGGAAGCTTTAAAAGAAGAAGAACCTCCTGATAATGAGGAAGACCAGCCAGTCCCTTAGAATGAAGAAGAAACGGTGAATGAATCTGAAGCCTCAGATTCTGTTTGCTTAAGCATGAGTTCATTGATTGGAAGCTCAGTTGTACTTGTTGAAGAAGTAGTGGATGGGATGGAAGGATATTTTCTTAATCTAGAGGATACTCCTGCTATTGCAACTGTTGCAGAGATGGAGTTGACAGTAGAAGAATATTCAGAGGAATAAAGACCTACAGATAATGCTCATACTTTAGAAAATAATGCACCAGTTGAGGGGGAGCATAAAACCCGATTTGGTAGTGATTCAGTGGATGTTAAAATTTAGTATTGGGCAGAAGAACTAGGTTCTGTGGTTTTTGGATTGGACTATCCCAATTCTGATAATGTGGAATCCCGAAATAGCCCCAAAATCAATTATGATGTACATACAAAATTGTTACCAGAAGATGTGTTTAGAATGCCTGATCTGGACAAGCTCAAGTGTGATCTCAAAATCAGTTTTGTGGAAGAAATAAGGAAAATGGAATCGTCACTGGTGTCATCAATTCAATCGATTATGAATGATTAGAAACCAGTATAGTATCTAAAAGGGAACCTGTTGTGGTTGCACCTGCTGATGTGATTACCAGTTGTGATCTTGAATCCTTAAAGAATGAACTGAAAGAGTCTTTTAGTGCATCAGTTTTTGAGTTAAGACACTGCTTTCTTGATGAGAAGAGGAATTTGGAAAATTCCATTGAACTCTCTCTTGGCTGTAATGTCTCTACCATTGTGGCAGAAATAGTGGATGAAGTTACAGCTTTCCAGAATCAGTTTTATAGAATGGAAGAGGATGTTGAAGCTCTAACAAATTTTTTTATCTCTTTATAATATTATATGATTTATAAATCCCAAGAAAATAAATATTTAGCTTATGTCATGGTATTGTGAGCCAGATGGTATCAATATTTGATGGTTTTAAAACATCCATGAAAGATCATTTCAGCACGCATGATTCCCAAGTGAAAAATCTCATCACTGGGTTGACCAAAAACATCATGTAAATAGTAACTTTCTCTATTGGTTCTCATGCCGTCAGACCTTCAGTAGATTTGGATTAGATTAGAGCTGAGACGAAGGAGGATCTAGGTTCAGCATCATGAAGTGGCTCTGTGGACTCATCCGACCTAAGGAAAGTGGTGATTTCTTCTAGAGATTCTGCTAGATAAATAATGATGATAGTCTAAGACTATATGAGAGAATCTTCTGCCTCTCAGAATGAAGTGAAAGTAATGGTAGACTACTATTTTCATAGGATTTATACCAAATATCAACTCAACAGCCACTTCAATCTTCTGTAAGAAAATCTGAATTTACCTCCTGTTAATCAAGCTTTCAGAGAGCAAGTCATCAAGCTAAGGGAATTGACCCCAGCCTTTGACAAATTCATTGAGAACAAGGATAATTTAATATCTGATATGGAGAGAGGAGGAGGCATAATTATGGATTTCATAAATCTCTTGTTTCCTTTCTTGCATGTCGATGCTAGGCCAGTGATTATACCTCCAGCTTTACATGCCTCTACATCTACAGCTTCTCATGTCTAGATGACTCTAGCCCATGCCATTATAACCCTTACTCCTATTATAACTGAAATAACTACTCTATACATTCCAGTAATTGTTTCAGTGGATCAGCCTCCTATGATCATTTTTGGAATTCCTAAGTCATCATGTACATCCACACTACCTAAATCATCTTTTGATCCCAAGGGAAAATCCCACATTGAGAATGTGGATCGACTATGTGGCTAAGATATTTTGTAGGAATCTCTTGTATTTTTCTTTTATTCCATGTACCTTTTGCAAAATGAAATACAAATGGCATTCTTTTCTTTCTCATTTTATTTCTTATTCTCCTTGTTGTTTCCCACTTCTTTATTATAAAAAAAAGGGAGAAAAATTATAAGGGGAGAAAAATTATATCTGGGAATAATAACTTTTATGCGAAAGGGGGAGGAATATTATCTATGGGAGAGCTAATATTCATTGTACCTTTTACCTTTGATACCATTGCATATAATTCTAACTCGGATACATTTCAAATTTCACATCCTATATTTTTTTCTCTGATACAATTGAATTTAATGATATACCCTCTGATACTTTACTGATTATTTTGAAACTATAATCTCAAAAGATGTGACTATAAAAAAGGGGGAGATTGTTGACCTCACCGATTTTGATAATCCAAATTAATGATCATCTATATATTAATTCATTCAATCTATGATATTATATTATCAAGTTGATAATTATATTAAAATAGTCCTTGAAATATGTTAATCACTGTTTAACTATGCCTATATGTGTTTTCAATTTATTTTAACTCAATTGGATGTGGTATGCGTAAAATAGAAGTGTCAAGTCACTGATATTCCTATATCAACCAATTGGCATAGTCTACCGATAGATATAGTCAACGATAGGAAATGGTCACCAATACGCATAGTTACTGATATGTATAAGTCCACCGGTAAGCACATTTCTATGATTGATCAAGTTCACCGATACAGACAGCTACCGACAAAAACAGAGCTACCGATAGAACAAGTCCACTGGTATGCATAAGTTTTTCGATATATATAATTCACTAGAATCAAACAGAGCTACCGATATGCACAGACTAAACGTCTACTGATACAAGATACTGTTACACCTGAGTTACCGATAGAGTAAGTGCCGATATGAACAAGTCTACCACTTTGAAGCTACCGATACAAAACGAGTTACCGATATAAGAAAAGTCTACCAATATATAAAATCACATGTATATAGAGATACTAATACATAGAGCAGTAGTTACCGATACCAGGATCTCCCTATACATGATCATAGAGCTACAGACACAAGATCAAATAGCTACCGATACAAGGAACTACCTATAAATGATCAAAGAGATACCGATATGTCACTCCTATATAAGTCAACAGCTACCAATGGAAGCTATTGACAAAAGCTTGACCAGTCAAACTATATACACTCAATACTATTTATTTATTAAAGCTACGGTTATATTTTGTGATTTTAAGGAAATTAATAGTATTTAATGTTAATTTTTGGCATTTTAGGGAAGTGTACCTAGTACCCATGAAAGAGGTAATCATACTTTTTACTAGAGCTGACATCTATAAAAGGAAGTACAAAGACCGGGCAGAAAAAGATGAATCAAGAACTAAGAAGGCATGAGAAGGGTGTAAAAACCAAGGGCATAACATCATTTAAAACGTGGTGCATTCACACAAAAGAAAAAAATATACATTCATACTGGAAGAGAACTGGACATACACAAAGCCATTCATTCTAGAGGAGAACACATGCTGCATATTGAGTAAAGAACTACAACGAACTCTTCATGCACTCATGCTGATAAAGATGAACCTAAAAATCAAGGAAGAAAACAACAATCTTTTTTTCAGAAAAAAATCAGAGAAGGACTCAGAAGCTTTTCTGATAAATCAAAAGAGTCCAGATATGAACTTCACATCACTATAAAATTATAAACTCTTATCTAATCTTTTAGTGATTATTTTATTTACATTTTGAGCAGTGTGTATACTCTGTATATTTTATATATACATAATGTCTCCTTTACCAAGTTGTAGGATTTCTAAATCCTCATTAAAACTCTATAACTTCCTTATACCCCATAGTTGATGGTGGTAGAGGTCAAGTAAGACCTGGACAGCCTATGGGATACTGTTTTCTTTCCCTCATTGAATTGTGGTAGAGGTCATTGTACCTGGACAGGGTTTTCAATGTTGTTTACCCTGATCCAGGGTGTGGATCAAATTTATATAAATTGTTTGAGAGGACTAGGTCCCGGCTTGAGACTGAACCTCTTGGTTACATCTGCTGTGTTTTTTAGCTCATGTATAAAGTATTTTATATAATTTATATTCTGATTCTAATTACATTGAAATACACTTTGTTTTTAAAGTTACATTGATAGTTAAATTAGCAAGGGTTTATATTTTTTTGAATGAGTAAGTTAGTTTCAAAAGTAAATTTAATATTATGAATAAATTAATTGAGACTTAATCAATATTTGAAAAACTAATTGAACACTCACAATCGGTATAAATTCACTACAGTTTAACTTGTTTTTAAATAGTGGTATTATAAGAGAAATATTTTTAATAGAAATTTTTAATTGGAACTCAATTTTCCCCCCTCTTGAGTATCCACTCCGACCAACAAATATATACTGGTTCCAAAATAATAAATAAATTATAATATGATTAATAAAATATTTTTTACAATAATTATGTATTTTTGAGAAGCTTTGAAGGCACTAATGCAAAATGAAAATGCATTTTCCATGATATTGGTAAATTGACCCATCATGAGAGATGTTTTCATATTTTTAATAATTGAAAGAGTGGGAGAGAAAGGATATTGATATTCAATATTCTATTTGAATGATATAATTAGATTAAATAAATTATATTTTATTTATTATGCCTATATTGAAATGGTAGATGAAGAAATGAAATGAAAATAAAATAAATTTAAATGAATATAAATGAAATGAAAGGGAATTTTACCTCTTGAATTTTCCTACATTAGATCCTCATAAAGTGTAATTTTTGGGTATTCTTATTTGAACAACACATCTAGGATGTTGCGGTGGATCTTGGTAAGATTAATGGGCTGAATTTAAACAATACCCAATGATTGGATGGTGTGAGGAGAATGAGTGGGGAAGGGTGGTTTTTATTGTGGATGATAAGGGTGTATTCCCAATATATAATTAATTATTTTATTTTTTTCTCAAGAAAGGTGAGAGTATTGATTATTTTGAATAAATTTACCAATAAGAAAATTTTATTTATAACTAATTGTTTCTAGCATCATGAATTATGTTTTATTTCATTTATTTTTGTTATAATTTAAATATAGTAAATTAATGTATTTCCATAGTAATACAAATCATCTATTATAGGGAAAAAAATTAATCCTAACTATTATTAAATTTTTATAATTCAGAAATAATCCCAATTTTCTGAAAATATTGTTTTTATGTATGATAATTTAAATTTGTATAAGAATAATTATTTACTCAAAATATACCAATTTTATAATTATATCTGATTTTATTACTCATTGAAAAATTAATTATGATCTAATTAAATTATTTAATAATCATTACAGACCAAAATAATAATATTTTATTCATTTTTATGAAAATAATTCTTCATTAATATTATTACATTAAATATAAAATTGTAATTAAACAATTTTGTTTTACAACATTAAGAAAACATAAGTAATAATTTCAAAAATGATTGATTAATTATATTAGGATATAATAAAATTATATTACCATTAATAAGATGAAAAAATTTTATATATACATTATAAGGTTATATTAATATTCTATTGTAAAAATTATTATTCATAAGGGACACACTACAATTCTAAAGTACAAGTTAGTATTTCATTGTTATATGTTATTAATTTATAGAAGAAGCCTCTTGTGTCATTCATTCATAATCATAGATATTGATTTTAGTAAACATGGTGATTTTATTTTATTTATAGTATAGTTATAATTTTATATGAAATGTAAGATGTTGAAAAAATTGAATTTATTTAAGAGAATAAACATCATGAAATATAGTGGTGTTATATTTTATATGTGAAAATGATCGAAAACCCACATCTATAACAAGTGATTATTGTAGTCATTTAAAACATACGGGTGGTTGATTATATTAAATTTTATGTTCCATTGTTTTGATGGAATAATTTATCGGTAAAATAGTGTATGTCACAATGAATTTGGATTGAAATTTGTTAATCTGGATATATTATAATACACAGGTGATCCATTATTAATGGAAACACCTGGAAAAAAATTATTTTCATGTGATTGTTCAATATGTTATGAATTATTATATTTATTGAATTTGGAAAAAATATTTTAGATATGATAAACATTATTAGGATACATATTTTTATTAGATCTATACTTATATAGTAAGATTATCAGATTATATTGATGATCATGTCATAAACATGGTTTGTTCCATTCAAAATGATCCTGATGTTGAAATTTGGGAAAAAACATTATTTTTTACATAATATTATAGGATACAAATGTTTAATTATTATCCATTTTTTGAAATTATATTTTTTATAATTTAAATTAATAATCATTTTTAAAACATTTACTATTACTAAAATGTTATTTTTTTTATATGAGTTACATTTTGAATATTTTACCATGTCTACAATTAAATTACTTATAAATTATTTAATATGGTTGGAAACCAATATTTACATATATAATATGTTAAATAAAATGACAAATATTGTATCAATGTACATTCGGAAAATAATTTTTTAAATATGGAATTTGATTTATTATGAAATAGCATTTTTACTATTCAAAAATAAATTATTAAAATATTTTTATTCACCTAATTTGCATTTCATATATAATTGATGTTGTTATTAATTTAGTGACCTCTAAATAATATTAATAAAATACTCTATGAATAGTTTTGTTTCATTTTTTGGTATCTTTTTATTTTTTTAAATACATTTGTACATAATACATGGTTTTTTTTATTTCTCTACTATTGTAATTTGATTTTACTTTTAGGATAATGAAATATAAATCATATAACATAAAAAAATATTCTGGATATGGTTTTACACATTCTCATGATGATGATACTCAACTATATTTACAAGAACCCTATACATCCATGTGTCCAAAGAAGTATTCGACAGTTTGTATACATGGAAGCACATTTTTTACAAAATTATCAGTTTCATGTATCCTTAACCACAAGTTACCAGTATTATATATTATAATTATATTTTAAGAGGCTTACATTAAATTTAATTTAATACTTTTATATAATTAAGAGATAAAAGATATGTTACTATTTCAATTGATGAATAGGGAGTTGTTGAAAATTTGATATCATCTCACTTGTGGGAGACCATTTTGGTATGCTCATTTTTAAATATATTACATATATTAAATTTTTTATAATAATATTTGTTTTCAACCTTATTATAAGATTACATATCATATACTTGATACTATACAAGACTGGAGGAAATGTTTATACTTAGTAGTTAAGAGATTGAGGGATTTGAAATCAACCCTGACATCATCTTTCATATATGGGAATGAACAACATCATAATATATGTTATATATGGCCATTTTATATGAATATGCATAGAATCTATTTTCTTATTGTTGATAAAAAAGAATATTTTTTTTGTATGTATAATGGTAACATTAAATGTTTTTTTATTAATGATCTAAATTATTATTTCATTATCGTTAATTTACAATAATCAAAGAGATATCATTAGAAGAACCTATCTAGAAATGTATAACCATATACATGATCTTGGGGTAGATGTGCTCTTTTTGAAGAAAAATGATATCTAAAAATTCGCAAAAAATGAGATCTCAGTATTCAGGCTTTGTAGAGGTTGAAACCCCAACAACTAGGTATAAAAAAAGACATATCATATGTCTATAAAACAATATCTTATAGAAGATTCGAGGGCTTTTATTGAGATGATTGAAAAATGTTCGGATTATTTATTTATTTATGTTAAACAAATTATTTATATATTCTGATTCATTCATGATTTATTAAAATATTTCATATAGGATTCTATTGATGAGTATACAACACATGGTGTCTTCATAGATGAGGGTAGGAAGTATAATTTATCCACCACATTAAAAAATCATAAACACCCAATTCATGCATGAGGATACCCCGCTAGTTATCTGTAAAAAATAATTTCTACAATTTGAATCCCCATTAATGGAGGATGCTTATATTAAATTAGAATCATTAAATGATGAATTTCATAATGTCTATTTGAAGATGAAGTATATTATCAAAGATTCCATACAATCGATTTGTACGGATAGAAAAATATAGTTACTAGCTACTAATCCAACTCCAAAACCTTATCCAGAAGATCCCACTCATACATGTCCTACTCATAAACATATGACTATAAACCCCACTCTTATCCTACATAGATAACCACTCCTTAATTGAATGCAATATATTGTGAGTTTAATTATGATTATTTATAGATACATATTGTTTCATAGAAGATGTTAACATATATTAGTGATACTACTAATCACTAATAGGTCAATATGAAGAAACATAGGGTCCATGTACATGATTTTATTATTATATTATCATGAATAAAAATAAATATATATAAGGTGTGTACATTTTTTCAACTTATCAACCACTTTTTATTTTTTTCATCTATAGATGTTCAACATATTACCAAAGTGGTATGTGTAAATTTAATCTTTTAGAATTTTTTTTATTAATTGTGTTTCAACATATTAATGTATTTATATTAATCTATATTTTTGAGAATACATTAATTGTAATTAAATATCGTTTAAATGACCAAAAAATACAAAATTTTATGAATTCATATACAAATTTTTGTAGTCTTGATAGGTTGTAAACATATTCATGTTTGTAGATGGATTTTTATCAGATTCCAATTGAAGATTGAATTTATAGGAATTTAATGAATAAGGTGATTTTAAAAAACATATCATGGGTTTTATTACTATATATTAGACAAGAATCTGTATGGTGAATGTTATTTCCATGTAAATTTATTTTAAAAAAATTATGTTAGGTTAATCGATAGAAAATTCATACATATGATAGTTTTTTATTAGTTATAATTTTAAAATTTGTAACCATCATGAATAAAAATTTTATTTAAATTTTAGAATTGATTTTTATTTCACCTATAGTGAGAAAAATTACTGATGTATAAAAAATTATTTAAATTTCTATATTATTTAATAATAATTCAATTATTCATGCCACATGTTTCCTTGTATTCAAAAATATTAAGCATATATCTAAAATATTTATATTTCTCATAATATTATATGTACTCACAATAAATAACCTATTATATTAGGGACTACTGGATAGTGGATAATTTTTTTAAAGGGGGAAGGAACTTTAATAGCCATTCTCTATTCATGGTTAAGTGTGAAAAAATATTATGAATGTATTGGATAACGAATTTTGAATTTATTAATACATGTTTGTATGAAAATAATATTATCTTTTATTTTTCCTATTTTTTCAAATATGTTACAGAATTTTATTGGAGGAACCATATTAATGAAGAAAACCAAGATCAGATATGTAAAATCAAATGTAAATTGACTTTTATAATTTAAAAATTTTGGATATATTTCATAAAAATGTTATTTGGAAATGATTTTTTTAAATGCATTTTCATAATAATGTAGTAATGGAATGTGGAGATAATGATTTATTATTTATATATCAGTATAATTTAATGTTTAATTGTTACAAAGTTCCAAAATTTAATATTTCATTATATTCATTTATTTAATATTTTATTATTTTTATTCATAATACTTATTAAATGATATTTTATTTATGTTTAGTTTATTTATGACCCTCATAATTATAGTTAATAGAAGCCATGAAACATAAAAAATGAAAGAAAAAATATTTTAACAGGATTTATTAGATTATATTTTATTTTTTATATATAATGTAAACATGATATTTCAACTTTTATGTGTGATTTCATGTATATTTTTTTATTCAATTTATTCTACTATTTTTTTTGTGAAGAGGAGACAATTATAATAAAATTAGTAAAAAATATATTGTTTCATGAATTATTTTATGGGATAACTGACCAAAAAATAGTGATATTTTTTTCATGTCCATTCTTCAGTAACCAATGTGTAAACCCTTTGGTCAAATTGTTTTTCCATGCCATTTATTCCAAAACAACCTCAAAACCCAAAACATTATTTATATACATTTTTGATATATATAAATGGATTTCAAGACAATATTTACAACATTTAAAGAATAACGTCTATTAATAACCGACATAAAAAATTAAACAAACTAATTTGAAAATGTGTTATCTACACTACTGTATTACCAATAACAAAACCGACCACATCAAAACACATATACATATTAAAAGTGAATACAAATTTTTTTTGATGGGTGATATTTCCTCAATGTTTAATAGGAAACAAATTGTTTTGTTTCTATATCCCATTTAACATAATTTATAACATTTATCCATGTATATTCTAAAAGATGAAAATAAAATAAAATTATTTGTTCTTTCCACATGAATGTAAAAGATTTAACAGATCTTACATTGCTGAACCAAACTACTTGGAATTTGATTTATTGAACAAGTGTATTTATTTCATCTTTATCGTGTGTATGATCCTAATACTACAAACACCAATAAAATCCCTGGATGTAAATAGACACTACTATTATCATAATTGTGTCTTTAAAACATAATAATATTCATCATTCATAAAGTAATCATTTAAAGCAAAAGATACATATTAATGGTTCAATCGATTGATAATATTATATTTTTTTCCAACTGATCGAAGACATATTAATGGATGTAGACCATCACATGACCATGTATTTAAAAACAAATAAATAAAAAATGGGTATTGTTTCCTACACCAAGATTAGGGAAGGACTAACTAATATGAATTGAATCAACAAGGGAGTTCTAGTATAGAAAAAAATTCCAATAAATTGGTGTCATTACCAAAACCACTCATCACCTTTATTAATATGAATTCTATTATAATATAGGTAATGTAATAAAGATCTCATTCCTCAGGGATGTTTATTAGTATCAACTGAAAAATGCATGGAAGACAAGTGTAGGATTATTCACAAACACATAAAACTAACACCACCATATATGAATAGAATTGTATAAAAAATAATATTTTAGAGGAAAAAAATGGTGACACCTATTTTATTATATTATATATTCAAAAAACATAACATCATAATATCAAGCTCTTTTGTATAACATGATTCATGTAAAGATATTATAAACCTAACATGATAATTTTTACAATTAAAATGATTAGTTGATTTTGATAATTCATTCCAAATTTAAATAGTTAATGTTCTGATAATTAACTATATTATTTCGTTTTATTTGACCTATTAAGGTTCCCCATTTAGTCCAATGAGATGGCCTCACTCTCATGAAACTGTCAAAAATTATAGTTTTTTTAATAGTAGTGGCCCTTAAAAACAAACTAAAAATTTCACCCATCTAATAACTCAGGATGTATGTGGAAAATAAATTGGATTGGTTTTATTATAGTCCTAGTATCATACTCACCTTATTGATCCATATCATTACCTATATAATCAAAATCCTCACTACCCATCTCATCAAAGGAATACAATGATGAATTCACTAGTTCCCTATTTCTACTTCTATCTGCTTGAGATATTATTCATAGAGTGTGATAATCAATACAAAAAATAATAAATACTGGTGGATCTTATGGTTTATAATGGGCTAACCATTTTTAAGATTCTTCATTGGGGGATTCTAAAAACCACCACTATTTCATAAATTCTATGAGACCACTAATCATCAAGGATACACATAGATGTTTTTTCTTAAGAACATTGTATTGGGAACATAAAAAAATTAAAATCTAAAAGAGTAAATTAAGAAAACATATAAGGTCCTAATCATCATCATCACTGTGACCTTATTATTCTAAACCAAATAGAAATACAAAGAAGAATCCAAGAACTAGGGAGCAAAAATATTGAATGCCAATATCATCACCCTGAATCATTTTCACCCCCTCAGGTTTGAAATGAGAAACATGAGAATGAAAACTAACCTCGGACCTAGTTATCGTTATAGAGTCCAAGTGATCAGCCACCTTGTTTCCATCTCTCCAGATATGGGTGACTCGAGTGTTGATATCAATGAGGGCTTCACATTGCCTGATTTTGTATACAATAGACTAGGGAATGGTACATTTCCCATGCAAGGAATCGTGAATAATCATGGAGTCAATTTCCACTTCGTAGATGTAATGCTCCCTCTTCATGCAAGTGGAATTACCTGACTAAACCTCCCTTGCCACAACCTGCAAAGAATTTTCATAACCATAACACACTGTAAATGCCAAAACCACACTACCCGTCAAATCCCAGACTACGCCATCCCCATTAATTTCACCCATCAAGTAGGAACCATCTGTATTCAGCATGATCCCACCTTCCGGGGGACTCCATCAAACCCATTTCCCCTTTTTTCTTATACATAACTGTTAGGACAAAACATAAAGAGCATAAATCGTGCGGAGAGAAGGAGACTGCAAACATTTTCCATCGATGCAACAAAAATCAACTAGAATTCATCTTACCCTGACAATAATGTATCTCCCCGTAGAAGAGATCCCCTCAAACCTAGCTCGGGATCCTACTTTTAATATAATCCAACAACCTGCATTGAAGATGATGGACCTCGCCATTCATTCCCTATCAAAAATTTCTGATCCCAGGAACCAACACTCCAAGAAGGAGTCAAAACTCGACGCATAGGAGGAGTACTCGGTAAACTCCCGATTGAATCCCACACCTAGCAGGCCGAGGAAGCATTGAATAAATTATGTCTTATACTCTCTTGATTTTTGTTCACACAACATTGAAAGCAGGATACCATGATAATTCTGAGCTTCTTGATGTTATCTTCAGTTTTTAGGGCACTCTTTTGGATCCTCCATGATAGAAAATTGAATTTAGTATGGATTCTATTACACCATGGAAGACCGTGCCGCACCCCATTCATGGCATTGGATTGAGCTAATCTAATAGAAATCCTTCACATTGATCATACCTGAGGTGGATGTAGGAAATACACACTGGTCCAATTCTGTGAACCATAAAACATAGTCGAAAACCATCAGGTGGATTGCGTCCAATATTTCCCTGAAAAAATGAGGGAACTGGCTCGCCTCCCTGAAAGTGTCCTAATGAAAATCCCCAATTTGAAACACAATGTTTTGAAATATATAATAAAAACATAGAATAATATTTCTCCCATAATATAAATAATACCAACCCAACCTGCTAGTGTGATATTGAGTCATACTGATCATTACCCCCCTATATCCACATGGACTTAGGTTAATAGTCACATTCTAGCACCTATATATAAATTGTATTATAATATCCTAGTGTAATATGGAGATCTTAAGTGGATGCCTATTTCAAATCCCAATTAATAATCAGTTCATATTACAATTTCAGAGGTAAAAATATGGCCTATTGTTTTGGACGAATGGTTAAACATGTTTATATCATTATCTATGACTTACAACTCTATTAGAATATGCTAAAAATGATAGAATGGGACATCTTTGGTATATCTAAAAAATACCCTATGATTATGACCATATTTTTACTACCAATAATCATTAAATGGTTTTCCAATGTATTTCATCAAGTACTCAAGAGTGGGAATAGATCCACACATTACACATGGAGGAACATAATCATATTTTGAAAGAGGCACAAGTGTGGTATCGTATTTCTGCATTAATCATGGATCCATGTTAGTGAAATCTTTAAGCGATCTTAAAGAATATAGATATTCATTCTCCGCTTTCGACTAAGGATGATCGATAACATATTTTATTTTTTACCACATGTGGGAATGTATTCACCAATGTTGTTATAAAATCTATTAGTTTATTCCACGGAAATTTTTTTATTTTAATGTATTTTTATCTTTCATCGAGGGAATCCTTAAAAACTATACTAGTTAGATAAGATTAAAAAAATTTCTTTCATATATGAAACTCACCAATATACCTTGAAGAGATAATCAAATAGAATATATCTCCAATGGAAGATAATATACAAATATCTTCCCCATATTACAACATTAATTATTGATAATATGTTTAATACCCTAAAATAATTATCTATAATGGAACTAGAGTCTTTCAACTAAACATTATAAATATAGAGTATCTTTATCCATGGATTTCATTCTCATTATGTTGAGATAAATATTTTTAAACATTCCCCCTAAAATACATTATATAATGGTCATCCCTATGGAAATAAATAGATTGATCATGGAAACTCTTCTCATGATTCCACATATAAAATTACACTTTAATAATTAAACCTTAGTAAGAAGTATTAATTTAATTAGGGTTGTTTTATAGAATACACAACATTGTAAAGGGAATGGTAACTATAAGATATATTATGTTCTTCTTATGAATGAATATAATGATGTCTTCCCCAGATAACTAGATGAACATACACTGAATAAAGATGTTGAGTTCTCTATTTATCCAAAAACTTATGAGATACCTATATCAATGAACTTCTAATGGATTGATAGTTTGGAGTTATAGAAACAACTAAAACTGTATAGTGATATGGGATTCATAAGATGAATTGTTTCTCATAGTGGAGATCCTATTCTTATTGTTATAAAATGATGCAACAATGAATATTTTTGTTCTTTATAGAGAAAAATGTTCTATTACAATGATTTTAATTAAAAATTACTTATATATATAAATTGTTTGATCATATTCATAGTTAAAAATATTAATCAGTGATTTATCATTATTAATCGTGTCTTTATCTGTGAGTAATTAAAGAAAATATTCAATAGACAACATTTTAAACAATATATCGACTTTATGAATTTAAATTATTTCCATTTTGGATGAACTAATCAAACCTCTATTTTTATAGATTTGATAAAATCCTTGTTTGTAGAATATTTTTATAATTTAATTATCATGTTTATTGATTATAAGTAGGTATAAAATAAAATTTATAATGATCAAAATTATTTGTAATTAACTTTTATTGAAACACATAACGATGCATATTTTGATTTGAAATTTAAAAACTGTTAATTATTGACAATGAATTTTCTTTTCTAATAACATTTATATTATCAGAATAAAATATTTCTTGATCTTTAAATTTATATTTTCAATTAATGGAATATATAAACAATTATAATAGTTATATGAATTTTTATTGTATTGTAAGTATACAATAAATGTTTTTACAGAAATCACAATAAGAAAATAATTTAAGCAATATGAATTGTAATGAAGTTTTGTTCTTCTAGATAATAGATTCTAAAGACTATTTTGAAGAGTAATGGATAAGGTTGGTAAATTTATTTATTTTTAATAAATATCGGTATGGTATAGATTTTTTATAAATCGATACACATCAATAAAAAATAAGGATATCTCATTATACATAATAATTAAGTTATTGAATATGCCTCATGGAAGTTAAAGATCCATTAATAAACCCATCCAACCAAGGATAATATGTTTGCAAATGTAACTTGTTCATTTATGATATAATGTTTTTATATTTATGATTAAAAAATGAGTGATATATATATATATATGTATATATATATATATGTGATCATTAGTTCTCAAAATACAGTATTTGCAATAATTTCTCAATATGATGAATATTAGATGGATTGGGTTACTCAAATATTATTATTTATATAAACACTACAACCCTGGGAAGGATAACAAGTTATCATATTAATTTTGTATGAATGATCTTGTATTAATGAATAGTATGTGATTTTAAAGGGACTCAACTTTCACCGACATATTACTGATAGATAGTATAATTTTTATGTCAGTATGAATATCCATTATTTTCAAAGTGAATGAAAACAATCATTATTAGAAAAATATAAATATCTTCTTGTCAATGATAAGATTTTAAAAAATATAATTAACATTGTAAATAATGGGAAACTGGTTTATTCCTATTTATTAAATTAGGGTGATGAAATTTGAAAAATGATTATTTATTCCATGTATAGATAAGTGGAAGATATAGTTATTATAAGTTTCTCATAGTTCTAATTTTCCTAGAATATTTCGAGACCACAACAGATTTCCGGATTTATAATAAAATTAATAAAGGGATAATAGGTTATACAATATTTCTGACTATATATCAGTATAATTTTTTATATAGGTAATAGTAAAGAGACCATATCCAAAAGGAGTGAGGAAAACTATCCCTATTCCATCATGGAAATGGAAAGATATTGGAATACATAATCTTATTGAATTTCAAAGGACTCAATAAAAAATTATTCAATATATGGTAGTGTTTATAAAATTACAATTTCCACTAATTAATTTAATAAATAGTAATATCTTAATCTTGAAACCATATCCCAACTCTATATTAATGAGGTTTTGATAATTCTAGACACAAAACATTCAATTTAAATTTAATATGATTCATGGATTAAATTAAAATTATATAAGTGAATATATATGGAATGTAGAACCAAGTTACATTTTAAAACCTCATATTATAAACAAACTGATAGAATATTAAGAACTATTTAGGCCTTGGTAGATTCGATTTGGTGATTAATATTTAGATTTAAAGATATTTCGGATTGGTTGATTCTTTAGATGAATTGTAGAATCCTTTTACCATTTTAGGGAACAAATAACCCTAACATTTAATTAAGAAATAGATGGGTTTAATTTGGGGTTGTTTTGGTAATAATATTAAGAATCATGAAAATTATGGGATAGTGAATGGTTGTGGAATAACCTACGCATGATTTTACAAATCATGGGCCTTTCTACATGATAATGGAATGTTATAAATAAAGGTATATACACATCTTGAAAATTTTTAGTGAAGCCATGTGTCCTTTTCTGATAAACCATTCAGATTACTTATAATGATCGTATGACTTGATTGTGGTTTAACCAAATAGTGCACTGATTCCTTGGATACAGTGCATTCATGTTTTTACTAGATCCAAATTTATGTAAAAAAATCATGAATTCTCACTTTTAGTCACTGAACTACATCTACCACCAAAACACGGCTATCCCTTCCATATTTATATCAATTAAGATACATGGCCCCTCAAATCCTTCCCAAAAAGTGATCTAAAGCTAGTAGAACATCGGTCAATCACCTTCCTGTCATTTTTCTCCTATCGTTCTCAATCTCATGTAGCCTCTATATTTCTTACTATGGGTTTATAGGTCATAGTTATTAACGGAGGATCTAATATCCATTATTATGAATCTAATCACCGTTTTGATTATTTTTTCCCCAAGATCCTGTTGATTTCCTTCTTCTATGATGAATCCCTATAAGGGTTTAGGGATACAAGATCTATTGAGCCCATTTAAGATTGTTCCATTACATTTAAAAGTTATTATTAATATTTATTTCATTGTTAAATTTCATTTGATATAATTAAATGAAATTAATTAATATTGACTTAGAATTTATTTCACTCATATTATTGAAATGATCAAATTCCTGGGAAATTTGGGTTTTAAAAAAATTGGGTGTTAAATAAAATTGGAAATCCCATAATTCTTTTGAATTAGTGTGTGTTTATGTAACAGTGGGAATTTAAAACTATAGATATAAATATTGGTTTTTGTATGAAATTGAATCAAATGAATTCTAGAAATTAATTAATGAATATGTTTTAATGGAATGAATTGTGAGAAAAACCAAATTCGACTAAATTGGGGGTTTTTGATAAATTTCATAGAATTTCATGAATGTTACATTATTCAATTAGATTATGAAATTGGATTTTGAAATGGAATGGTGAAATAATTTGAAATCCCTATTTTTGAAAACAACTTATCCTTTTTTATGGTAACCATAGGTTTCCAGCATGGTGAAAAAAACATTTTTTTATTAAAAAATCATTATGGTTTGTAAATATTAAATTGGAATAATTTAAATTTGAGATAGGATTTAGTTTTATTTTATGTAGTCTTGAAATAAATTTCTCATAATTGTTTATGTTTGAGAACATTCATGCCTTAAGTAGTTGGTTGTTATTTTAGGTGGCAATTTATGACATATAGTGATCTAAAACATCACATCAGAAAATCGCATTTTAGGGGGCACAGTATGACATACAGTGATCTAAAACATCATATATGCACATATCATTCCATAGGTGATACTTATGAGTCAGCTTTTACTTTATCCCAATATAACATATGTACATACTTTCTATTTCATATTAATGAAACCATAGAGACTAGAACTATCATTCCAATAAGGCACATGACCCTATTTCTCATTTATTGTATTTAAAATGTATATACCATGGTTATAAAAATTACTACATTACATGAGAATTTATATAAACAGTTTTATATAAAAGTTTTTTATTATGAAATTTTGTGAAATGTTCCATTTTTGTAAGTCATCCTTTTATTTAAAAGTTAATTCCATATTTTATATTGTAAAGATATATTTTTATATATATGATTTTGTAAATGAAAAACATGTTGGTTTATTTAAAATTGAAGCAACACTATTAGTTAATTTGATATTAGAATTTGATTATAGAATCATTAGTTAAATACTGCTATGATTTGTTTCACACCATACATGTTACTTAGGTTGTCTATATATTACCTCATTCCAGGTTCAAACAAGTGGAAACTATCTCTTAGAGTTGGATCAAGATTTTTAACCATGGAATTGGTGATTTGTGCTCATAGGGACTACATGAGTTTTTCTCTAGCTTGGAACCTGAGTTGGAGTAAACTGGGATTTAAAGACCTATTGACATCCGGTAAAATACTTCCAGTGGAGATTCTCTTATTATGAATACATAATTGTTTCATTTTATTCCTCATTATTTGTGGCATGTTTGTCCCCACATTCATATTGTATGTTTTTAAGTGCTAGTCTCTGACCCATGGGGATTGAGAATTACCTTTTGGTACATGTCAAAACCATATTACTTCTCGGGTTACCAGTGTACCCTAGCTGGTTCATGAATATGTTGTATTGGAGTTATAGGATGATATTTTTCATGAACCCATTTTGTATTTATTAAAAATGTTCCGGACTTATGAGGTCGTTTCACCTGATTACTTGGCAAACTATCATTGCAATGAACATTAATTCTACATGGGTGGTTAGGTGAAAAATTCTTATGGATTAATTCTATATTATTCCATATAGTGATTTGTATAAAGTGAAATACAAATCATATTTGTTATTTTTATGGTGATTGACATCCCTTATTGTGCTATTGAGAATTACCTAATGTGTTAAATATTGTATGTTGATGTCGCGTAGAATCATGCCACAAAGAATAAGTGAGAATATTATCCACAGAGAGGATATTCCTGAACCTCATAGAGTTAATCTTGTTGTGGATGTAGATCAAATTTAGGTGATCTTTCTTAATTTCCAAGCATTAGGACATGCACCACTACCAATCCATGTTCAAAATCAAGCCATATAACCTCAAGGGTTTTTTCATTTAAATTGTTCTCAAGGGATCCTTTTCCAGAAGACGCATGTTTTCAAAAGATCCAATTACCCTGAACGTTTCGTGGAATGGCTATGTTAAATGGAATGTTTATTTGAGTTCATGGAGACACTAGACAATATCACGGAATAGTGTGCCACCATAGTGCTAGAGGGACCAAGTATGATATTATGGTACACAATGGTAAAAGAGAATAAACATGATGGATTAGAGTTTGATTTCATAAATGATATATTAACTAAAACTATCAATCTAGAGTCAATGTTGTTCGCCAATGATATATATTTTTCAACCTTGATCACAGTAAAAAAATGTTGACTTATTATTCTAATTGTTTTGCTAAATCGGTGTATTTTGAACATGGGATTTTATATAATGATAGGATAAAGGCTCAAAGCTTTGATTTGGGACTTTAATAATATATCCATTCTTTTGTTTTCTTGATAAGGATGTCCTCTTATTCAAATGTACTTGATAGATATCTTATGGTAAAAATGTACAAGTCAGGCAAGTATTATTTTTTTCAGATTAATTTTCTCCCCATACAAGCATAGTTTATTTAAAATTAATGATGAAACATAATTTTTATTGTGGTAGTTATCAGAGTAATGGTCGTTCTAGACCTATTTTAGTTCATGGAATATGTCCCTCGGTTTACTAACAATGTGGCAGGGAAGGACATTCGAGATGGTTTGCACTGAGGAAACCAAGAACTATGGATCTTGTTGATGTTTGGAGAATATACAATGATTATTCCATATATATTCTAGTCCACGTAGTATAACGGGATCATCCAATCCTCCTAAAAATTTATTTAAATTAGATGATTCATGTACAAAAGGGTTCCAACCACATACATTGAGAATGAAGATTCCTCCCGTAGTGGATGTGTATCCAGATGTAGTAGATTCAAATCATGTTATAGTGAGAAATACCATTACTAGAGCATCTTTATGACTAAATTTAATATTTGGTACCAGTGCATCACATTTGTATATATCTAACAGGGTTGTTAGTCTGCATTATATTACTATGAATCTATTATCTTGTTAAATTGATATTACTACACCCCTTGGTATGAAGAGAGAGTAGGGTCTCCATAGTACAATTTGTGTTGTCACTCTATCGTATGACTACTTGACTTGGACATGTCTGTTTCTCAAAATAAAAATCTCAACATAATTTTGGGAGGTATTAGGTCATTTCCAATAAATTCTAGATTTATTATTATCTTCGATAGGTATGCCTTACTAATCCTAGTGGTGCACCTCCTGTGTTTCACGTAGAATGGGACCCATGGTTGAGAAGGACTGATCCTTCTTATTCAGAGTTGGGGAATGTAATATCCTTGTTTTCTATTATCTACGGTGAAATTATTTTAATGGTGATCTCCATCCAGTCATAGTTGAGTTTTCTAAATTGTTTCCTTCATATTTCTCTGGTTTTCCACTAGAAAGGAATGTTTATTTTTATATTTACATAATTTTTGGTACCCAAAAAATTTATATCCTCTCATACTACATGGAACTAGCTAAATTGAATGAGATTATGTCCCAATTGAATGATCATCTTGACAAATGGTTGATATCCTTATCTGGGTCTCCTTGGGCAGTGCCAGTCCTCATTTCTATGGAAGGGTGATGGTTTACATTTATTATTCATTTATTATTGGAAGATAAATCTAAAACAGTAAATAATAATTATTTATTACCACATATTAATGATTTGTTTGATAATTTGAAAACAGAGAATTTTTTCTCAAAGATACATATTCTATCTGGTAAACATCAGCTGAGAATAAAAGAATCTAACATTCATTAAACTATATTATGGAGAATACAAGGTCATTATTATTAAATTGTTATGCCCATTGGTCAAACCAATGCTCTTCCAAAAATAATGGAACTAATAAACAGGATTTTTCTTGAGTATCTTTATACTTATAGGGTATTATATGTTAATGTTAACCTCTAATACTCTATGTCTGAATAGGATCATGTGCATTACTTGATAATAATTCTAGTTTTTTAGGAAATAACCATATTTATTCCATGTTCTTGAAAAATGATTTGTGGATTTGGTACGTGAAATTATTGTGACACGTGGTGTTAGAAGATGAAATATCACAATATCCTAATATGGTGAAGGTTATTATTTATTGTGAATAATTAAGAAATTTCATTGTGATTCTAATTTTTTAGGGATTAGTTAGATATTATTCCAATTATGTGAATGAATTATCAATTATGGATACTTCGATGAAAAACTGACTTGGAAATGGGTAATATTCACATTAGATGAAAATTGATAGGATTATTTTTTTGTGCTGAAATATATTTTGACAACTGATCTAGTGATAACTCTTCCAATGGGAAGGAATATCTATGTGGTCTTTTGTGACACATTTGTTGTGGGATTTGTTTGTGTTCTAATATAGTGTGATCTTTTAGTTACTTATATATCTCTTCAAATTTGACTACATGAGATGAATTATCCAACCCATGACTATGAACATGAATATGTAATTTCCACACCTATGATTTGGTGAAAATATTTTTATGGTGAAAGTTTTACCATTCTGATGAAAATATATTGTGTTAATCATTCTCTATAGAAGATTTAACTCTCTTCTTGATTCATTAGGTTGAATACCTACATTATTTAATGGAAGTAAATCGTTTTATAGAAATATTTATGAAAACCCACAATATCAATGAATTTGGGTTTTGTGATAAATCTAATGGAATTTAGTTTAAATTAAATTCTTTAATTACATAATTAAATTATATTTCTAAATGGAATGGTGAACATATTTCAAATACCTATTTATGGAAATGTGTTGAAAATGTCTATATAGAAACATTATGGTTTAATCTTGGTGAAAATGAATCTTTTTTAATAAAATATTATTATGGGTTTCAAAAAGAAAATGGGACTATTTGAAATGGGATATGGTATTTTATTTTATTTTAAGCATTCTTGAAATAATATTTCCTTAATTTTCTACACTTGAGAACATGAAATCCATAGCCAGTTAGTGTGTTTTTTTGTTAGAACATTAAAATATACAAAATTAATAAACATCATAACACCACATCACATTTCATAGGTGATGAAGATAAGTCCCCTTTTACTTAGAGATAATGTGGAATAAGTACATAGTTTTCGTTACATAGTGTTAGATCCCAATATCCTAAAACTACTGTACATATTTGGCAGATAACCATTTATTTTTCTTGTTCTATTTCAAATTTATATGTCAAAGTTTTAATCTAATTTATATATCTTGAGAATTTATATAAACTATTTTATATAAAAGTGTTTAATTAATACATTTTGTTAAAATTTCAATTTTTTTATTATATACATTGATTTAAAGGTAAAATACATATTTTGAATTCTATTCCCATATATTAAATTATAAATCACGATATGTTTATCTATGATTCAATAACTGGAAAACCTAATTTTTGATTAAAATTGGAAAAATAATATTAGTTAATTTGATAATGGTATCCTATTAAGGAATCATTGGTGAAATACAACTGGTATTTGGATCTTGGAAAAGTTGTGCTTTGCGTGTTTGTAGATTATCTCATTCATGGTTGGGGAGTGGGGAAATGATCTCTTGTTTGTGGATCCAACAATGTATCCTTGAAATTGGTGTGTTGTGACCATAGGGAACTGGGGCATTTACTAATGTCTTGGTAATTGAGTTACAGTATTTTGGAATTTAATTCCAAATTAAATTTTGATACATTAATCCGAGTGGAGTTTATTTTTTTATACATACTACCATGATTATTTTTCTTCTGCATTTTTGTATGAAATTCATTGAAACATGAATGCTATATGGTTTTAGGTTCCATTCATCGACACATGTGAGTTGGAAACATCATTCGGGCTATGTAAGAAATTGTTTTGTTATTGGGCTACCCAAGTACATGGGATGGTTCATGGAATGAATTTTCAAATAATAATATCTTCTATTCCTGGATATAAATGGAACCATAACAAGAATTTTATTGATAGATGTTTCATATAAAATATTATTGGTCATAGGTTGACAAAATAATGATTATTGGATGAGATCTTTTTATGGATACAATAGTGAATGTAAATAATAATCATAATGGTAACAAGAAATCAAAAAGTTGATAAATAAACTATTCAAAAAATTTAAGGTTGTGTTTATAATTGAAAGTAGTTGTTCATGTTTTCATTAAGTTTAATCTATTGAATTTTGTTACTATATGTAAATATAAAGGGAAATATTTCCTAAGTATATAGGGGAATATGGAATTCTAAAATTATTTAATCTTAAAAAATACCATTATTATATTCCAAATAATATCTCTAATGTTTATGATGTGTTACATATCTCATTATTAATTTTTTAGATCACAAAACCAACACATTTTATCATGATTGGGTAAATAAAATTGAAAAAATTTATATCCTAATATAGGAAGGATATAAAAACTTTAGAAACTAGATAAAAGTTTTTCAGAAATTTAATGAATGGACTGGAATAGAGACATTGGAAAAAATAAAGGATATAAGATGAGAAATGTTTATCCAAGAATTTATAATGTAAAAATTATCTCAACATTATCCCCACATTATAATATTATTCTAATAATATAACTACACATCATATAAAATATTTTGAATATAATTTTTGGATTTTCTAATTTTTAAATATGTAATTTAAAAAATAATATAAAATTCTCATAAAAATATCCACAAATCATGTAATTTTATTTTCTCTTAAGTAAACATCCTTTTAATGGTATAAATTTTTAATAGAGGATATAATTTAAATGTACAATCCAACATATAACTTTATATTTTTATGTTAATTGTGAATATTAAAAATATTTACATCCCTTATTCTAGTTATGAATATTTATATAGTTATTGACTATTAATGTGTGTGTATTAAGTTGTATTATTTATTCTTATAACGAATGCATTTGAATTTTTGATGGGATTGGTAGGGCCCAAGATTATGTACCACCTCAATTCATTAGTAGATCACATGAGGAAAAACTAGTTATAATTTTTTAATATTCCATCCATTTTATCTATAATTTATTTGAATGATTCATTAAAGTAATATTATAATATTTAATATTATTAATACTATCATTATGAAAGTTATTTATATCCAAGTGATGTTTGAAATATTTATGTTTTCCAGAGTAAAATTTCAGCCTCAAGATGTTATTTAAATTGATATGTTATATTTTAAACAATTTTGGACATTGTATTCATACAATATTTAGTATATGATAGATTTTGATGTATGCATTCCCTTACTAAGAAAATAATCCAAAACTTTTATATTGTTTCCAATCCCAATTATTATATTAATTTAATTGGAATTTATATTAATTATTATACAATTTGGAATAATAATTTTTTCAAGGAAAAAGTAGGTTTTATTCCATATTCATAAATGTAATGTGAGATTCAATAATGCACCTATTTTTTCAATGAATAATAATCTATTTGATCGATCAAGATGAGATTTATTTTTTCTAGTTCCAGTGTAATAATGTAACAATATTCATTTGGTACTAGGGTATTACTTTTTGTAATCAAATCATGTATTTAGTTGATAATTGGTATCAATTCTTCCATTTTGATAGAATATTCCCCATATGTTTTCATTATCACCAATTCTCAGTCACCAATGATGTTGTATAGATAAAATGAGAATTATTGTGGCCAACCTATACCTCTAATGAGAGAATTATTTTCTTTCATTATTGATAATGGAATCTGTGGAGAGGATTTATTAGGGGAATATTTTCATTATAGGGATGATGAAGATGAATGCCTAGCTGAAACAATTCAGTTTATAGTCATCCATATTTTCAATGATTTTTATCTTCAATTTCACATAAACATATAAATATCATACTCAGTATGATTCACTAAGGATATTGTTATTAAAATTATAAATATCTATATATAATAAAATTATTATTGTGTTTTGAAGTAAAAATGAAGTTCTACTTGTTCTTTACACAAACATAACTTATATGTATGAAAATTGATAAAAGACTAATATAGTTTGACTTATCAAATTTATAAACATCATGTTATCACCTTTTAAATATAGAGATAATTACATGAATAAGTGAAATATTCTAGTTGAATATCATGATATGATAAATAAATATATCGTTATTTATTTTAAATATCAATGTGTGAAAATTATTCTAATCTATAGTATATCTATTAACAATAGTCAGATTTAATATTTTTATCAGTAAATATAATTTTCATTCCATTCATTATGTTCCATGGATGATATGGAATAATTGCACCAAACATAACAAAACACAATGATAGTGAGCAGATTTTTTCATTAAGAAGAATTAGTAGTAGAGGGTGTATGTTATTTTGTTTGAAAGGGTTAAATTAACTTTTGTAATCATCATATCATTAGAACATTTTAAATATACCCATTAATTTCATAATTAGTTAAATGAATATTTTGAGGTTTTTAATAATCCTAATTATGTTTTATGTAATCCTTCATTTTATATTAATTTATAAAAGATTCTTATTTGGGAGATATTAAAGATCCCTCCAGTTTTTATTGGATTGACTGAGATAACTATATTGTGGAAAAAAAATTTAATTTATATGAAGATACTTTTAAAAGGAATATTAATATATTAATCCAAAAAACATTTTGGTTTACCCCATATATTATAAATCCTATGTTGGTAAAATAGTCACTGTGATTGAAAATACTGATGAAAACTTATTGATATAAAAGATTATTATAATCCCTAAAATGGGCATGAAAATGTGATGAATCACTTATTGAATGTTGTTTGAATCACACTTTACGAACAAGTAAATCACCCAATAAACATATCTAATATTTGGATCCATACAAGAGCAGAAATATTCATTTTCACTATCCAAAAATATATTTTTATATTATAAATACTCAATCATGTTAGATATTTCATAATATATATATATAGTATAAATCCACAATTACATGATTATTTTGGAAATGTTTTCCTCTAAAGTTGATGTTTGGGAAAATAATTCTATATAATTTTTCAATTCATATTATGAAAATGTAAATTATTATATAAATACGTTACGTATTAAATATAAATTATGATTATATCATTTATAAATATATAAACTTCAACCACTATCATTGCTCTACAGGAAAGATAAAACATTTTGTATTTTGGTTTGTAGCTATAGTGGTTGTTAGAAAGGGTTGTATTGTAAATCAATATATGTGGATCAAACCATATAATTTATGAGTAAGTATAGGGATAAAGTTTTATTATTTATTAAGGAACATAAAATATTCATATTTTTTACCTTGGTAAATAGAAATTATAATAAGTATTAGCAATGTATCATTCTTATATGCCAAATTTACAAAACTATGCTCATTGGAAATTATTGATATACTATTGTTAATGGTCAGTAGGGTATCACAATTATCATTTTAATAGGGTTTAAGGTGAGTAAGTGATTGATAATCCCACTCTCCATTGGATATATATATATATATGAACTACCCACCATATTAATTGGGTGAATAATTCTAGGGAAAAAATAATTAGTCATCAAACATCATATAAATCGTATTTATAAAATATTTAATATTCTTAAATCTATGATTCTTTATATAGTTTTCTGTTATATTAATATTTTATCAAATTTACATTTATTTACTGTCATTTATACCCATATTGTGATATATTTAATCAAAAATATACATGAGTAGAATAGGTTTAATTGATTAAGACATCTTATCACAAAAAACATGAGGAGTTTCAAATACCAAATATGATTACCCATTTTAGATAAATATTACATTGGGAGATCTTTACCCTCAATAGAAATAGAAATGTATCTCTTAAATAATAACAAATTTCTACAAAGTGAATGATAACGAGTATCTTACACTTCATCATATCATTCAATGGTATAATAGGGGTGACTTCTAGTCTACTTATGAAATCCAATTATGTGGAGTTGTATTTATAATTGTATATCTCCATCAATTTATATATTATGTAAAAAATATAAATAAAATATCATTTTTATTATGGTTATCTTTAATTTTCACTCATATTCCTATTTTTTCATTTCATATAGTTCTAATTCTATTTCTTTATAACAAACATAGAATATGGTCTAAATAGGAGTGATATGATCATAGTGTAATTACATAACAGATAATGATTTCTAAAGACTTATTAGTGTAATATATACTCATAAGCTATATAATGTTCCCCTTGTCAATTTATTAATAACCCTTATCTATGACATAGATGGAAATTAGAAGTTATACCAATTTCTATATATAATAATATAAATTTGTGGATGCTACATCCCTTAAAACTACAACAATTATTTTATATCATTAATGAGTGATTAATTAAGACACCATAAAGGTGAATAGTTTATAAAATTAATAACTATGATTTTACAATTGAATGATCCTCAAATATAATATGATTTCATTAAATATATCTATATATAAGACTATATAGTTTACAATGAGGATGACACCAAAGGAATTTCAGATTATGGTTCAATTATATTGTAGATTCTAGATAAGAAATGTTAATTTTAAATATATATTTTTAGATTATATTTATATTAAATGTGTAATAATAAATGAAATCAAAAAAATTATATTTTTAATGTTGTTGATATTTTTATTTCATCAAAAAATAACTCATATAAAGGATTAATAATTTTTAAAATATTATAGTAGACTACATCTATTATCATTCATAATTCCATTAATCAGTTTTTTATGATATATAATTGAAGATGAATTAATAATATAAATAAGTTAAGTTATACTAGAATTATTAATGATAAAATCCCAAAGAATTCATTATAACATCTCCCAAACAACCATTTAATTTATATATCTTGTGAACAAGAGTTATCATGAAGGCTCCAATTTCATTTTAAATATACATTTGTATGGATTAAATTTTTAAAACATTCACACTCGAAACTCCCCTTCAACCATAGTAAAAAAATTATCAAATAAATATGAACATTGTGATCCTAATGAAACATCATTTATAAGATAACAAGATGTCTCAAATATGTGCTCACCCTAGTCATGAAATCATGTATTAAAAACCATACAAGAATATTATGCAATCATAAAATAATAACAGAAATTATCTAATATAAATTTTAATTGTGTTTTCCATGTTTATGAAAAACAATGATCCTTTATGATAAGCCATTAACTAAATATTAAATCAACAATATGGTAAATGAACCATACGTGATGATACAAATTACTATATACTATCCATTGTAATCCAAGTGAACCCCATACTAATAGGTATAGATTATTCACATGTACATTCTCCAAGAATAATACTTACTCCTTATACCACTGAGATACCACTTTAACCAAATATCACTCAGTCGATTCAATTTACCTTCCCTCACATGGGAGAACCACCTTCCATACTATCACATGATATAAATAGCTTGGTTGACACTCCAGATAATAACATATCCCATTATCCCACACATGTGTGTATTTAATAAGGAGAAGCCTCATTCTAACCATTATTTGATAGAGGCCACTCAAATCCACCACTTGGTTAAACAAACCACCTTTGTTCGAAAACAATTTATCATGTAATCATGGCATGAACTATAGATATTTTTTCACCCAATTCTCCTAAATCAACAAGATATTTCCAAGGCCTATTCCGAAGACACCTAATACAAATGGGAAGGTCATGAAAATCCATGTTCACTCCATCAAATATGCATTACCAATAATAAATGTATCAATTTCACTTATGATCAATTAATGATCGATTCATTAGGGTATTAGACATAAAAAATAAAAATGATAATGATGTTCTTAATCATAAAAAAATAAATTAAACCATACCCATTACATGGATCAGAATTCGGCTGACCCGATACTAAATTTAATAAAAATTTGATCTTGGGGGATGCCTAAATATATTTTTTGAATGAAATATACGAATTAATCATAATAAATATACATACACATTGACACATCAAATATTGTGTTATACTATATCATCTCTCCCCAAATAGAGAAAGGTAAAAGTATGGGTGGATAAGATTAATTGTTTGGTATAATATCAAACCTCTTTCAAGTTGAACTTTTTATCACTTTGAAATATCAATGAAGTGGGGGTTCTATAAAATGTTTCTTTATAATATTATAATTAGTCAATATTAATTTATTTCCCTATTTGTAGCATAATATCCTTCCAATGGATTCCATCAGTGTATAAGTCCATATTTTTTGTAAATATTTTGCATTTCTCTATTGAATGAACCACAACATGTTTAAAAGGGAATCACCATATGTTTATCTAGATTTAATAAATTACTATCAAACTATTCAAAATCTGTAAATCCATGAATAATGATGTGAAAATAAATTGAAATTTAGAAATCACACTATGTTATACTCTAAGACAATATACTTATTTTAAAATTTTATTCTGAATGGTATGTTTATTACCACATGAACATAAAAAATTGATCATCAAATTATATGTGTTATTATTCTTGTAAAATTAGATATATTATAAACTTATCATAAGTTCAAAACCAATATCATAAAACGTCTATTATACAAATCATATGTCTATTTTAATTCTGATTCAACAAAAATCATTCTTATCTAGGATATATTTCATATTAGAATGTGCATTCATTTTATGATGTGTATATTCTCTAAGAACTATCTTTATAGTGGAATAATCTCGATGAAAACATGCACAATGAAGAGGGATGTTTCTCCTCGAGGTACCATCTTATTTCCCACATTTGGATTGTAACATACCAGGTAAAAAAAGAATAAAACATTTTCATATTTATTAATATTTGCGAATTAAATATTAATTTTACTTTAAAGGGGTTTCTATGTTTGATAGCATACCTAATACGCAATAAAGAGTTTCTTTGAAATCTTACGTTGCACACTAGTAATAAAATAATATTATATTAAATGGTAGTTAACACGTAGTCATTGTATTGGCGAGAATGAATATAAATAACTAAAATATGATTATTTATGTTTTTTAAATATTTTATATTTATCCAATTAAAGATAAAATCTTAAAATAAGAAAAGAATTTAATTTTAGGCATATATACTCTAATTTTCACTAAAAGGTCAAACTATCACATTTTGAGGGTGAACCCTCTATAAATATAGTTTTGGTCACTCGTTTACATTTTATTGGACCAAATAAAACTCTTCTTTACAATCAGGACATCAAAATTTACTTTGTTTAAATTTTTTCTATTTTTCCGATAATGTTCATTTTTTAATGAATAGTGAAAAATGTTGTATTTTAATTCAATACCTCTTTTTAATATAACTTATTTATATGATTAGATTATCTTTTTAATTGGTTTTAAATTGAAATTCCAATATATTTTTACCATTTAATCCAATGGTGGTCATTTGAATTAATTTCACTTTGAGATTGGACATGAACGAGTGTCAATCTTTTGATAGGTATTGTTTCTTAAAAACACGCTATTTGATTTGACAACGGGATTTAATTATAGAATTAATTAATGAAACTTCTATGTTATGAATTCTTTAAAAAATACATCATTTTTGAATTCGGAATATCAAATATACCTTAGGGTTATTTTTTGGTATTTTTCGAAAAAACCTTAATTTTTGATGAATAGTGAAACCACAAAGTGGTAGTTACAAAAACTGATTTTTCGTTTAAATGGGACTTTACCACTTCTGTGATTTGAATTTCAAAAATCCAATATAAATGATTTTCATTATTAAGTAAAATGTGGTTCAATGGGATAAAAATAATTTTTTATGATAAGTAACTTTTATGTTTTATTAATCGCGATTAAAGGGCAATTAGTGTGATTTAAGGTAAAATGATATAATAATAAAATGAAAACATCTAGACACTTGTCCTAACACTATTTTATGAGTCATTTCCGACCAAGAAAACCCATGGGTCGATATTTGGGACCCCATGGAGCCACATGGGTAAGATAATGACATTAATGCCTTTTATTTAAAGTAAAATTAAAAATGAAACAAACATGTATTGTATTAATAAAAGAAATTTTTACATGGGGTTATACAAGTCAGATTTTTAACAATAAATATTCATTGGAAAGATAAGAATATTTCCTACATCATAGTATTTGTTTAATAATTTTTAGATATTAAATAAATTAAAATATGTATGACATCATGATGATGCAGCGATTACCTCATTATTTAATGATTAAAATAAAATGGAAAGGTAATGTAAAATCTAAGCGCTAAACTTGTAAAAAACCTATTGTATGGGTGGATTTCGAACTCTTATCACCTTTTCCTCGAAATACATCAATGTGTGTCCTTTAAAATCTGAAACACATTTGAAAATAAAGTATCATTTTATACCTTTCCAAGAGTGTCCCTCCTCTCTTCTTATAAAAGGCCCCGACCTCTACCTCCTTACCCACACCTCTCAAGCCTTTGGATCAGCCAATATCTGATAATTTTGTCTCTCAACAGCCCTCTATTAATCCTAGAAGCCTTAAATTAGGTATAAATCTCTTCAAAAAAAACCCCTTTATTCTCAAACCCATGGGAGTTACACGATTTAAAGGTAAAGTATTCTCTAATGGTCATTTGTTTTATCCTGCTTCTCCAACCCCCTAAACTATTTTTATTCATTCCTTTTATAACAACACCAGTATCATAAATATACTAGGATGTTTTTATAAGAATTATTCTATCTACACTTACACACACCTTCATCTAATTGTTAAAGAACATATTGTTTCTTGTGGTTGCCGAATTTCTACCTCACGAAATGATTATTGTTCAATCTTCTTTTAACACCTTTAATGGTGGCCATTAATATGTAACTCTATTTATATATGATATATATTATGTTTATATTTTCCTTATTCTTCTGTATTTTTCATTTGTGTCTTACCTTTATGGTTTCCAGTATGGGTAAACACGATATCTTCATTTTAGGAAGTGCGGGCTACCGCCCCATCAAAGTGATTTGATTCGTTAATACCATATGTGGTACATATAAAGGATAGATATAATGATATTATATATGATATTATACTGGAATTATAATAAATTTTTATATAATTATTATTTCTTTCCATTAAATTATGAGATAGAAATGAAAGTAACGTTCATTCGTACGTACGGCTTACCTTCTCCATGAACGGTGCATTTCATTTCTTATCCCCAAATGTAATGTACTATTAAAAGTACAAATATATAATGGATATATATGATGTATGTTACATTTAAATGACTAATATAATTATGGAATTAATATATAAATATCTCTCATTTATTTTTAATTCCATTAATATGACATAGAAATTAAAGTAGCGTTCATGCGTACGTACAGCTTACCGTCTGCATGAACGGTGAATTTCAGTTCATACCTATAAATGATTGTGTAATATTTTAAATTAATGTATATTCTGAATATATATGATATATATGGCATCTAACTCATGAATATCATTCTTGAGATAATGGATATTTGACTACGTGAACAACTTGTAAATATAAGAAGTTCACTTTTGACTCAAGTTCCAAATATCGACAAAATGACCGTTATTAACTTAAATGATTACATAATGTTAATAACATGGTAATAAGTGATATAATAGTAATAAATAACTTGAAAAAGTTTCTTAAGAAAGTATAAATTATCTCAAGTTTATTATTCAGGATATTAAAGAACGATCGAGTCAAGTCGGACCCGAGGTAAGGGACATTGTCTCAATATCCTTTCATTGAGGCATATTTTGTTCTAATACAAGGCTTTATTTTATATGGTGTATAAACCCCTTTGTCTTTTAATTTTATAAAAAAGTAATCTTTTTATAGGATGCGTTTTACAAAACGACAAAAATGAATGTTTCTTTTTACGTACGCGGTGACAACGACCTTTTCCGTCGCCGCGAGTATTATCTGGTATTTGGCTTCCTCAACAAGACGTGATGTCTTTTTTAAAATGAAATAAATACCATATACTCTTTTATTTATTTTCGTATTGAAAATTTTTTTTATAATGGATTTTTTATGTCAATATATTTAAGTGATATATTGTGTTCGAAATGTCGAAATTTTTTCTTTCCATTTTTTTTGTTTTATGTCTTATGATTTTATAATGGTACTTGAACATTTGATGGGTGGTTACGTGATAAACCATATGACGGGTGGTGCTGTGAATACCAGGATGGGTGGATACGTTATAACCTCCAATGCATTTGGTATGGAATTCGGCTGTATGGCTATTCCATTAAGTGATATGTGTGCAAGTCGACCATATGGTTATTCCATTTAAGTATGTTTATGTCCCAAGTTAACTCTATATGTTATGTGTTCTTTAAATGGGGTTTATGGTATCCTTTTGGTTATAAAAGGGTATGTGATGATATTTTATTCAGTGAGGAGTATTTACTACTCCATAAAGGTGAAAAGTATTACTTTGATAAAGTATTCATGGTTTACTTGTAGTTTTGAAAAACTAACAGTTTTCTTTTTTGTGTATCCCTTACTGAGGTTTTTATGCTCACCCCATGTTTTTTTTGAAATGATTTTCAGAGGAAAAAATGTGGAATAGGGCCAAGTATGGGATCACGGAAAATTCATGCTTTCTAAACCATATAACTAGACATGTTTCTTTTTAAGAGTTTTTATTTTATGTAAATTTAGTAGAAGTGTCTACTTTGTAATCTTTTGAGATATAATAGTTATGTCTTAATTCTCTAAAACTCTAAACCTGAAAATATCCTCAATTTTAATTATTCATTTAATACAATATTAATTAAGGTTTAAGGTCGTGGCCTTATAGTTGGTATCAGAGGTCGGTTTAGACAACTTTAGGAGTTAGAAAATTGTTAAATTATAAACTAATTTATGGTATGATTGAAATGATATAGCATTTATATATTACCATGTTGCTTCACCTAAGGTATTTCTATGATAAAAATGGCTTTCCATAGTGGAAATAGTGAAGCTTTTCTCATAAGGCATATAAAGGATAATGAACTTTCAAATTAGTATCCTGATATGGTCAGAATCAGAACTAAATAGTTTGTTGCAGTGATGGCTTAGTTGACTCAGGTGAAAAATATTGGTTGTTTTTATTGATGATATTTTGGTGTTTTATAAAAGCAAATAGGAGCATGAATGTCATTTAAGTGTTATCTTGAAAACCATAAAAGAAAAGAAACTGTATGGAAAATTTAGCAAGTTTGAATTTTGGTTACAACAAATTTCTTTCCATGGTCACATTGTTTCAAAAAATGGCATAACTGCTGCTCTTGCTAAAACAAAGGTTGTTGAAGAATGGCCAAGACCCACAAGTGTAACCGAGATCCGTAGTTTCCTTGGTTTGGAAGGTTACTACAGAAGTTGTGTTGAAAATATTTCACAGTTATCTAGTCCAATGACTAAGCTAACTCAGAAGGGTGTTATGTTTATCTGGAAAAAAGAATGTGATGATTGTTTTCAGGAGTTGAAAAGAAGATTGGTGAATGCTCCAGTTTTGGAACTTTCTTCCCGGAATGGTGACTCTTTTATCTACAGTGATGATTCATTGAAGGGACTTGGTTGTGTCCTTATGCATAATGATCCGGTAATTGCTTATGATTCATGTTAGATGAAAACTCATGAGGTAAATTACCCTACACATGATTTTGAATTCGCTACTATTTTTTTTGCTCAAAAAATTTGGAGGCATCATTTTTATGTAGTAAAGTGTAAAATATATACAGATCACAAATGTTTAAAGTATATATTCACTCAGAAATAATTGAACATGAGACAGAGGATATGGATGTAATTAATCAAGGATTATTATTGTACAATTCATTACCATCCGGGAAAATTAAATAAAGTGGCTGATGCTGTGAGTCGAAAAAGTAATGCTTCATTAACCATGATACATTTGGGACGATATCCTTTGGTTTTTGATTTGATGAAATTTGGAATTGAATTCGTTGGTGCAGGAAGTTATTCTGTTTTGTCTCAAGTATCAGTGAGAACATCTCTATCAGACAGAATCAAGCACGTACAGAAGCAAGACAGTGGGTTACAGAAAAAGGTAGAGCTGGTTCAAAAGGGTAAGTTTCTTGAGTTTAACATTGATAATGATGGTGTTTTGAGGTTTGGGAAGAGATTATGTGTGCCATGTGATTCATAGTTGAAGGGTGAGTTGTTATGTGAGGCACATAGTTACCCATTTTCAGTTCATCCTGGCGGTACTATGATATACAGAGATCTGCTGGAGTATTACTGGTGGGATTGAATGAAAAGAGATATTGCTGATTTTACTGTGAAGTGTTTGACTTGTCAGCAGGTTAAAGTAGTGTGGAAGTTACCAAAAGGGATGCTTCAGCCTTTAACGGTTCCAGAGTGGAAATGAGAAAATGTATCCATGGACATTGTTGTGGTATTACCGAGGACATCTTGAGGTAATAATGCAATCTGAGTTATTGTTGATCGCTTGACCAAATCTTCTAATTTCCTTCATATTCGAGATATATTCTCTCTTGATCAACTTTCTCGATTGTATCTTAAATAAATAGTCAGGATTCATGGAGTTCCCCTCTTCATTGTATATGATAGTGATCCCAGGTTTACTTCTAACATTTGAAAAGACCATCAGAAGTCGTTGGGTAATGAATTAAAGTTTAGTACAAATTTGCATCCTCAATCAGACGGGCAGTCAGAACGATCAATTCAGACTTTGGAGAACATGCATGTGTGCTTGCTCTATAGATTATCAGGAAATTTGGTACCAACATATTTCGTTGGTTGAATTTTCATATAATAACATTTTTCATTCTATTATACAGAAGGATTCGTTTGAAGCATTATATGGTAAACGGTGTCGAACTCCAGATTTTTGGGATGAAAAGGGTGAAAGGAAGCTGATGGGACCATAATTGTCAGAAGAGATGGCAGAAGAAGTTCAGTTGATTCTGAAACACATGAAAACATCTCAGAGCAGACAGAATAGTTCTGCAGATAACCGGAGGTAGGATCTATCTTTAGAGGTAGGTGATCATGTTTTTCTCAAAGTTTCACCATGGAAAAGTGTGATGCGATTTGGTACGAAAGAAAAGATGAGTCCAAGGTTCATTGGACCATATGAAACTCTGGAGAAATTTGGATTAGTTGCTTACTGAGGGTATTTACCTCTGAGTTTATCTCAGGTACACAATGTTTTTCTTGTTTCGATGTTGAGAAAGTATATTCTAGATCGATCTCATGTTTTGAGCCCAGAGGTAGTTCAGTTGGAAGAGAATCTCTCTTATGAAGAACAACCAGTCCAGATTCTTGACCGATGAGAGAAAGTGTTGCAAAATAAAGTAATTCACTAGGTAACGGTTTTATGGAAAAACCATATGGTTGAAGAGGCAACATGGAAATCTGAAAATTCTATGAGGGATAAATACCCCCACTTATTTTGATAAGTTAATAAAATTGCGAGGACGCAATTCCCAAAATGGGGGATGGATGTAACATCACAGGTAAATAAAGAAAAAAAATTTCATATTTATTAATATTTTCAAATTAAAAATAAATTTTACTTTAAAGGGGTTTCTATGTTCGATAGCGTACCCGATACGCAACAAAGAGTTTCTTTGAAATCTTATGTTGCACACAAGTAATAAAATAATATTATTTTAAATGATAGTTAACACATAGTCGTTGTATTGGAAAGAATGAATAGAAATAACTAAAATATGATTATTTATGTTTTTTAAATGTTTTTATTTCTATCCAATAATATATAAAGGCTTAAGATAAGAAAAGAATTTAATTTTAGGCATATATACTATAATTTTCACTAAAAGGTCAAACTATCGCCTTTTGATGGAGAACCCTCATTAAATATAGTTTTTTGTCACTCATATATATTCTATTGAACCAAATAAAACTCTTCTTTAGAATCAGGACATCAAAATTTACTTTGTGTAAATTTTTGGTATATTTCCGATAAAGTTTATTTTTAATGAATAGTGAAAATTTTGTATTTTAATTCAAAACCTCGTTTTAATATAATTTATTAATATGATTAGAATATATTTTTAATTGGTTTTTATGTGAAATTAGAATATATTTTTACCATTTAATCCAATGGTGGTCATTGGAATTAATATCACTTTGAGATTGGACATAAACGTTTGTCAATCTTTTGATAGGTATTATTTCTTAAAAACACGCTATTTGATTTTACAGCGGGATTTCATTATAAAATTAATTAATGCAACTTCTATTTTATTAATTTGGAAAAATCGTCATCATTTTTGAATTCAGAATATCAAATATATCTTAGGGTGAATTTATGGTATTTTTTGGAAAAACCTTAATTATTGATGAATAGTGAAACCACAAAGTGGTAGTTACAAAAACTGATTTTTCATTTAAATGGGACTTACCACTTCTTTGATTTGAATTTCAAAAAATCCAATATAAATTATTTTAATTATTATGTAAAATTTGGTTCAATGGTATAAATATAATTTTTGATGAAAAGTAACTTTTAAGTTTTATTAATCAGGATTAAAGGGCAATTAGTGCGATTTAAGGTAAAAATGATATAATAATAAAATGAAAATATCTTGAAACTTGTCCTAACCCTATTTTATGAGTCATGGCCGACCAAGACAACCCATGGGTCGATTATTGGGACCCCATGGAGCCACTCGGGTAAGATAATGACATTAATGCCTTTTATTTAATGTAAAAGTAAAAATCACACAAACATGTATTGTTTTACTAAAACAATTTTCACATGTGGTTATACAAGTCAGAGTTTTAACTATAAATAGTCATTGGAAATCTAAAAATATTTCCTAAATCATAGTAATTGTTTTATAATTTTTAGACATTATATAAATTAAATTCATTATGACATCATATTGATGCAGTGATTACCTCATTATTTAACGATTTAAATAAAATGGAAAGATAATGTAAATTCTAGGACATACACATGTCAAAATCCTATTGTATGGGTAAATTTTGAACTATTATCACCTTATCCTTGAAATAAATCAATGTGGGGCCTTTAAAATATGAAACTCATTGAAAATAATGTAACATTTTATACCTTTCCAAGAGTGCCCCTCCTCTCCTCTTATAAAAGGCCCCCACCTCTACCTCCTTACCCACTCCTTTCAATCCTTTTGATCGTCCAAGATCTGATCATTTTGTCTCTCCACATCCCTATATTTATCCTAGAAGCCCTACCTTATACAAAAATCCCTTCAAGATACCCTTTAATCTCAAACCAAGGGGAGTTACCCGATTTAAAGGTAAAGTCTTCTCTAATGTTCGTTTGTATTATTTTGCTTCTCCAACCACCTAAAATCTTTTTATTAATTAATTTTGTAACAAAACCAGTTTATTAAATATTCTAGGATGTTTTTACATATCTCTCGTTTAGTTTTAATTCCATTAATATAACATAGAAATGAAAGTAGCGTTCATGCGTACGCACGGCTTACCATCTGCATGAATGGTGCATTTCATTTATTACCTATAAATGATTATGTAATATTATAAATGCATGTATATACTGGATATATATGATATATATGTCATCTACATCATAAATATCATTCTTCAGATAATGTATATTTTACTACGTGAACAACTTCTAAATATAAGAATTTCACTTTTGACTCATGTTCCAAATATCGACAAAACGACCGTTATTAACTAAAATGATTAAATAATGTTCATAACATGGTAATAAGTGATATAATAGGAATAATGAACTTGAAAACAGTTCTTAAGCAAGTATAAATTAACTCAAGTTTATTATTCAGGACATTAAAGAACGATCGAGTGAAGTCGGACCCGAGGTAAGGGACTTCGTCTCAATCTTCTTTCATTGATGCATATTTTGTTCTAATACAAGGCTTTCATTTATACAGTGTATAAACCCCTTTTACATTTAATTTTATAAAAAAGGAATATTTTTCTACGATGTGTTTTACAAAACGACAAAAAGTAATGTTTCTTTTTTACGTACGCGGTGACAACGACCTTTTCCGCCGCCGCGAGTATTATCTGGTATTTGGCTTCCTCAACAAGCCGTGATGTTTTTTATTAAAATGAAATAAATACCATATACTCTTTTATGTATTTTGGTATTGAAAATTGTTTTTATAATGGATTTTTTATGTCAATATATTTATGTGATATATTGTGTTTGAAATGTCGAAATGTTTTCTTTCCATTATTTTTATTTTATGTCTTATGATTTTATAATGTTACTTGGACATTTGACTGGTGGTTACGTGATAAACCATATGACGGGTGGTGCCATGAATACCAGGATGGGTGGTTTTTTTATAACCTCCAATGCATTTGGTATGGAATTCGGCCGTATGGCTATTCCATTAAGTGATATGTGTGGAAGTCAACCGTATGGTTATTTCATTTAAGTATGTTTATGTTCCAAGTTACCTTTAAATGTTATGTGTTCTTTAAATGGGTTTTATGGTAACCTTTTGGTTACAAAAGGGTAAGTAATGATATTTTATTCAGTGAGGAGTATCTACTACTCTATAAAGGTGAAAAATATTACTTTGATAAAGTATTCATGGTTTAGTTGTTGTTTTGAAAAACTAACTGTTTTCCTTATTTGTGTATCCCTTACTGAGCTTTTTATGCTCACCCCAAGTTGTTTTTGAAATGTTTTTCACAAGACTTAAAGTGGAATATGGTCAAGGATGGGATCAAGGTAAAGTCATGCTATCTAAAACATGGAACTAGACATGTTTCTTTTTTAAGAGTTTCTATATTATGGAAACTTAGTAGAAGTGTCTAATTTGTATTCTTTTGAGATATAATATTTATGTCCTAATTCTCTAAAACACTAAACCTGAAAAGATCTTAAATGTGAATTATTCATTTAATTCAATATTATGTAAGGTTTAATGTCGGGGTCTTATATGGATAGATCGCGATGAAGAGATAATGTGATAAGTGTGTTATATTATAAGTAGATAAACTAACCTTGGACCACAAAAAGAAATAATATTTTTGAATACCACATATTTATCCTTTGACATATTCCCTTCATGTTTATGTATAAGAAAATAATTATGTGTGGGTATCATTGTATCCATAACGAGGATCTTTTTTCATTTCACCATTATATATTGAAAAAAAACTATATAGATTTGTGCTTCTCATGTGAACATAAATTTTATGATGGGTCTGACATTTTGTAACCATACTACATTGATTTTGATTCATTTTTAAATGATATGTTTAATTACCAACACCTGGGTGTGATCCTAATACTGAAAAATAACAACCACAACCCTTGATGGAAAAAAACACTAAGAATCCACATACTGTGGCTGGAAAACATTGTAATATAATTATTTGATAAAGGAATCCTGGATAACATCTTATATATGTGTGTGGTTTCATGAATGTATGATATAAGATAATTATATATACATATTTTTACATTTATAGACAACCAATTATATGAAAAAGATCATCACATCATCACATTATTAAATCCAATCAATTGGACATGGGTATGATGTCCCACCACAGAATTTTGGAAGGACATTAAAATATATATTATCTCTACAAGAGATTGATAAAGTGAAAAACAATTCCTCAAAATGGGGTTGATGACCCAATCCATTTATACCCTCAATCAATTGTAATTCCATGGTTTTGATCCAAGATTCGAAAAGATTACTTCCTTTGTAATATTGTTCAATATCAACTAAAAAACATGTGGTGTAATTTTTTAGAAGCATTCATGAACACCCCAACCATGTCATCTATACATGAATATAATTCTATAAGAAAGAAAATTATATAGGGAAACACAAATATTAAACTTTATGTTAATCTAATTACTATTAATTTCAATTCACAACCATGGATCAAGGCAATATTTTATAATATTCATATAAACAATTATTTTACACCTAATATGAGTATTTTTACTATTAAAATGATTTGTTGAATATTCTCTTTCCATTTATATGTAAATAGTAAAGGTTATTTATTTTGTTCTTATCTTTTATCTACCATATTGATGATCCCCATTAATTCTAATTAGATTGTCTCTCACTCATGAAAATGTTCCTTCACTATTGTATTTTCACAATTAACATCCCTCATAAGACAATGTATTATTTCACCCATCTAATCAATTGTGGTATATGTGGAGAATAAATCAATGAATTATTATAATAGACCTAGTATCATTCAATCATTATAAGTCCTTGTTAGTGTCTCTAGGAACTGAATCCGCTTGACACATACCATCAAAATAATATTGCACTGAATCATTTGGTTCCCTATCAACACTTCCATATAGGTGATGTCCTCTTCCTATAGTATAAAAATAATCACATCCCTTATCATGGGGAGGTGGATATTATGGTTTAATGTGATATAACCATAATGATAAATCCTCTATACGGGAATCGGAAAAATACAATCACTTTATAAAACATTAGGTCACCCTTAATTCTTAGAGAAATACTAAAATTGTTATCTATAATTGTACCATCATGGGTAAATAAAGAATATTAGATTTTCATATTTAACAATATTTGAAAATTAAATTTTAAATTTACTTTAATGGGGATGCTATGTTCGATAGCATACCTGATACGCAACAACGAGTTTAATTGAAATCTTACGTTCCACAGTAACAATATAATATTATTATTTCAAATGGTAGTTAATGCCTAGCCATTGTAATGGCGGGAAAGAAACAAAATAACTAAAAAATGATTATATATGTGTGTTAATTTTTTTTACATTTATTCAATAAATGATAGTGGCTTAAACTATGAATTAATTGAATTTTAAGCATAAATATTATAATATTTGTTAAAAGGACGATTAACAGCCTTTTGATAGCGAACCATTTTAAAATAAACATTTCTTCACTATTATATGTTATATTTGACATAATAAAATCTTTTTTTGGAATCAAGAAATCTATATTTACTTTGTGTAATGTTTTGGTATTTTTCCGATAAAGTTCATTTTTTAATCAATAGTTAAAAATGCGGTATTTTAATTCAAAATATCCTTTTAATATAATTTATTCATATGATTAGATTATATTTTTAATTTGTTTTAAATTGTAATTAGAATATGTTTTTACCATTTATTACAATATTTGTTATTGGAATTAATTTCAATTTAAATTGGACATAAAAAACTGGGAATATTTTGATAGATATTGTTTCTTGAAAACACGCTATTTGTTTAGAAATAGGAAATAATTATAAAATTCATGAATGAAAATTATATGTTTTAGATTTTTTATTAAAAAAAAATTTTTTGAATTCGGAATATCAAATATATCTCATGGTGATTTTTTGGTATTTTTCTAAAAAACATCAATTTTTGATGAATAGTGAAACCAGTAAGTAGTAGTTAAAATAACTTTTTTTTATTTAAATAAAATTTTACCGCTTCTGTGAATTGGACTTTAAGAATTCAACATACATGGTTGACATTAGTATGTAAAATTTGGTTCAATAGGATGAAAATAATTTTTGGTGAATAGTAAATTTTGACTTTTATTAACCACGATAAAAGGTAATTAATGTAATTTAAGGTAAAAATGACGTTATAATATTATGAAATTATCTTTAAACATCTATTAAATATATTGTATGAGTCATGGCCGACCATGAAAATCCATGGGTCAATTTGGGGACCCCATGGTGCCACTTGAGTATGATAATGACATTAATACCTTTTTATTTAAAGTAAAAATAAAAAATTCACAAACATGTATTGTTTTACTAAAACAATTTTATCATGGGGTTATATAAATTATAATTTTTAATATAAAAATTCAGTAGAAGTAAAATAATATTTCCTACATCATATTAATTGTTTTTAATTTTTAGAAATCAAATAAATAAAATTATTTATGACACCATGACGATGGAGTGATTACCTCATTAGTGAACAATTTAAATAAAATTACAAGATAATGTAAAATATAAGACATAAACTAATAAAATACATATTGTATGGGTGTATTTAGAACCATAATCACCTTATACTGAATATATATCATTGTGGGACCTTTAATATCTGAAAATCATTTTATAATAAAGTAACATTTCACGACTTTCACAAAGTGACCCTCCTCCCTCTTATAAAAGGCCTCCAACTCTACCCATGTACCCCCAAATCTCAAGCCCTTGGATCATCCAAACACTTCTCATATTATCTCTCCACATCCCCCTATTACTCCTAGAAACCTCACATTGGGTATAAGTATTTTCAAGGAAGACTTTGGCTCAAATCAAAAAAAAAAGTAACCCGATTTAAAGGTAATGTCTTCCCTCGAGTTTCATTTGATTATATTGCTTCTTCCCTCACCACGATCTTCTTATTATTTTATCCCATAATAACACAAGTTTCCTCAATAAACTAGTATGTTTTTATGAAATGGATTCTTCCTACACTTACACACACCTCTTTCAAATGGTTAAAAAACATACTGTTTCTATGGGTGATGAATTATTGGCTCATGAAACAATGATTGTTCAATATTCTTTTAACACCTCCCACGGTGACCATTATGATGGAAGTATATTTATATATGATATATATTATCTTTATTTCATCTCTATGAATTTTTATTTTATATTTAAAACAAACTTTTATGATTTGATTGTTGTGCAAATACGATTATTTCATTTTAGGAAGTGCGGACTACCGCCCCCTCAAAGTGATATGACTCATTCATGCCATACGTGGAATGTATAAATGATAGAATTTATGAACATATGTTACATATATAACTTATTAATTATACTATAATTATAATATACCAATGTATCATTATGTTTTCATTCCATTAATGTATCAAATAGAAATGAAAGTAGTGTTAATGCGTACATACGACTTACCGTCTCCATGAATGGTGCATTCCAATTATTATCTCCAAATGTTATGTAATATTATAAATGCATAAATATACTGGATATATATGATATATATGAAATCTAATTGATGAATATCATTCTGTAGATAATGGAATCTTTACCACATGGACAATTTATAATTATAACAAGTTCATTTTTGACTCATGTTCTGAACATCAACGAAATTTATGACATGAACTCAATCAATTAAATAATTTCTATAGAATTATAATGAGTTATATAAAAGGAATAATAAACATGAAAAATATTCTTAAGAAAGTAGAAATTAACTTATTTATATCATTCAGGAAGAACAACGAACATATGAGCGAGTCAAGTCAGACACGAGGTATGGTATTTTCTTATCTCACTTTTAATTTCGTGAGATTTCCATTGTCTTCCACTTATTCATTGAATGTGGTGTATTTTGTACAGACATTTGGTATATATATTATTATTATTCTCATTATATTAATGTATTCTATGATAAATTTTGTGGTAATAAAATTTTGGTCATACGACTCAGTTGGATACAATGTGGTAAAGCGTTTCATCTCCCTTTTTATTCCCGTGAGATTTTTGCTCTACTTGGCACTATTTACTTTTGTGTGGTGTTTTCAGGGCCCATTATTTTATTCTTTATGTAACATACATTAATTTATGAGTATTTACATATTCATTTTATAATCCTTCTTTGATTCAGCATAAGTTTTGTAAGTTATCAAATCAGAAATGGAACCTTTCACCCACCTCTTTTTAAAAGACTATTTTTTGTTATGTCTTTTAAATTAAATCTTATTATGTTGCGATATGTTCTTCAATATTCTTATATATGTAAAAATTATGTCCAATTTATTAGATTACCTTTTTTTCTCATCTACTCATTTTGTAAATTTTAAAGTGACACTGTTAAGCTATCAAATTTTATAGGGGAACATCTTAACCCAATTTCAATTCTTTGGGATGAACTTATAATTCTTGAATATTTCTTCCTATGAAAATTTGTGAATGACCTCTGATTAATTTACACATAATATCAATTTAAATGGGGTGAATTTATATTTGTCACACATAATTATGTGATTTATTTATCCTTAATTTAATGATAAAATCTTTATAAGGGATTTCATCTCAATTTACATTTCCACATAGACTTCATTGTTGTTATTCACCAATTCACTCTTATATGGTTTATATACTATCCTTTGGCATATTATATCATTAATAAATTCATTATCATTATATTATAATGTTATTACTTAATTATTTGTGTTCAAGAATCTCTCTTTTTGTTAAAAAAACACTTTAACTAAAATATCGTTTTAATGGTTTTAAAGATTTATTATTCTAAATATTTCTCATTAATGTCAATGTTTTCAAAATGGGTTTTAGGATTTATTTATATGTGAATTAATGTTTTATGATGATAATTCATTTAAAATCTTCAAAGTTGTATGGGACACTTTGTTTAAAAATCTATTTTTAAAATGGTTTTGAAAATGATTTAATAAAGCATTGTTAATGTAAATATCGTTATTTGATATATTAGAATGTGGAAATTTAATATTTTCATTATATTTGTGTTATTTATTATGATTATGTTATGGTTATTGGGAATTATTTATGTATATGGGTGGTTCAATGATAAACCTAGGGCGGGTGAGCCCGAGATTGCTCTCTAATGCATTGGGTAACATTAAGGAGATAAACGTTAATGTTTTTGCTAAGAGATTTAGGGAATATACCGTGATGGGTATTCCAAATATGAATCCCCATGTAGATATGATATCTACAATGTAAGTATGGTATGTATTCTTTATGTTAACTTTATGATTTTTGATTACTATGAGTTATTCATAAATATTATGATTTCATTGATTTGTGTTTATTGATGGGTTAATGTTTTCTTTCATTATCATATAACCCTTAATAATCTTTTTATGCCCATCCGGTTTTTTTTAAATTTTTTCCACAGGACGTAAAGATGAATTGGGTCATGTATGGGATCAATTAAAGACATGATATCTAAATCATGGAACTTGTCATGATTCATTTTTAAGAGTTTCTATTTTTTGAGAAAATGGAAACTAAGAACAAGTGTCTACATTATAATATTTTGAGTTGTAATAGTTATGCCCTAATTATCTAAAACTCTAATCCTGAAAAGATCATCAATCTGAATTATTCATTTCATTCAAGATTATGTAATGTTTTAAGGTCGACTCCCTATAGTTGGTATCAAAGGTCGGTTTAGATAACATCAAAGGTATGGGTGTTCATTACGAATAAGTATCATTACCATACTGGATAAGATTTCAGAAAGAATCATATATTTTTTAGATAAATTGAATGATTTTAAGAAACCATGAATAATTATATCTTAGTATTATATGATGATTTTATTGATATACTCACACTGACCTTTTTGGTTTTAGTAAATGGCCGAATCTAGCATGCACCAAAGTAACAGGGGATGTGAAGAAAACTGTGATAGTTTTTTGAATGAGCAACTAAAATATATAGGATCTGTAATGAGAAGTATTGTGGTTATTCTCTTCCAACTATCTGGTGTCATGGTTTACCACCAAAACCTTAGTGATTTTAATAAGGCATCATATATGAGAGAAACAAATCCCTATTAAAGTTCATTTAATAATCATAAATGTAATTATGTTCAAAAACCTATGTGTCAAAGTTGTGGAAAGAAACACTAAAGAAAATATTTCAAAGGGATATAAAAATTCTATAGATGTGGAAATGAAGGTCATAAATCAAGAACCTTCTATGGAAAAAGGATGCATCTAGTTGTCTCTAGGAAAGGGGAAAAAGTAATTTCTAAAAGTCAATTGAATGTTTTAAATGTGTTGTGCATGGTCATTATGCAAACACATGTCCTAAGAAGAATTTTCTAGAATGGGATCACCAATATCGCACAAATATTCATTTACCAATACCTTATCCATTCCGATTGAGGATGAGGAAACTGAAAATGACCAGTGAAAGGTGTGGATTATTTCAAAACATATGTTTTTATATTATTGAAATATTAGGTTATGATTCATGATTTTATTGTAGGAAATAAGTATTTCAGAATTAGTTAGAATGGAATGGTTAATGGATAATGAAGAATCTTGAATGAGTAATAAGTAAACATATAAGGGATTCATGTGTTATGGTAGATTTTAGGATGATGAAATTCTTAAATGTTTTAAGTCTCTTTTGATGATGGGATTAAATTAAAATGCTTTTTATAGTACGTGTAACCCTGATGTTTCATATATGTAAATTTTATTTAAGGAATAATTATCTTTTATTTTTGGATATAGTTATAACGAACCATTTGGGTTTTTATGATCCTTGAAATTGAAGTAATTACTGGTTAATACATTTTGGGATGCAGAGAGAAATTTATTAGATAACCTTTTTTGTTAAAATAGGTTATGGTTATTTTTGATGAATTTATCTCTTTTTAGGAATGCTATAAAATTATGTAGTTTTCAAAAAGGGACAACAGAGAAACCGTGTGGAAACCCATCATGTTGGATGAAGCGGTGGGAATCAAACCCACAACCAAAATGCGACTAGAATGTATCACCTACCACTAAACTACGTAAAGTCCCTAGTTAGTATGACTAATTCATTTTAGTTAGATAATTTAATTAATCATGAATAAGTTGATTTTGGTTAATCTATGAAAATTATTAACCTATCATGGAAGATATGTGATTAGGTTAATTACATTTCAATACGAGACTTTAAGATCAACTGATGTTATTTGGATATAAATGCTAAGATTTAACATGGATGACTATGTGATTAAATCATTCAAAGATTTGGGTTTCAATAATAGTTTTGAATACTTTGAATAATTTTATGGATATCTGTTTATTAAATGGTCTATGATGAACTTTGGGTCTTGTTGGACAAATTTTGGAGATTAAGAGTAGTTTTCTTTATGTAAAAGATTATCCTTTTTGGGGATTATCTGATCTTGTACTAACCATTTTGGTTTTGGATAAGGTCTAAAGATATTGAAAATATATAGTTCATCTTTTGTGGATTATCTGATTCTATTGAAGTTGATTATAACGCTCTTAGTGTGAACAAGTCATCCCGAATGCTCATCTTTTGGAGAAAACATGAGTTTGTGTCAGAAATCAAGTAAGAGATAATAGTCTACATGAAAAGTAAGTAGGATTACTTTTATTTTTGATAATCCCATAAATTAATTTCTCAATGAAAAGTAACTTAAAATAAAAACATTTTCTGTTAACTTTTCCTACATGGGAATCAAATATCATTTAACCAATCAAATTTTTTTGGTTGTCTTGTTGTTTACTTCCCCCTAATAAGGTTTTGTATCACTCTTCATTAGAACATTGCACTTAGTTTCTCCTCCATAACCATGTTTTCATGGTATCCTATTACGGGTTATCTATGGTTACCATTGAACATCTCTTTGTTTCTTTTAATGTGATAAATTTATTGACTCGTTTTCTGATTTGGGGAATTCAATGAAGATTCCAATCCCAATTTTAAAATTGCGAGGACGCAATTCCCAAAATTGGTGGAGGGATGTAATATCCTGGGTAAATAAAGAATATTATATTTTCATATTTAATAATATTTTCGTATTAAATATTAATTTTACTTTAAAGGGGATGCAATGTTCGATAGCGTACCTGATACACATCAACGAGTGTATTTGAAATCATATGTTCCACACTAATAAAATAATTTTATTATTTTAAATGGTATTTAACTCCTAGATGTTTTATTTGAGGGAATGAAAAGAATTAACTAAAGCATTATTATATATGTGTGATAAATATTTTTACATTTATTCAATAAATGATAGAGGCTTAAAATGTGATTGAATCCAATTTTAAGCATAAATATTCTATTATTCATTAAAAGGTTGATTAACCACCTTTTTCTAATGAACATTTTCTAAATCTACTTTTTGTCACTTTTATATTTTATATTTGAAAAAATAAAATCTTTCTTTACTTTGTGTAAATTTTTGGTATTTTTCTGATATAGTTCATTTTTAATGAATTGTGAACGATGCTATATTTTAATTGAAAAACACCTTTTAATCTAATTTATTCATAGTATTAGATTATATTTTTAATTGGTTTTAAAGTGTAATAAGAATATGTTTTTATCATTTAATCTAATATTGGTTATTGTAATTAATTTAACTTTGAAATTGGACATAAAAAAGTGTCAATATTTTGATAGAAATTGTTTCTTAAAAACACGCTATTTGTTTTGAAAACCTGAATTAATTATAAAATTAAATAATGAAACTTATATGTTTTGAATTTTTTAAAAGATATTTAATTTTGGAATTCTGAATATCAAATATAGCATAATGTTAATTTTTTGTATTTTTTTGAAAGACATTAATTTTTGATGAATAGTGAAACCACTATGTAGTAGTTAAAATAAATGATTTTTTGTTTAGGTGAAATTTTACCGCTTCTGTGAATAGTCTTTCAAAAATCCAACATACATGGTTGTCATTATTAAATAAAATTTGGTTCAATGGGATGGAAATAATTTTTTTAATAGTAACTTTTGACTTTTATTAACTGCGATTAAAATTGATTAGTGTAATTTAAGGTAAAAATAATGTTATAATGATATGAAATTACCTTTACACGTGTCATAAACTAATTGGATGAGTCATGGCCGACCAAATCAATCCATGGGCCAATATGGGGACCCCATGGAGACACTTGGGTATGATAATGACATTAAAAACATTATATATAAAGTAAAAATAAAAAAGTCACAAACATGTATTGTTCTACTAAAACAATTTTTACATGGGGTTATATAATTTATAATTTTGATTATAAATATTCATTAGATATATAAAGATATTTCCTAAATAATAGTATTTTTTTTTAATTTTTAGACATCAAATAAATAAAATTATTTATGACACCATGATGATGAAGTGATTACCACATTAATGAACGATTTAAATAATATGAAAAGATAAGGTAAAATCTAAGACATACACTTATCCAAAACTTATTGGATGGGCCAATTTATAACACATATCACATTATCCTAAAAATATATCATTTTGGGACTTTTAGAATCAGAAAATAATTTTCTAATAAAGTAACATTTCAAGACTTTCCGAAAGTGACCATCCTCCCTCTTATAAAAGGCCCTCACCTATACCCCATTAACCACACATCTCAAGCCCCTAGATCTTCCAACCTCTACACATATTATCTCTAAACATCATTCTATTAATCTTAGAATCCTCACTTCGCGATGAAGTCTTCCTATGGAAGCCTTTGGATCAAATCAACAAAAAGTTACCTGATTTAGTGGTAATGTATTCTATCGAGTTTATTTCTTTTATTTTCCTTCTTCACTAACCAGTATATTTTTATTATTTGATCCCATAATAACACTAGTATCCTAAATATACTTGGATGTTGTTATTAAAATCATTCTACCTACACTTACACACACCTCTGTCTAATGGTTAAAGAACATACTGTTTCTATGGTTGGTGAATTATTGCCTCACGAAATGATGATTGTTCAATGTTCTTTTAACACCTATCATTGTGGGAATTATGATGGAAGTATATTTTTATATGATATATATTATATTTATTTCCTCAATATTCTTCTTCATTTTATATTTAAAATATACCTTTATGCTTTTCACGTTGTGCAAATGCAATAATTTCATTTTATGAAGTATGGACTACCACCCCCTCAAAGTGATATGACTCGTTCATGCCATATTTGGAATGTATAAAGGATAGAATTTATGAAAAAATTTAACATATATTACATATATATTATAATTTAATTATAATATACCTATGTATCATTATGTTTTCATTCCATTAAATTATGAAATAGAAATGAAAGTAGAGTTCATGTATACGTACGACTTACCGTCTCCATGAATAGTGCATTTCATTTCTTATCTCCAAATGTTATGTAATATTATAAATACATACATTTACTGGATATATATGATATATATTTCATCTAATTCATGAGTATAATTCTGGAGATAATGGACTCTTGACCATATGGACAACTTATAATTATAACAAGTTCATTTTTTGACTCAAGTTCCAAACATCAATGAAATTACTGATATGAACTCAAACAATTGATTAATTGTTATAAGAATGTAATAAGTGATATAAAAGGAATAATAAACATAAAAAATAATCTTATTAATTTATATGTTAGTTTATTTTTATCATTCAGGAAGAACAAGGAACAAACGGTTGAGTCAAGTCAGACACGTGGTAAGGGATTTTCTTATCTCTCTTTTAATTCTGTGAAATTTACATAGTTTTCCACTTATTCATTGCATGTGGTGTATTGTATAATTCTATTTGGTATAAATATTATCAATATTATAATTATATTCATGGTATTCTGTGATAAATTTGTTTTTTATTAACGTTTGGTCACACAACTCAGTTGGATAGAACGTGGTAAAGCGTTTCATCTTGATTTTTATTCTCGTGATATTCATGTTATAGTGGACACAATTTCATTTTGTGTGGTGTATGTACTTACCATTATTTTATTGTTTCTTTAATATAATTTAATTTATGAGTATTTACATCTTCATTTTATGATCCTTATTTCATAGGGTTTATGTTTTTTATGTTACCAAATCAGTAAGGGAACCTTTCACCCTCCTCTTTTTAAAAGTCTTCTTTTTGTTATGACTTTTTATTTACATATTATTATGTTGGGATGTGTTCTTATATATCCTTATTGATATATACTTTACTTCAAATTGATGAGATACCCTTGTTATCCCATCATCTAATTTTCTGAATTTTAATGTGACGTCGTTAGGCTATCACATTTTTACAAGGGAACTTCTTAAACTAATTTCAATTCTTTGGGTTAAACATGTACTTCATGAATATTTCATCCTATGAATATGTGTTAATGAAATATTATTCACTTAAACTTAATATACATTTATATTAGCTGTATTTATATTTTTTAAAATAATTAAGTGATTGGTTTATCCTTAATTTAAGGATACCATCTTTATAAGGGATTTCATCTCAATTTACATTTCCACTGAGACTTCATTGTTGTTATACACCAATTCACTCTTATATGGTGTATATACTATAATTTGGAATATTATATCATGAATACCATTATTCTAATGATATTATAACTTTATTACTCAATTATTTGTATTCAAGAATCTATCTTTTTGATAAAAAACAATTTTAACTAAAATATTGTTTAAAATGTTGTAATGATTTATTCTTCTAAATATTTCTCATTAATGCCCACGTTTTCAAAATAAATTTTGGGATTTATTGATATGGAAATTAATTTTTTTAGATGATAATTTATTTAAATTCTTCAAATAGGTATGGGACACTTTGATTCAAAAATCTCTTTTTAAAATGGTTGGAAAATGATTTGATAAAGAATTGTTTATGTCAATATCATGATTTGATATATTGGAATGTGGAAATGTAATATTTTATTTATAAATTTGTTATGTGTTATGATTATGTAATATTTATTGGGAATTGTTTATGTATATGGGTGGTTCCATGATAAAGCTAGGGTGAGTGAGCCCGAGATAGCTCTCCAATTCGTTGGGTAACGTGACAGAGGAAAACATTAATGTTTCTCCTAAGAGATTTATGGAATATACTATGATGGGTATTCCAAATATGACTCCATATGTATATTTGAAAGATACAATGTATGTATGTTATGTATGCCTTATGTTACCTTTTTGATTTGTGATTACAATTTGTTATTAATAAATATTATGATTTCAGAAGGTATGATTGAATATTATGTTTTCATTTATTTGCATTTATTTAGGAGTTAATGTTTCATTTCGTTATGTTATAACACTTACTGATCTTTTTATGGTCATCTCAAGTTTATTAAATGTTTTCCACAGGACTAAAATATGAATAGGGTCATGGAGGGGATCAAGGAACAACATATTATCTAAGACATGTATCTAGTAATGTTTCTTTTTTTAGAGTTATTATTTTTTGAAATAAATGGAAACTGAGTAGAAGTGTTTACTTTATAATCTTTTGATATGTAATAGTTATGTCTTAGTTCTCTAGAACTCTAAATCTAAAAAGATCTTTAATTTTAATTATTCATTTAATTCAAGAATATGTAACGTTTTAAAGCCGAGTCCTTATAATAATAATATAGTCTTTTTCACTAATGTCTAGGAAACCCAAAATAGGACCACAAGGGAAAAATATTACATCACGTATAGTATCCATATATTAAATTATCCTATGCTGATATCTATCACAAAAACCTATAAATGATCTATCTCATATTATCGATCAAACCCACTATGCATGTTGTTGTTCTCTTGGGGGATGTTAAGAATTCCATAATATATGAAGTAGGATTAAGTGAAACACCCGGATTATTCCACTAAATATGTAATGTACTAAAGTATCCTAATGGAATATGAATGAATTGAGTGAGATTTTATTCCAAATCTTAATGAATAATGAGAAGGTGTTACAATTCTGGAGGTAAAAAAATATGTAAACGTTTTTCAAAAATGGATATACATGTGTATAACCTTACTGATGACTCATAGATCTACCAAAATATCCTTAAAATATATGAATGGTTTATTTTTGGAATATCTCAACAAGATTCTTGGAGAATACCCATATTCCAACACCCAACAAATAATTTTTTTAAATGTATACAATCCACTACTTGATAGCGGAATCCTACCAAACTCTATATCAGGAGGATTGTTAGCATATTCCAATAGTGGGAAACAATGATATCATATTACTATATAAATCATGGGTAAAATTTAATGAATTATGAAATATTATATAAATAATATATGTATTTATGATACTCTATAGAAAATGGATGATAAATAGCATATTTATTTTCATACCAAATTGTGGTAACAAATATCCTAATATTATTATAGAATTTATTAGTTTATTTCAGTAAAAAAAAGATATATATATTCTTATATAAGATCAAGGAACCAATTAAATGTCTACTCTAATGATATGAGGGTCACTATAAAAGGATATAATATAGTATATTCACTAATATGACTCAAATATGGAGTCAAATATACGATCTCCCCAATGGCTAATTACAACCAAAGAGCATTCAAACATACCAACATTAATCTATACTAACATTATGATGTACCTATTATAAATTTTTTTAGTGTAATAAGAGTGTATCAACTATAAATCATAAATAGAGAGTATACTTAACCATGGATTTCCTCATCAAGATATTCAGATATATAGTTCTAGATGTCCTCTATAGAACAAATTACATAATAAACCTCCCAATAGAATGAAAGAGAATGATAATGGGAACTATTCTCATTTTTATACCAGTGAAATTCCATATTCATGATAAAACTACAATAGAATATATTAATGAATTTCTAGGTGGTTTTGAGAATAGAAAACCAATAAATGATAAAGGTAACAATAATATATAATATGATCATATTTTTAATGAATACATTGATGGGATTTAAAGATATCTACATGGATAAAAGCAAGAGCATGATTTGGATATGTCTATTGAAAAAAATCTTAATTATATACCTATATCTATGTATTTATAATAGATTGTTATAGTATAGTTACAGAAACAACTACATGAGTTGGGTGATAAGCGATGAATAAGCTCATGGCTTTCTCAAAGGGGAGGCAAATTAAAATTTATGAAAGATAATGAAATAACTATGAAGCTTAGTGTTCATTGTAATGAAATAAGTTCCATTACCATGTTTTTATTTATACCATTTCTCATATTGATTACATGATTGATCTAATTAATGTAGAACAATATATTTTAATTTTTTATCCTTATTATGGTTATAATTATTTTGAGTATGAATGGAAAATAATCTAGTGACTACATTTCAATAAATGTTTGCATATTATGAGATTATAGTAATTACCATTAATAATCAATAATAAAACCATTTTTTATATATATTTGGTAAATATAGTGTTCATAGAATATATTGACTCATGTGGGAATTTATTAATGATAACATGGTATACAAAAAAATTATGAATATCATAATAGTTAGAAATTATTAATTCATGATACTCTTAAAAAAAGAGACTGATGTGAAGATTAGAAATTTGAAATATAGACTTTTGATGTTCCTTTTAATTATGATGATTTATCTATGTATGGAATATTAGTATATACTTAAATTAATATTTTTAATGAATTTTATACATGAAAAATAATAATCGTGGTATGCGTTTTCCATGTATTATAAGGCTTCAAAAAATGAATTCTGAAAACAAATTCCCTGTATGAACAGTAGTTAACCAAGATGACATGTAATGAAGTTTAGTTTATATGGATAAAGAAGTATATTTATTAGTTTAAAAGATAGGGTTAATCAATTTCATAGTGTTAACATTAGTATTTGGATGGGAATATTTCTGATATACAGTGACACATCAATGATAACACATGTTTACATTCTTATCGAAAAAAATTATGTCACTTCATACGGATAAATGTTGTTAAAGATCGATGAATAGAACCATATTACATAATATCTTAAGATGGAATCTAAATTTGTTTCATGTAGATACGATTGTAAAATAATTATGATGAAAAATGAGAGATATATATAGATCAAAATATCTGAAATTATATAATTTCAATGAAAAACCACTACATGAAAAATCGGATATATATTGCAATACGCATCAATATTGATTTCTCAATACAGTATAACCCAAGAACATATAATATAGTATCCGATTATTTGGGAAGGAAATATAATATATTTATGAATAATATGATTATTTATATGGATTTCTCTTTTAGGGAAATATTAAGGTTAGATATTAAAAAATTAAAGCTAATGGAATCATCCCTAAATTTAAAAATGAATATACAATAATAATTTTTTAGAAAAACAGAATGTTACAAAAATAATTGATAAGTGTTTATAATAAAAATAACATTTTTATTAAAGGGAAACTAGTGTGAGTTTTTTACAAATATATTGTTCTAATTTGTAAAAATTAATTATGCATTCTATATATAACTAATAGGAAGAGATAACTATTAGATGTATACTATTGTTATAACTTCTCAATGAATAATAGAATCAATTAAATGTTTTTCGGTTTTAAGGAATATTAATGATGGGATAATATGATATATAAAATTACTAGATATATATCAAAATAATTTTGTTCTACAAGTGATGTCAAAGTTAAATCATCTCAAATGACTGAGGAAACATCTCCCTATTAATTACTATAAATGGGTAGATATTATTATGCCCTATTTAACTCATATTAAAAATACTATTGGAAAAATAATTCGAGAAACTGTATTATTAATAAAACATCCATGACCATTCGTTTCATAACAATAAATAATTATCAATCACTCGATACTACAATAAAAATATAAATTAATGAATCTTTGATAAGTCTTGGTATACCTCTTTCAATTGAATAAGGACATGATTAATGGATTACATTGATATTTTTAATGTCTATTCACAAGGATCATGACACCAAGATATATTTTTGAACCAATTAACATTCTCCAATCAATGGCATGTATGAGATAGGTATTAAAACATTGTAGATAAGTTTAGGACATTCTTAATTATATTTTAAGATAATATGGATTATAATTATCATTTACTAGAATTTTCATATAACAATAACATCCATTCATGTATAGAAATAGTACCATGTAAAGCATTGTATAGAAATATCCTTTAATATAATAATTGTTGGGACGATTTTGTTAAAATAAATATTGTTGGACAATATAATTTTATGGATGCAATGGTTAATTTAAATAATAAGTATAATGAAATTAGGGAAGTGTAATGTACAAAAAAAATTATTTGTTTAATTAATGGAATAAATAATTATTAAATGTGGTTGTTCATATTTTTATGTTGTTACCAGTATGGAAATGTGTTCATATAATTGAAAATCAAGGAACCAAATCAATGGTTTATTGGGACTTATGAAATTAAGGTATTAATTGTTGATATGGAATGCCTTAGAAAATGTCACATCAAATCTCTAATGCTCATGATGTGATCTATATATCATTGTTAAGGATTTACTATAAAAAACCGAACACAGCTTCTATAATTTTGGGAAATAAAATTGGCACCAGATTTATCATATTATGATGATCCTATCCCATATTTATACATTAAGGAAAATGTTTTTCGGAATTGAAGAAATTAGTTAGTAATGGAACATTGTAAAAAGAAATGTTATACATAGAGAAATATGATCCTGAGGATGTTGTGATGAAAAAATAATAACTTAATTTCATTATAATACACTCTAAATTTTTTTATATTGGGTGTTTTAACAGATAAATTATTGCACTACACCAACATTAATTAGAGAATTATTTTCATTCTAGACTAAAAATTGTATATCTTACATTACATTATTCAATATTATGATTAAAAAATATATTCAATGTTTTACGAAATATATTTTAAGAAATTAAAATCAATATAATATAACCATGTTCATAATTTATTAGGTATGATTTTATGTATTTTTCATTCAAAATTTATGATCTCAAAATAATGATTTTTATTAACATTGATATTCCTACTTGTGTATTTAAAATGACTTTTTTTTGGAATGGTTCCTAGAATTAATTTTTTTAAATTTTCTTTAACTAAATTAATTTTATTGGATTCAAAATTATAATTCTAATTTTGGAAAAAATACAATTTTATGATTATATATTATTTTTTTGGGAAAAGATATTTCAAATAGTTATAAATGTTAGTTTTAAAATATTATTATTCCACATATAAAATGATATATTTTATAAAATATATTACATATTTATAATTAAAATAAATAAAAATAATCAATTTGGTTAATAAATAAATTGGGTAATAATGAATAATATCAATGGTAAATGTTTATCACCATGGTTAATCGTAAAATGTGTTAAAATGGTGAAAATAAAGTTATATGGCTTTAAAAAATACACTATAAACCAAATTAAACAAAACTGGTTTGTTTTATTTCAACCATAATAAAATTAAAATTTTATATGTGTAATTTTTATTGATTTTCACTCAGTAAGAAATTTATATATTTTAATATTTTGAAAAATTGTATGTGTGTCACCTCCTTCAATTACAAAAGGAAACCAGATGTCCTATATTTTAAAACATTCAAGTGCATAAAATTCAAAAAAAAAAACAATTGAAAAATAAGTTATATAAATCCCTCTGAGTTACATATAGTTCCTATTCATATTTAAATAACATACTATGATTGAATATTTTATAATCCTATTATGTTTTTCTAAATAAAATGTATATTTCATGTCCAGATGTTTTTTTAATATCATTATTTACCTCATTCAATCACCAAATAAAATTATGATATAATAAAATAATAATATAATATATAGTATAATGTTCTTATGGTTATTTTTACCCTTTTTAATATTGTTATTTTTTTTAATGTATAATGGAAAATTATTTGTGCATACGTGTAGACGACTACCTCATGAAGATGGGATATTTCATTTTTTATCACCACCTATTATAGTTGGTTATAATTATAGATAAAAATAAAATAACATTATATTTATAATATTTTTTACTTTATTAAGATTCTTGATATATTACATTTTTTTATTAAATTACATTTATACCGATTAAAATTTTATAATGTCATTCATGCATATGTGTGAACTACCAACTTCAAGAAGCGATACAATTTCATTTTCTATCGGCCTATAAATAATGATTAAAAATATTTATATAATGAATATATATTACATTTTTACATTTATTTTGTTAATATTTTGACATCTTATTAAATTACTCCTTTTACTGATTTAATATGAAAAGTGCATAATTTGGGTGAAATAATAACGTTTAAATAATAAATATAATTTTAGAGAACTAATTGAAATACTCCAAATTCAAGACTATTTAATGTATTAATATTACCTCACACCCTACTTACAAAATTCGCATAATTATTGATTTTTATGGTTATTTTCTCAATTTCCAACATTTTATTAGAAGGAAAATTTTCCAAAATCGTCCATTTGGAGGCTTATATGTACCACAAAAGAATGTCAAAATAATTTTTGATGAAACTAGACCAGCTATAAAGATTGTATTACTGAGATCAATCCAGAATTCCAAATTCCATTATTCTCCTAAAACATTCTAATAACAATGTAATGAGTCTTGGATAAACATTTAAAGTCCCAACTCTAAATAAACAGGACCCAACTGATTCATTTAAAATCATCCCACCTTTTTAACTAGGAATTAAAATCAGTACCGTATTCATAAAATATTTCCCTATATACTAATCATGTCAAGAAATAATTTTGAAGTGTGATATAGAAGAGAGAGGCGGCTGAATTGGTTGAAGAAAGAATCTGGATTTGAACGCATCATTCTATTCAAAAACTGATTCACATTTTGTACTTTAAAATGTCTGGATTTGAAATGGATAGATTAATTTTTTTTCCTCAAAACGCCAAAACATTAGAACTTTAATTCCAAATGCCTCCAAATAATAAGAGTAGTAGTCCAACATTGTTATCTACAACTTTGAAATAGAATATATCTTGAAATTCAACTATTTGGATGTCTAAATCATCTAGACTAGTAGATGGGTAGTTTTGGAATCCAAACATCCCACCACATTTGGATATAAATACAGCCCCTCTAATAATTTCAAAAAGGATGAAATTTTAGAGGATATGATAATAAATTGTCATGATTAATTCCTTGAAAAATTCATGGGGGACCATCTATAATCGGTTTTAAATTGGGATACATTTCCACTTCTATTTTTTCATTTACTTTTGTGTTCTTCATTGTTGTAATCATGCAAGTATTTTTTTTGTAATACTTTTTTAATGAAAGATTCTACATCAATATCACTAATTCTCATACAACTTATATAGTTTAATATTAATTTTCTTATGATATTTTAAATATAGTTGACTCCCCTTCACTTTTTTTTCCTTCTCATTTACTTTAAATCGTGTTTTAAATTGTCATCATCGTTCGTGTGTGTGTTTGTTCGATTGAAAAAACATTTATTATCCTTTCATTTTCTTTAATAATTAGTTCATCACCATAAAAATATATTACCAGATTAATAACCATCATAATGACTGAGTAAATCTACCACTGTGTTGAGTAATAATTTAGGTATGTTAAGCGATTGAGTGCATTTTCTTGATGAGTATTATTTGAATTAACAATGTCTATATTGGACTTAACATGTCATAGATTAGTGACATATTTTGTTTAAATTATTAATTCAATGGATTCTCGGAACCATAAATTCACTTACACAATCATGTAATCATTGATATTAGATCCTAGTTAGTTAATTCTTGTATCAATGACTTAACACTTAGGAATTCCAATCATTATCAACTTGTAACATGGGTGTTAATTTAATACAATATAAAGGAAAGACCAAGGATATCACATGCTTAAATACCTTATGATAAACTCACCCCAATAATTATAATTTTTTTAAATAAAACATCATCCATAAACTATTTCACATGCCCTTAAAAAAGCTAACAATCAGAATACAATCAACTAAAATCAATCGAATATTAAAAATAATCATCACCGAGGATTCGAATTGATTGATGATATACCCATTATTAGAGCATCAGATCCTTGATAGGTTGATAGTCAACAATAAACCTCACATTAAAATTGTTTCATGCTCAATGATGGTGAAATTAATTAATTTTTAGTTTCTGGTTGTTTAAAAAAACAAAAAAACCAGAAAAATTAAAAAAACCCACAAATAAAAACAAGTTTTCCTTATTATTCCAATATCTGTCTAAATTCCCCGTATCCTCCAAAACAATCAATATGATTTGTTTGAAAATGAAAGTAGTCGAACATATCTCCAACATATGAGGATCATTAGGGAAAATAATATAATTAAATAACCAGTCCTTCTGTAACTAGTTGATTTAGAAATGGCCAATCCTAGAGAAAAAAACGTATTGAACTTGGTATCCCTAATATGAATTAACAACCTCTCGGTATTAAATATTCAAATATAGAGGATGACTTTGAACTCCAATATGGTTCGATTCATCTTCTACCTCATTTCCATGAGCCATCGAGTAAGGATCCATATCTCCATCTTAATGAGTTTCAAGTGGTGTGCTCTACCATGAAACATCAAACGGTTTCTTATGAAAAAATCAAACTCTGAGTATTCCCTTTCTCCTTAGAAAACTCCATGAAGTCAAGGATTTAATACCTCCCTCCTGGTTCCATAACCAAATGGGTTGACAGGATGCGACTTTTCTTAGAGAAATTTGTTCTGGCTTCTCGTACTACTTCTATCTGCATAGAAATAAGTGGAATTTGTCCATTCCAAAAAGAATCACTCCATGACTACAATGAGATGTTCAAAAAAACTGTTTCAACATTACCACACCACCTAATCCCTGACCAACTCTTGATCTAATACTTTTTTGAGGGGTTATTGGATATGTATAGAACTCTCATTGATACTGCATGTGGTGGTGATCTTGTTGAAAAAACTCATCCAGCTGCAAGAGCTCTTATAAGAACCATGGACACAAACACACAAAAATTACATACTCGGGAACATGCTCATGAAAAACAAGGCAATGATTATCAATTGATAGAGCCAAACATGATGAAAAAGTGGATGAGTGAACATACTGGACTTGTGAGGGAACTAGATGTGGCTACCAAATCCCCAACCTTATCATCTCCACAATCAATGTTTCTTGGAACTGTCAAAAACAATGGAATCTACAGCTCCCCATCTCATCAAAATATCATATTTCCACAACATCCCAATGATCACTATGATTTATCTGGACTAATGGAGATCAATGTAGTATATGCTCATAGGAAAACCAACCATTAACAATCATGTCAATTCTTTAGAAACATTAATCAACCCCACTTTTATCTCTTCTCTTCTACATTCAACCATGGAATGTTGTATGGTAATCCCATTTCTCATCCGCCTCAATTTCCTCTACAAAACCCAAACCAATTACAATATGGTGAAGGTGTTGGTAACATCCACAATCCTTACCCTTTTCATCCTCAACCTCAAAGGAATAATCCTCATCTTCCTCCTCCCAGTATCTACTATCCTAGCAAGGCTTCCCAATTCCCAAACCAATATAATCTCTTTCAGAAGAACCAAAATCAAGTAAATCCCCATTCGAGAAAATCCTATCTTCAAAGAAACAATGGGAAAGTGTAGTGGATGATCATTACTATGTCACCCATTCTTACCTTAAAAATATTGTACCCCAAATTGGTCAACTTTCATCCCACCTCAGTCGGAAACAACAATCAAATTCCTCCCAACTCCTAGCACAACCATTACCAAACCCAAATGCTAATATAAATGAAATTGCACATAGGTAGGGAAATCAAATTTCTAGGCCTCAAGATAAGTCCTCTGACCACCCTATAATTGATGACCTAGAAAATGAAAAGAAAAAAACCTTAAATTGAAGCTGAATACATTCCCTCACCTCATTCTATTCCACTTAGGCACCCAATTCCTTTTCATCAAAAATTCCTAAGCCAATGAAGTCCTTTTATCTTGGTCCTGAAATTCCTTTCATGTTTAGACATGTTTATATAAATATTCACCTTTTAGATTCCAAAAATAAATCCCTATATAATCCAAGTTTTCTAAGAAATCGTTCACCCACAAAGGGCATCTTAGGACCTTCGAAAATTTCTCCACCTACCAGTACATTCCTATAATGTTCAATGATTGAGGTTCCAATACATTTCCATACAAAATTGGAATCTCCAACATCGATAATTCCCAAATAGACCGTGGAGCCTCAACTAATGTCATGCCCAAATATATCTTCTTCATCCATGGTCTATGTCCCTTACATCCAACAGGTTTTGTCATCTAGTTATCCAATCTCAGAACAAATATTCATGTGGGAATAATTAGTGATTTCATTGTCTGAGTCAATGATCATATCTCCCCACATGAATTTTATGTCCTTCAAATGGAAGATGAGACATCTTATTTCAAATATCCTCTGATTTTAGAAACACATTTATTATAGACAACAATAACCATGATTTATGTCCATTCAAACATCTTATCCAAGGAATTTGGCAACCAACTCGTCAAGTTCAATATTTTTCAATTCATGCGATACCCCTCCATGAATCAATTTATATTCTATATCCATGCTTCTGAAAGTGTCTCTAAGAGTGTGGATTACTAATCCCTCATGTTCTTCATGTTCTATCGATATAAGAGTTTGGGAATATTGCATCCTTATTAACCAAGCCATAAATAGGGAAGTTGATATTGACATTACAAATGCAAACTCCATTGATCTAAAGGATCTAGAAAACACATTGGAATCCCATGTCACTTATGACATCCACTTCCCCAATATGGACTGTAATAGGAATAATGAACAAGCATGTCCATTTTTTGATTCAAATATGATTATCCAAAATTCATCATTAATTATCCATAATAATGAATATTCTATTATATGTGATGTGAACCCTGAACCAAATTGTTTATATAATCCCGATGGTAGAGATGGTTGTGATAGGTTTTTCTCTAATTAATATAGTGATCATTGTTGATGATGAAATTGACCATTATTTGGCGAAAAACATTGATGTAAAGTATATTGATAATTTTATTCAGTGTTTTCAATCCTCTGATCCTTATTACTCTCAATTAGTAAGTGAGGAAATAAATAAGTTAAAAACAACTCGGATCTCTTTCTACGGGTTTATATTATCCAAACCCTACATAAATGAACCTCCAGAATTAAGACATCTTCTAGAATTATTGAGAATAATACACCATCACATTATGGATAAAATCATTCATCGTGTTAAATTCCAAATGGATGATATTCATATTCTTTTTCCACCAACATTTAATTACAATAAAACATCAAGGAAGGGACTTAATGATCTAATGAATCATAATGTATCCCAAAGAATATGTTTTTTAAGCATACTAGTGTGGAGAATATACGGTGGCCACCATCAGACTATGGGTAGTCCACTGCAATTTTCCCGGTGTATACATAATAAATGCAGCACTATTTGGGAGGAAACCCATGTTTTCTTTTACTTTTTTTAATTTTCATTTTCATATAGTTTTTCATTATATGAATATTGATTTTTCATTTTTAGGTAACATCCCACATCGACTTCCATCAGATCCCTAACTTCTGCAGTTGACCAACCACTGGATGGTGATGGCAACCTCACAAATCCAAACCATGGAGAACCAACTTCTGATTATATTCTCTCTCTCTCTCTCTCTCTTCTTTTTCTTCTTCCACCCTCATTGCCATTTTGTTTTTTACCACTTTCCTTATAACTATTTTTTAATTTACTCGATCTCTTTTGTGTGTGTGTGACTTTATAAAATAAAAACATAAAAAACTAAAAAACAAACACAAATAATCTAAAAAACATATATGAAAATTCACGATTCATAATACTCAAATTCCAATTTTCAAATTTTTTATAACAATTTTGGGGAGTCAAAAGACATGGTTTCATCTGAAAAATATTCGATTTTAACATGTTTTTTGATAATGAATAGTGTGTCAATCCCGAAAAAATTTGAATGCTAAATTCTTGATTTGGAAACTGATTTTCCCCACCCCTTACGAACACCATTTTCTTTCATTACATGGATACCTATAACCATATTATAAAAATGTGTGTTTTTCACCCACATTTGTGAGTCATGATATTGTGGACCTTCATGTTGAATTTCATACTATATGTTGCATTAATATGATAGAGGCATTTTTTAACCCCATGGGAATCACAATAGCCAAATAAACTCTTATTGTCCTTCCATTAATACTCATTTTGAAAGCCCATTCGAGCCTATGAAAACTATTTCATTTATAGCCACATTACAAAGAAAAATTCCATATCCTACCCAATATCAACATATATATTCATTACATAGTTTTTTGAAATTTATGTTCAAGGCGAAAGGATTTCATTTTGGGTACCCTTTTGTTAATTTTCACCATGTAATCTTATGCATGATAGAAAGAATCAATTTATGTTTAGGGGAGAGGTTATACGCCATTGGGGTTTGGGAATGTATATATGAATATCCTGTAAAAATTATATTGAAAAGTGTAAAAAAAAATATAAAAAAAATTAAAATAAGAATGGGTTGTGTCTTGTGTGGGTCAAAAATCACACTTCCTAAACCATTAATGTAGTTATAATTATTACAATTAGTGTCTTGAGGAGATCAATAATGGTTTTATAGACGAGAGTGAGATCTATTTCATGATCAACTTTTGAAAAAAGAAAAAAAATACTTCACACTTATATCATTGAGACAAGTTGCATGGTTTGAATGTATTTCATCTTTTTATCAACATCAAATTTCCTACTGTTTTGTGTCTTATTTCAAATCATAATTCCCTCATATATATGTTTTTCCATTTCCTTTCGTGTCTCATTTCAAAAAAAACTATGAACTTTTTTTCATGATGTTTGTTACCCCCCATTTTACTATATTTTAGATAACATATTCATATCATCCCATAGAAACATAAAAAAACATAAAAAAGCCTCTAGATTTTTGAGCACATTAGGATTGGGATTCGATGTTGTGATCTCTTAAAAACTCTAATACTTTCACTTTTTGTTTGTGAGTAGGCGAAGATCCAAAAATAAATTTTATCATCTTGAGAGGAGTAAGTTTTGTGTACCACCATTTTCAATTTCTAAATTTTAGAATGAAAATTTTAATTACTTTTGGAAAATTGATTCAGTAAGAACTTATTATTGAATTCAATACGGATGACTGAAATTGTCTTATCCTCACCTGAGTGTGGAAAACAAAATTTTAATATTTGATGGTGAGTGAAAATTATTTTTGTCTCAGTTTTATATTTATTGTACATGAGGACATGAACAAGAATAACTGTGTGGGAGATGATGTTATTAATATTTTCATAAATTCTTATATACTCCCTTTACTAATTTTATATGAAATGAGCATAATTTTTGTGAAATATTAATGATTAAATATTATATATAACTTTAGAGAACTATTTTAGTTCATCCAAATTCATGTCTATTTAATTTTTTACCAATAACACTCATCCAAATTATAAAAATTTAAAGATTCTCTATTTGAAGGGTTACTAAGTCAAATTACAACATTTCATTAGAAGTAATTGTTGGCCAAATCACCCATTTTTAGGGTCATATGGACCACACAAGAAGACCCAAAGAATTAGTAATGAAACTAAATCATCGTTGATGATTTAATTAAAGGGATCAATCCAAAATTAAAAATTCTTTTACTGTCTTAAAAATTTCAGGGTACAACATAAGTAGTCATGGATAAAAATTTCAATTCCCAACTCCAATGAAAAGGGGCCGAACTAATTAATTTAAACAGATCCCACCATTCTGGTCGGAAATTATAATTAGTACATTAGTCAAGATATGTCTCCTGATCTAGTCATCACAACAATATATGATTTTGAAGTGCGAAAAAAGGATATAGGCTTCTGGAATTGACCAAGAAATAATCTTGATTTGAGCCATATTCCAAATCAAAAGCCCATTCACATTTTGGCCTTTAAAAATTACGGATGGAAATGGAGAGACTATGACTGTTTACTCAACACGCCATAACATTGGGTCCTTATGTCAGGATACCAACAAATTTTAAGAGTAGACGTAAAAATATTATTATTTACAACTTTGAAAAATGATATATCTCTAGATTCAGCTGTCTCGATGTCAAAATCATCGAGACATGTATAGGGGTAGTTTTGTAACAAAAGCAGCCCACCACCTTGTTCTATAAATACATCCCCTACCCTCCCTTCAAACAGGATAAAATTCTTTAAAAGAGGAACTTAAATTGTCATGAAAAAATAAATTCCACAGTCTTGAGAGGATCTTCCATACTCATGTTTTCAACTGAGATATCTTTCCTCTTCTCTTTGTTTTCATTTAAATTTGTGTTCTTCATTGTTATAATTTTGTAAGTCTTTATTTTCAAATTCAGTTTTAATGTAATTTTCTTCATCACTATCTCTATTTTTTATCCACCTTATATAGATTAATATTAATCATAGTAAATTATTTTTAAATAAAGTTGATTTCCCTTTCTTTATTTTTCATTCTCATTCATTCTAATGTTCGTTTTTAATTCTCATCATCATTTGTCTGTGTCTGGTCAACACAAAACTATTTTCATATCCCTTTATTATTTTCACTTTTTAGTTTATCTCCATAAAAATATATTACCAGATTAATAACCATTTTTATAGCTGTGTAAATATAAAATTGGGGTGAGTTATAATTTAGGTGTGTTAATAGATTGAGTTCTTTTTCTTGATGAGTATTCTATGAATTAACAATGTGTATGTTGGACATAACACGTCATAGATTAATGACATATTTTGTTTAAAGTATGGATTCCATGGTTTAATGGAACCATAAATTAACTACCACAATAATGTACTGATTGATATTATAATCCTAGTTAAGTTATGTCTTGGATTAAAGACTTAGAACTTACAAATTCCAACCAACATCTACTTGTATCATGGGTGTTAATAAAATACTATATAAAGAAAAGATGAAGGATATCACATTCATAAATACATAATGATAAACTCACCACAATATTTTTCAATTTTTTAAATCAAAAATCGTCCATAAATTATATCATGAGCTCTATATAAAAATACACATTCAGAATATAGTAAACTAAAAACAATTGACTATTTAAAAGTATCATCGCCAAGGATTCGACCAGAGTGTTGATATACACATAAACAGACCACTAGAACCTGGACCGGTTGATAAGTGATAATCATCTATGCTTTCAATAATTGTAAATATTTTGGACATAATAGAACTATAGGAAATATTAATATATCAAAACTAATGAACCAAAACAAATATAAATAATGAAACAATTAACACATTGAAATTATTATTTTGAAAAGTAATTATAAATAAAAAAGAGTTAAAATGTGGTAAGTGGATCATAAATGATATATAAATTGTTAATATTTACCCTTATATAATTAAATGAAATTTCATTTCATGATACATTAGAATAAAAGAACATTCAAAACAACTTTGACATAAAGTAATGGTTTATTTTACAATCACATCATCATTCAAGATTAATTTTGTTTAACTATATATTTGAGGAATATTAATCTATTTATTTATAACACAAGTTAATTTATCTTCATATTTGGTTATTTCAAGAAATTAATTGTTTTTATTTCTCCTTCCTATATTTATATACTAAATATTTAAAAAGACTGTTTTTAGGATGGCCAGTTATGTATTTCTATATAAAGGGGAATATTTTCTTTCAAGTAAACATTTTCATCCAAATTTGTTAAACATGATTTTAGTATTATAAAATTTATAATTAATTTCATTCTAACAATGTTAAAATATAAATAAATGTTTCTAAAAATAATTTTAATTTTAACTTTTGAATGATAAACAACTTATAAAAAGTTTGAATTAAATACTCATTTTAATGTAAATTACATGAATAAATTTTTACACAATCATTAATACACCCGACATTGAATATTAAATTATTTTTTTCATTTACCATTCCAAATAAATAAAATTAACTATTAATTATTGGTTATCCAAATTTTAAAGAAGGTATCAATGAAATAAAAAAATTAATTTTCCTTAAAAAATCCAATGTTATTTTAAATGTATTTTTATATATGTAAATAGTATTTGAATAATATTATTACTCACTAAGGATTTATCATAATGATACCATATAACATATTTCTTGTTATATATTATGATATGTTTTACTGGGAAAAATATATAAATTCATTAATCGTTCTATGAAAACACGTTTACTAGATGATTATTAATGTAACAACATGAGATTTTTTGAAATATATTTTTTGGAAGTAAAATAATAATTTTATGTATTTATGTTAAAAAACATGATGTATATATTTTTTAATGGAAAAATCATGTTACTGTTTTTTTTTGTATTCAACACAATGTTAATCATGTGCTACAAGAAATAACCGCATATATTGTGTTACATGGAACACTGAGTATCAGGAAACATCATTTAATTGTTTTAGTAATTTATAGAAGACACTTATAGAGTATAATCTAGAATGATCTGTAGGAAAATGATTAATTTAATAATGAAATTATTGTTTACACATGTATATATAATTCCTTTACTAAGTAATTATAAAATTTAAAACCCTTTTTAAAATTACCAGGAAATGTGCATCTAAAAAATATACATAAGATTTTTTTATACCAATAAATATTAATTATATTAATGAAATATATATATATTTATATATTAATCAACCTAATTTTAATAGTCATCTTACCTATTTTCTAGTTAGAATATAACAACAAATCCAATTTTACTCATTAAATACGTATTTTTCTTAAAAGTTAGTTTTTAATCCTTTTAAAGGTGATGTTATTTTGAAACTATTTTTTGACAATTTTATAAGTTTTCTTTGAAAAAATAATATACTTATGTTAATTTTGATTTGAAATGTTTTACATTGGATAATGTTTTGGATTTTTTCTCATAAGTTTCATATTTTGATGAAATGTAAAAAATTAAATTTTAATTGTAAACAACCTTTTTATTAAAATAATTTTAAAAGATAAATTATTTTTTATTTACTTTAAAAGTGTATTTTGGATAAATAATTATATTTTAATCCAATATAGGTCATTAGGATCAGTTTCACATTACTTTTGGATATAAAAACCATTCCAAACATTTGGCCTTTTATAATAAAATTTGTTTCCTTCATCTTGTCTATGGAATTAGTTTGTAATTAATTTATTCATGTTATATTAAATGAATTGAAAAAATGGATTGAAAGTATGGAATTATAATTTTAATATTTAATAAATATACACCAATTATTTTTGAAAATAGTTAACATTAATATTATTAATTTTTATTACCTCTATTAAGGGTACATCTGGTAAGTATAGGGTAAAATAATATTTTATCATTTATAAAACTACCCTAAAAGTTGACCAAATTAGGTTGGATGACATTAATTAGACCCTTATCACATAAATACCAAGTATTTAATATATAATGGACACTTTTCCATGAAAATCTCATGGATGTTATTTAAATTAATGAGGCAGGAAAAATATCATAGACTTCCTGTTATTAGGTATATGATTTTTTATATGTGGTTGATAAAAATATATTATTGGATATTTATATTATTCATAAATATAATAGGTTTAATTAAATATTATAATTTAAATTTTAAATTGTAGTTAGAACATAATTATTATAAAATATAAGACAAGGATGATGCAATAACTCTTCAATTAATGAAACATTCAATTAAATAAGTTTTGAAATATTAGAATTAATATATTTTGAATTAATTATGTATATAGACGATTTTTTGTAGTTATAATTACATATTAAAAGTATATTAAATATTTTTTTTGAAGTTATTTGATTCCATTTATCTTATTAATTCCTATGTTATTTATAATGACAAAATTAATGCTAATTGTATTTTATGAAAATAATATTTTATTAAATTATTTAAAAATAATATAAACATTTAATGAGGAAAAATGGATTAAATATGGTCTAAAATATAAAAACTTGTCAATTTAGATTCTAATTGAAACTTTATATTATATAATTGTGTCAATTTAATATTAAGAAATTTCTTACCATAGTTAACATTAAAATGTGATTAGTGACATTTAATCAAAATAATAGGTTTTAAAATGATTCCAAACCATGTTTAAAATCTATTTTATTATGATATTACATTCTAATAATATCTTATATTAAAATAAATTTCATTTTCATTGTATTTGTATATCAAATTAATTTATTATTATTTAATATTTTTATAAATTCTAAAAGATCCCCTTAACTCCATTATTAAAGGGATCCTCATCTCTTGATTTTATCACACTTATAAATCCACATTCATCAGCCATTAAAATAAAATACTTCCCCCAGTAATTCTTACCTTTATCTTTTATGCATTAATTTGGGAAAAGATTAAACAAATGTAGTCCTTTGATGCCAATAAAAAAGAGATACCTAAACCAGAAGTAACATTCATCAATAAACAGTGTTGTTTTGTTTCTTCCTTAAACCCCATAAACTATTTTTATTTCATTATATTTAATAACATTAATATAATTTACATACTAATACTTTTTATTTTATGGTTTCTAAATACACTCAGACACACTTCTATCAAATGGATAATGAAATTACAATTCCTATGTATGGTGATCTACCGTCTAATGAGACAATGATTGATTGTTTTTTCATTAGAACCTCTCATTGTGGGAATTATAAGGTATATTTTGAATTTTATGATAAATATATCATTTAGTATATAATTATACTAATTTAATGATAATATCATATCAACGATTTTTACCATCAAATCATTTGGGAAATGATAATGTCGCTCATGAGTACGTATGGTTTACCATCTCCATGATGAGTAGCAATTTAATTTTTCTCATCATTTTACATGGATGGTAATAAGGATTACATTTATTAATATATATGATATATATAAAATTAAATTGGTTTTCTGATGACCATATGTAATGTACATTTTTTTCTTCTAATATGATAAGAAAATTAAAACATTGTTCATGCGTACGTATGACTTACTATCCCAATGAACAATGTATTTTATATTTTGCCTCTAATTTTTATGAATCACGATGAATAAGGATTTACTATAATATATATATATATATCTCATTTTTATAATTATATATATTATTAAATAATTATCTATAATACTATAAAAAATAATAACTCATTACAGTTTTGAAAAAATCAAGAAGTTATTACCTAAAACCTAAATTTTACATTATTTTATAAACAAACAATTAATATAATTCAAATGAAAAATTATATATTGTATTATATATATTAATTTGGTTGTTTGGTATAAGTATAATAATATTATATATACTATATATTATGTTTTAACATTCACAATGGAATTCAGCTCATAAAGTTTGGGAATCTCATCTCACATTAAATTTCAATGACAAAAATTACCTATTAAGCACTCGCTACAATTGTTTTGTGTATATACTACTATATGAAATATTATATAATTAATTAAATTCATTTAATGATTTTAAATTATTTAATTAATTTTTATCCATCTGGAAGATCATAATTCTAATATTACTCTTGTAGTAAGGGATTTATGTATCAAGTTTAATTCTGCGGTACACATAAATTAAACAATAATTATTTCTTCTACGTGGTGTATTTATTACTCAAGAATTTTTTTTATGAATCATAGAGAAATGATTATGGTATTTTCATATCCATATAAATTTCATTATTTTAAAGGGAATTAAATTATAATGATCGAAATGTGATGAGTATTTATTTCACAATCTCATCAATATTTGGGATTGCATCATTGTAATTTTTAATTGGTAATTATTTATCATCCATGTCCATGTCTTGTGAAAATGTTATAATTTTATTTAATATTATCTTATGAATGTTTAATGTCATTTTTCCGATTTTTAACTTTTTACAACACTGTTTGAAATGAATATTTCTTTCAAGATTCAATGAAGTTACATTGCGACATTTTTAGAAAAATTAAATATGTAATGTTTTTAATATATACTGAATGATGAAAATTTTACACCTACATGAAGTGTTAATGATTTGATTCATACATTGAAAGAACATAATTTTATTTTCAAATAAATATTTTTCTTTTAAATTTATGTGGCTTTTTTATAAAAGAATTTTTTTAAATGTATAAAAGATATATTCCATTAGAAATATATTTGAGTGATATAAAAAAATTATTTTCCATATATAATAAAATTAATTGATATTATATTTTATTTAATCGTGATATGATATAAATATATAATTTTTATTCTTTATAAAAAATACTTATGTTTATGATGGAATGATTTATATGATAACAATTTATTTTTCCTTGGGATATTTTAAGATTGAATGATATTTATAAATCTAAATTTATAGTATGTATTAGGATATTATTTATTATCATGTGGAATACAAGTCTTTGATTTTAATTATGTGATGTGTGTGCCCTATATCTCCCCCAAATTAATTTGGTAATAATTTATATCTCATGAGATAATTATGGAACCAATTTGATGGACTTGATCCATTATAAGAATACGGGGAAACATGATCCACAATTGTAACTTGAGGAAACCTGATCCACATAGGGATAATTAAGAAAGCTTATTTCTTATAAGGAATGGATTACAACTGAGGATGGTGGTGGGTATTTCCCAGTAGGTTCATCCCCCAAGAACTGGCTTCTTTTGTTTTTTCAATATTACATGACTTATAAGGAATTATATTAAATTTTTATATGACGTACACAAATTCATAATCTTATTCATGTGTTCTAAATTCATGTGTAATATTTTAAAATTTCTTATGTTTCATGTCTTATATACTATAAATATTGTTTCTAATATTCATTTTTATTATCATTGATATGCTAAGTATGATCTGAAACTGTTATGATCACATTATCAAACCCTTCTCGTGATAGTCTTAAATATCATCCATGTTTAACATTACTGATCATCTAAGATTGTCAATTCATAATTTTCCTTTCACCTAGTTATAAATAATGGTTTTATATAGCAATACTAAATGAAATGATCTTAATGGGAGATTTTGAAGATATATAAAAAATCAGAATTATATTTTCAATGTTTCCAATTACACTAAACTATTATTATCTTCAGGCATGTGTTTTTTTATTGTGATGAATATTCATTCAAAAATATGTAATATCTATGTATGAAAATCCTAGGTTGTTACAGTAGGTATTATATAAATGTTCAGTCAACCATTAAAATCATAGATTTTAAAACATTATTGATAACCCTAGGGATAATTATAAGGATATATATACGGATGTCTCAAAGTATAATCTTAAATTTTTATTGATTTAAAATTATGTGTCTTAATTTACTCATCCATTAATTAGTTTTCCATGATTACATTTTATTTCTATGAATATTGATTCTCAAATTATGCTTTCTAGTTTTAGTGAATAGTGTGAAATTGAATGATCATGGTTGAAATTGCATGATTCAGATGTTGATAATATAAACATTATGAAAATAAACCTCTAAATAGGAAAACCCATGAAGAGAGTCTAGATGGTAGTATGAGTACATGTTATATTAACAATGATAAAGAAAGTGTACATGACATGTTAAATGAATGATATGTTCTAATAGTGTTTTTTATATTAAATATTATAATAATGATTAGATCTAGGATGACGAACATTATAAAATGATTAATATTTCATTGTTAAGGGATGATTAAGACGATATAGACTATGTTATGGTTTAAGAATATTGTTGGATGATTAATGTGTATATGTTTTGGACTTAAAATATTATGTGATATATAATTACGTTTTGGATATGTTTTTCACATAGTTTTGAAAAGGACGTGTTCAATTGGACTGAATGTCACGACCCGTCCTCGGGGCCCGTGCCGTGACTACCCCAAGCCCGCCTTCCATAGGCCAGGGGCTGGCGACTAGCACCAAGGCGTAAGATCCCAGTAACAGGGAAGGCATTGCCTTTATAAGTAACAACCACACAGAGTCAGCAAGCGGAAAGTAAAGTGCAGAAAAGTAAAGGGGCCGGAAATACAAGCCCAACTGTAAAGTACAACTGAAAAGTAAAGTACAGCAACTGAAGAAAAGACGGCGGCCTCGTGTCGTCCACTGGCAATCCCACCTGAAGGGTGGGTACAGATAGCCTCCAGGCTCCTCGGGTCCCACATCCGCTCCGAGCACGTCCCGCCCAGTGGTCCACCTCCAGGTACCGTCCTGCTCCACGCCCCAACCGTGATCAGCGCTGTCCGTCGTCTGCAACCAACACCACGAAGTGCGGGCATAGCCCGTGCAGGGGTGAGTACAAGCTACTCAGTAAGGACCCCGAGACCCCCGAAGGTCTCCCGAAATCCACAAAGGATATAGCACAAAAGAAAGATGCAATCACGAAGTAACATCTGACTCGACTTAGGTATATGCCCATACATATACCTAAGTCCCCAAATCTAGCTCTGCTCACGAGCTCAAGAACAACTCAATCCACAAAGGAAAGCAAGACTCAAATCCACAAGGAGAGTAAATAGTAAATCCACAAAGGATAGTTCAACACAATCCACAAAGGAGAGTAACATAAGATTCAGCTCATCCAGGTATACTTTTTCAGATGACGTCAAAGACGATCACTGATCCGTCTAAGTCGTCGGACCCACGAAGGATCGATAGGTACTAACCCCCGCAGAAGACCCACACAGGATCGGGCTCACACAGAATCTGTAGGCAGTGGCTCACACAGAACCGGTAGGCAGTGGCTCACACAGAACCGGTAGTAGGACCCACATAGGATCGGGCACTGATCAGCATAGGATCGCTGAGTGCAGTAGTCGACGCAGTCCACTGAGGATCCCTGCACAGTCGTCGCCGCAGTCCACGGAGGATCTCTTCTCTGCCGTCGTCGCAGTCCACGGAGGATCTCTGCTCTGCCGTCGTCGCAGTCCACGGAGGATCTCTGCTCTGCCGTCGTCGCAGTCCACGGAGGATCTCTGCTCTGTCGCCGAGGTCACAGCCAGCGCTAGGGTTCCCGCACGAAGCGAGCTCGTTTAGGAGGGTCCGCTCCACGAGCCGAGGGGCTGATACATCAACTGACACGTAGTCCGAAGTTGATGTATCCAAAAGTTCCGTATCGACAACAGGATCTCAACGCGACAGACGGCGCGTCAATCGGACGCCCGGTCTGAGAGTTATTGGCATTTTTGTCCCAGGGGCCCGGTTGGTTTTTAGGGCAAAACCAACCCGACCGTACTCCGCCTGTATCCGATCCTCGGGCGGAGTATGCCAAAAGTTCCGTCTCACTTAGAGGAAACTACCACAGCTGACGGTACGTCGTTCGGACGTCCGTAGCTCAAGTTATGAGCGTTTCCGCTCCGAGGGCCCGGTTGGTTTCGTGTACGAACCAACCCGGCCGAACCCAAAGTCTTCCGAAACCTTGAGTATAATATACCGAAACGACCGTCTCGATCTAAGGATCGCGTAGCCGCTGACGGTACGTCGATTGGAGGTCCCAGGCCCAAGATATGGGCGAAAGACCGAAGAGGGCCCGAAACGGGGGTTCCGGGTCCGGGGCGACCCGGCCCGAACCCCCCCCTGGGGTCGGCCGAACCGGGTCGGCCCGAACCGGGCCGGCCCGACCCGGCCCGAACCGGCTCGGCCGGGTCCGGTCCGGCCTGGGCGCGGCCCGGCCGACCGGACCGGCCGGCTCGGTCTTCGGCCGAGCGGCCGAAGAGCCGCCGCCGCGGGGTTGACCCGCGGCTTTGAAGGAGACGCGGCCCCCGCGGGGGGCCGCCTGTCACGCGGACGCGGCCGGGCCACCGCGTCCGTCCCGGTTCCGCGCGGCCGCGGAACCGGCCGCCGTTGCCGCCGCGGCTTCAGCCGCGGCGGGCTTCCTCCACGGCGGCGCGCCGGGCGCCGCCGCCTCCGGTCGCCGGAGATGCTCCGGTGGCCCGATTTCTTTCCCGTCTGCGCCGATGCTCCTCCCGGGGGACGATCTTCACTGCGGAGCCAACAAATTGCCCTTGCCGCACGGTTCATCGTCGTCCGCCAAATCCGCACAAAAAGAGAAGATCGGCGGAGGGTTGCCGGGTCTTGTTCGTTAGACCCGCACCCTCCGCGTTAGTCATAATCCACGGGTGGAACAATAAAACAATCAACAACAATTTTAAATGTTAAAATTGTTCGAAGATCAAGTTCTTTACTTTAAAAGAAATAAAATCACGGGAAGGAAAATATTCCAATCAACCCTTACCTTGTCGTCGTCGTCGGACGAGAGGTCGTCGCGGAATCGCTCGTCGCGGAGGAAGGAGATCGTCGCGTCGTCGCGGTATCCGGCGTCGCGTCGCCAATCTCCGGATCAAGATCAAACGGATTTAATTAGTTTAACTCCGTTGATATTGAAATTAAAAAAAAAGGGAGAAGAAAAGATCCGATTCTCACCTTAGTTGCCGAACGAGGATCGGCCGCGGAAGAAGAGGCGTCGCCGAAGAATGTCGCGGGTAGATCTCGTCGACGTCGCAGATCTTGGTGTGCGTCGTTGAATTCCGGTCGCCGGCGTTCTTCGCGTTCTTCGCGTTCTTCGCGTTCTTCGCGTTCTTCGCGGAGAGGGTGGAGGAACGAAGATTCTTTCAAATCCTTTCCAAGGATTTTTGGGTTGGTCTTATTTTATAAACATGCCAACACACGAAACTGGTTAAGAAACGATCCATCAATTCGTTGAATTAATTCAACGAAAGAAACGACCCATTTAATTCACGAAGAAACAGTCCATTTAATTCACGAAATAAACCGCCCAATTAAATGGTCTGTTAAGAATTTAAGAAAACGCGTCGGTTGACTTTTCAGTTACTTTGACGGGTTTTCGCGGGTGCGTTACTTAGCGAAAGAAACGGCGTGGCTCGTGCGGGTCCCACCGCACAAATATCCTACCAAGGGGTAGGATATTTCTGGATAGCATCCTATCCAGTTAAACTCAGTTCAAGCCGTCTTTAAGTGACTTCAAGTGGCTTCCAAGCAGCTTAAGTGAAATAAAATAAAGTTGTCGCACAAACTTTATTTTATTTCTGACTTAAGCCGTAAAATTTAAAAACCACGTCTGAGCAAACGCAACTCCGGAAGAGGCGTTTCTAAGCAAATACCGGCGCTGCGATTTCATCGGTGCCCTCAGAATTCGATTCCGGGCACCGGTTCAAAAGATAGAAAAACCCGCTCGTCCGTTCACTGAACGTACCCGAGCCAAACTTCGGAAATTGATTCCGGGCACACCGGGCCTCGGAATCAGGTGCCGTCTGAAGCTGCGCTCTTGTAAAATTCCAAAGAAAATTAAGAAAAAAATTTCCTTGAAATTTGCGGGTCTTTACATTACTCCCACCTCAGGGCTTTACGTCCCCGTAAAGATACATCAAAAACTAGGGGAACAAATGGGGGTACTGAGCACGCATCTGAGCCTCCCACTCCCAAGTGCTCTCCTGGAGGTTCCCGTGCTGCCATCTGATGCGCACAAGAGGAATCGACCGCCCACGTAGGACCCGCTCCTGTCGATCCTCGATCTCCACTGGGACCTCCGCAAAAGTCGCCCCATCGTCCACGTCCAGCTCCCCAAAGTCGAGGATGTGCGTCGGGTCGTGCACGTATCTCCTCAGCTGAGACACGTGGAAGACGTCGTGCACCCGGTGCAACTGAGGTGGTAGAGCCAGGCGATAAGCCACCTCTCCTATCCTGCTGAGGACCTGGAAAGGCCCGATGAAGCGTGTAGACAACTTGCCGCCTCGGCCAAATCTCCGTAAACCACGTCGAGGTGAGACACGCAAAAAGACGTGGTCGCCATCCTCGAACTCTAGTGGCCTCCGCCTCCTGTCAGCATATAACTTCTGCCGGCTCTGAGCTGTCCTCATCCTCTCCTGGATGATCTGGACCTTCTCTGTCGTGGCTCGGACCATCTCTGGTCCCACGAGTGCTGACTCCCCAGGGTCTGTCCAGCACAACGGTGATCTGCAGGGTCTGCCGTACAACGCCTCGTATGGTGCCATCCCGATGGTGGAGTGGTAGCTGTTGTTGTACGCGAACTCCACCAAGGGTAGGTGGTCCTCCCAGCTGCGACCAAAGTCGAGAACACATGCACGGAGCATGTCCTCGAGTGTCTGTATGGTCCTCTCCGTCTGTCCATCCGTCTGAGGGTGGAAGGCTGTGCTCAGATGGAGCCGCGTCCCGAACGCCTCCTGCAACCCCTTCCAAAGCCGGGAAGTGAAACGAGCATCTCGATCGGAGACGATAGACGATGGCACAACGTGAAGCCGTACGATCTCCTGGACGTAAAGACGTCCCAAGCTCTCCACTGAGCCCTGCTCTCTGATGGGTAAGAAGTGTGCCGACTTGGTGAGTCGGTCGACAATCACCCAAATGGAGTCCTGACCTCTGGAAGTACGTGGAAGTCCAGTCACGAAGTCCATAGATATGCCGTCCCACTTCCACTCCGGGACCTCCAAGGGCTGTACCAAGCCTGCTGGTACCTGGTGCTCTGCCTTCACCTGCTGGCAGGTGAGGCATCGTGAAACGAACTCTGCCACAGCTTTCTTCATGCCCGGCCACCAGTGCTGTCGTCTGAGATCCTGGTACATCTTCGCCACTCCGGGATGTACCGCCAAGGGAGAAGTGTGAAACTCTCTCAGCACCTCCTCTCGTAAAGCAACTGGTACGAAGGTACGCCCTCTGAAAAGGATGTCGTGCTCTGCTCCAAGGGAGAAACCATCAGGCGCCTGACCTGAGGATATCAGTGCACGCCGGGTCTCACAGTCAGCGTCCCCACGCTGAGCCTCTCTGACCCGCTGTAGAAGTGGAGGAGAGACTGTGAGAGACTGAAGAAAGGCTATTCTGTCTCTATCCACGAAGGATATCTGCAAGGAGGCTAGCTGCTCCGTCGCCTCCTCAAGTAGCTGAATGCCCGTCCTCCTGCTGAGGGCATCGGCTACTACGTTCCCCTTCCCAGGAGTATAGACTATCTCAAAGTCATAGTCCTGGAGGAACTCAAGCCATATCCGTTGTCTCAGGTTCAGGTCCTTCTGAGAGAAGATATACCTGAGACTCTGGTGGTCAGAAAAGACCGTGAAGCGCTCGCCCATCAGATAGTGCCGCCAAGTCTTCAGAGCGAAGACCACTGCTGCTAACTCCAGGTCATGAGTGGCGTAGTTCTGCTCATGCGGCCTCAACTGACGTGATCCGTAGGCGATCACGGCCCGCTCCTGCATCAGGACGCACCCGAGTCCAGTCCCTGATGCATCGCAGTAAACTACGTACCCAACTCCCTCCTCAGGCAACCTCAAGATAGGTGCGCTGGTCAATCTCTGTCTCAGCTCCTGGAAGCTCTGCTGACATCTGTCTGACCACACAAAGGGTTTCCCCTTCTTCGTTAAGGCTGAGAGTGGTGCTGCAACTCTGGAGAAGTCTGGCACGAATCTCCGATAATATCCGGCTAGGCCCAAGAAGCTCCGCACCTCTGTCACGCTCTTGGGTGGCTCCCAAGCTAGCACCGCCTCGATCTTCGCGGGATCCACTGCAACTCCCGCCTCAGAAATGACGTGCCCCATGAAATGGACCTCACGTAACCAGAACTGGCATTTTGAGAGCTTGCCATAAAGCTGGTGCTCTCGGAGTGTGTCTAGCACAACTCGCAGGTGGTAGGCATGCTCCTCCTCAGTCGTCGAGTATACCAAAATGTCGTCAATGAAGACAACGACAAATCGGTCGAGGTATGGCTGGAATATCCTGTTCATGAGGCTCATGAACACTGCTGGAGCATTGGTTACGCCGAATGGCATAACCAAGAACTCATAATGGCCATACCGACACCTGAAGGCCGTCTTCTGCACGTCCTCGTCTCGAACTCTGAGCTGATGATAGCCTGACCGGAGGTCTATCTTCGAGAACCACCGCGCTCCCTTGAGCTGATCGAAGAGGTCATCAATCCGTGGCAGCGGATACTTGTTCCTCACTGTCACCTGGTTCAGGCGACGATAGTCGACACATAGTCGCAAGCTCCCGTCCGCCTTCTTGGCGAACAAAATCGGGGAAGCCCAGGGTGAAACACTGGGTCGGATAAACCCCTTGCTCTGCAAGTCCTCCAACTGTACCCGCAGCTCTCGAAGCTCGGCGGGGGCCATCCGATATGCTGGAGTAGATATCGGGGCTGTCCCGGGGTACAAGTCGATGTAAAAGTCTACCTCTCTACGAGGAGGTAGCCCTGGAACGTCGTCGGGAAAGACGTCCACGTACTGGTCCACCACTGCAGGAAAAGCCGGACTCCGCACATCCACTGCTCCTAGGATGAGGCTAGCCAACTGATGAGAGATAGGCTGCACTCTCCTCCGCGGAAGTCCATCCTGTGCTGCAAAGGTTCCCTTCTCGCCGGTGAAGGTAAACCTTTCTCCCGTCGGTACGAACACATCGCACCATGCGCCTAAAACAGTCGATCTGGGCATGAACCGTGGATAGCCAATCCATGCCCAAGATGATGTCGTAAGGCCTCGACGCCGCTACAAGGAGATTCCAGCCGAAGCTCTCGCCTCCTAGAGTAAGCTCACACTGCCGGCACCAGTGCGTAATCGTCGAGTCTGCTCCCGTAGGAGTCTCTAGCCGTAAGGATCGAGCCAACGGCTCAGTCGGAATCTCCGAGCTCCGAACAAGGGCAGAGGCTATGAAAGAGTGACTCGCTCCTGTGTCTATAAGTACTGCAGCAAGGGTGGAATAGACACAGATCGTACCTCGAATCATCTCTGGCATGTCGGGGTCGTAGGCCTCCACTGCCTGGAGCTGGGACTGTCCCTGCCCTCCAGCTCCCTGTGGTCGAGGTGGCCCTCCTGGTGGTGGTGGGGGTAGAGCCTGGAAGCGTCGCCCACCACCTGCTGCTCGGCCAGCTCCTCTGCCTCGTCCGCCTCCTCCCTGCGGACCGCCACGGTCGACCCTCTGCCTCTGCCTGGGTGGCCCCTCCACCGTCTGCTGCTCCTCTGGTCGGCGAGTCGGGCAGTCACGAGCCATGTGACCCTGCCCGCCGCAAGAGTAGCACAGCCTGCCTCTCGAAAGGCTGGCACTCCGCTGTGTGCCCCGCACCGCTGAGCCGGTGTCCTGAGGCCGTCTGCGAGGGGGTCTGGTCTGCCTGGACCCGTGAGTCATCCGTCGGCTGCCTGCTGCCGATGACTCAGCTACCTGCCGCCCTGCGCTAGGTCTCGCCGCTGAAGAAGGCTCTGCCAGGAAGCTCTCGATCAGGAGGGCTCGCTCCAGCACTCCCGCCTGGGTCGGAATGCTGAGAGAGATCAGCGACGCCCGAATCTCCTGTCGCAAGCCCTGCTCGAAGGTCCGGGCCCGGAAGAAGGGGTCCCGTACCATGTCGGTCGAGTAGCGAGATAGGTCCGTGAACCTCGCCGCGTACTGAGCGACCGTCATGCTGCCCTGGCGCAGCTGGAGAAGCTCCTGGATGCGCACCGCTCGGAGGGTGGCCGGGACGAACTCAGAGCGGAAGAGGCTCTCGAAGTCCGCCCAGAGCAAGGATGCCTCATCGTGAACCTGGAGCATCAGGCTCCACCATCGTCCTGCCGCCGCCTGCAGGAGGCTCGCTGCGAGGATCACCATGAGATCCGCTGGTGTCCTCACTAGCCTGAAGATCCGTACCACCGCCTCTAGCCAGTCCTCGGCGGCCTGGGGGTCCGCCTCACCGCGAAACCTGGGCGGTCGCTGGCTCTGAAACTCGTGCAGTGCCCTGAGGCGACGTGCATCGTCAGCGTCTGGTACTGGTAGCATCGGTGGCTCGGCGGGTAAAGCTACCGCCGGTGCCACAGCTGGCAAAGGGCCCTGCACCGAGGCCTCGTCGCTTGGTGGGCTGCCGTCGCGCCCTACACTCGGAACCCTAGCTGGCAGTCGTCGCGGGGCCATCCTGAAAAGGAGAACAAGAGCACCATAGTCAGAACAGTATACCTGGTGAGCTGGCACAAGTAATCACAAGGAAAACTTGAGACTTTCATGAAGCAGATCAGTATACCCGGTGAGCTGACACAAGAAATCACAAAGAAAACTTGAAACACACACGCAAACAATGTTTTCATGCATTAAGTCGGAAATCAGGAGTCAGGGTCCTGGTGTACGGATACGTCGGCCGCCGCACCAACACTGGGCTCCCTGAACTGATAACCACACTCAATACACTAAACACTATTGCTTCATATAGAAAGAAAGGACGATCAGAGTTTGCGGTAGAACCGACCACCTTTGATACCAATTTGTCACGACCCGTCCTCGGGGCCCGTGCCGTGACTACCCCAAGCCCGCCTTCCATAGGCCAGGGGCTGGCGACTAGCACCAAGGCGTAACATCCCAGTAACAGGGAAGGCATTGCCTTTATAAGTAACAACCACACAGAGTCAGCAAGCGGAAAGTAAAGTGCAGAAAAGTAAAGGGGCCGGAAATACAAGCCCAACTGTAAAGTACAACTGAAAAGTAAAGTACAGCAACTGAAGAAAAGACGGCGGCCTCGTGTCGTCCACTGGCAATCCCACCTGAAGGGTGGGTACAGATAGCCTCCAGGCTCCTCGGGTCCCACATCCGCTCCGAGCACGTCCCGCCCAGTGGTCCACCTCCAGGTACCGTCCTGCTCCACGCCCCAACCGTGATCAGCGTTGTCCGTCGTCTGCAACCAACACCACGAAGTGCGGGCATAGCCCGTGCAGGGGTGAGTACAAGCTACTCAGTAAGGACCCCGAGACCCCCGAAGGTCTCCCGAAATCCACAAAGGATATAGCACAAAAGAAAGATGCAATCACGAAGTAACATCTGACTCGACTTAGGTATATGCCCATACATATACCTAAGTCCCCAAATCTAGCTCTGCTCACGAGCTCAAGAACAACTCAATCCACAAAGGAAAGCAAGACTCAAATCCACAAGGAGAGTAAATAGTAAATCCACAAAGGATAGTTCAACACAATCCACAAAGGAGAGTAACATAAGATTCAGCTCATCCAGGTATACTTTTTCAGATGACGTCAAAGACGATCACTGATCCGTCTAAGTCGTCGGACCCACGAAGGATCGATAGGTACTAACCCCCGCAGAAGACCCACACAGGATCGGGCTCACACAGAACCTGTAGGCAGTGGCTCACACAGAACCGGTAGGCAGTGGCTCACACAGAACCGGTAGTAGGACCCACATAGGATCGGGCACTGAACCGCATAGGATCGCTGAGTGCAGTAGTCGACGCAGTCCACTGAGGATCCCTGCACAGTCGTCGCCGCAGTCCACGGAGGATCTCTGCTCTGCCGTCGTCGCAGTCCACGGAGGATCTCTGCTCTGTCGTCCTCGCAGTCCACGGAGGATCTCTACTCTGCCGTCGTCGCAGTCCACGGAGGATCTCTGCTCTGTCGCCGAGGTCACAGCCAGCGCTAGGGTTCCCGCACGAAGCGAGCTCGTTTAGGAGGGTCCGCTCCACGAGCCGAGGGGCTGATACATCAACTGACACGTAGTCCGAAGTTGATGTATCCAAAAGTTCCGTATCGACAACAGGATCTCAACGCGACAGACGGCGCGTCAATCGGACGCCCGGTCTGAGAGTTATTGGCATTTTTGTCCCAGGGGCCCGGTTGGTTTTTAGGGAAAAACCAACCCGACCGTACTCCGCCTGTATCCGATCCTCGGGCGGAGTATGCCAAAAGTTCCGTCTCACTTAGAGGAAACTACCACAGCTGACGGTACGTCGTTCGGACGTCCGTAGCTCAAGTTATGAGCGTTTCCGCTCCGAGGGCCCGGTTGGTTTCGTGTACGAACCAACCCGGCCGAACCCAAAGTCTTCCGAAACCTTGAGTATAATATACCGAAACGACCGTCTCGATCTAAGGATCGCATAGCCGCTGACGGTACGTCTATTGGAGGTCCCATGCCCAAGATATGGGCGAAAGACCGAAGAGGGCCCGAAACGGGGGTTCCGGGTCCGGGGCGACCCGGCCCGAACCCCCCCCCCCCCCCCTGGGGTCGGCCGAACCGGGTCGGCCCGAACCGGGCCGGCCCGACCCGGCCCGAACCGGCTCGGTCTTCGGCCGAGCGGCCGAAGAGCCGCCGCCGCGGGGTTGACCCGCGGCTTTGAAGGAGACGCGGCCCCCGCGGGGGGCCGCCTGTCACGCGGACGCGGCCGGGCTGCCGCGTCCGTCCCGGTTCCGCGCGACCGCGGAACCGGCCGCCGTTGCCGCCGCGGCTTCAGCCGCGGCGGGCTTCCTCCACGGCGGCGCGCCGGGCGCCGCCGCCTCCGGTCGCCGGCGCCGCCGCGCCGGCGACCCGCGCCGCCGCGCCGGCGACCCGCGCCGCCGCCGCCTTCCGCGGGCCGCCAGAGATGCTCCGGTGGCCCGATTTCTTTCCCGTCTGCGCCGATGCTCCTCCCGGGGGACGATCTTCACTGCGGAGCCAACAAATTGCCCTTGCCGCACGGTTCGTCGTCGTCCGCCAAATCTGCACAAAAAGAGAAGATCGGCGGAGGGTTGACGGGTCTTGTTCGTTAGACCCGCACCCTCCGCGTTAGTCATAATCCACGGGAGGAACAATAAAACAATCAACAACAATTTTAAATGTTAAAATTGTTCGAAGATCAAGTTCTTTACTTTAAAAGAAATAAAATCACGGGAAGGAAAATATTCCAATCAACCCTTACCTTGTCGTCGTTGTCGGACGAGAGGTCGTCGCGGAATCGCTCGTCGCGGAGGAAGGAGATCGTCGCGTCGTCGCGGTATCCGGCGTCGCGTCGCCAATCTCCGGATCAAGATCAAACGGATTTAATTAGTTTAAATCCGTTGATATTGAAATTAAAAAAAAAGGGAGAAGAAAAGATCCGATTCTCACCTTAGTTGCCGAACGAGGATCGGCCGCGGAAGAAGAGGCGTCGCCGAAGAATGTCGCGGGTAGATCTCGTCGACGTCGCAGATCTTGGTGTGCGTCGTCGAATTCCGGTCGTCGGCGTTCTTCGCGTTCTTCGCGTTCTTCGCGTTCTTCGCGTTCTTCGCGGAGAGGGTGGAGGAACGAAGATTCTTTCAAATCCTTTCCAAGGATTTTTGGGTTGGTCTTATTTTATAAACATGCCAACACACGAAACTGGTTAAGAAACGATCCATCAATTCGTTGAATTAATTCAACGAAAGAAACGACCCATTTAATTCACGAAGAAACAGTCCATTTAATTCAAAAAATAAACCGCCCAATTAAATGGTCTGTTAAGAATTTAAGAAAACGCGTCGGTTGACTTTTCAGTTACTTTGACGGGTTTTCGCGGGTGCGTTACTTAGCGAAAGAAACGGCGTGGCTCGTGCGGGTCCCACCGCACAAATATCCTACCAAGGGGTAGGATATTTCTGGATAGCATCCTATCCAGTTCAACTCAGTTCAAGCCGTCTTTAAGTGACTTCAAGTGGCTTCCAAGCAGCTTAAGTGAAATAAAATAAAGTTGTCGCACAAACTTTATTTTATTTCTGACTTAAGCCGTAAAATTTAAAAACCACGTCTGAGCAAACGCAACTCCGGAAGAGGCGTTTCTAAGCAAATACCGGCGCTGCGATTTCATCGGTGCCCTCAGAATTCGATTCCGGGCACCGGTTCAAAAGATAGAAAAACCCGCTCGTCCGTTCACTGAACGTACCCGAGCCAAACTTCGGAAATTGATTCCGGGCACACCGGGCCTCGGAATCAGGTGCCGTCTGAAGCTGCGCTCTTGTAAAATTCCAAAGAAAATTAAGAAAAAAATTTCCTTGAAATTTGCGGGTCTTTACACTGAAGACATATAAATGTAATTTAATAGAAATATAATATTTATGGGAATCATAATATTAATGTAAATATAACCCTAACTTTATATTTAATGTAGAGATAATAATGATTCTATAAAGATGTATTATATATGAATTAATAAATTATATGGTACTAATTAAATTTGAATGGATTACTTATTTTCTAAAAATGTGGTTTATCTTATCACAGATGGATTTTATGTGTTTATATTTGTCATAAAGAATATATCCAACAATATTTATCAGATTAATGAATTCATGTATTTTATTAGGATTTATGTTAGTTACCATGTTTTAGTTGAATTAATTTTCATGGTTTTCAAATGGTTGGTATGTAAAAAACAAGAGCTACCTTATGATATATGGGGGATCAATTATATGATATTTTTTAAAATTTTTGTATCCATATTTCTAATGTGTTGGTATTTAATATTTTGGAAGGGTTGTGAGGTTAACCATTTATGGAACGTTTTATATTATTCTTTGAATGAGGTATCATATACTACTATATTTCCATTCCCTTTGAGGATTTATGTATATTAGATTAACAATGCTTAACATTTTGTTATGATGATATCTAGAAACAAAATGAATGATTTATTATCCTATTATATATCTTAGGATCCAGTAGTTCTATAAGTATTACATTTTTAACAAAATTTATGAGTGTTATAACATAATTTAATTTTAATCAAGGCATTGAAAAATAGAAATATTACTCATATGACATCAAATCATGTTTGTATTTCATGTCAATTCATTTTGTAATAAATAGATATCATAATATCATAATTTCTTCTTATATCAATGACCTCTTCCAAACTAGTTTGGTTCATGTTTTTTTGTTCATTAACCTTATAATTACCATATTATTTATCATTATCCCTCCAAACATGATATCTAGTTTTATATTTTCTACGTATGTTATTACCTTCCATCCATGATTTTTATGTGTAAACCAAAGCATGAGTTACATGAGGAAACTTTTATGATTCCAACATTATTTTTTAAAAGGATGATTTAATATGTTTACAATGCTTGTTTCTATGAAATTAGCTTTTATGTATTAAAACATTGAAAAATCTAGACAAATTTCTAGATTGATATTTATTTTCTTGTGTATTAGAATGTAACATCCTGAGAATTTATGAAAAATAAATTTTTCTTTAATATTTTTGATATTTTTAATATAAGGATAAATCGTAATATATATTGTTTTATATGAAAATATGAAAATATTCTTGTTTTTTATGCAACACCGTGTTAATAATTTTCTACACGTGACACCCATATAGCTTGAATTATACACAACATTGTGATTCTACGAAACATCATCTACTTTTTTATTTATTTAAAAACTAAAACTATATAACTGATTATGGAATGTAGGGTATAAACATGATAAAATAAATTATGAAATTATTGTTTACATACACACATTTAATTCATTTACAAAATAATTATAAAATGAAAAATATCTTTTTAAAATAAAAGGAAATTTGTTTATGAAAAAAAGGGAAAAGTGTGTTTTAATCCAATAAATAAACAAATAATTAATTTTGGATTATATTAATTATATATATAAAATATTGAATATAATTTTATATATTAAACATATGTGATTTATTTAAATTATATAAGAACAAATACAATTTTAGCCATAAATGATTATTTTTTACGAAGTCAGTTTTTTCACCTTTTGATGGAATGTTTTTTCTAAAACATCATTTTTACAATTTTATGAACACTATTTGAATAAAATAAAATACTTATTTTAAATAATGACATCAAAAATTACTTTGGTCAATTTGTGTTTTTTTATAATGTGTTTCAAATTATGATGAATGGTAACAAAATAATAAATTTAAATCGGAAAAAAGTTTCCCATCGAAATAACTTATAGTGTTAAATTATAGTTTTTTATCAATTTGGAAATAAATTTATTTAAAATTATATTCATTTATTCAAATATATGTAATTTTATTTAATTACACATTGAATTTGGATAGGAAATTATTCAAAATTCATTAACATTTTATATTAATAACATATTATTTCATCCCATATATAAAATAAATTTTCAATTAAATTTTAAAATTTTGGTGAATTTTATTTTTGAAAATGGATTCAAAATTAAAAATATGAATTAAAAAATTTATTAAATAGTTCCATTTTGTTTATGTACAATATGAATAGTAACATTAGTAATTTATATAACTTGGATTAAGGGAAAATTTGGTAAATAGAGGGTAAAAATAATGTTATAATTATTTATGTAGAATAATGTTATATATATTGGATTAAAAAAACATTTCTAAAAATATGTGATCATAAAATATCATTCATATTGCTGAGTTAAAAGGGAAAAAAATATTAATGTCATCCAATCCAAAAAAATCTTATTTTCACTAAGACATGTAAGAGGCACAAATGATGAGATTTCCCAATTAAATGAATCATATTCCAAGAATCCAAGAAGGTCTAACAAATATATTATATCAGAAAGGAAGAGTAAAAAAATTATGGATAGCATCAAACAGTGAGTAGTTTTCAATCTGAATCATCATTAAAACCATCAAATGCCTGAGAGAATGTGTTTTAAATCTAGAAGACTATATTGATAGCCATTATGGTTTTTTTATATGTATACATTTCATATAGGGATATAGTAATTTTCACCACCATCACTTACACTATAATCATTATATCGCAATGAGATTCATAGTGTATAGGTGGATGAATGATATCAACAACACTTCTTATTCGTGGGAGAAATTTTACCACACACCACAATGAATTCAGTAAATTCGATACAGGGAAGTGACCTTCAACAACCATTCTCTATTTTGGTCATGTGTTTATATTGAAATCCCTTATCATTCATGAAAAATTGATGTCCCAATATTACCTAAAATTTTTTATCCACAACCTTTTTATTACAAAACCCATCGGAATAGGTACAATCTCATACATGATTTATGCCAAAGTAGTCCATCAAGTTCAACACCCCATGATTTTATAAATAAGTTTTTTTAAAATATATTTAAATTATATGATGGATGGTATTTCAAACTACATGAAGATAATATTTAATTATATGGAAAAACATACTAAACATTTTCTACATTCATCATTTAGGTTATCATGTTGTACACACCACACTAATGTTAGGTTCTATTACACATAATTACAAATTTTACCAAACTAAAATATATTATTAATATTATTATTTAATATGAATGTTTTCTAATAGCCAATATAATGATGGGAAAGAATAAAATTAACTAAAACATATAAATATATATTTTTTAATTTTTAAATAGTTATTTATTTTTAGAAATAAAAAAATATTAATTTTATAAAAAAACTAGTACTCTCCCCGTGAATTCGCACAACAGTATAAATTAAGTGTTGTTATAAATAATATAATACCATTTATGGAAAATAATTTCATAATAATATTCAAAATATTTGAAAATAATGACATACATAATAAAGGAATAAAACTAATTTGTAATTAATTTAAGGACTGATGATTTGGACAATGTTGTGTGTTTGTAGTATCAATCGAGTATTTGGTATAGTTTTCATTGTCAAATATTGATGATATATCATGAATACCAATATTATATATCATGAAATAATGAGTATATTCCAACCGAAAAATGGAATAGTTAACAACAACTACCATTCAATCTATTGGTTTGGTGTTAAATGTGATATGTTATTAATAAAACAACTACTGATAGCTTATTAATATATGAGAAGGCACATAAAAAATAAATAAATTTTAGCCATTATGTAATAATCCCTAAAATATAATAGCCTTTAGGTCATGATGTGGCAACATTCGATGGCTTTAAAATAGTAGTGTACTAATAGAAGAAAAATCTATCCAATGAAGGATTTGAAATCGTATGTGAATATGGATAGGAAATCACTTAATATCACAAAATAAAAACTATGAGGAGGTAATAATTCCACAAAATATCCCAAAATTATTAAAATGATCCTCTTATATGATTAAATGTAATTATATTTATCATGCTAACTAAAATATGAACCAATATTAACATTTAGAATTGAGACATAAGAATGGATAACATTATTATTTGTTGGGAATAAGTCATAGCACGTACAAGTGGTTAATTTTTGATGTGATTAGGAACCGAGATTTAGTTCGGATATTCCAATTTGACCACTCCTCTTTAGAACATACCACTATTCAATGTCTGATTTCAGACATTATGAAGCAGCCAAGAAATCTTGTGGAGGTGGGGCATCATTATAGACCATGGATGATGAAATCATCGAAATTACACAACACCCAACAATGAAAAGGAAATTCCATGCACATTGATTATGCATTGGAGTCAACATATCATCAAACAACCGGTAGACAACTATTTTGATCCCAAAATTTTTAAAATAAAATAATTATTTGGAAAATGAATACCTAAATTCAAAAAATGTAATGTTGAATAGAATAAATATTTCTATGAATAAAGTGCATATGACATAGTGTTTTAATGATACAATGAAATTGATATTGAAATAAACATTCTTTTACACTCTAATGACGTAATTAAAATAAATTAAAATGAGGAAAAAAAATTAAACAGGTTGTTGTTTTTACAGCTTGCCTGAATGAGGACCAATCTTGTTTAAGCAGAGGGGAAGCCTTATATCATTTCCCTGACTAGAGATCATCACACATTCTAAGCATCATATATAGAGAACCTTAAACCACTCCTAAAACCTGACAACATGAAAAAAAATAGACGATGATAGACTAAATGTTGATGTTTCTTAACTCAATGTCAAGAGTATTGTGTGGTTGGATTTAAATCTCATCTATATATATTTTAAAAAATGGGTATGTGGTGGGGATAACATGTTTGTTTTCACAGATTAGATACATTAACCCATTCTATGAAGCTTTAACAAATAGTTCTCAACACATTAGTAGACTTGAAAACATGATATTAAATAAAAAAAATATGAATTCAGATTGAATATTTGTGTAGCATGAGATTTAATATCATTTTTATATTCAACTACAAAGATGTATAAATGATAAGTGCATGTTGAATATAAAAAGGAAAATAATTGCATACATATTAAAAATCCAAAAAATTTATTACTATATGGTTGCAATCATATCTCCTTGTTTTTAATGGGTGATCTTCACTATTTATCCCATGCATTTGTAGATCCCAATGAAAAATATATTTAATCATTTTTCTATAATGAGGGGAAATATTTCCTAGGTTATTTCATGGAAAAAATTAAAGGGAAATGAAAACATCTTATAATGACAAGATTTTTTAGGTAATAAATTCACTATTGACAATGTGAAAACATTTTTAGAAAAAAATTTGGTTTAGTACATAATATTTTAGTTGTGAGAATGATTTATAGTGGTTGAATAATAAGTAATGGTCCTGGAGTTGATCGCCTCATCCAATATGTTAGCCTATACATACTGTAATGTTTCAGAATAACACATAACATGCATGACTAAAAGGGAAACACTAAAAAAATCAATCCATAAATATTTAGAAGATATATGCAGAAACACCAATTTTTCACAATTTGGACACACTTCAATAATATTAATCCATAAATATATATGTATAACTAATGAGGAAGAACATACATATAACTAATATGGAATCTGTTAAGATTCATCAAACTATAAGATATCATGTAAACATGATTACAATTTGAATGCAGGTGAACTAGCATGTTACATCTGAGAACATCATTGACATGCTATGTAGAACAATATAGAGAAATTAGTGGTGATATAGACAGATCAAAAACATTTATTTCCATTGAAATACAATCCTTGAGAGCTGATTTTCTAGGACAAGATTCAAATTTTCCATTAAATTATAGTAGGCATCCCCATAATTCCATGATGACCAACACTTAATAAAAGTTAAATCAATTTCTAGAAATAATGATAACTCAAAACCAATAAAGTTTGGATACAATACAACAACATGAAAATAATAACATAATCGAACATTATTTTTTACTAACAGCAGAAGACCATAAATGATGAATCATAAAATTAGATTTATTTTAATAACAAATGAAAATATTCTAAAGGAAATACAAAATATTTTAGAGAAGAGAGAAATAATTCTGGAGGTACGAAGAATAGACCGTATGTAGTTCAAAAACATGTTACTTCTATGAAATTTATTTTATTTCTATGTAGAACAATATAGGGAATTAATTAAGAATGGATATGTATCCAAGACAGAAAGTTCCCATGAACGACATTCCTGGAAAGCTGATTTCTAGGAGGAGATTCAGATTTTCCAGCTAAAAGAAAAAAAATTCTAGACTAAATGACAACACATAAACACCTAAATGTATGATGTAGTGTATAAAAATGAAAATATTAACACAGTCAAACATCATTTATTACTAAAGGAATGGGACCATAATAATGGAATAATAAAATTATATGTATTATAATAACTAATGAAAAATTTATAAGAAACGGTAAATACATAATATTTTAGATAAGAGGTAAATTTAATTCAATATGTATGAAGAATAGAGCTTATGTAATTCACAAAAATGATACTTCCATGAAATTAACTGACATTCTATGTAGAAAAATATAGAAAAGTCAGTGGGGATAGAGATATATCCAATATAGTAGTTTCCCCTGAAATACATTCTTTGTTAGAATATTTTTTAGGATAAGATTCACATTTCCTAGAACATTATAGTTAGAATCCCCACAATGCCTAGAAAATCGACCCTTACTAAAAGATAAATCAATATCTGGATAGAATGATAGCTCACAAACACCTAAAGTCAAGATACAATACAATAACATGAAAATATTAGCATAATTTAACATCATTTTTTACCAATAACACGGGCACATAATTGATATATATTAAATTTAGATGTATTGTAATAAACTATGAAAACAATTATACAAAACGTTTAATACAAAATATTTTAGAGAAGTGATAAAATTATTTCAAAAGATATGAATAAAGGACCTTATGCAGTGTATAGTGCATTTTGGGTCAATGTTTCCACATAGAGGTAATCAGTAACTTCATTGAAGGGTATTTTATTTTTGTAAAATTAAAAATTTTATTCATAAAAATCTACCATACCAGGCTACCGTGACTGCTTTACATTGACTGCATTTCCCTTCAATAATTTCATAATTGAGTATACGATGAAAGAAAACCAGGAGCACTTTACTTATTCATTATGATAGAGAAAGCACCAATTCAAATATTTTACATGAAGGGCTATAATTTAGCATTATTTTAATGTAAAAATGTATCGTTAAGTTGAAAAAAGGTTCATTATATTAGTGAAAAAATATATCACTTATAAAATCTCAAAAATCCGTCAATTGAAAAAAAATGATCATTATGTAGTGCACAAACATGTTACATCCACGAACTCCATTAACATTCTATGTAGAACAATATAGACAAGATAGTAGGTATGGAGACATATCCAAAATAAGGACATAGGGTAATATTAAACCTAAATGAATATTCAACCAAAATTAATAAATATTGGAGAGAAGGGAAAAAATTCCAGAAATTGAGAAGAACACTCATTTTTATTACCTATGGATCTATAGGGTCTCTATAGACTCAAAATCATATAAGGCATTAATCCATGATGCAAAATAAATCTTTAAGCATGTATGTTTTATTAAATCAGTAATCATATGTTTATGTATGGGTATATTTAGTAAAGTAATGCATAGATGATAATAAAATAGAAACCTAGGTATTCATGAAAATGATTTCTTTTTCACGGTAGTTTACTATATGATGTGGTGAAATATGAGATTCCAATGCTGGTAGATATATAGTCTAAATGAAAAATAGTAGTCTAGATAGCTCTATTGAATCAGTATAGGGGAAATATAGTATAATTTTTCTAAAAGTTGTTAGTAAGTTCCTGAAACTGAAAGAACATGTATTTTGGAAGATAGAGTAGCTGCATGTTAGTTTACTTGTTCACTTATCATCAATTTGAAGATAGATATAATGGTGAAGCAATATAAAGCTATTACAGGTCCAGAACACCTTCACCAATCTGTAATTGGGCCTCTAGTACATCGGTATGAAGGTAATTTAGTTGTAACAAATAACCAATTTAGATGATGTAGTATCTTAGGAGGGTAAGAAATCAAGTACGGTATACAGGGAGCTCTACTACCAAGTAATAAAATATTATTCTAGTTTAGGTCAATAGAAATCAGGAGCATAATTTTGTGGTGGATTGTGTCGATGTTAGTACAACATAAATGCAGTGTTACCTCCTACATTGAAAAAAATGTAATATCATTTTTATAAATGTAATGAAACATATTTTTTTACTATTACTAAAAATTCAATATTTTAGTAAAAAGAAAAAAGTATATATGAAATGAAATTGTAATATATTGTCAATATAGAGAAATTAAATATATAAAGTATCATTCATATCAATTAAGAAAAAGTAACACAAATATTGAAACATTCAAACTAATACAACAGTTGTATCAAAGTTGATTTTGAGTTAAACATGTGGAAATAAAAACAAATTGATTGGACATATGGACTATTTAGAAAAAATATGTGTGAAAAATAATATAGTAACATTAAACATTAATAGCTAATAGTTTCAACCTTGGAGTCAAAATAAATTCAAAAAATTGATCTTGTAAAAACCTTGAAGAGGTGGATTCATGCGACACTGCAGTGGACATGTACTGGTGGTTACTATTTGATAGAAATATTGTACCTTCACATGTTACTAAAGTTGAGAAAATAGTGGTAAATACATAACATGTATGTTATATTCTCATTAGAGAGGGTCTACTTGTGCCTTATACATGTTCATACACCATTTGTGTATATTTAAATAAATTGATGTTTAAAGTGGAAGTAAAACATGTAAATTGTAAATAAATGTTGAGAACAAACATTATCCATTGTATTCCAATAGTCTAAATTTATTAATAAATATATATGGTCAGATTAAAATTGATTAAAAAAATTTACCTCTAAATGTAATACAATAGAAATAATATTTTATGATGTAAAATAATTTTCATAACATTGTATGGGAACATTGACAATTAATTTTTTCCCCATATAATGTCTATATCATGTGATGTTATGAGTATAGTGAATTACAATTTACTTCATACATGGACCAACATTATCCTATAAAGATGTTATCATAAAATATTATTCATACTTGCGTTTTCATCCTAAAAATTCAAAATATTAATTTCGTCCAATCAAAAAACATCTAATTTTCACTAGGACATGTAAGAGGCATAAACTAAGGGATTTCACAATTAATAGAATCATACTACAAGAATCCAAGAAGGCCTAAAAATTATATTATATTAGAAATGAGGAGAAATTAATTAAAGGATATAATCCAACAGTGAGTAGTTTTCAATCTGAATCTGCATTAAAACCATCAAATGCATGGGAGAATGTGTTTTAAATCCAAAAGACTATATTGTTATCCATTATAGTATTTTTCTCTAAGTATCCATTTCATATAGGGATATGGTAATTTTTACCACCACCCCTAACACTATAATATTAGTATCCCCATTAGATTCATGGAATGTAGGTGGATGAATGAAATCAACCACACAACTTATTCGGGGGTGATATTTTACCACATACCATAAGGAAGTTAGTATATTCGATACTGGGAAGTGACATTCAACTACCATTATCCCTTTCAGTCATGTTTTTACATGGAAAACCCTGATCATTCATGAAAATAGATTTCCCAATAGTACATAAAAAAATTTATCCACACCCTTTTTATAATAATACCCATTGGAATAGGTACAATCTCGTACATGTTGTAAGCTGATGTAGTCCATCAAGTACAACACCCTGAGTTATAATGAATAATTTTTTAAATAAATTTAAATTATATAATGGATTGTGTTTCAAAATACATGATGTTAATATTTAATTTTAGGAAAAACATGTTAAACAAGTGCTACATGCATCATTTAGGTTAAAATTTGGTACACACCACACTCATTTTGGGTTCTTTTACACATAATTACAAAAATTTCGAAGCTAAAATATATTAATAATAATATTATTTAATATTAAATTTGTATACTAGAAAATATAATGGAGGGAAATAATAGTATTAACTAATATATAAAAATATTTTTTTTTATATTTTTAATTTGCTATATATTTTTAGAAATAAAATAATACTAATTTTATAGTAAAATAAATTTTTTCTAAAAATATTATAATTTATAAAAGTAGATTTACCCTTTCTAGGCACACATAATTTAAAAATAAATTTTACATATTTCAAATATTTTTTTGAACAAATAGTCTAACATTTTTAAATTGTGTCATCAAAATTATCTATGGAATATTTTTTGTTATTTTTCTACAATGATTTACATATTGATGAATAATTAAATGTACTGCATTTTAATGGAATTTTTTGGTTTAAAATAAATTATGATGTTCATTTATATTATGGAATAGATTAATTGAAACAATAGTTCAAATAAAAATCTATTATTCGAATTTAGGTCATTGGAATCGTTTTAATTCAAAAAAATTATATATAAACATCGAAAACTTTTGACCAATTATAGATGAAAAATATAATTTGTCTTCATGTCTATGTGATTAATTTTATATAAAATTTTCGGTCTCTATTATTATAATTTAAAAAATTGTATTAATTATTTGATATTTTAAACATATGTAATTTTTATTAAGTAAAAATTATATTTTAACTGAAATGATAAATTAAAATAGTTAAAATTAATAACATTATATAAGGAAAAAATGAGTTTATCTAATGGTCGATCATATAATAATTTGTAGTAATGAAATAAAATTTATAATAAAACACATTGTATCGATATATTTCAACCATTATTACCAAATGATATTATTTTATGAGTTTTTAGGAAAAATTTACATTAATGATACCCATATAATAAGACATGTAAAGAAAAACAGAAAAAAAAATACTTCTCTTCCTTTTAATTACTATAGTTCTTTTGATTGTGGAATATGGCCTTGATTAGATAATATATATTATACAGAAATATAAAAAACATTTTCTTAACATAATAAATCTTCATTAAATTTTAGAGATGAATGAGTTACATAAAATTCTTTTGAAACACCAACAGAATAATTCCTTTGTTAATAATAATATCTTATAAGCGGCAAAAAAATATTTAAATTCAGGTAAATTGAAAAAAATACAATGTAACATTCATTTTCATATTGATATATCCTGTACTATTTTTTACTTTATATTATAAAATTAAAATAATTTCATGATATTTTCAAATTAATAATAATTAAATAGTATAAAAAATGATAGTAATTTTATTTCACAATAAATAATATTTTATTAAATAATTTCTTATTAATAAAAATAATATATTGTAACATGTTAATTTTAATTTTTAATAAATTCTATACATGGTAAATTAATTTTCCAATTGACCTTTTATGATGAAAATATTCCAGCAAATAGAAAAATCATCTTTAGCAAAGTTAATGTTAATATATTGTTTTAATTCATTACTTGTTATAATGATAAAAATAATTTCTAAATATGTTGGTATTTTTATTTTATAAATTATAAATTATATTTGAGAACAGTTAGTTCTATTTTTTATAATATTTCTTACTTTAATGTAGTTTTAATTGTTAAATTACCTTATTTTGAAAACTAACCACTTTAATAAAAACAAAATTGGTAAAAATAGGGACACATAGATATAATGGATAATAAATATAAAAATTATTTTTCTATGGTGGTTTTTTTAATCAACCAAATAAAACCTACCCTTAATTTTTATCAAATATTGGTGGAATATGACATTGGGATGTCCTCCCAATTGTTAATACTATTGAGTATTTACATATTCCTACTCCAACTCAACATCAATAGGGCACTCACTCTCCACATTTATAAACACATCCCATGCCTTTTGTATTGACCAATATATACACAATTCACTTCAAATATACCCTACAATCTTCCTAAAAGAATTAAATTTGTATAAAATCGATCCATGTGTGTTATTTATTGTAATCCAAAAGTATACATAATGAATATTCACTGTTAATCAACAAAAATTTTGTTTTATTTCATCCTTATAACCATTACACTATATGACATTACTCATATACCAATGGACCTATAACAATGGTTTTGAAAACTATTGGTATAAGGTACCTATACCATCCATTTGGCCAAAACTATTTGTATAATTATTTTAGAGATTCTATATACCAACACTTTTGGTCTAAATTTTCATATATGTTATAGGTATACAAAGCATTTTGGCCAAAACTATTGGAATAGATTCTATTTTAAGACACTATACAGATGATTTTGAAAATAAACATGTGTATATGTCATTTATATACATATGGGTTTTATGAATACATTTGGACATCTCCCAAAATAGTCCTGTAAACTAATAGTTTTTAAAAAACACATGATATAGGTCCTAAAAATCAAAATACCTATACAAATAGATTTTAAAACCATAGGTGTAAGAAATTGGATTTTTATATATTATTTTAACAAACAGTATTGAATATATAAAAATTTAAATTCTATTTAGATATAAAAATATATATTTCCTATATTATGCTCACAAATGTTATTTTAACTGTGTCTATAGGTCATTAGAAAATTATGTCGGAGCTATTAAGATCAAATCCATCAAATATTTTTTAAAATTAACTATACAAAAAGTTTTTGGACTCTATTGAAATAGACTGATAACAAAGGTTTTCACTACATTTGTATATCCTTATAAAAAGGGTTTCACAAAACCCTAGGTATAGATATATATAGGCATAATATATTCCAATTGTCCTCAAAAATATTTTCATATCTAATACCAATGATTTTGGGTCCTATACCAATGTTTCTAAACCGTTAATATATAGGTTTTAATGAATTAGTGCTAAATTTTTCCTATATCATTATTATAAAATAACATAAATATCATTCTTATACTAAGAGGTTTTTATGTTAAGGATAAAATATAAAAGATCACACAGTTCCATAAATTGTGTTTCAAAATAATCATTCTTTTATACGATGCACTACCATCTCACAAATCGATGCCATTGATTTTTCTAATACCACCATTCAGGATGTTGAATAATAATTGAAATAGTGTTTAATTATAGTATATATTATATTTAATATATCTTTAACCTTATTTAATTATTTTATAACACATAACTTCATGATTTTAACTTTGTGGTAATATGATAATATATTTCATGTATATGGTTGAATATCACCACATGAAGTGACATGATTCTTTCATGCATTACATTGAATCTATTAAGGGTAAGTTTAATAAAAATTTATGATATATATGAAATTAAAATTAAAATTTTATGATTATATATATATTAGATACTTTTATTTCATTCAATACTATATGAAAATGGAAACAAAATTAACACGTACATATGGACAATCCTCTACAGGAATAGTGTATTTCATTTCATATAACCAAATATAATTGATTAATTTAAATACATATTTTATCTATATATATGATATTTATAAAAAGGAAAACATTATTCAGATTGTGAAATCATAATATAAATAAGAGGACCATGAATAAAAATAAAAAACATGCATGAATAAGAATGATGTTATTAAATAAAATAGTACCTAAAAATGAATTTTCAATAAACATGTAATATAGAGTCATAATTAAATCATATATGGTATTATATATATTAATATTCTTACTTTGTATATTTATAATATACATATATTTGTTATTATATACTTTTGAAAGTGTACAACGATAGTTAAGGCTAAAGGTAACATATTTCCATCTCAGTTTTTATATTGGTGATATACAAGTCATATTCACTGCCTATTAATATTATATATAGTATATACATCAAAATAATTTATTTTATGAAAATTTTATAAGTTTTAGAATAATTATTATACTTGATATAGATTATCAATGAGGGTTCTCACTTTTTCCTTAAAAGTGTATGAAAATAAAAAGTTACATTAGACTGGGTTAATGTTCACAAAGATACAAAATTGGTATATAAATTTTTCTCGATATATCATCTTTTAAATACATGATTTGTAATGTAGATATATTATTTTACATGATATATATAATTTCCCTTTTTCATTTATATCATGAATTTCATTTTTAATGTTATTTTATGCTTTATGTAATTAAATACTTTCTTGGGGATTATGATTAATTGTTACCAATGTTCTAAGAGTTTATTTATATAATATCATAATTTATAATTAATTTTTATTAATTTTCAGCAACTGATTAAATATTGTGATCAACATTTCTGGAATTCTATTGAATTTTATTCCCTTATTTTTCATAAATATACCTCTAATTAGTGGTATTGTTTTTCTATTTTCTGGTACATAAGATTATATAATTATGAATATTTGATATTATATCTCTCTATAGTGGGATATATATTTTCTATCAAAACCATGAAATTTAATTTTTTATAAATATCCTATTATTATCCTATGAAATGTGAAATAAATTTTTACCCATGTGTTACATATTGGAAGAATAATTTTAAAAAGAAATATACATTTCTATTTCTAAAAATTTCAATATTTATTTCTTTAAAAACATTTATGTGATCATTTTTTTACATATATGCCATGTATAGAATTCCCTGAAACCATAAAAACTACATCAATTAATGAATAATTTTTATTTTTCAAGGAATGTTTTCGAAATAAAAGTTTTCTTAAATATTTTTTGAATGAGTTTTAATTAAAATTTATTCTTTATAAATGAAAATTAAAATCATTCATTATTCTATTTAAATGATTTTAAATCATTAATTTATATGATTTATGTGAAACATTGATAGAAAATGATTTTAGAATAAATTTTTTTGAAATATTTTAAATGGGATTCCAGGAATATCTTATATGGTTTTATAGATATATTAAAATATAATGTTCATAAAATGGTTTTACATTATAAAAACTATTTTTCAAATAGGAATGAATGTATTCCTAAAGAAATATTTTAAATGAAATTTAAAATAATTCGTTATATGTTTACAATATATTTTTTTGAAATGGATTTTAAAAATGTTTTATGAAATTGATTTAAAATTGAAGGTTATTTTCAATTAAGAAATGTAATATGTTATATTTAAAAACCCTTCTTCTTCAAAGATGACATTATTTGATACTATTTTGGATTTACTGGGGTTTTTTTCCAATGAGACAAACCTTATTCCATTTTTGAATGGTTTATTAATAAGAATAATTTTTTTATGAATTGTGTTTCCCTATCATTGTTTAAACCATGATGAAATTATTGTAGATACATATGTTTTCATAGGATATAGTTTGATGTAATGATTATGAAACATGTCTCTTTTAACATGTTATGTTTTTCTAAAATGATTATGATACCCATTTCATTTCACGATTTATAATTTGATTAATGTTTATGATATTTTTTATACAATATGTATGATTTCACTATGTGAATTGCACCACCTATAACTACCACCAATTTTTGTTTATTTATATATATATCTATATTAAGAAGTAGACATGGATGTAACATTGTATTAAATTGGTTCAATTAGGTACATTTCAAATATGTTTCTTAGGGAAAAATCTCATTCCATTATAAGTAATGAGTTATGAATGGATGTTTTGGGGTGTCCGACAAAGTATGTAATTTCCTGATGAAGTGCCTAGATATGATTCAGAAATGTGCGTTGAATTCTTGGGAATGATTTTATATGCTTATTAAAATGCCACAAATCCAAGTATAATTCATATGATTTTCTCTATTGTCTCACTATATTTTATTATATTACCATTGATGTCATATGAACTAGTTATATTTATTCAATGTCTCATGATTATGATATTTGATATGCATGGTATTTTTTTCAAATTTTATTCTCATATTCACATGCCATTATGTTCATGTTATGATTATGTATCTCATTTATTACACATACTAAGAGTTTGTGCTCACCCTTCCTTATTTTTCATTTCCATATCTTATGAATAATAGTAATATGTATGTATACAAAAGGGTATGATCTTCCTGGGAAAAAGTTTTAATCCTTCAAGAGACTATAAGATTATATTACATTTTTAATAATTCATTAAACTATTTCAGCCCTTTGGAATGTGTTGGACTAATGTAATGACTATTTATTTGATGGATGTAATATTTTTCAAAAAAAAATCTATTACAGGTATTATACATATTTGTTAAGACTAGGTAACTATATTTGGTATAAAATTTAAAGATTAATTTATATTTTAATAATATGATGGAAAAAAATTAGTGAAACCCCTAGGTATATTTTGAAGGAGATATATTTTTATTATAAATGGATAATTAAATGGACATGTCAATGTTTTGGAAAATGTTGGAGATTTTTGTTGATGTATTGAGAAAATGCTTTCTAAATAACTACATATATACTTGGATTATACAAGTGGATATGTCTCTATAATAGATGTACACAAAAATAACAATCCAGTAAAAACATTATTGAGAATGAATTGACCGAAAAATGGTGGCTGAAAATGTTCCATACTTCTCACCTTCACTGTCAATCCTGATGTATTTTCATTGGAAATTAAAAATTCATTAAGAACAATCTTGATATATATAAATAAATTATGGTCATGGATGACCTAGGTCACGGCTATGATTCCATAAATTTAAAGAAGATTTCTTGATTTAGAAATTCAATATTTGATTGATCGTGATTATATGGTTTCCTATTATGATTAGTTTTTTCTCACACAATGCTTTAGGTTTTATTCTATAATGACCCGTGTTTTTAGTGAATCAAATTTTGAACAGATAATTAAAATTTTTTATACACTTATATGTGGTAAAATTTTAATATTACAAATGCATATGTTCTAGAATTAGTTTTTTGACTTCTTAGTTGGTCCTAGAATAGGGCATTTACACTAATACAACTGGTAGGTGCGAGCATGTTTTAGTGGAATAATTAATAATTAATATCTCAATAAATTTAAAATAATTTATTCATGTATGTCCACCAAGTCAAATAGTTTGAACAGATTGTAAAATTGATATTATGTCTCTGATATTGATTCTAGAATGTGGATATTTCCCTAGTTTTAGAATAATCTCGATTTGAAAATTGGTTTTAGCCTGGGCACCTTTTTCATTTATTTTATATTCATTCATTTCTTTATTTTATATTTATTATTGTAATTTTTTTAATTTATATCCTCCCATTGGCTTCACTTGAAATCCCCACTATGTATTCCCACTTCACCTATTAAATATAAAATGAATAAAGATAGGGATATATATAAAGAGGGAGATATATATATATATATATAAATGTTAATATGTGTAAATTTACAAATCTCTGGAAAAACCAGATCATCATGAGGCAATCATGGGACACAAAAACTGGAAACTATGTGGAGTTTTCTTCCCATGGTAGTCAAATTTTTATGTTTTTATCCATAGAAAATTTTATATTTTCCATTTTCATGCTTTACTCCCATTATAATATTTCATATGGCCGCTCATGATCTTCCATATAGTCTCTAGGTAGAACATAGGTATTTCATAAATATTGGAGGGTTCTCGTTTAGGAACATCCATCTATACTACTTTTGGTATAGGGAACAAACATCATTTTTTCTTCCTATTAGGGAAGATTAATTTTTGGATATATACTATGGGTATGGGGAAAACATTCTATGTACTATTAATAAATAATATATCCATGTTCCTAGTCAGCATGCCCAAGAAATTTCAACACACAGTATAGAGAACACGATCAAAACCTATTCACATCGCTCACCATATAATAGTGCATCACCAATCCAAATAAAAGTTTAGGACATGTGATGTACTCACTATGGTCCCCCATGTTGTGTACATTTCATTTAAAGGTCCAAAATTATGTGTAATTGGCCATTTACTCACTATGTGTGGATGAATTACACAACCATGTTGGGATTTTGGAGTAAACATTATGTGCATAGGGATACATGCCATTCACAGAACCTTTTGAATCCCCTTGAGGTTTTATCATATCTTTTCACCTAAGAGTCAATGTTGGACCCATGATCAAGTATATTTTCTCATATATTATGATGGTACACCCCTTTAGTTAGTTTAAAGAATCCTATGTGATGTTTCAAGTGTTTTCCTAATGGATTTTTTATTCCTCTAGTAATAATACCGAGTGTATACAAAGAGTGAGAGTTCTTTTTATGTGAGCCATTTGATATCTCTCAAGATTGATGATTTCTCTCTCATACATTGAGGAAATATCTTTGTGATATATGACCATCTGGCCAAATAGATTCTGAATATTGATGTTTCATAGGACCCATGTAGGATTCCTCTTCTTATATTCTAAACTAGAGGATCTAATGAGGGATTTTTCTATATTATTAACAGTAAAAGTATTTCTTAGGGGATTTTTTACTTCTACTATGACCTAGGGAATCCTATGTTGGAGTTATTCACCAATTTACTACTCCTAAATATCCTTTTAGGAGACCCCTTCCTATATAACATCTAGAGGATCCCTTAAAGGATTACTCAATTTGATTACATTTTAGGGTTCTCATGTAATATTTATTCTTCTACCTTTAGGTTAACAATCAATAGTAGGATGTTATCAATTACTTTGATCATGAGGATCCTATTTAGGATTCCTCTATTACCTTTTATGAGAAGTACCCAATGTTGGAGGCCACTCATTGCATGACTTGAGGCACCATGTGGGTGGCCCAATGATTGACCACCCAAACCTAGAATCTTTGAATTGGGTAGATAAGATACCATGTGTCACATTAGATACATTTTCTAACATGTAAGCATGTGATGCTATGATAATCATGGTGGGTTTAGTCATTCAACATCTCAAAATCTGTTTTTTTATAAATTCACTTATTTATCTTAGATGTATAACTGATATCCATATGTGATTTCTATTTGGTGGCTATCGAGCATGACATGATGATACATTAGTTATCTTTGTAAATCCCGATCATTAATCTCAAGACCTATATTTTGTTACTTTTACTTTATATATTAATATTCATTCATAGATATAAAACTTGGTATATATTTTTAAAGTGTATATATTTTTATTAATTTATTATTTGTATGTCCATCACTATTTCCTATTAGTAAGCTATTGAACCAATGATTGTGATACACAATAATGGAATCCATAATAATGAAACTCAAGGATGAACCCACTCCCCTATTTAAAGAGAATGAATCTTCCCTCCTCTGGTCGATATGTAATGAGGATGGTTATGCCCTCCTTGATATATTTATAACTAGAATTATTACACTCTATTAGATGATAAGTATGATTTTGATCTCCTTGACCAGTTACAGGACCATAGAGTTAGAAAGGAAATCTCAAATAATTTGATATATACGATTATTATAATCTTTAGATGATTTTGATTTTTTCCCCTTCCCTGATCAAGTAATTGATAGCGTTTTTCTGCATGTAATATCATATCGTTTGATACCTAGAATTATTATGCTCTTCCGAATGACCTGGAAGATCATTTTATCCCTTAATAGGGAATCTTGGGGTGGGAAGGGCATATCACCAATGCGTTCTCCTTGTAGATCATATATGGTTTATAAACATATGTATTATATGAGTTTCAATGTCATGACTGACTATATGCTAGGAAACATGGATCATTCATTGAACAAGATTTACATAGAATATGAAACATGGTGTCTATGTTAGTGACCATTTAATGGATGAGAATATGTAATTACCTAGAATCCTTATTTAGGGTTATTCTAGGTATGTATGGGTGCACCAAGTGTTATATGAGTATCCCATATGGTGAAATATCTTTCTTTGAGGAATTTTTATAATTTTCCATATGATTTATATGTTTAATGGTATTAAGGACCTCTATAATTTCATGAATATAATGTATTTAGTTGTAAAAAATCATGGTTTATGTCATTCTTAGAATGTCTAAGTGATCGAGATTATGGACCCAATGGTCGAATGATGTTTGGTTTTATGTTGTTTTATTCTCCATACTCTTTAGTATTCATATTTATTTATAGATTAATAGGAATGGGACTATACATGTATATAGATATAGATATGTTCATTCCTGGTGTTATATTACCACATGACTAGGAATATGGACTAAGGGTTTGAATATGGTTTCACATAACATAGTTTTACGAAACTTTATAGTTGTTTTTTATATAGATTCAGAATATTGTTTTTAATGTACATATTGACTCATATATTATTGTTTCATCATATGGGAGGCCTAAATAGAATACTTCCCACCCATGAACATTCACCTCAGAGTATTTGCAGACATTACATATGATTTCAAGGTTAATCACATATGCATGGTGCAAAGGTATGATGTCCATAGTTACATGACTTAGTGGTCAGTTTTGTGGATTATTATGATATAGATGGTTTATATTAATAGTCAATGGAGACCAAGTATGTGGTCTGGATGGAAGATATTAGTATAGCCCTCAAGTTTTATTTCAGTTTATTTATTACCCCTCTATCTATGTGGCCTTCATATTGAGAGACTAGTTTTGTATGTACTGAACAAATGTCCAAGATTTCATAGAATTTTCATTTATTATTACTACATATTATATTTCATGTTATTTATTTCTTTTTAACTCTATTTACATATTATCGTGTGTGACAATTATCTATTTTCTCTATTTTATTACTCTGATTTGAGGGTATAGTCTCCCAAATATCACACAGTAGACCTTAATTTCATGTCTGCATACTCTGGGATATGGGGAGTCATAGTTAAGGCCTTGTAACAAATATTATAGAAACACAATTTTAGTTTCATATTGGTCAAGAATTACAAAGTGGTTCAAGTTCTATTAATTTTCTGGTAATTATTATTTAGGATATGGTAGACATGAGTATTTAGAATTTTTTAGAACATATGATATTTATCAGATTTGTGTATCAAGAAATTTTTTTCCAGTATGGAGTCATAGTTTCTAGTGTATGGGATAAATGTTTTGATCTATGAAGTTATAGTTGTATACGATTTTCTCATGGGGAGATACACATTTTAAGTGGATGTTATGATTTACTATATATCTTTGGATATTTTCCATTAGAAAGAGGATAGTGATCTATTTTGACACTTGTCTAGTAAAGGAAAGAGGATATTCATTCATCATATTTTGATCATATGATTTGCATCATATATGTATACTGGTGAGTGTTTTTACTAATAGATGAGGCATATTTAATTGGGACTACTTACACACACACACAATGATATTTATATATATATATAAATATATATATATATATCCTTCTAATGACGGTTATGTGGATATATGTTGAGGAATTTGGTATTGAGGGTGAGGACTCATTCCTCATGCACAGGTTGTACAATGACTATATAAGTTTGATATGTAATGTCACGCCATTCTGTATTACCTCTTATATGGTGTTTGGACTTTGGTTAAGGTAATATATTTTGATTTCTAATTATTATTTTGATAGATTCCTTTACAATACAAGAGAACTTAACCTCCAGGGGGTATGACTGTATACTGATAACTAGTGATATTCATTTTTGTTTCTCTTTTATGATGGTATCATGACCTCCAGAGAGTAAGTCATTATGAAGATTATTAGAGGAAATATGGACCTTATAGGCCATGTTTTCATTTTTGACCCTCATAAGTCATTTTGATCCTTACATTATTTGGAGATGATTTTATCTATTGGGATATGTGGCTATACACTGTGACCGAGTTTTAATAATTTATCTATAGGTATATGAGGGATACATAGAGACCATTATTTGGATCAGACCCTTATAAGATGAAAAACATTATGATGGAAGGAAACCCACATAAGAGTGGTTGGATGATGTTTTGGAATAATTTATTGAAAGTGTGTTTAGTTGTATTCATGTATTGAGATCAGTGTATGGTAGGTTCTCATGTTTTTAGATATAGGAATATTGATACCATAAGTTCTTATAACCCATTTTACCAATGTTTATGTTGTTTTCTAATGTATTTAGAGAATGGGTAGACAATAAATACTGAATTGAAACTATGTGATGGATGGTCTATTAATAAATTGTCACTTGGGTGATGTTCAAAATATTGCAGAGGATTTCCAAAGGATATATTTCCTTCTTGAAGAATATGTGTTGTGTGAAACATTCAGCTTATCATTTTGGGGGATGATTCGGTGGATTATGATTTAGGTGATAAATGTACATGTTGTTTGCGTGTGGTACTATTTTAATATTATTTAGTGACCGATAGGGTGTGAGATACGAAATAATGGTTTCAAAATATATCACGGTCATGTTTTCCTATGAGTTTTACATATGTGGATAATAATCCCAAATGATATATAATATATATATAATGACCATGTACCATAAGATTGTTGGCCCGTAGCTAGAACCGAATAAGAATTTTTGATAGATCTAATGACATGTGTTTGTTAAAGGAATTTTTGATTGTTTGTTTTGATCATGGCATTGAAGATATGTACAATACATTTTTGAAAAATATATGTATTACAAGATAGATATAATAACATTATAACAAGGAATATTCTTGAGTACGTTGTGATAGCATCAGCCATACACCATGTTAAATTTAGTTTAAATATTTTCCCATGTTGGGGAAAAAATCATGTTGAGGTTGTGATCATGGATTACTGTAAGGAAGGAAATATCATGGGGAGTAAACCTTCAACTATTTGAGGGTGTAAAACCTCATTTTTAGATACTTTTTTGGAGTTTTGTGTGGGCCATTATGTTTTATGTATGTTTTAGAAACAAGGATAATGGTATTATTATGATGGGGAGTACCAGATTAGTCATAGTTTTGCATCTTCTGTGTATAAGATAGTTTTTGACTCTGATAATGGTCATTGGAACATTCAAATAATGTTATTGTGATGATGATTTATGTTGAGATCAAGGATTCTAGTCTTACTTCCAGGCTTATCAGTGAGGAGAAGTTTTATGTTTTAGATATATTATTGAAAATTGTTTTTCCAAACTATAATTTTGATATGAAATTTTAATTTTTTGTTTTAGATTGTTCTATTTTGTAAAATGGTAATTTTATCATTGAATATGATATCATATACTTTTTATAACCACAAATATTTCCCAAAACAGGCATTGTTGCCACTGATTAATTTTTGGTGGAATTTCGATCAGTTTGAATTTTAGTGGAATAATTAACATTTAATATCTAAAATAATAAATATAAATTTATTGTCACAGGTTCATTCATCTATATGTTTTAAACCTATCATCAGATTATGAATATATATCCATCATTCATTATGGAATGAGGATGTTTTCCTATGTGATAAATTAACACATTTTGGGTGTATGTGACTATTCAATGTCATATTTCATTCTTATTCTTTTACTTTTACCTTTTTTCATTTTTTTATTTTTTACTTTCTTTCACTTATTTCTTCATGATGGATTCTCTCTAATTCTATACTGGAGGGTTCCACATTCATGAAATTTATAAAAATGTGGGAGATGGGGGAGAGTGATAAATAAGTAAATAAGGGTGCCTCTTTGTATGACGGGACATACTAGATCATGATGGGGAAAATAATTACCATCAAAATAAGCAATGTTTCAACGAATTACGTGGAAATCTCAGCTGTTTTTATGTTTTTGTTGTAGAACCCCAAAAATTTTCCATTTTATTATTTTAATCCCTTTATGTGATTTCTTATGATCCCACTTTATTTGATCAATTGTTTTTGGATACAAATTGTGGGTTTCATGCGTTTTTTATAGTTTATGGTATAGAAAACCCATCTATACAGTTTGTGGTTTAGGGAACACATACCTTGTCTTCTTGTGTATTAGGTAATATGACTTCTCCAAAGTACAAAATGTTTAGGGGTAATACATTCCATGTACTATAAATCGTCCATGTAGTCAAGTACCCTTTCAAGGTTCCATTTTGAGAGGTAGATTCCATGTAGAGTACATTGCACGACCTCGGTTGGGTCACACGCCATGATGAAGTACAAAACTAGGAAAAATACAAGTCCATGCCTACTGAGGAACATAGGTAGGTACCCCGTGTAGGTTACATATCATGTACAGGGCCAATAGGAAATCCAATTGGGGATTTATATACAAAAAATGATAAAAATAAACGCCCAACATGGTATTTGGGTATACATGTTGTGGGATTCAAGAGATATTCCATGTACTACCTCTATTGAAACCACATGATATAATTTTTCATATATGTTTATTAATGAGTCGTAATATGACCCATAGGTGGTCCATTCTGAGTATCCTTTCCAATATATCACGATAGTGAAACTCTTGGGTTGTTTTAATGAATTTTAGGTGGTGTTTTAGGTGTATTCCTATGGTAGAGGTTCTTCCTTCGTTTATTATATCATGTGTTTCCAGAGAGTTATACTTGTTCTAACATGATCTATGACGAATATTTATATACTAAGGCTTCATAGATCATTCGTTGGGGGCATCTCTTTTATGAGATGTTACCTTCTTGTCTAAGAGGTTATGATATTAGATGATTACGAGGACCAATTTAGGATTCAACTATATATATTTCATCCTATAAGATCTAGTGCAGGATGACTCTATCTTTTTCTTATAAAACGGATCCCTTATGGGATTCATTTTCTTACATTATGACCTAGGGAATCCCTAGAATGATATCTCTACCAGTGTTCTAATCTGAGGATTAAATATAAGATGCCAATTCATTTGTTCCATCCAATGTTCCATTGTAATATTATACTATTTTCCTATCGTTTGAGGAACAATTTTCGGATTCCACCTTTTTCTCATTATCTAATGATCTTTTGTAGGATACCTTCACCTGTTTAGACCTTGGAGATCCCCTAAGGGATTCCTTCTTTACCTTTTCTACTGGGGATCCCATGTACGATGACTCACAGTTTTTTACATGAGATATGCAATAGGTTCCCCAATGTTTGACTGACTATATGCTAGTACACTGAGATTGGGTAGATATTGTAGCGGGTTCCACCTTAGAAATCATGTTGATCATATAATATCATATGGTTGTGATGGTAGTGGTGGGTTTATCCATTCAACCACCCTCACTCATTGTTTTATAAATTAATGTATTTACTGTTTATATAGAACTTATAGCTAGCGGTGGTTCTTAGTTTTTGGTTATTGTGTATAAAAAGAGGGATCATTATGTCTTATTGTGATGCATGTACATTCTTTATAGGATGGGGATTTGGAGCCATGTAACTTATGATATTTATTTTCACACCTAGAGGTACTACTTGGGATATAGCTATTTAGCATGCATATTAAATTATTATATTATCAGAATGTATATAGGAACTTCCTAGTATACATATATAGAGAATATATATTTTATAAATGATAATGGTTTCCTTAGTAATGAAAATAATGGATGATTCCACTATCTTGGGTGATAATGATGATCCCACTGTCATCTTGTTGATATGAGATGTGCATGATTACTCTATCCTTGATATGTTCTTACACAGCATGATTACACTGTTTATAATTTTAATTGTTATTATGATGTACTTATAGGATACATTACCATTCTATTGGTCATGGTGTCTCACAACATTGGGAACATAGAATGATTATGAACTTCTTGATGATAGGGATAATTTTTCTCTCTCTGATTCTTTACATGACTGTTGTGTTGGGTATGGTCATTGTAATCCTTGGAATCCAATAATTATTATTCTATTCCAAATGAAAGTGTTGGTTATTCTATACCTTATTAGAGACTCTATGGGTCAGCATGGCGAATCATTGATGAGTTCTCCTTGCAGATTACTAAAGGTTCTGGCACATAGGGATTATTTGAGTTCTGAATTTCATGATGGATGATGCACCAAAACCTAGGGATCATACATTATAATGGATTGAAATGGAAATATAAGAATGTAGTCTAGATTTGTGATCCTTTATAGTATGACTATATGTAATTCCATTGAACCCTTCATTACAGTTTGAGTCAGGAATTGGTGAACTGAGGTGTTAGACGTCTATCCCCCTGTGGTGATGCATCATTCTCAAAAACATTTTCAAAATAGGACAAAACATGTATATGTTGGATTGGATTAAAAACCCATATATTTAATTAATAATAAAAAACTTGAGTGGTAAATCATCCATCTCAATGTCATTCCACGGTATGTCAAGACTATCAGGAATACATAGCCAATGATCAAATGTTTTTTTTGGTTTTATATTATATCATTTAACATAAGTTTGAATATTAATATTTATTTATATATGTATAGGTCTAAACTTATACATGCACACACACACACAGATATATATATATATATATATGGTTATAAATGGTGTAATGATCCTAGTTGATCGTGATTACTAACTCAGTGTTTGACTACGGTTTAACAATTATTTGTATTACAATAATTTCATATGTGTTTCATCTAGGATGGGAATATTTATTTTTCAAGCATGTATGGAAGCATATTTAATATTTTCATCTTTGGGGTGGCCTAGTATGATTGTTTTTCACAACTAAACAAGCATCTTATTGTCCATGTATCCCTTTTGATTTATTTTTTAGGTTGAGAATAATTGCATGGTGGATAGGGATGAGTCACATAGTTGAATGATCGGGGGGGGATCACTCATGTTGATTAGTCTAATTAGGTTAGTTACATTCAGAAATATCTAGGGGCCATGAATGTGTTTTAGCTCAAACATAGTAGTAGATTCATGTTCTTTTAATTGAGTTTTTTTGAACCTTTGTATTTGTGTGGTTAGTTCAGTGGGTGACTAGTTTTGTATGTATGGAAGAGATATTTTTGAATTTATACTATTTTAATTTTTTATTAGCACATGTTCTATTTCAGTTTACATAACACATATTCACTCTTTAATTTACTATTGTGTATAATACATATAAATTTATGTTGTTTTCTTACTATGTTATGAGAATATAATCTCCACACTACTGTATCCTATTCCCTTACTGTTAGTCATAAGAATCTAGCATATGTGTTGTTTCACTTTCTAAATCACAACCAACTAGCTTAGGGAAACATTTTAGAGGCATATAGTCCAGTACGTTTTCAAATTCAATGGTTATAACTAGAATGGATCATGATAGCATATAATCATGAGCATCAATTTAATAATTATGAGAAACCAAATAGGATAGTGACTTGAGAGAAAGATATTGTGTTCAATCCTAAATAAAAATCACTCTATATGGTTAAAAATTAGAAATTAATGAGATTATTGACACATAGATTATGTGGAACATGGGATTTTATGAAATTAAATAAAGTAATGAACATAGAATAAATAATTCTCAACTACCTACATGTTAAGATGGTGGGATGAAAAATATTTTGAAATATCTCAAATGGGTGTAATGATATTATCATTGAGGAATAATATGTCATATATTGAAAAAATTATTATTATTTAATGTCATATCTATGGGGAAAATGTGTATTACCAAAATAATTTCATCACCCAAGAATATTCTTCTAGACAAAGTGGGGATATTCCAAGAAATTCATTCAACTAAATTTGCTGAATTATTTGGGTATTTTGATTTAAGAATAATGAAATGTGAATATATAAGGGTTTTTCAGTATATGATTTCGGTCAAAATGGTTTCAAATTATATGATGATTAGTACTAATGAACAAGAAATTTTATTTCCTAGAAAGGTTATATATTATAGAAAAACATGATGAAGGGAAGGTAACCACTAATATTTTCTAGGTGTTGATAAAATGGTAATTAGTTCATATACATTGATATTGAATATGTATAAATTAAATTGGATAGTATTTATGAATATAGAACTGATATCGGATTTGTCGAAAAGAAAATTATCTTAAACATGATGATGCTATAAAATATATTTTATTTATGGAATATTTCCAATAATAATTATACATAATGCGGAAGTGTGGAATTTTACATAAAAATTTTAATTGTATTTAGGTAATTTTCATTGTTTATGTGAATACAGAATAAAAGAATTATCATGAATGGTATTTCATAACAAAGAGGTACCTTAGGAAAAATATGAGATCATTGTTATAATGATTTTTAGAAATTTAGTAAACATGATTCTAATGTTTTTTATTTTAATCATTTAGAAGGTTAAAAGGGATAAAAATTTATGAAATAGATTTTGTTGATATTGTAATGGGTTTTATATATTTCTATTTCGTGATTTGAAGATATCTCTATATTGGATCGCCGGTGATAACCACTTTTTGTGCAATGATTACAAAAGATACAAAGAATGAAAAATCATTTTATTTATGGATCATATGATCCATTAGAACTTCTGGGCCAAAAAATTGACAATTATTTTATGAAGTAAGATATGATGTTAGAATTAATCAAATAACAGATAATGGATTATATTATTAATCTAATGTTGAATCAAATCAAGTAAATATATCAAAATGGAAAAATTATTCATCTTTAGTAAAAGGGTCTTCAAATAAAATGTTTTCATAATATTAACATCTTTAATGATATCAATGTCCCGATTCATGTAACATTAATTTATGTATTTATGATTATTATCATTATCTTGACTGTGTTACCTATCACTCTACATCATTATTGTATTGTATTTTTTCTCCTCCAATCCCATGTTTTCATTTTCCACTATTGATATCCTATGTGAAAACCTACTTTTGAGTCACTATTGATAGTAGTTTCGGTTCAAAATTTCAATTTTTAAAGGAATATTTATTATTAATTTTTATAAATAGGGTTTCAATGATTTAAATATCAAAATATAATCCTTTTATGAAACGAATGAATTTTAAGGGAAATATTTTATTAATGGGGGTAAAATGTGGCACTGAGAGTTTTTATGAAATATTTGATTCGAATATTTTTTTTTGAAAAAATTGATATATTTTATTGTACTCTAAAAAATTTATTATTTATTTACCCTCAATACCATGTAATCTTTTAATATAAACAAAAATGATATTTCTTTGTCCATGAAAAACAATTTTTTTCTTGTGGTACATGCAGTACTGAATATTATCAAACTACAATATATTATAAACATTATTATTTTATATGATATTTATCATCAATAAATATGAATGTTGGGAATGAATAGGATTTAATAGAATATTAAAATACATATTTTTTAAGTTATTATTATTCATATAAGTATTATTTATAAAATAATCACAATTTAAATGAAAAAAGTTTTTTTAAACAAGCATCTCTTCAAAAATATTGGTTAATTGTTCTTTGAGAAAATATCTTAAAATTAAATTTTAAAATTTCTAGAAAAAATATTTAATAAATGAAACAAAAAATTTTAATGTGGAATTTATAAATTATCGTAGGGTTATTTTTTTGGTATTTTGTGGATATGTTTCATTTGTTATGAATAGTGAAAAATACTTCATTTTAATTGAAATTATCAAATTTTAAAAATAATTAATAATTTTAATATGTATTAATTGGTAAATTCAATGTAAAAATGGATCAATTTAATATCTATTAGTCAAATTTCTGTAACTATATTCAATTTCATATTGAAATTCGAAATAATAACAATATATTTTTTTGAACATTTTCACATTAAAAACATGACTTCTCATCACATAAGTGAGATTTTTTAAAATTAATTTATTCCACTTTTGGGATTGTAATTTGAAAAATATATATAACATATTTAGAATCATAAAAATTTCAATTCCCTAGAATTGAATAATGATTATTTCCAAAATCAATTATTGGAAAATGTAGAATTTAATTATAGTGATTAAGAAAAAATTTTATTACATAACAGTTAAACAAAAACTATAAGTATTCATAATGACCCAAATATTATTAAACTATATATTATGGACATATATAAAACATTATTACATTATTATAAAATTTATGAATTCTTGTGATATATATAAATCAATGTGACTAATATAATATGTTCTGTTTGGAAAGATTTAAAAAATGTACCTTTAATTTTTCTAATTTCAATAGGGATTTGGAATTGGGAAAAAATAACAATGGTTTAGATAAATATATTAAATTGAAATATAAATATTTTTTGGTTATCATAATAATATACATTTAATATTTATATGCGATATAGTTTCTTTAATTGATTATTAAACAACAACATGGTAATTATTTAGTAAATAATTAAATACAATAAATGATTCAAAACATATTAAATTTGAATTAATTTGACTGAATTATTGCCTAAAATTAATTTCTGGATGTGTATATAATTTTAATTAATTATTAACTTCATGTACTAAAATTTCAAAATGGTATTAATATTTTGGAATTCAAATTATTTAAATATCGCTAAAATTGATATTAATTCTCTTTTATAATAAATAATATTTTATTTAAATATTTGAATTTAAAAAAAAAATATATCATCTCACATGTTACTATTAACCATTAAATAATATAATATGTTGTCTATTAATGGTTAAATTATATTTTTATAATTATCAAATTGACCCCAAAATAGTAAAAAAATTTATTAAAGTTGTTATGGTAAAAGTAGTGTTTTGCGCATTACATGGATTCTGTTAAAATTAATTTCCAAACAATATGGTATTTATCTTTAATAATTTTGGTATATTATTATTGAATTATTGGGTCTGAATGTTATTATATTTCTATGCTTTATATTCTTTTAATGGATATAGTAAATTGTTTAGAAAATTAGTGACCTTCATAATAAACAAAATGGTAAATATTCAGAAACATTGAAGATAATAAATGACATTATATATATTATGATAAATTTGTTTAGTGGAATTATTTATCAACAAAATAAACCCTATAAATCATAATTATCCACTTTTTTTCCTCATGAGTTAGTGGGACACTCAATATAAATTAATTTTCAGTATTAATAACAATGATACTCCACCTTTGCTTTATAAGGGCACACCCCCCCATTCATCAGACCTCTAATACCACTTGCGTTGACCATGCTCTACTAAAATAAAATCTAATATTATATCAACACATACTATAATACATACATTGGTATGAAATCCTATAATAGAATTCCTTTGGTTCCATCCAAAAGAAGAAACATGAATAAAAGTTTTCAATCATTAATTAACTCTTTAGATCGTTTTTTCTCCCTCAAAACCATTCAAATTCTTTATATCATGATTAAATAATAAATTAAGTATCTTAATTTTTTTTAAATTTGATAGGTCTTGGTTAGGACCTAAAAAAACATAGACATAGGTCAAATTTGTTATGGAACCATGATTTTATGTATGGTGGACTACCTCATCGTTATATTATCATATTACAAATAAATTAATGATTTTAATTTTTTGAGAATATGAAAAAATCATTTCTATGGTTTGTTGAATATAGCCTCACTAAGAGACTTGTTTCATTCATGTTTTCCATAAAATTAACTAATAATGGTTTTAATAAAAATGTGTTGTATAAATGATCTAAAAATTTATCTACAATTATAATATATATATATATATTAGATTATTTTATTTATTTCAACGTGAAATCAAAATTTAATCAATTTTCATTATTACGTACTCTATACCATATCCATGAAAAATATATTAAATTTACTTTTATAAAATTTAATGTATTTATATAAATAAATATATAAAAATCTATATGATATTTAAATAATGGTTATAATTATATATATATATATATATAAATCATAATATATAAATTATGAAAATCAATAAAACATTACGAGATGAATGAAAAACAAAGTAACTATTACCTAAAACAGAACATTAGCATGGTAATGTAAATAAACACATTATATAAAGTCATATGTAAATCGTAAATGGTAATATATATTTAAATATGTTTATGTTATACAGTTATGTTAAATATATATTTATGATATAGTAAATGTCAACGAGTCATACAATTGTAATGACTTATAGTAGTGGATTTACATCTCACTTTTTACTTTTCTATGTCACATGATATATTAACCAAATTCTTCTCCTATAGGGTATATATACATTCCATGAATTTTATATATTATTATTCTCATAAAATTTATTTTTATTTACATTACCATTTTTGGTCACACTTCGATGGTGATTAATGTTGAAATGTAACCAAATTGGTAACTAAATTTTGTTTAAATTTTTCTTCATTGAGGGACATGTTATATTTTTCACCTATATTATTTTTCATGATTAATATAATTCTCATTTGAAATTTTATATCATGAATCTCATTCAATATATGATATTTTTAGATTCATTTTTAATTCTATCATTAGAACTATTATTCAATATTAATAAAGTGGTAAGAGATTATTTCAGTATTCTGAATGTTTATTAGGATGTCTTACCATTATGATTTCATAATTGGAATATTATCATTCATATATCAATAATTCTCTTGATTTTTTATCCTCAAGTTATTCGTTATATAATATGTAAATAGTATCACCTTTCCTCTATTTGGTACCTAATGTTATTTTTTATTCAAAATATATGTTTATAAATCAGTTCGGTCAAAAATATATTGTTATTAAAAAATATGTTTTCTTATAAAAATTAAAATTTGTTCCTTTACTCACATGCGTTATTTAAAGAACATTTTCAACCATATTTTATATTTTTTAAAAATTATTTTAATTGTAATATTCTTATCATTTTCTAATAAGAATATTTTTATATCTACCAATAATTTGAAGGGAATCATTGTTTAAACCTATACATCATGTATGGAATTCCATTCCATAATTAACAATCCATTTTTTGAAGATTATTATAAATTTTTATATTTATTTTTAAAATAAAAAATGATTTATTCAGTATTTATGGATTTTTTTATTGTAAATATATTTTCAATGACTATAATGTAAACATTTTTAGGTTATAAAAAGAGTCGTAAATGTTTTTTAAAGATTCCATTATATTTTTCAATAGATAATTTAAAATAAAAATGATTTTAATGGTGTATTAATTTATAATATGTATTTTAAAATTTATTAAAAGAATACATTATAATGATTCAATTTTATTTCCAATGAAAATGGTTTTCTAAATATATACTGCCTTAATAATGACTTTATTATTAAAAAAATAATATTTTACTCCAGACATTTTACCAATTATTCATCATATATTTAATTATAGGTCCATGATTTAATTTTCAATAAAAAATAAATTTGAATATGTATTATGAGAGGTATATTAAAAAATGATATTTTCTATAAGAAATGATACATGTTATATTTTAATATCCTTCTCATTTAAAATATATAATTTGATATAGTTTATTAAATAACTAGAGATATAATCTAAGGAAACCATTTAAATTATTTATATGAATGGTTTATCATTAAAATGATTTTTTTATGAAATCACTATTTTTATCCATGAGATATACCATGATAAAATGGTTGTACAATCCACTTTAATTCATTTGTTATTGTATTATGATTTGATTATGAAACCTTTGTCTTAAATAGGTAATTATATGTTCAAATGTTTATAATACATTTCATATTTCATGTATGATAAATTTTTATGATCATTCGAAAAACATATGTACAAATTAATTATTTGATGAGTGTGAGATATATCTCACTCCAATACATTGGGTAAATAATTTTATAAGTCATCAGACAGACACAATCATAATAGGGAGTACACCTAGTAGAATAAGTGGATATTTCCCATTATAATGGATTGGGGTGTGAAATCATTCCACTATAGAGAAAGGGATGAAACTGGAGATGGTGGTTTGCATCACATAGTATGTGTATCCCCCAAGAAGAGCCCTGATATGTTTTGGAAATAGGCATTGATTTCTTGGGAATGGGTTTATATTTATATTTGTATTCCAAAAATATATTTCATATGAAGATGGTATATTCTCATTGATCATGTAATTTAATAATAATATAAATCAATTTTTATGGACATACAACCATTATTCTTCGACTTGTGGTTATTATCTTTGATATAAAATGTAAGGTTTTGAATAGTTATTCACATATTCTCAATATTTTATGTTCAAGTTATGCTTATTTATCACCTTTGATTACAATTACTAAGCATCCCGGCTAACCATTTTTTTTATGTTTCCTTTTCCAATTTTATGAGTAATGTTTTAAAGTAACAGTAAAAAAATAGAATAACTTTTTTGGAAAAAATTGATGATCTTTTAAATGACTGGATGATTTTATTCCATGTTTCCATAGTAATAAAAATTTTACACTCCTCGATCATGTGTTTTTATTATATAATAAATATTTATATATTAGATGCAATATCTATGCATGTTAATACTATGATGAAATACCTATATTAGATACCCAAAGGATTAAATTCATTTTTTTATTATGAGGTTATCAAAAATAAAAAATTAATATCTTACTTAGATTCCATTGAAATGATTCTCAACATGTAATATGTGATGTTAAGAATTTTTTATTCTAATCCATTACTTAATAAATATTTATGAGGGGAAAATGATTTATGAAATGAATTAATACTTTGCTATGATTCATATTATATAGAAAAAATGAATAATGCATTACTTGTAACCATTAAAGGAATATGTAGACACAGATACACCAAATGATACAATTTACTTTACTTGATGAAAATTTTCTAATTATAGTTGGAGTAGTTTGGATATATCCCACTTATCACCTAAATAAGTCAACATCCCTTATACAAGTAAGAATTTGTTACAGAATAAGGCCAATATACACAACATAAGTTGTCTCAACGTCAAATTATTCATTGTAAATATCCCTATTTAGAATAATCATCATAATAAGAATAATATTTCGATACTAATTCACCTATAATGTGTTATGTATCCCACAATATTAGGGATTGATCACTATGTTATTTTCCAATCCATGTATATAATATTCATTAAAATATAATTTTATGAAATCCATTATTTTCTTACACAATGATAGATTCATCCTTTCTTTAGGAAAATAATTCCACCACCTTATAGTCTATGATTTTCTTTGAGAATATCTTCACTATAGACCATTAGTTCTATTGATATAATATCCACTAGAAAATAATTTTTACATGGTTGGTGTAACACCCCAAGATTTCATAGTGTGTTACTTTTTCAAAATAATTCAATAACTTTCACTACATGCAACACCAAGTTCAAGCACACCATGACTTACCAAACAAGCCGTTCAAAAGAGGTTATGAATAGTAATAGATAAATTTTAATGTTTATATAATCCTTATAATTTTAGAATCCATATTATGAGTTTCTTAGATATAATGCAAGAACAAATTCATTTTCAGTATTGCACTTTTATCAAATTTTAATAGTGAACCCTTTTTAAATACAATATTTTAAACTTTTTGACTAAATGGGGACATCAAAAATTTAAAATGAAACATCCCAAGCTTCCACGGTACACTTTCTTTGAATAATACAGTAGCGTGTGTTGTACGCAACCTTGAGTTTTAACACACACCACAACCAATCAAACTAGCCGTTATGAATAGTAATACCTACTTTTTAAAATTATATATATTTTATATTTTAAAATGGACTTCATCTTTGGATTCGGAATATCGAATTTAGCCTAAGGTGAAATTTTGGTACATTTCGGATAACTTTCATATTTTGATGAATAGTGAAAATTACTAAATTTTAATTAAAAACAACTTTTTTAATCAAAATAATTAATAGTGATAAATTATGAATTTTAGTGGTTTTAAAGTATATTTAGAATATATTTTTACCATTTAATATAATGTTGGTCATTGGACATAATTTTACAATTAAACCGAACATAAACAAGTGTCAATCTTTTGATAGTTATTATCTCTTAAAAACACGCTTTTTGTTTTGACAGCGGGAATTAATTTTAAATTAATTTCTGCCACTTCTGTGTTTAGAATTTAGGAAAATGGATTCCATATTTGGAATCAGGATGTTAAAATTGTGTAAATAGGTAACTTTTATTTTTAGACATTTTGAATAATTACTGCGGTAAATATTTTATTTGCCATGGTTAAGGGTAAATCCGGTAAATAAGGGTTAAAAAATAATATTATAATAATACTAAATTACCCTAAAACGTGTCTTAACCCTATTGGTTGATACATGTTCGACCATGGGAATCTTTGGGTCTATTTTGGGACCCCATGGATCCACTTGTAAGTGATAATGACACTTTATTTTAATTAAGTCAAAATGAATACAAAAATGACACAAGCATATATCTTTTAGAAACACAATTTTTACATAGGGTTATATAAGTTGGATTTTAGATTATAAATATTAATTAGAAAGCTAAAAATATTTCCTACATAATGATATTTTATTTATAATTTTTAGACATTAAATAATTTATTTTATTTATGACACAATGATGATGCAGTAATTACTATAGTAGTGAAAAATTAAAATAATTGATATTATAAATACCCAAATAAATATAATATGAAAATTTTAATGAATTAAACTAATTTTATAGGATAATAGGATATATTAGGATTGATTTAATTGACTTTGTTCGAAGTAATCAATCTGTTATGAGTTTCACAAAAATCAACTATTGAATAGTGTCAAAATTGACATAAAAGAGTTCTTAAAACAAATTTTATATTATTAATTGATATTAAATTCCTAAAAATCTAAGGATCGGCAAAGAGACTTATATCATGATAGGTTCATCATTAATGTACCACTTGGGGGTCTCTTGGATGTATATAGTATGTTTATTAACCATATTATATAAAAATACAATGAGACATTGTAAAAGTGAAACTAATTAACTTAGAGTTAATACTTAAAGATAAGGTTAATATAAGTACCCAAACCTGTCTAAATTCTATTGGTTGAGTGGTTTTAGACCTATCATCACCTTAACCTTTGAATAATCAACTTTGGAGCCATTAGAAACCGAATATGAATTTATTATAAATTAATATTTCTAGCTTTTCCAAAGGTGCCCCTCACCCCTCTTATAAAAGGGCACTCCTCCTTCTCATTTCTTCACACCTCTAAAGCCTTTCGGTTCGGCCAAACTCTGCCCACATACTCTCCCAACATCCCTCACTACAACCTAGAGGCCTTAGTTTGATCAGAAAGCCAACCTAAGGAGCCCTTTTGATCAAACCAAAAGGAAGAACCCGAAGAAGAGGTAATGATTTCACCACCCTTCTCCAAGTTCATTTCTTCTTCCACTTCTTCTTCCTTTGTTCTTACCATTATAAAATAATAACTCCAGTATCTCACATATACTGTGATGTTATTATAAATATGGTACAACCATATTCAGTATTCTATCCACCCTTTGAATAACATGTCACCATACGTGCGTACGTACGGCTTACCGTCTCCACGTCGTGGTGTAATTGTTATTCAATATAATATTATTTGGATGGGTATAATAATGATGTGTAAATCATGTAAATAATAAATATAACATGTTAATGATTCTGTATATATGATATACCATCCATTTATATATTATTTTAATATCAAAAGAATGATATTGTCGCTCGTGCGTACGTACGGACTACCGTCTCCACGAACGTGATGAGATTCATTCTCCATCGTATCCATTCAAGTATAATTATCATTTGATGATTTAAAAATGATGTTTAAGGACTGGATATCATTCTGGATATGAATAAGATACAACAACCATGGCTTATGTAACAAAACATATAAAAGAAAATGAGTAAGTTAACTCCCGAAACAACGATAATTCTAAGATATTATTAACAAATCAATGTTAAAAGATCATATATGATATCATATTAATATATATGATTCTTGTATAATTTAATAACAACTATTTCACCATTATACAGGAGGTTAACCTACCCCAACCAAGGAAAAGTACAAGGTAAGGGTTATTTCACAATCTCTTCATTATCCGAGGTTGTTTATACGTAATAATCTACTGGGATCTCTTTATCATCCACATCCATGTTTCTTCAAAATGTATTTAAAAATATTTTTATTATTTACTAGAATATTAGTTAAAGTCATTTATACCCTTTTTGACTTTTATAAGTGGTTTATAAAGGAATCTTTCCGTCGTTTTCAAAACAAGGTCCTTTTTAACCTTTTCGACAGAATTAAGGTAAGAATGTTTTTTTTAACTTATACGGCGGGTGCGGCTAATTTCCACCGTTATAAAATCTTAAAAACTTCCCTTACAAGCTTATAAGAATATTTTCAAAGAAAATGTTTTATTTTATATGGATCTTAAATGATTTCAAAATAAAAAGAGATATTTCTTTAAAAAGAATTTTGATTTCATCTATGTCAACATCCTTTGATGGATTTTACGCTTATTTGAATTTGATCTATTGTGATACAAAACTTCTATATTGTATTGAAGGTTTTGTGATATGTTTGACTGTGGATGTGCTATTTTTATACCATTCATAGTTTATGGTGAAATTATTGACATTTCGTATGCTAGTTTTAATACAAATGTTTATGTTATGTTTAAACCTTTTCATATGGGAATGCATTGGACTTAGTAAGTGACGGGTGGAGCCCGCTATAGCTCCTCGATGCATCGGTAGGTCTCATGAGACAAACTAGTGTCTTGGCACAAGGCCTTGACAAAATCTTATTTGTAGTCTTGGCACGAGGCCTTGGCTATGTGGTTATGATTGTCTGGCATTATGCATTCCAACATTATGAAAGTGGTTATTGATTTTTGCATGTGATTATTCGATTAGTAGAATATCCATGTGAATAAGTAAATGGCATTATTTCATTTTATTTATGACATACCATGTTGAAAGTTCATATTTAAAAGGCTTTTGTTTTAGTTATACATTGCCTTAAATGTTTATTCTTATTTATGAAAGTTTCCGCTATATTGTTATCCTTACTGGGCATTTGAGCTCACCCCTTTTTTATGTTTTATTTTTCCCAGGATGTGAAGAAGTAAGTTATGAATGACCTGCAGGGATTTTATGAGGGGTTAATAGTGTGGATTGTGGAAACATTATGTTGTTGTTGTAGTTTTTCATTTTATGATGTAATGTAAAACTTATGAATATATCTAGTGTTTCCAAGGCTACTAAACCAATCGGTCTTTCGAGATTTGATGTTTCTTGTGATCATGCCAATGTTATGTAATAATGCACCGACTCTGGGTAACTGGGGTCGGGGCGTTACAGTTGGTATCAGAGGAAGTTTAGTACAAACCTTGGAAGCTAGATTTAGATAAACTCTGATTAAAGCACGTAGACCTAAGATGAACTTTGAGGATTAGTATAGAAGAACTTCCTATAATTTTGGTATTGTAGAGATTTTGTGAGTTTTCCGAGCAATACATCCCTGTCTGGATACGAGCAGGTAGAGGCGGCTCTGGCACAGATGTACCTAGGGGTAAAACCCGAAAACACCGCTTTGAGCTAGACTCGAACGGGAACTGGTGCACGACAACGGGCCTTGCTGCACTCTTGGTTACGACACTCCCGGGGGATATGCTTAGGATAACTCTCACTATCATTACAAATCATTATGAAGGGTTTATGAGTATATAATTCCTCAAAGAAAACATTTTTATGATTATGGATTATATCCATAAATAGTTCAATTTATGTTAAGTGTTTTATAAGTATGGGATTATGTATTTTGATTCATAAACTGATCTAGTTTATGCCATTGTTTAGAAATGGTGCCCAGTATAAGGAATGAGAACTCTAGAAATGCACATGATCCAAAGAGAAGGAAGGATCATATCTTTCATGGTCTTAAGCTAGAATTTATAAGAGAAATAGTCTCCCATGTATTATCATCATATGAAGAAATAATATCATGTGTTGATAAGATAAGTAAAGAGTTTACTGAGTCCTATGGCTTTGAAGGGAAGCAAGAGAAGAAAAGGATGGAAGAGAGAAAGATGGATAAAAGTAAGAGGGAAAAGAATAATTTTCCCATATGTGGTAACTGTGGAAAGAAACACCCTGGAACTTGCCTGAAAGGAATGGGAGTTTGTTATAAGTGTGGAGGAAAAGGGCACAAAGTACGTGACTGCAAGGGTAAGAAAATGGTTTTAAATGTACAATGCTTCATTTGCAAGGAGTTTGGACACTACGCGAACCTATGTCCCAGTCATCAGACTATGCCACAAATGATGTTATTGGATAATAATCAAGTTATGATACTACCACAGATGAAGAGGAATGATTAGAGTTCTTATGTTGATTATGTCAATTGAGTGTTGTATCAACAATGTACTTGTTATAATAATTATGGAGTATATAAGGATTGTACTGCAGTACTATTTCATTAAGGACTTGAGATTGTGTGGAACAAAGAAAAGTGACTCAATAGAAGGTTAAATTTTTGGAAAATATATGGTTGAGAGAATGATAAATCATAATATAGTTCTGATACTGAGGTAGTGATTTTGGAATAATATGTGATTTTTTTGGATAAATTATATTGGATATTATTGACTACCTTGAAGCTGATTAATGATTTGTATATTCCATCATTGTTGGGGTTTAAAACATTTTTGGATTAATGAAGTATATCCAGCATTCTATATGGAATAAGGGAACATGAATGTAATCAATAAGGAATATGGTAGTACATGATGAAGGTATTCATATGCTATTACAGGGTAAAAAGGATCTATATTATGTTTACCTTCCTTATAAATGCTGGACTGTGAGTTTGGACAAAAGTATTTTGGATAGTTCTAGTTTGGATTATTTTGGATTTCCATAAAAGGACAACCCGGAGGTCGGGCGGCAACCCGTCGCGTCCGGCAAGGCTGCGAGACTTGAACCCGCAACCAAAGGGCGACAAGGGTGTATCACCTACAACTGGCCCAAGAGATGTCCTGGATTAAATAATGTAGTTTTTTTAAAAGATCTGGTAGATGAATTATAAATTCGTTTATTTTGGAACCCTGTACGAATAGTATAAATATAATTTTTTTTACGAGTGAAAGATGAGTTTATGGTAGAAATTTATTAATGGACAAAACTCTAATTATAAAGTAAGTATATCTCCTTATGATCTTAGCCAATCTCATAAATAAATTTCTCAATATTAAGAAAAGCAACTTAGAACAAAAATGTTGTCTTAGATGGTACCTTAAATCATCACTAATTTTTGGCTTTGGGATTGTTGGCCTTTTCATAGCCATGTTCTCACCACTCTCCATCAGATAATTGATGGTTAGATTTCTCTTCCATATCCATATTTTCCTACATGGAACCCTAGTATGTGTTATTTTCTGTAATCTTCATACTTTCCACTCTTTATTTTAAATAGAGGCCTCATTAATTCATTTTTCAATGTGGGATTTCAACTAAGATATTTTGAAACGTCAAAAATGTGTTATCCCAATACCCTATATTTTGTTGAACCAATGGTACTTCATATCATCATAGATTTATGAGTTTAAGGACCTCAATTTTATACTTTTTTGTGATTGATGACCTCAATCACTACCTATAAATATTTACGTTTTTCCTCCAATTATATGTCTCTAATTGCCACCAATGTTCTCCAAATCAAGATCATAATTTGGTAGTGACCCTTTCATTTCTCTTTTCCTCATATTAAGACTAAATTTTAGTAACCCAATTTCCGATGTGGGTTTTCCCACAAATATATTTTCTATTTTCAACCTTTTATTTTCGAAGAACAATTTCAAATTGCGAGGACGCAATTTATTGAAGGAGGGGAGAATGTAACACCCCAAGATTTCATAGTGTGTTACTTCTTCAAAATAATTCAATAACTTTCACTACATGCAACACCAAGTTCAAGCACACCATGACTTACCAAACAAGCCGTTCAAAAGAGGTTATGAATAGTATTAGATAAATTTTAATGTTTATATAATCCTTATAATTTTAGAATCCATATTATGAGTTTCTTAGATATAATGCAAGAACAAATTCATTTTCAGTATTGCACTTTTATCAACTTTTAATAGTGAACCCTTTTTAAATACAATATTTTAAACTTTTTGACTAAATGGGGACATCAAAAATTTAAAATGAAACATCCCAAGCTTCCACGGTACACTTTCTTTGAATAATACAGTAGCGTGTGTTGTACGCAACCTTGAGTTTTAACACACACCACAACCAATCAAACTAGCCGTTATGAATAGTAATACCTACTTTTTAAAATTATATATATTTTATATTTTAAAATGGACTTCATCTTTGGATTCGGAATATCGAATTTAGCCTAAGGTGAAATTTTGGTACATTTCGGATAACTTTCATATTTTGATGAATAGTGAAAATTAATAAATTTTAATTAAAAACAACTTTTTTAATCAAAATAATTAATAGTGACAAATTATGAATTTTAGTGGTTTTAAAGTATATTTAGAATATATTTTTACCATTTAATATAATGTTGGTCATTGGACATAATTTTACAATTAAACCGAACATAAACAAGTGTCAATCTTTTGATAGTTATTATCTCTTAAAAACACGCTTTTTGTTTTGACAGCGGGAATTAATTTTAAATTAATTTCTGCCACTTCTGTGTTTAGAATTTAGGAAAATGGATTCCATATTTGGAATCAGGATGTTAAAATTGTGTAAATAGGTGACTTTTATTTTTAGACATTTTGAATAATTACTGCGGTAAATATTTTATTTACCATGGTTAAGGGTAAATCCGGTAAATAAGGGTTAAAAAATAATATTATAATAATACTAAATTACCCTAAAACGTGTCTTAACCCTATTTGTTGATACATGGTCGACCATGGGAATCTTTGGGTCTATTTTGGGACCACATGGATCCACTTGTAAGTGATAATGACACTTTATTTTAATTAAGTCAAAATGAATACAAAAATGACACAAGCATATATCTTTTAGAAAAACAATTTTTACATAGGGTTATATAAGTTGGATTTTAGATTATAAATATTCATTAGAAAGAAAAAAAGTTTTCCTACATAATGATATTTTATTTATAATTTTTAGACATTAAATAATTTATTTTATTTATGACACAATGATGATGCAGTAATTACTATAATAGTGAAAAATTAAAATAATTGATATTATAAATACCCAAATAAATATAATATGAAACTTTTAATGAATTAAACTAATTTTATAGGATAATATGATATATTAGGATTGATTTAATTGACTTTGTTCGAAGTAATCAATCTGTTATGAGTTTCACAAAAATCAACTATTGAATAGTGTCAAAATTGACATAAAAGAGTTCTTAAAACAAATATTATATTATTAATTGATATTAAATTCCTAAAAATCTAAGGTTCGGCAAAGAGACTTATATCATGATAGGTTCATAATTAATGTACCACTTGGGGGTCTCTTGGATGTATATAGTAAGTTTATTAACCATATTATATAAAAATACAAAGAGACATTGTAAAAGTGAAACTAATTAACTTAGAGTTAATACTTAAAGATAAGGTTAATATAAGTACCCAAACCTGTCTAAATTCTATTGGTTGAGTGGTTTTCGACCTGTCATCACCTTAACCTTTTAATAATCAACTTTGGAGCCATTAGAAACCGAATATGAATTAATTATAAATTAATATTTCTAGCTTTTCCAAAGGTGCCCCTCACCCCTCTTATAAAAGGGCACTCCTCCTTCTCATTTTTTCACACCTCTAAAGCCTTTTGGTTCGGCCAAACTCTGTCCAAATACTCTCCCAACATCCCTCACTACAACCTAGAGGCCTTAGTTTGATCAGAAAGCCACCCTAAGGAGCCCTTTTGATCAAACCAAAAGGAAGAACCCGAAGAAGAGGTAATGATTTCACCACCCTTCTCCAAGTTCATTTCTTCTTCCACTTCTTCTTCCTTTGTTCTTACCATTATAAAATAATAACTCCAGTATCTCACATATACTGTGATGTTATTATAAATATGGTACAACCATATTCAGTATTCTATCCACCCTTTGAATAACATGTCACCATACGTGCGTACGTACGGCTTACCGTCTCCACGTCGTGGTGTAATTGTTATTCAATATAATATTATTTGGATGGGTATAATAATGATGTGTAAATCATGTAAATAATAAATATAACATGTTAATGATTCTGTATATATGATATACCATCCATTTATATATTATTTTAATATCAAAAGAATGATATTGTCGCTCGTGCGTACGTACGGACTACCGTCTCCACGAACGCGATGAGATTCATTCTCCATCGTATCCATTCAAGTATAATTATCATTTGATGATTTAAAAATGATGTTTAAGGACTGGATATCATTCTGGATATGAATAAGATACAACAACCATGGCTTATGTAACAAAACATATAAAAGAAAATGAGTAAGTTAACTCCCGAAACAACGATAATTCTAAGATATTATTAACAAATCAATGTTAAAAGATCATATATGATATCATATTAATATATATGATTCTTGTATAATTTAATAACAACTATTTCACTATTATACAGGAGGTTAACCTACCCCAACCAAGGAAAAGTACAAGGTAAGGGTTATTTCACAATCTCTTCATTATCCGAGGTTGTTTATACGTAATAATCTACTGGGATCTCTTTATCATCCACATCCATGTTTCTTCAAAATGTATTTAAAAATATTTTTATTATTTACTAGAATATTAGTTAAAGTCATTTATACCCTTTTTGACTTTTATAAGTGGTTTATAAAGGAATCTTTCCGTCGTTTTCAAAACAAGGTCCTTTTTAACCTTTTCGACAGAATTAAGGTAAGAATGTTTTTTTAACTTATACGGCGGGTGCGGCTAATTTCCGCCGTTATAAAATCTTAAAAACTTCCCTTACAAGCTTATAAGAATATTTTCAACGAAAATGTTTTATTTTATATGGATCTTAAATGATTTCAAAATAAAAAGAGATATTTCTTTAAAAAGAATTATGATTTCATCTATGTCAACATCCTTTGATGGATTTTATGCTTATTTGAATTTGATCTATTGTGATACAAAACTTCTATATTGTATTGAAGGTTTTGTGATATGTTTGACTGTGGATGTGCTATTTTTATACCATTCATATTTTATGGTGAAATTATTGACATTTCGTATGCTAGTTTTAATACGAATGTTTATGTTATGTTTAAACCTTTTCATATGGGAATGCATTGGACTTAGTAAGTGACGGGTGGAGCCCGCTATAGCTCCTCGATGCATCGGTAGGTCTCATGAGACAAACTAGTGTCTTGGCACAAGGCCTTGACAAAATCTTATTTTTAGTCTTGGCACGAGGCCTTGGCTATGTGGTTATGATAGTCTGGCATTATGCATTCCAACATTATGAAAGTGGTTATTGATTTTTGCATGTGATTATTCGATTAGTAGAATATCCATGTGAATAAGTAAATGGCATTATTTTATTTTATTTATGCCATACCATGTTGAATGTTCATATTTAAAAGGCTTTTGTTTTAGTTATACATTTCCTTAAATGTTTATTCTTATTTATGAAAGTTTCCGCTATATTGTTATCCTTACTGGGCATTTGAGCTCACCCCTTTTCTATGTTTTATTTTTCCCAGGATGTGAAGAAGTAAGTTATGAATGACCTGCAGGGATTTTATGAGGGGTTAATAGTGTGGATTGTGGAAACATTATCTTGTTGTAGTAGTTTTTCATTTTATGATGTAATGTAAAACTTATGAATATATCTAGTGTTTCCAAGGCTACTAAACCAATCGGTCTTTCGAGATTTGATCTTTCTTGTGATCATGCCAATGTTATGTAATAATGCACCGACTCTGGGTAACTGGGGTCGGGGCGTTACAGTTGGTATCAGAGGAAGTTTAGTACAAACCTTGGAAGCTAGATTTAGATAAACTCTGATTAGAGCACGTAGACCTAAGATGAACTTTGAGGAATAGTATAGAAGAACTTCCTATAATTTTGGTATTGTAGAGATTTTGTGAGTTTTCCGAGCAATACATCCCTGTCTGGATACGAGCAGGAAGAGGCGGCTCTGGCACAGATGTACCTAGGGGTAAAACCCGAAAACACCGCTTTGAGCTAGACTCGAACGGGAACTGGTGCACGACAACGGGCCTTGCTGCACTCTTGGTTACGACACTCCCGGGGGATATCCTTAGGATAACTCTCACTATCTTTACAAATCATTATGAAGGGTTTATGAGTATATAATTCCTCAAAGAAAACATTTTTATGATTATGGATTATATCCATAAATAGTTCAATTTATGTTAAGTGTTTTATAAGTATGGGATTATGTATTTTGATTCATAAACTGATCTAGTTTATGCCATTGTTTAGAAATGGCGCCCAGTAGAAGGAATGAGAACTCTAGAAATGCACATGATCCAAAGAGAAGGAAGGATCATATCTTTCATGGTCTTAAGCTAGAATTTATAAGAGAAATAGTCTCCCATGTATTATCATCATATGAAGAAATAATATCATGTGTTGACAAGATAAGTAAAGAGTTTACTGAGTCCTATGGCTTTGAAGGGAAGCAAGAGATGAAAAGGATGGAAGAGAGAAAGATGGATAAAAGTAAGAGGGAAAAGAAGAATTTTCCCATATGTGGTAACTGTGGAAAGAAACACCCTGGAACTTGCCTGAAAGGAATGGGAGTTTGTTATAAGTGTGGAGGAAAAGGGCACAAAGTACGTGACTGCAAGGGTAAGAAAATGGTTTTAAATGTACAATGCTTCATTTGCAAGGAGTTTGGACACTACGCGAACCTATGTCCCAGTCATCAGACTATGCCACAAATGATGTTATTGGATAATAATCAAGTTATGATACTACCACAGATGAAGAGGAATGATTGGAGTTCTTATGTTGATTATGTCAATTGAGTGTTGTATCAACAATGTACTTGTTATAATAATTATGGAGTATATAAGGATTGTACTGCAGTACTATTTCATTAAGGACTTGAGATTGTGTGGAACAAAGAAAAGTGACTCAATAGAAGGTTAAATTTTTGGAAAATATATGGTTGAGAGAATGATAAATCATAATATAGTTCTGATACTGAGGTAGTGATTTTGGAATAATATGTGATTTTTTTGGATAAATTATATTGGATATTATTGACTACCTTGAAGATGATTAATGATTTGTATATTCCATCATTGTTGGGGTTTAAAACATTTTTGGATTAATGAAGTATATCCAGCATTCTATATGGAATAAGGGAACATGAATGTAATCAATAAGGAATATGGTAGTACATGATGAAGGTATTCATATGCTATTACAGGTTAAAAAGGATCTATATTATGTTTACCTTCCTTATAAATGCTGGACTGTGAGTTTGGACAAAAGTATTTTGGATAGTTCTAGTTTGGATTATTTTGGATTTCCATAAAAGGACAACCCGGAGGTCGGGCGGCAACCCGTCGCGTCCGGCAAGGCTGCGAGACTTGAACCCGCAACCGAAGGGCGACAAGGGTGTTTCACCTACAACTGGCCCAAGAGATGTCCTGGATTAAATAATGTAGTTCTTTTTAAAAGATCTGGTAGATGAATTATAAATTCGTTTATTTTGGAACCCTGTACGAATAGTATAAATATAATTTTTTTTACGAGTGAAAGATGAGTTTATGGTAGAAATTTATTAATGGACAAAACTCTAATTATAAAGTAAGTATATCTCCTTATGATCTTAGCCAATCTCATAAATAAATTTCTCAATATTAAGAAAAGCAACTTAGAACAAAAATGTTGTCTTAGATGGTACCTTAAATCATCACTAATTTTTGGCTTTGGGATTGTTGGCCTTTTCATAGCCATGTTCTCACCACTCTCCATCAGATAATTGATGGTTAGATTTCTCTTCCATATCCATATTTTCCTACATGGAACCCTAGTATGTGTTATTTTCGGTAATCTTCATACTTTCCACTCTTTATTTTAAATAGAGGCCTCATTAATTCATTTTTCGATGTGGGATTTCAACTAAGATATTTTGAAACGTCAAAAATGTGTTATCCCAATACCCTATATTTTGTTGAACCAATGGTACTTCATATCATCATAGATTTATGAGTTTAAGGACCTCAATTTTATACTTTTTTGTGATTGATGACCTCAATCACTACCTATAAATATTTACGTTTTTCCTCCAATTATATGTCTCTAATTGCCACCAATGTTCTCCAAATCAAGATCATAATTTGGTAGTGACCCTTTCATTTCTCTTTTCCTCATATTAAGACTAAATTTTAGTAACCCAATTTCCGATGTTGGTTTTCCCACAAATATATTTTCTATTTTCAACCTTTTATTTTCGAAGAACAATTTCAAATTGCGAGGACGCAATTTATTGAAGGAGGGGAGAATGTAACACCCCAAGATTTCATAGTGTGTTACTTCTTCAAAATAATTCAATAACTTTCACTACATGCAACACCAAGTTCAAGCACACCATGACTTACCAAACAAGCCGTTCAAAAGAGGTTATGAATAGTATTAGATAAATTTTAATGTTTATATAATCCTTATAATTTTAGAATCCATATTATGAGTTTCTTAGATATAATGCAAGAACAAATTCATTTTCAGTATTGCACTTTTATCAACTTTTAATAGTGAACCCTTTTTAAATACAATATTTTAAACTTTTTGACTAAATGGGGACATCAAAAATTTAAAATGAAACATCCCAAGCTTCCACGGTACACTTTCTTTGAATAATACAGTAGCGTGTGTTGTACGCAACCTTGAGTTTTAACACACACCACAACCAATCAAACTAGCCGTTATGAATAGTAATACCTACTTTTTAAAATTATATATATTTTATATTTTAAAATGGACTTCATCTTTGGATTCGGAATATCGAATTTAGCCTAAGGTGAAATTTTGGTACATTTCGGATAACTTTCATATTTTGATGAATAGTGAAAATTAATAAATTTTAATTAAAAACAACTTTTTTAATCAAAATAATTAATAGTGATAAATTATGAATTTTAGTGGTTTTAAAGTATATTTAGAATATATTTTTACCATTTAATATAATGTTGGTCATTGGACATAATTTTACAATTAAACCGAACATAAACAAGTGTCAATCTTTTGATAGTTATTATCTCTTAAAAACACGCTTTTTGTTTTGACAGCGGGAATTAATTTTAAATTAATTTCTGCCACTTCTGTGTTTATAATTTAGGAAAATGGATTCCATATTTGGAATCAGGATGTTAAAATTGTGTAAATAGGTGACTTTTATTTTTAGACATTTTGAATAATTACTGCGGTAAATATTTTATTTACCATGGTTAAGGGTAAATCCGGTAAATAAGGGTTAAAAAATAATATTATAATAATACTAAATTACCCTAAAACGTGTCTTAACCCTATTTGTTGATACATGGTCGACCATGGGAATCTTTGGGTCTATTTTGGGACCCCATGGATCCACTTGTAAGTGATAATGACACTTTATTTTAATTAAGTCAAAATGAATACAAAAATGACACAAGCATATATCTTTTAGAAAAACAATTTTTACATAGGGTTATATAAGTTGGATTTTAGATTATAAATATTAATTAGAAAGAAAAAAAGTTTTCCTACATAATGATATTTTATTTATAATTTTTAGACATTAAATAATTTATTTTATTTATGACACAATGATGATGCAGTAATTACTATAATAGTGAAAAATTAAAATAATTGATAATATAAATACCCAAATAAATATAATATGAAACTTTTAATGAATTAAACTAATTTTATAGGATAATATGATATATTAGGATTGATTTAATTGACTTTTTTCGAAGTAATCAATCTGTTATGAGTTTCACAAAAATCAACTATTGAATAGTGTCAAAATTGACATAAAAGAGTTCTTAAAACAAATATTATATTATTAATTGATATTAAATTCCTAAAAATCTAAGGTTCGGCCAAGAGACTTATATCATGATAGGTTAATCATTAATGTACCACTTGGGGGTATCTTGGATGTATATAGTAAGTTTATTAACCATATTATATAAAAATACAAAGAGACATTGTAAAAGTGAAACTAATTAACTTAGAGTTAATACTTAAAGATAAGGTTAATATAAGTACCCAAACCTGTCTAAATTCTATTGGTTGAGTGGTTTTCGACCTATCATCACCTTAACCTTTTAATAATCAACTTTGGAGCCATTAGAAACCGAATATGAATTTATTATAAATTAATATTTCTAGCTTTTCCAAAGGTGCCCCTCACCCCTCTTATAAAAGGGCACTCCTCCTTCTCATTTTTTCACACCTCTAAAGCCTTTTGGTTCGGCCAAACTCTGCCCAAATACTCTCCCAACATCCCTCACTACAACCTAGAGGCCTTAGTTTGATCAGAAAGCCAACCTAAGGAGCCCTTTTGATCAAACCAAAAGGAAGAACCCGAAGAAGAGGTAATGATTTCACAACCCTTCTCCAAGTTCATTTCTTCTTCCACTTCTTCTTCCTTTGTTCTTACCATTATAAAATAATAACTCCAGTATCTCACATATACTGTGATGTTATTATAAATATGGTACAACCATATTCAGTATTCTATCCACCCTTTGAATAACATGTCACCATACGTGCGTACGTACGGCTTACCGTCTCCACGTCGTGGTGTAATTGTTATTCAATATAATATTATTTGGATGGGTATAATAATGATGTGTAAATCATGTAAATAATAAATATAACATGTTAATGATTCTGTATATATGATATACCATCCATTTATATATTATTTTAATATCAAAAGAATGATATTGTCGCTCGTGCGTACGTACGGACTACCGTCTCCACGAACGCGATGAGATTCATTCTCCATCGTATCCATTCAAGTATAATTATCATTTGATGATTTAAAAATGATGTTTAAGGACTGGATATCATTCTGGATATGAATAAGATACAACAACCATGGCTTATGTAACAAAACATATAAAAGAAAATGAGTAAGTTAACTCCCGAAACAACGATAATTCTAAGATATTATTAACAAATAAATGTTAAAAGATCATATATGATATCATATTAATATATATGATTCTTGTATAATTTAATAACAACTATTTCACCATTATACAGGAGGTTAACCTACCCCAACCAAGGAAAAGTACAAGGTAAGGGTTATTTCACAATCTCTTCATTATCCGAGGTTGTTTATACGTAATAATCTACTGGGATCTCTTTATCATCCACATCCATGTTTCTTCAAAATGTATTTAAAAATATTTTTATTATTTACTAGAATATTATTTAAAGTCATTTATAACCTTTTTTACTTTTATAAGTGGTTTATAAAGGAATCTTTCCATCGTTTTCAAAACAAGGTCCTTTTTAACCTTTTCGACAGAATTAAGGTAAGAATGTTTTTTTTAACTTATACGGCGGGTGCGGCTAATTTCCGCCGTTATAAAATCTTAAAAACTTCCCTTACAAGCTTATAAGAATATTTTCAAAGAAAATGTTTTATTTTATATGGATCTTAAATGATTTCAAAATAAAAAGAGATATTTCTTTAAAAAAAAATTTGATTTCATCTATGTCAACATCCTTTGATGGATTTTACGTTTATTTGAATTTGATCTATTGTGATACAAAACTTCTATATTGTATTGAAGGTTTTGTGATATGTTTGACTGTGGATGTGCTATTTTTATACCATTCATAGTTTATGGTGAAATTATTGACATTTCGTATGCTAGTTTTAATACGAATGTTTATGTTATGTTTAAACCTTTTCATATGGGAATGCATTGGACTTAGTAAGTGACGGGTGGAGCCCGCTATAGCTCATCGATGCATCGGTAGGTCTCATGAGACAAACTAGTGTCTTGGAACAAGGCCTTGAAAAAATCTTATTTGTAGTCTTGGCACGAGGCCTTGGCTATGTGGTTATGATAGTCTGGCATTATGCATTCCAACATTATGAAAGTGGTTATTGATTTTTGCATGTGATTATTCGATTAGTAGAATATCCATGTGAATAAGTAAATGGAATTATTTCATTTTATTTATGCCATACCATGTTGAAAGTTCATATTTAAAAGGCTTTTGTTTAGTTATACATTGCCTTAAATGTTTATTCTTATTTATGAAAGTTTCCGCTATATTGTTATCCTTACTGGGCATTTGAGCTCACCCCTTTTCTATGTTTTATTTTTCCCAGGATGTGAAGAAGTAAGTTATGAATGACCTGCAGGGATTTTATGAGGGGTTAATAGTGTGGATTGTGGAAACATTATGTTGTTGTATTAGTTTTTCATTTTATGATGTAATTTAAACTTATGAATATATCTAGTGTTTCCAAGGCTACTAAACCAATCGGTCTTTCGAGATTTGATCTTTCTTGTGATCATGCCAATGTTATGTAATAATGCACCGACTCTGGGTAACTGGGGTCGGGGCGTTACAGTTGGTGAGCCCAAATTTCACTCAAGATAAAACTATAACCTAAATAGGTATATATAACTACTCTCTATCCATAAATAAGGAATATTTCATTAAAAAAATTTAATGGAGTATAATATCTAAAGTAAAACATCTCACATTTCCCCTGAAGTGATTATATAATTAGAACACATGATCAGCCATTGGTGCCACAACAAATATGCCTTGTGAAATCACAAGAATGGACAACATTATATTTGGTAATGCATCCTGTGAATTCTATCCATTATAGGCTAAAAACACAAAAATATTTAGTGCATGTACTAGTTCAAAAACATCCTCTCTAAATGGAATTGTTGGCATATTAAATATATTAAATATTGTTTTAGGGGAAACTTATAGACAGATTCACAAATAATAATTGATAAAATTAATGGACACCATTAGTCCAATTAATGTTTCATGGTAGATTCTATATATTTTAGTTGTTTACTAAAATATATAAGATTTAATTGAGAAATCATGCCCCAAAATCTAGAATACAGTAGGTTCTGAGTGATAAATGAATTTCAATGCAATAATTACTATTGTATTCCCTAATCCCATACATAAAAATATCATGACACTGAAATATTATTAATTCCACAAAACACCTCCTATAGAGTGAAAAAATAAATATAATATTCTCTTTTCATACAAATTTAAATAACATGGGCACCCACGATATAAAGAAAAATGAAAAAAACTCACTTTCACAAAATTATAGCTTTTCATGATATTTTATTAATATTATGGAAACTAATAATTGTATGATGTGTTATTTATGAAATACAAATGAATATTTTCTCATTGATTATCCAATTTATGGATGTACTGAACATATTTTACTCCATACCATCAAGAATACTTTTCTATCAAGTATATCTTCTATAGAATACTGATTATTGATAATTGAAACATGATGAAGCACCATCAAAACTACCCTATGTGTCTACTAAAAATAATAGGAATATTAGTCTTAGTATGGATTTATTTCCATGTGTAAAAAATTTATTTTAATTTTAAGACATTAAATATAATCAATATATCTCATGATATCCTCAATGAAAAATGCAATAAACTAGTAGTTACCCCAATTATCATTTATTCATCAGTTTTCCTTCCATACAATATATTATATGAAGGAATTAAAATATGTAAGAAATTGAAAAATAATTTTTTTTAAGATCCTTTATTTACTCTCATTATAGTCTAAAATACCGTGGATTTTTCACCCCAAAACATTTATTTTATAGACATTGGCATATAAACTATAATAATATTCCCCTTAAGAATAATTTCATGGCTATGTTAATTAAAATAAATTAGTATATCACTTATCAAAAAATTAATATAGTTATATATCAACTTATGGTCACTATGAATAATTAAAAGGTTGGATGATTATAACACATAATCTATAGAATCCTAGGAATACATCATTGTGATATATATCGCCTTCTTAACCTTGTATCTAACATAGACATACAATTGGTCAAAATATGATGGAAATCCCCTTAATTGTCATAAATGTGAATGGTAAAACTACTAATGTTTTATAAGATTATTGAAAAATAATTTCTATGGAAGATTTATTGGATGGTGAATAGTTTTATAACCAATCATTGCTTATGTTTAGGGGAGCTCGACCATACTATCCAATAAAAAACCATTGTTGCGAAAAAATCCCTCAAGGTAACACTGAAGTATTTTTGGGTTGATTGTGTTTGTTGACAAAGCAGGTTTCCATGGGGAATTGTCGAGTTCCTGAGAATTTCTTAACAATCCTTGTTGACAAAGAATGATGAGAAAGGAAAGATGATCAGGAGGCGGTTCAAAAGAGCAGTACAAGTTGGCTTCGATTCCTAGTGTTTGCCAATTTTTTGGGGTCCAAAATTTGGAAGTTTGGTGAGCATCGTGAAATGTGGATTTCCATGAAGATCATAATTAAATATGGAAAATGCATGAATTTCTCAAAGAGAGGCTTTGTGGTTTGGATTTCGCGAAGACCAGAATAATGGAGGCGGTGATTTTTCGCGATTACGACGAGCTTCGCGAACGGCATAGGCTGAAGCGCATCACAGTGGTGAAGGGCTTTGCTAGGGAGCTTTGTGACGATGAAGGTCATTGAGAGGGAGATTCACTGCAAAGGTGAGAAGGAATTGAAGGGAAGCTATGCGATTACGACGAACTCCGTGAACGGAAAATTGTCGTGGTACTTCTCGATTTGGACAGAATTCCGGAAGAATCTTCAGAGCTTCGCGATTTGAGATGACGTGGCATTGACTTCGCGCAGAAAGTTTGAGGGTCGGTGGAATTGACAATAAATAGAGGCCTACCCCCCGAGAGAAGTAGAGAGAATTTTCAGAGAATATCATTTTCTCTCGATTTGCGAATGTGGTTTGTGGAGCTAGAGTGCTTCGCGAATGAGGAGCTTCGTGGTGGCTATTGTAGCTCTGTGAAACCTGCGATCTCCGCGTTGGATTAGTATGCTTCGCGAGGGACGTTTCTTTGAAACGGCTTGAGCTTCGCTAATGTTCTTCGCGAAAGTACTTCGCGAAAAGGCAGGAGCTTCGCAAAGGCTTGTTTGAGCTTCGCGAAATTGGGAGCTTCATGAAGTAGGGTGCTTTTAGAAGGTGTTTCCAAAAGGAATTGGCCGGTGTTCAGAGGCAAAGATGTATTCATCAGTGGATGAAAGTTGGACTTCAATAGAGAATCTATCAACAGTTGAAGATGCATTATTGCATGAAAATTAATAGTCCTATAGGTCTATAAACTGTGAGTGGATTCCCTTCTAGGGCAGTGAGCTTAGGAAGAGGAAGAAGGTGATCCTCTCCACCACCAGTGAGCCAGAGAGAGAGAAACAAGAGTGACCCTTGGGAAAATAGTGAGATGACCCTAAACTTTGTAAAGGCAGTGAGCCTTGTCCTAGAAGTGATCTAGCCCAAACATTGTAATCCACATCTAGTTATGTTTAGTGGAATTGGTATGACCGAGAACTTGTCGGTGTATGCTCCTTGGACGTAGCCCTTTGCGGTGAACCAAGTAAAATTGTTGTGTCATGTGCATGTTTTACTTTATGTTTACTTTGTGCAATAGGAAAGAGAGAGAAGTGTGTTTTTCTTACTAGAGAATCAAGATCAGAACGAGCATTAATTTTAAATTAGTCATACCCTAATTCACCCCCCCTCAGGGTATTCAGCATTGTGGACCTAACAATTGGTATCATAGGAAAAGGTTGATATTAGGTATTCTTTCAATGGAGGTCACTAGTCATAAATGGATTCGATTCATCGACGAGAACAAAATTTCAGCTATGGAATAATCAGATTCAACACTACTTTTGATCTTTGTGAATGGATGTATTCACAGTAGCAATGCATGGCATAACATCTGATATTAATAGTGGCACATTATCAGAAGCTGAACGTAGAGAGTTGGACGCAGATGCCAAAGCAATTAATTCCTTAGGGGGAGCTCTATCCAGTCTTATCTATATAGAGGTGATGTCATGCAAAACGTCACGAGCCATGTGGGAAAATATATTGAATATATATGAATGGGATACAAAGGTCAGAGAGGCAAAGATGCAGGTATTGTAGAACAAATATGAAGATCTTAAAATGAACCCGAATGAGTCTGTTGACGCATTATTTGATAGGGTAAATATTGTTGTGGAAGATATGTGAGGTCTTGGCGAAGTCATTGAAGACATAAAGATCATAAAGCACATCTTGAGGAAACATCCACCTCGGTTCAATCTGAATGTTTTAGTTCTAGAAGATAATGATCCAAACGAGCTGACACTCGATAATTTGTACAGTACCTTGGTTGCATATGAAATGAGGACCTATGATAATGAGGCTATGGAAAAGTGTAATTCCAAAGAGGTGGCATTTAAGGCCAAGAATAAGCTTACCAATGAAGATTCTCAGGAAGAATAAGAGACATATGAGGTAATGGCATTCCTCTCCTCAATTCTTCAAAGAGGAAAAGGAAAGTTCAAAGGGAAGCTTCCAGTTGCTTGCATTAGATGTGGAAAAGTTTGTCATCTTGCATCAAGGTTCCCCAAAAGGTTTCAAGAATAAAATGATGAATATGAAGTTGAAATTCACAAGAAAAAATCTTCAGCATATGTGAAAGGGAAGAAGTAGTTCAAGAAAAATTTTTTTAGGAAGAAGAATATTCTTTCACAAGAAATTGATAGTTCAGATGAGTCTGAGGGTGAAGAAATTGAAGAGATAGAAAACTGTAAAGATCGTGGAAAAAATGCAATGGTGGCTGTTGTCAGTAGTCCTCACGAAAAGAAAGAAAACAAAACTGATGATGAAGAAGAAGAAATTGAAGGGAGAGTTGACATGGAAGCTGCATTATAAGAATCCTGTGAAGAGATATATGTTTGGAGAGAAAAAACAAAGAAAGCCAACAAGGTGGTACATGATGCCAAACTCTACATGAAACCGCAAGAAGAAGAGAAGTTTGAGCTAGTGAAAGAAATTGAAAATCTTAAGCCTTCCATGCCAGAGCGCACAGAAAAGGTTGATTAGCATAGGCTCAAGATTGAAGAACAGAAAAGGGAGATCGATTGATTGAATAGAAAAGTGAAAGATCAAGTCAAGCGTATTGAAGTGCTTGAAGTGGAAGTTGTCGGTCTTTGGAAAAAAGTTAACGACCAAGAAAAACCTTTGAATCCCAACACATTCTTGGGAAAGAAGGTCGTCACGAAGACTGAAAAGAAGAAAGAAGAGCCTAGTAGTTCAGCAAGAAAGAAGTAGTAATTGAGCTCAGAAGTTAAGGTTGATTCATGGTTTAATCAGAAACAAAAATCTGTAGCAGTTGAAGTCCGACTGCATGCACCCGTCCCAATATTAAAGGTGGATTTGGGAACAAAGCAGAATCAGAATATTCAGTGATCCCAAGGGGAAACTTGTAGTGTTGAAGTAACACGAAGGAATTCACCTTATATCAGTTGTTATTGTTGTGGAAAGATGGTAAATTCATATTATGTATGTTCCATAGCCAAAAGATATCGAAGGGAACAAGAATAGAGATGGTAGCCTAACAGATATTGGTTTTCCAGAACATATTTCAATGGACACTGTTTTTGGTGCGGAGGATTTGGGCATATGGCTACGTACTGTACTTTGACCATTCAGAGAAATGTGCCAAAGAAAAATCAAAATGTTCGAAAACAGCAGGACAATAAACCTACAGGTGAGTTAAAAATGCAGAATAGATTTGCGGCTTTGCAAGATGAGGCTGGTCCATCATACTCTGAGAAAGAAAAGAAGTATCAATCCATGCCGAGTTTGAAAGAAAAAGAATGGACCAAGATGAAGAATAATGACAAGGTCATGGTGGCAGAGATTTCCCTTAATGCATCAGATCGATCTGGTGTTTGGATCCTTGATAGTGGTTGCACATCACAGAAGACGGGTAATAAGGATCCTGTTACAGGCATCAATTATGAAAAAGAAGGAGTTTTCAAATTTGGAAATGATGAAGGCCTGAAGATGTTGGCTCAGGGAAAGCCAAGTTTGGGGGAAAAGAGATGAGACGTGCTGATGTCTTGGTAGTAGAGGGTCTCAATCATAACTTACTCAGTGTTAGTCAACTATGTGACACTGGGAACTCTATCCGATTTACCAAGAATATGTGTGTTGTGAAAGGAAAAGATGGAGCAACTATTCAGCAGGGAAAAAGGTCAAAGGGAAATCTCTACTTTATAGGTGGGGAAGAAGATACATGTCTTTTATCCAGAGAGGAAAAAAACCAGATGTGGAATAAGTCACTTGGTTATCCCTGCCAACCATCTACAAGGGATCTCGTAAAGTGTCATGCTGCTAGAGACCTTCCCAAACTATCACATGATCGCACTCATATGTGTGATGCTTTCCAACAAGGGAATATCGTCAGAAAGACATACAGGCCAAAGGAACAAAAATCAACTAGAGTTCTCAAACTGGTTCATGCTGATGTATGTGGATCTATCTCACCACGAGCTATAAATGGGCAAAGGTACTATGTTTTTTTCATTGATGATTACAATAGAATGGCCTGTGTATTTTTCATTACCCATAAGACAGAGGTGTTTAGTTGCATAAAACAGTACAGGAGGGAATCAGAAAGGATGCTTGGGAAGAAAATTTTTAAGTTCCGTACAGATAATGGTACAGAATTCACAAATAGTCAAGTGGAAGGGTATCTCGAGAAAAACGGGATAAGGCATCAAGTTTCATTAGTAAGAACTCCCCAACAGAATGGTGTGGTTGAAAGAAGAAATCAGATCATCATCAACATGACCAGAACGATGCTTATTGACAAAGACCTACCAGAGAAATTTTGAAAGGAAGCAGTGTTAACATCGGTCTATGTTTCAAACAGGTCTCTGTTGTGTCCGAAGCAAGGGAAGACTCCGTATGAACTGTTGTACGGAAGGAAGCCAACGTTGAAATACTTTCGAATCATTGGAAGTAAGTGTTTCATTCTCAGTAAAGAAAATCATAGGAAGTTTGAGTCATGTGGAGATGAGGAGATATTCCTTGGCTACTCAAGGAAAAGAAAAGCATATAAATGCTTCAACTAAAGGCTAGAAAAAAATTTTGAGAGCAATGATGTCTCTATGGTCGAAAATGAACAGAATACTCAACAACAAAGTAAACAGTTCCTGGATGAAAGTGATGATGAGGTAAGGAACACAGGGGGAGCAGAAGTGACAGAGGCTGACTAAGAAGAAGATACTGATGATGAACAAGAATGTGTCAAGTCTGTGTCTGCAAGGAAGCCAAAGAGTCGAGTTGAAATTGATAGGCAGAATATCATTGTTGATCAGACATCTCCACTTCAGACTCGAAGAATTAAGTCATTATAGCAATCATCATTTTTATCTCAGGTGGAGCTGAAATGTTTTTCCGATTCAACTGAAGATGAAAACTGGGTTCATGCTACGAATGAAGATCTTGATCGGATTGAGAAGAACATGACATGGGAGATTTTATCGAGGCCAGCAGACAAGAATTTCATCGGGACTAAATGGTTTTATCGCAACAAGATGAATGAAGATGGCACAGTGATTTGTAACAAAGAACAACTTGTGTGCAAGGGATACTCCTAGATAGAAGGAATAGATGTTGATGAGACATTTTCACCGGTTGCAAGGCTGGAAATGATCAGACTATTTTTGGCCATTATAGTGCAAAGAAAGTTCAATGTTTTCCAGATGGATGTCAAATTTTCCTTCTTAAATGGATTTATGGAAGAGGAGGTGTATATTGAGAAGCCAGATGGTTTTCTCATTCATGAGGATGAGAACAATTTTTTCAGGCTGAAGAAGGCGTTGTATGGTGTGAAACAATCACCAAGGGCATGGTACTCAAGGCTTGATCAGTATTTGAAGAAACTTGGTTTCCAACGTGGAGGAGTTGATTACAATCTTTATTTCAGCAATGAAAGTAATCAAAGGATGATGGTGCTAGTGTATGTTGATGACATAATTTTTTGCGGATCAGATAAAGCCCAGTGCAGACAGTTTTCCGAATTCATGAAAAATGAGTTTGAAATGTCAATGATTGGAGAGCTAACGTTTTTCCCTGGTCTACAGGTGACACATGGAAGGAATGGAACTTGTATTTCTAAATCCAAATATGCCAAGGAGGTTATAAAAAGTATAGGAATGGATAATTCCAAGGAGATGAAGACTCCAGTTTCCACCCGGATGAAATTATCAAAAGATGAAGATGGCAAGGCAGTTAATATCACAAAATACAGGCAAATTATTGGATGTTTGTTATACTTGACTGCAACAAGGCCTGATATTGTTTTCGCCACAAGCCAAGCAGTGAGATATCAGAGCAATCCCAAGAAAAGCCACGTGCTTGCAGAGATAATAATACTTCGGTATATCCAGGGCACAATGGATTTCAGCTTGACATATACTAACAAATCTCAGACAGAGTTATTGGGATATACTGATGCTGACTGGGCCAGTACCGCAGATGATAGAAAATCAACGTCAGGTGGAGCATTCTATCTTGGTGGATTGTGTATTTCTTGGTTAAGCAGGAACCAAGATTTCATTTCATTGAGCACCGCAGAAGCTGAGTATATTGCGGCCACTCAAGCATGCACATAGTTATTGTGGATGAAGCAGTAGCTTGATGATATGGGAGTTGAAGTGAAGTCTCCGATCGAAATCTAGTGTGACAACTCAAGTGCTATAAATCATCGCAAAAATCCCATCCATCACTCAAGGACATAGAAAATTGAAATAAAGTATCATTTTATCAAGGATAAAGTTGTGCAGGGAATCGTGAAGTTGGAGTATGTGCCTAAAGAACTCCAGGTTGCATACATTCTAACAAAGGACTTACCCAAGGAAGCTTTTGAGTGGCATCGACTGGCTCTGGGAGTTCAGTAGACTCCCCGCGCTTGAAATCATGTGGATGTGGAGACACCCCCCTCTCCCCAAGGTATGACTTGTTTTTCCCTAATGTGCTGATATGTGTTATTTACTATGTTACAGACTACAAAGGAGTGACCTTTGGGTTCGTTGACAAAGGGGGAGAAAATAGTGATTGTTCGAGGGGGAGACAGTGTGGCTATTTTAGAAATCATGACAGATACGGGGAGAATCTGACCAGTGGAGCAGCCAGATAAGGGGAGAAATGAGAAAGGGGGAGATTTTTAAATCTGATGATGCTAGAAGTGATCGATCAAAGCATAGATATCACAACAGCTGAGGATCATGATAAAAGCATAAGAGTGATGTTAGAATGGTGTGGAAGGTGTCCAGCTATCATGAATTGGGATCAGTGTGGTTCAACAATTGGTATCAATTTATGAATTGGTATCAGGTTGGAATCAACAATTGGTGTTCGTCATGAAGTGATTCATTTATGAAATTTTCATACTACTCTTGTTTCTCATGTCGAGAATTGCTCATGTGGGCTTAGAGTACGTGTTATGTGAGTCCTTGAACGCTATCATAATTGAAAGAGGTGAATGGTGGTAGCGGTACGAAGAAGATTCAGTGAGGTATCAAAGTGCAGAAAATCATTCAGAGCAGAGTTGTGAAGAATTGTCAACAAACCCAAAGGGGGAGATTGTTGGGAAAAAATCTCTCAAGGTAACATTGAATTATTTTTGGGTTGATTGTGTTTGTTGAAAAAGTAGCTTTCTATGTAGAATTTTCGAGTTCCTGAGAATTTGTTGACAATCCTTGTTGCAATGAACGATGACAAAGGAAAGGACGATCTGGAGGCGGTACAAAAGAGCAGTACAAGGTGGCGCCGTTTCCCAGTGTTTTCCAAATTTTTGGGGTCCAAAATTTGGAAGTTTGTTGAGCATCGCGAAAAGTGGATTTCCATGAAGATCATAATTAAATATGGAAAAGGAATGAATTTCGCGAAGAGAGGCTTCATGGTTTGGATTTCGCGAAGACTAGAAGAATGGAGGTGGTGATTTTTCGCGATTACGACGAGCTTCACGAACCGTAGAGGCTGAAGCGCATCATGGCGGTGAAGGGCTTTGTAAGGGATCTTCGCAGCGTTGAAGGGCATTACGAGGGAGCTTCGCAGCGAAGGCGCGAAGGAACTGATGGGATGCTCCGCGATTACGATGAGCTCCGTGAATGGAAAATTTTTGTGGTGCTTCGCGATTTGGACAGAAATCCGGTAAAAACATCGGAGATTCACGAATTGAGATGACATGGCGTTGCCTTCACACAAAAAGTTCGAGGGTCGGTGGAATTGCCTATAAATAGAGGCTGACCCCCTCGAGAGAAGAAGAGATAATTTTCAGAGAAGATCATTTGTTCTTGATTTGCAAAGGTGGTTCGCGGAGCCAGTGCGTTTCGTGAAAGAGGAGCTTCACGACGGCTATTGTAGCTCCGCGAAACCTGCGAGCTCCGCCTTGGCTTAGTAAGCTTCGCGAGGGACGTTGGTTTGTGATGGCTGGAGCATCACGAATGTTCTTCGAGAATGTGCTTTGCGAACAGGAAGGAGCTTCGCGAAGGCTTGTTTGAGCTTCACGAAATTGGGAGCTTCGCGAAGTAGGGTACTTTGTGAAGGTGTTTCCAAAAGGAATTGGCCTGTGTTCAGAGGAAAAGAGGTATTCATCAGTGGATGAAATTTGGACTTCACTAGAGCATCTATCAATAGTTGTAGATGCATTATCTCATAAAAAATGAAGAGACCTACAGGTCTATAAACTGTGAGTGGATTCACTTTTAGAGTAGTGAGCTTAGGAAGAGGAAGAAGGTGATCCTCTCCACTGGCAGTGAGCCAGAGAGAGAGAAACAGGGAGTGACCATTGAGAAATCAGTGAGCTGACCCTAAACTTTGTAAAGGCAGTGAGCCTGGGTATATAATTGATCTAGCCCGAACATTGTAATCCACATCTAGTGAAGTTTAGTAGAATTGGTACGACTGACAACTTGTCGGTGTATGCTCCTTGGACGTAGCCCTTTGTGGTCAAACAAGTAAAGTTGTTGTGTCCTGTTCATGCTTTACTTTCTGTTTACTTTGTGCAACAAGAAAGAGAGAAAAGAGTGTTTTTCTTAACATCGAAACAATATCAGAACGGGTGTTTATTTTAAATTAGTCATACCCTGATTCACCCCCACTCTCAGGGTATTCAGACTTGTGGACCTAACAACCATCCTGAAATTTTTATCTTGAAACTAGATAATTTCATTCTAAATTCATTTGCCTATTTTATTTATGGAAATGAATATAATAACATTTCTATGATTCTATAATTGGTTTATAATTATGATAGTTTAAATAAGTTTCATATAATCCCATAATGTATTTACATATTAAATAATTATCACCTATGAAAATTAACTAGGGATATCATTATCAATTTACTTTGATGAACATATTAGTTTGAGGCTTATGTTCTTTTTTACAAGGTATATCATGTATTGACTACACATATTGTATAAAAAATTGTTATCTTATTATCAATTATGTGTTTGGGTTCCCCAATCCGTGGACACATTAGTCCCATTTACATATTAAATTTTTTTGTAACATTTTCATTTTTCGAGCATTAGTTCATAATGACAGTTGATTAATCTAATTGAATTTAGAATATTATAAATAATTGATTGTATCTATAATAATCTACGTCAATGAATATTGACATTCTAATGCTATGATATAAAATTGAAAAGTACATCAATATGTTAAACTCAATACCCATTTCTGTTATATAATATCTAACACAATGTTTCTGGTTTATTAAATAGATGTGAAATTTAATTTCATTTTGTGAATTCCATGTGTCCACTAGAATGTACCTATGTCATCATCATACCAACAGTTCCAATAATACCCTATTAATGGAATTCGTTTTGAAATATTTGTAAATTGTTAATCCTTTGAATCTTGTGAGAGATAGTATATATAAGATGTTTTATAAAAGATTAATTAATCAGGGATAATGATAGGAAGTGACATTTAGATCATTTCTACGAATTGTTTTGGAACATCTATTGTTAGGTACTGAAACATACATAATGGGGATATTTTATTTCCCATTTATATTATTATGGTTCTGAACCAATATCCTTGATATGTAAATTCACAAAATCTTCATTTAAAATATTTATTCCATGAAAACTATATAAAATATGTAAAACATTTCGGATGGTTATCATGGTTTATCTATTGAAATATAGAGTAAATGTGACATTAACCGTCCTAAAAACACAAGTGGTTAGTCCCAAAATCGTTAGGGGAGCATTACATCCTCATCACGATCAAAAGATAAATGAAAATTAGTGGTGGAATCTAAATATTTCATCATAATATCCTCCAAATAAGAGGAATATTGTATAAACTCAACTCTAATTTATGGTATAGAGAAGAGTGAATATGCCACATGTTTCCATGATGGTTATGTAACTTCACCAATGACCATTTTATTTAGAGTTATCTCATTATATTTCATCACTAATATAAAAACACACACATTGAATTCAAATTTTGAATGTGAATCATCATCTTGCATCCCTGAAAGTATTGATGTATTAGGAGTTATGAATGATTTTGACCTTATAGATTCTGATATATTTTTTAAATAACTTGTTTAAACCACCAATGATTAGATTATTATTGGGAACATAAGAATATAAAAGTAACTATTAATCACACTCATAATTGAATCCATGGCCCCAAAAGAACGATATGAGCATATTTCGATCATGAAATGACATCAATATTTTTTTAAAATATATATAAATTATCATGTATAATTCAGAACAGATAATAATGATCTAGGATTGGAAGATGACCACTAAGGATATAATTGTAACACCCTATGTATATAATGAGTATTACATTTTCATATTGATTAATATTTGTGTATTAAATTGTAATTATACTTTAAAGGGGACGATATGATTCGATTGAATACCTGATATGCAATAATGAGTTTCTTTGAAATCATACATCGCACGCAATACTGAGTCATACTAATAGATAATAATATAATATTATTATTTTAAATAGTAGTTAATGATTATCCATTCTAATGGAAGGAAGAAAAAACCAACTACAATATGATTATATGTGTTTGTTACATGTTTTTACATTTATCTAATAAAACATAGAGGTTTAAAATGAGAATGAATCTAATTTTAAGCATATTTTTCATTAAAAGGTTGACTTACAGACTTTTGGTGGAGAACCCTCTTTAAATATAGTTTTGGACACTTTTATATGTTCTTTTTGATAAAATATAATTCTTATTTAGAACTGAGACATAAAAATTCTCTTTGGGTAAAATTGTGGTATTTTTCTCGAAAAATTCTGTTTTTTTATGAATAGTGAAACTACTGTATTATAATTCAATACTGACATTTATTATTATTTATTTAAATGGTTAGATTATCTTTCTAAATTGTTTTAAAAATTAATTAGATTATATATTTACCATTTAATACAATGATGGTCATTAAAATTAATTTCACTTTAAAATTAGACATAAACAAGTGCAAATCTTTTTATAGTTATTGTTTCATAAAAACATTCTATTTATTTTGAAAACAAGAATTAATTTTAAATTAATTAATTCAACATCAATGTTTTGAATTTTGTAAAGAAGACACCATTTTTTAATTCATAATATCAAACATATTTGAGGCTGAATTATTGTTATTTTTCTGAAAAGTTTCAATTTTTGATGAATAGTGAAACCACTTAGTAGTAGTTAAAAAAAGACTTATTCATTTAAATGAAATTTTAACAGTTCTGTGAATTGAATTTTGAAAATCCGACATACATATTTTCTAATAGTATGTAAAATGTGGTTCACTAAGATTAAAATAATTTTTTGGTGAATAGTTACTTTTGACCTTAATTTAACACGGTTAAAGTTAAATATGGTAATTCACGTTAAAAATAATATGATAATAATACCAAATTTCCTTACAACATGTCCTAACCTTATTGGATCAGTAATGGCCGACCATGGACATCCTTTCGTAGATTTGGGGACCCCATGGAGCCACTTATGAATGATAATGACACTTTATTTTAAGTAACATACGGTAAAGAGAAAAATGACATAAACAAATATCGTTTTTAAATTAATTTTTATATGGTGTTATATAATTTATCTTTTAGACTATAAATATTCAAGGGAAATATAAAACTATTTCCCACATCATGGTATTAATTTTATAATTTTTAGACATTTTATAAGTTAAATTATTTATGTCACAATAATGATGCAGTATTTACCTCATTAATAAATGATTTAAATAAATAAGATTTTAATGATTACAATATTATAAAAAACCTGTCCAATTGCAATTAGATGATTTTATTTCGACTTTTATTCATCATATCATAGAATTTAATGATTTATGGACCTTTAGAAACTGAATATCATTATATAATAAAATAATATTTTCACACATTCTTAAAGAGCCCCTCCGCCCAATTATAAAAAGAGACCATTTCTATCCCATTCCTAACACCTCTCAAGAACCTTGGATCATCAAAACCTATCCCAAATAATCTCCCAAGATCCCCCTCTTCAACCTAGAATCCAAACCATTGGTAGAAGGCACTTCATGTAGTCATTTTGGTTCAAAAGAAGTTACCCAAATTAAATGTAAAGGTTTCTCTTAAATTCTATTGTTTTATTTTGAATTATTTTACTTATACATCCACTAAAATCATTTTAATCCTTTATTTTATGACAACACCAGTATCCTCAATATACTAGGATGTTTTTATAAAATTTATTTGACCTACACTTACACACACCTCCATCTAATGGGTGAAGAATATACTGTTTCTGTGTATGGAAAACTAATGCCTCACGAAACAATGATTGTTCGATTATCTCCTACCACCTTTCATAGAATCCATTAAGATGAAACTATATTTATATATGAAATATAATATGTTTATGTTTTCTTTTTTTCTTCTGTATTTATCTTTTATAACATACCATTATTATAAGAACCCAGACTTAAACCTTACTTAATCTTGAGTTATTTCAAGAATACACATTGAGGATATTTTGAAGTTTAGATTTTTAGAGAATTAGATGATAAATCATGTATTACATTCCACATTTAAACAAAGTTGTTACATAAATGATAGTATTAATTTTTTCCATCAACGGAAACATATTTAAAATAAAACATGGATTCTTTCTTGACACTTCCTTGACACTATCATCATATCATGTACCTTTCCCTTGACCTTTGAAAAACATTTCAAAAACATGGGATGGGGTTAAAAAGCTCAGTAAGGGATATAAAAATTTGGAAAGGAAAAATTAGTACATGTATACTTAAGAATCAATGAAAGCATACTTTACTCATAAAACATATGCATTTTAACATACCTCATCAAATCATGAATAAATCAAAGAAATCATAAGACATAAAGGTAACTTGAGGCATTCATAACATTATTACATAATGATTAACCTCATGGTTTTGTTTGGAATACGCATCATAGTATATTCCCTAAATCTCATCGGGTAAACCTTACCGTTTAACCCCGTCGCGTTACCCAATGCATTGGAGAGCTATATCGGGCTCACCCACCCTTAGTTTATCACGGAACCACCCGTCTTCATCAACAATGCCCAATAACCATAACATAATCCTAGAACATAACTTAATCATTAAGTAAATATAACATTCCCACATTATAATAACAATATAACATTTTATGATATTGAAATAATGAATCCATTCTAAAAAACCAGTTTCAAAACCATTTAAAACCATTTAATAAAGAGAATTTTTAATCAAAGTGTCCCATACCACTTTGATGCTTTTGACATTTTAAAACATTAATATCCATATATATAAATCCTTAAAACCATTTTGAAAACAAGGATATTAAGGAGAAATATTTTTTAGAATAAATCAATAAATCATTTAAAACGATATATTAGTTAAAGGGTTTTTACCAAAATGAGAGACAGTTGAATACAATAATTGAGGAATAACATATAATCGGAACATTATAATATCATGACCATAAAGGGATTCATGATATAATATTACAAAGGATAGTATATACACTATATAAGAATGAACTGGTGCATAACAACAATGATGTCTCAATAGAAATGTAAAATGAGATGAAATCCATTATAAAGAAGGTATCATTTAATTAAGGATAAATCAATTTCATAATTATGTGTGAAAAATATAAATAAACCCGATATAAGTGGATATTAAGTGAAACACAATCAATGGTAATTCACACATATTAAAAGGATGACATATTCAATAACTACATGTTGAACCCAATGAAATCGAATTTGGGTTAAGAAGTTCTCGTGGTAAAATTCGACAGCCTAACGTCGTCACGTTAAAATTCATAAAATTAGTTGATAAGTGAGAAAATGGCATCTCATCGCTTGGAAATAAAATTTAAATCAATAAGGATATAGAAGAACATATCTCAACATAAAAATATGTAAATTAAAGGACATAACAAAATAAGTCTTTTACAAATAGGAGGGTGAAAGGTTCCCTTACCGATTTGGGTAACTTTCGAAATGTTCACCCAATGAATGAAGGATCGTACAACATTGATGTAAAACCCACAAAATAAATTATATTACACAAATAGTAGAATAATGGTATGTAAATACACCACTCAAAACATATAGTGGGAAATGTAGCCTAAATCTCACAGGAATAAATGTGAGATGAAAAATCCCTTAAGAAAAATCTGTAGCCTAACGACGCCACTTAAAACTTCCAAAAATGGATTTATGAGATAAAATAGGGTCTCTAATAATATGAAAAAAATATTACAGTATGAGGAATATAAAATAATATCCCCAAAAATAAGAAACACGAACATAAAAGAAATGACATAAGAGAGAGTACTTAAAAAGAAAGAGAGAGGTTGGATCCCTTACCTCAAGTCCGACTTGTCTTGTTCGTTTCTTTATATTCGTGAATAATAATCATTGGTCAATTTATAATTACTTATGTTCATCCTTTAATGATTATTATTCAGTTAATATAACATTTTATAATGTTATATTAATTGGTTAATAATGAGAGTTCATATCAGACATTTTTGTCGATGTTTGGTACATGAGTCAAAAATGAACTTATATGAAAATGATTGTCCATGTAGTTATAAGTAAATCATCTCAGGAATTGTATTAATGATTTAAATATCATATATATCCAGTAAATATTCATTTTATACTATTCCATTACATTTGGAGATAAAAATAATTGAAATGCACCGCTAATGGAGACGGTAGGCCATACATACGCATGAACGCTACTTTCATTTCTTTGTCATATTAATGGAATTAAAAATAATTGAGAGATATATATATTATAATTAGAGTAAAATATTTATGATTTATAGGTCACATATGTTGATTAATTTCATTCTTTATAAATTCCATGTATTGCATGAACGAGTCACATCACTTGAGGGGGGCGGTAGTCCACACTTCCTCGTATGAAATTATCGCAATTGCACAACATGAAAAGCATAAAGGTATGTTTTAAATATAAAATACAGAAAAATATGCGAAACTTAAATACCATATATATAATATATAAAATACAGTGACATCATAATGGCCACCGTGAAAGGTTCTAAGAGAAGATTGAACAATCATCGTTTCGTGAGGCAGTAATTCGCCATCCACAGAAACAATATGTTCATTAACCATTAGATAGAGGTGTGTGTAAGTGTAGCTCGAATCCATAACATTAAAACATCCAAGTATATTGAAAATACAGGGCTGTTAAAAAATAAAGGATTAAAAAGATATTTCGGGTTTGGAGAAGCAAAATAAAACAAAAGAACACAAGTGAAGACATTACCTTTAAATCGGGTAACTCCTCTTGGTTTGAACCAAAAGGGTTTTTTGAAGAGAATTAATCCAAAGGTGAGGCTTCAATGATGAAGAGAGGTATCTGGAGAGATGAAATGGGCAGGGTTTGGCTGAGCCAAAGGCTTGAGAGGTGTGGGTAAGGTGGTAGAGGTGGGGGCCTTTTATAAGAGAAGAGTAGGGGCACTCTTGGAAAGTTATAAACTATTGCCTTATTATAATACGATTTTCGGATTTCAAAGGTCCCAAAAGGTTATATTTAGAGGCTAAGGAGATAAGGATTCGAAATCCACCCATCCAATAGGTATTTTACAAGTGTAAGACTTAGATTTCAACCTATCTTCTCATTTTATTTAAATCGTTCATTTATGAGGTAATCACTGCATCATCACGGTGTCAAAAATAAATTAATTTATTTAATATCAAAAAATTATAAAAAAAATATCATTATGTATGAAATCTTTTTATCTTTCTAATTAATATTTATTGTAAAAAATATGACTTCTATAACCCCATGTAAATTTGTTTTAGTAAAACAATACTTGTTTCTGACATTTTAATTTTATCTTTAAATAAAAATTTATTAATGTCATTTTCCAACCAAAGTTTCTCCATGGGGTCCCCAAGATGACCCATGGATTTTCCTGGTCTTCCATGACTCATCAAATAATGGTAGAACATGTTTCAAGGTTATTTCATATTATTATATCATTATCTTTACCTTAAATTAAACTAATTACCTTTAATCGTGATTAATAAAATTTAAAAGTTACTAATCACCAAAAAATAATTTAATCTCATTGAACCACATTTTAATTCCTAATGAAAACCATGTATGTCGGATTTTTGAAAATAATATCACAGGAGTGGTAAAGTTTCATATAAATGAAAAATCAGCTTCTTTAACTACCACTTAGTGGTTTTACTATTCATCAAAAATTGAAGTATTTCAGAAAAATACCAAAAATTCACCCTAGCTATATTTCATATTCCGAATTCAAAAATGATGTATACTTTAAAAATTTAAAAATATATAACTTGCATTTATTAATTTCATAATTCATTCTCGCTGTCAAAACAAATAGTTTGTTTTTAAGAAACAATATCTATTAAACGATTGACAATAATTTATGTCCAATTTCAAAGTGATATTAATTCCAATGACCTCCATTGGATTAGATGGTAAAAATATATTCAAATTACACTTTAAAACCAATTAAAAATATAATATAACCATATATTTATGTTAGATGTAAAAGAAGTTTTGATGTAAAATGTCGTATTTTTTCACAATTATTTAAAAAAATGAACAATATCAGAAACATACAAAAAATTTAACCAAAGTAAATTTCAATTTCCCAATCATAAGTAATAGGTTTATATTGACAAATAGAGCTTATAAAATTGTCAGAAGTTATATTTAAATAAGGTTCACCACCAAAAGGTGGTAAAATAATCTTTTAAAAATATTAGAGTATTTATTCATAAAATTGGATTCATTTAGATTTTAAGCCTCTAAAATTTATTGGATAAATGAAAAAATATTTAACAAAAATATGTAATCATTTTGTAGTTATTTCTGTTCAATCCCGCCACTACAACGGCTAGGCGTTAACTATTACTATATTATTATATTATTAGTGTGCAATGTAAGATTTCAAAGAAACTCGTTGTTGCGTATTGGGTACGCCATCGAGCATAGAATTTCCTTTAAAGTAATATTAACATTTTATTCAAAAATATTGATAAACATTAGAATGTATTATTATTTATTTACCTGGTATGTTACAGTTATAGTTTCCATTATGGGTAAGTGCAATAATTTCATTTGAAGAGGTACAGACTACCACCACCTCAATGTGATATGACTCGTTCATTCCATACATGGGACATATAATGTATAGAGATAATGGTATTATATATGATATTATACTGACATAATAATATACCTATGTATCATTATGTTTTAATTCCATTAAAATAATAATTATAAATAGAAGTAGCGTAATGCATACATATGACTTAACGTCTCCATAAATGGTGTATTTCATTTCTTATCTCCAAATGTTATGTACAATTATAAATATATATATATATATACTGACTATATACTATATATATGATATCTAAATCATGACTATAATTCTGAAGATAATGGAATCTTGACCACATGGACAACTTGTAATCATAAGGTGTTCATTTTTGTACTCAAGTAATAAATATCGATAAAACAACCATTATTACCATAAAAGATTTTATATTGTTTATAACATGGTAATAAGTGATATAAAAGTAATAATAAAATATAAAAAGTGTTCCTAATCATGTATAAATTAACTTAAGTTTTTTATTGAGGAATAAAAAGAAACAACCAGGTCATGTCGGACACGTGATAAGGGATTTATTATCTCACTTTTATTATTGTGAGATTTACATTATTATTCATTAATTTATTGCATATGGTGTAGTGTATACTACCATTTATATATATTATCATGATTCTCTTTATATTCCAGGTATTGTGTGATTCTTTTGGTGGTTATTGTCTTTTGTTCATACATCTCGATTGATTACAACGAGGTAAGGTATTTTTAACTCACCTTTTATTCCCTTGATATTCATGATATATTTGTCACTATTTCATAATAGTGGTGTATGTAATTCCCATTATTCTAATATTTGTGTAAGATAATTTTATTTATGGGTATTTACATCTACATTGTATGGTCCTTCTTTCACATGGTGTATGTTTTGTATGTTACCATATTGGTAATGGAACCTTTCACACACTTTTTAAAAAAGTTATTTTGATATGTGTTTTAATTTACATCTTATTATTTTGGGATATGTTGTTATATATCATTATTGATGTAAATTTTATTTCCAAGTGATGAGATAACATTTTTACCAAATCAACTCATTTTCTGAATTCTTAAGTGATGCTGTTAGGCTTTCAAATATTATCTAGGGAACATCATAACCCAATTTCAATTCTTTGGGTTAAACATGTACTTGTTGAATATTTCATCCTACGAATATTTTTGAATTACCTCAAATTGATTTAAAATCAATATCCACTTATATTGGGTGTATTAATTTTTTTTACACATAATTATGCGATTTATTTATCCTTAATTTAAGGATACTATCTTTATAAGGGATTTAATCTCAATAAACATTTACCTTGAAACTTCTCTGTGTTTTTGCACCAATTCACTATTATATGGTGTATATATCATCCTTTGTCATATTACATCAAGTATATATTTATTATCATGATATTATAAATTTCAGATTAAATGTTATTCCTCAATTATTTTTATTCAAGAGTATCTCATTTTGTTAGAAACTCTTTAACTGAAATGTCGTTTTAAATGATTAAAATATTTATTATTCTAAATCAATATCGTTAATTTCCATTATTTAAAAATGGTTTTGAGTATTTATTTATATGGAAATTAATGTTTTAAAATTATAATTCCATTAGAAGATTCAATGAGGTATCATATACAGTGATTCAGAAATCTCTTTTTAAATGGTTTATGAAATTTGAATGATTATTTCAATATCATGAAATTTCTTCATGTGATTTCAAATGAAATGTTATTATTGAAATTTTTATATTTGCAATATTTTTTGTGTTATGATGGGACTTGAAAATTTGACAGTTGGTTATGTGATAACCATATGATGGGTGGTGTTGTGATAAACCAGGATGGGTCGTTACGTTATAACCTCCAATTCATTGGGTATGGAAGTTGGCCGTATAACTATTCCAATTACTGATCTTTGTGGAAGTTTACCGTATGGTTATTCTACTTAAGAATTTTTATTCCCCATTTTACCTTTATATGTTATGTAAGAACCCGAGTTTTGATGTGATAGACATTGGAATATTTTTTATGATATTCCAGAGCTGCACCTTCAGACGGCATGTGATTCCGAGCCCTCGGAGTGGGCGGAATTAAATTTTAAGTGTGTTCACACTAGACTCGCCAAATAAATGGGATAACACATAAACAGTGATCTGTATCAGATATCTGAGTGTACGGATGGGTCCGAAATGGGGTGTTTACCGTAGGAACGACATAAAACGTGTCGGTACGAGATTTTTGGACCCCTCGCTCGCTTCTGGAACGTTAAACGGATAAATTAAATAATTAATTTATGCGTTTAATGGTTAAACTCAGGTATCTCTTAAAAGGTGGTTCGGATTGGGAAAACAAGTGCACCGTTGAGTTTGGAGCGTGTCGTTTACCCTAGGAGGGGTGTAGGTTTTGCGGGCGTGGCCCGTCTGTGAAAAAATGGCCCAAAGGGCGTTTTTGTAATTTGGCGGTCTCGGGCGCTAAGTTTAATAACTTTTGAACGGGGCCTTAGATTAAAACTCAGAGACTACTGTTGTGCTTGGGAGGTGGTTTTTACCCTAGGAGAGGCTTACCCTCGATCCCGTCGAGACTTTCAGGCGCGGGGTAAATTGGGGGTTAAATTAATTAAAATTTTAATTAATTTTCTTTATTTAACCCTATCCCACACTCTCCAGCCCATTTCTTTCCCCCGGCGAAACCCCCTCCTCTCCTCTCCTCTCATCCTCCTCAACCCCCATCCTCCCTCCGAATCAAGTGGAAGCGGTGGCAGCAAGGCACATATCGACGACGAAGCACCAGGGAAAGCCCAACAATGTAGGATACCACGTTTATTTTAAACTCCCACACCTCCTTTGGATTCATAATTTTGCATCAAATTGCTTCATGATTTTTTTGTGAAGCATGTGGTTGTGTAGTATAGTTTATCCTCTTTTCGTCGCATAATTCGGTTTTAAAATCCGAGTCACGACACACTCGCAGTCGCCCGCCGAAATCAGTAGGGTTTTGATGTTTTTGGGCTGGTTTTGGGGGTTCCGGCCGTCTAGCACGGCGGTTCGGGGAGTCGGCGCAGTGGAGCTGCAACGAAGGTCAGGCCAGTGGTGGCGGCTTCAGGTGGATGGCGTGGTGGTGGGGCATTCGGCTCCGGGACGGCGGCGCGCTGCAGGCGCATGCGGAGGTGCAAGCTTCCAAGGCTCTGGGACGGCGGCGGGCATCTCCTCAGGAGGGCGCTACCCAGGCGGAGTCACAGGAGAGACCGGCCGGTCGGCGGGTGAGCAAGCCGGGCCGCGCGACGCGACCCCATGGGAGACATAGACCAGCCAGCAGCTGGTCTCCGCGTGGAAGATAGCCGAACGACCAGTGCCGATCGGTATTCCTTTTCTTAAAAAAAATTGATTACAATAAAAAAAGGGGACCCGCTGGTTTGAAAAAAAGGGGGAATAAATAAATTAAAATAAAATATAAGTTTAAAACTATAATAATAATAATAATAATAATATTATTATTATTATGAGAAATGATTTATAATTAACAAATCATAGACCGGGCGACGCTCTCGCGTGTCGTCAGTGGCAACACGTCCCTTAAAATGAGACAAAATTTTTGAGATGGTTTTGGGGGTTTTTTAATCCCCAAAACAGGGGCCTCGGTGGCGCGACACCACATTAAATAGTTAGTGGTTTTTCTCTGAGGATCTTATTTTGGACAGCGCAGACACATCCGATGTCCGAATTGAGCGCATTCTGTGGCATTGCAACCCTGGTGCTGAGATGGAATTTACCAGTTTGGTTTTGGGCATTGAGACTGGAGATGAGGTGTGGGCCCCATGACCCTTCCTTCGAGCTGCGAGCAGCGTTTGACACCTTTCTCACCGGACGTCTGTTTGGGGTGTGCGAGCAGACGATTCTGGGTGTTTTTCCGAGGTCATTTCAATGGCGCAATCCGCCCGCTTTAATTCTGCACGGTGGTGCGGTCCCCATGTGAGCCATTTTAGTAGTTGACGGTGTATTCAAACTCCATCACCAGGTGTCCTATTCAGAAGAGTGGTTATACAAACTTGTGTAATTTTTTCGAGATAATCACAATGGTGTGAGCCTTTCGTTGAGTTTCGGGACCTGGTTGCGGGTCCCACGAAGCACCACTTGTGTACGGTGCACTGAAATGCACCTATTTCTTCGGATATCCATTGCACTCAAGTGAGTAGTGCTTTTGATGTGTTTTACCAAGGGGTTCGCAATGCTGCAATGTGCCCGACTGTTTATGGGGCTGAGGCTCAGGATCACGGGACGCCATTCGGGCGTGAGGCGGTGTTGGTGACCATTCCGTCAGATATCCGTTTTACGCTAGTAAGTAGTCTATATAGTATGTTTTTCACGAGGATTAAAATGGTATGACCCATTTGGTTGTGCGGAGCCTCATACGTGGTCTTATAAAATGTGGAAATATGAAAGGTGCCCTGGTGGCGGTTCCTCTACTGTATTTGTAGCAGACCTTTGGGGTGTGATTGCATGCACTCCTAGGAGAGTGAGGTTTGTGTTTAAATAGATGTGGTTGACTGTGCCTCAGTCATTGAGGTGGAAGGTTGGAGTTGTTATGTTACGCCTTCACAATGACATTGGGTTCCATGTGCACGATTGCATTTAGGCTGGAGACGTGGCATACTCTGAGAGTATGCGAGAACGCTGGGAAGTACATGTGGATGGTTGTACCTGAGAATGTTTGTGTGCTTGGTCGGGGTTAACATGGGGCCACACGTCGTGTGGGCCCGAGGAGCGTTATGTGTTCCGCTTTACATACATTTGACCTCTCGCAACGTAGAGGGTCCCTCAGTTCTCGATTGTTGAACAGCAGGGTTGACGTGTTTCCCCTGGCTCTGTGCTCGATGTTTTAGATCGGTAGGGTTGAGTGGTTTCCCATGGTTTTTTTCCGAAGCCGGGTGGTTGCATGATACCCACTCCATGTTCGGTTAGCCAGTGTTGTACCATGCAGTAGAGATGGCCAGAGCAGTTTTCGGTTTACCCTCCAGCGGGGTGGGGTAGTGGATTACTCATCGACTTCTCAGGGTTTACCATCTAGAAGAGACTTGGAAGTGGGTCACCCAACGAATCATGAAGGGTTTCCCTCTAGGAGTGATGGGCAGTGGGTCGCCCGCCATCTTGTTTCAGGTCTACCCTCCAGTAGGGCTGGGAAGTGGGTGGCATGTCCACTTGTTCAGGGTTTACCCTCTAGCAGAGACTAGGTTGTGGGTCACCTGACGACTCTTAAGGGTCTACCCTTCAGCAGGGCTGGGCAGCGGGCTACCCATTGGCTTGTTATGGGTTTACCCTCCAGCTGGGCATGGCAGTGGGTCACCCGTCGACACTTTCCAGATCTACCCTCCAGAAAGGTTGGGTCAGCGGCGGTGGCTTCAGGAAGATGGCGTGGCGGTGGGGAATTCGGCTCCGGGATGGCGGCGTGCCACATGCTCAGGTGGAGGTGCAGGCATCCGCGGCTCTGGGATGGCGGCGGGAATCTCCTCAGGAGGGCGCTCCCAAATCAGTGTCACAGGTGAGGCCGGAAGGTCGGCCCGCCGGCGGGCGTGCGAGACGGGGTCACACGACGCGACCCCGTGGGAGACAGAGACCCGCCAACGGTGGGTCTCAGCGTGGAAGACATCTGACCGGACAGCGCCGAACGGTGGTCCTTTAAAAAAATGATAACAATAAAAAAGGGGACCCACGGGTTTGAAAAAAAAGAGGTAATTAAAAAATTAAAAACAATATAAGTTTAAAATAATAATAATATTTTTTTTTTATTTTTTATTATGAGAAATGATTTATAATTAAAAAATCATAGAATGGGCGTCAGTCTCATCTGTCGTCAGCAGCGACACGTCCCATAAATTGATACAAACTTTTTGAGATGGTTTTGGGGGTTTTTAATCCCCGAAACGGGTGCCTTGGTGGCACGACACCCCGTTAAATAGTTAGCTCTTTTTCACCGAGAATATTGTTCTGGACGGCACAGACACATCGGATGTCCGAATTGAGCGTCGTCATTGGTGTTGCGACCATGGTGTTGAGACAAAATTTACATGTGTGGTTTTGGGCGTTGAGACCGGCATTGAGGTGTGGGCCCCATGACCCGTCCTTCGATCTACGAGTAGTGTTTGAAACCATTCTCACCGGACGTCCATTAGGGGTGTGCGAGCAGTCTATTCTGGGTATTTTCCGAGGGCATTGCAATGGCGGAATCCACCTGCTTTAATTCTGCACGGAGGTGCGGGCCCCATGTGGCTCGTTTTGGGAGTTAACTGTGAATTCCAACTCCTTCACCAGGTGTCCGATTCGGACGAGTGGTTAGCCAAACTTGTGTACTATTTCGAGAGGATCTCAACAGTGTGATCCATTCGTTGTGTTTCGGGACCGGGTTGTGGGTCCCACGAATCATCGCTCATGTGCGGTGTGCCGGAATGCACCTTTTTCTCTGGATATTCGTTGCACTCAAGTGAGTAGTTCTTTTGACGTGTTTTCCTGAGGGGATCGCAATGGTGCTATGCGCCCGACTGTTTTGGGGATGAGGATCGGGATCACGGGACACCGTTCGGGCGTGAGGCAGTGTTGGTGACCTTTCTGTCGGATATCTGTTTGAGGCGAGTAAGTAGTCTATCTCGAGTTTGTTTCTACGAGGATTACAACAGTACAATTCCATTGGTTATGTGGAGCCTCATACGTTGTCTTATTAAATGTGGAAATATGAAAGTTCCCCTGGTGGCGTTTCCTCTACCATGTCTGTAGCGGACCTTTGGCGTGTGATCGCATGCACTCCTGGGAGAGTGAGGTTGGTGTTTAAAGAGATGTGGATGAGTGTGCCTCAGACATTGAGGCGGTAGGTTGGTGTTGTTATGTTACACATTTGTGTTGACGTTGGGTGTTGTGTGCATGATAACCTTTGTGCTGGAGACATGTAATACTCTGGGAGTATGTGAGAACACTCAGAGGTACATGTGGATGGTTGTACATGAGAATGTTTGTGTTCTTGGTTGAGGATAACTTTGGGCCACACGTTGTGTGGGCCCCAGGAACATGACATGTTCTCATTTACGTACTTTTGACCTCTTGCTACATAGAGGGTCCCTTAGTTCTCGATTGCTGACCAGCGGGGTTGAGTTTTCCCCTGGATCTGTGCTAGATGGTTTAGATAAGCAAGGTTGAGTAGTTACCGCTAGTTTTGTTCCGGAGTTGTGTGGTTACATGATACCCACTTTGTGTTCGGTTGTCCAGTGTTGTACCATCCAGTAGAGATGGCCAGAGCAATTCTGGGTTTACCCTCCATCGGGGCTGGGAAGTGGGTTACTCATCGAATTCTTAGGGTTTACCCTCTAGAAAAGACTAGGTAGTGGGTCACCTGACGAATCTTGAGGTTCTACCCTCTAGCAGGGCTGGGTAGTGGGTCTCTCATCATCGTGTTTTAGGTCTACCCTCCAGCGGGGCTCGGAAGTGGGTCGCATGTCGACTTGTTCAAGGATTACCCTCTAGAAGAGACTAGGAAGTGGGTCACCCGAAGACTCTTGAGGGTCTACCCTCCAGCAGGGCAGGGCAGTGGGTCGCCCGTCATCATGTTCCAGGTTTACACTACAGCAGGGTTGGGCAGTGTGTCACCTGTCGACTTCTTCCAGGTCTACCCTCCAGCACGGCTGGGCAGTGGGTCGTCTGGCGACTTATTCCAGGTTTACCCACCAGTAGGGCTGGGCAGTGGGACAACTGATTATGTATTATGTTTTACCCTCTAACAGGGATGGGAAATGTGTCACCCGATATTATATTATGAATTAACCTCTACCTGGGCTCCGCAATGGGACACTCTTTGACATTCCAGACAAAGTCCTTTCTACTAGGGTTGACTAAGGCTTTCTTCCGGGATTACCGGAGCAGGACCCTTGGTTGTACGGGTTAGTAATGGAACGACCTTGTCTTTGAGGAGACCTCTAGACTGTAGGGAAGTGACATGGTGTGGTTTGACGTTCCCCCAGAACTCTCAAGTGCGAGGGGAAATTTCCCCATCGAGATGTGTCCTTGCAACGTGACCTAAAACCATGCAGGCGAGTCAGTGCCACCGAAAGCAGATAGTTTCAAGGTGTGATGATTTTAGCCCCTTGACTTGTAGTTGGGGTAGACGTGCGGGATGCTGGGTATCAATGGTGTTTACATTCGGTACTATTGGAAAATCACTTTATTGGTCTGAGCGATGGGATGGATATCGCCTTAAGAGCTTGTTCGGGATTCTTTTTGAGCATATATAGATGTATATACATTGTTCGAGTACCCACTTCTTGGGTTTGGTTACTCTCCCTCTAGGAGAGGCAAAGACGCTCGGGGTATGCCACGTGATTTCCGTGTCCAGCTTCTCGTGGATGGACAAGTCTACTCTCCTACTCTAGGAAGCGAAGACTCGACGAGAAGTTCATCTTATCACCGTTTACAGCTCCTTGCATTTGGACGAGTCTACATCCTACCTCTTGTTGGGTTGAGCTGTACTCTTTACTGCACTCCTTGTTATACTCGTTTACTCTCCCCTATTTGATCTAATGCTCACCCTTTGGTACCTTCTTTGTTTCTCCCTCAAGCCTTTCGGGTATCCTACTAAGTATTTTTATACTCACCCATGCTTGGGATTTCCCCGAACATGGTGTGCCCTTGCAGACGACAGACAGGTTGGTTGTGACTTCAGCAGAGCTTGGGAGGTCGAGAGCTTGGACCACCTGTGGTGGTCAGAGTCGGGTTCCTGGTGGGGGGACCCTTCCTGCTGTCTTTCCTTTGTTTACCTGTGGCTGGGTTGTGGCACTTTTTTTCGGTTTGGGTGCGTGTTTTTCCCCTTTTTCATTTTCAGTACATTACTTGTACTGTTTAGAGGTCGATGTGCATTTATGGTATATATATATAGCAGTTTCCCTTTTACATTACTCTTCTTGTATTTTCATTCACTCTGCACTTCTGCATTGAGTGTGCTACGAGTGTTTGTGTACATGTACATAGGCAATGGCCTCCCTGAGTTGTTGTGCCTTTGGCACTGGTCGCCTGCCCCAGGCCTATGGAGGTGAGATTGGGGTAGTTGCAGCTCGAGCCTGGGTAGGGTCGGTTCATTACATGTTATGTGTTCATTAAAGAGGTTTTATAGTAATCTTTTGGTTACAAAAGAGTAAGTAATGAAATTTTATTTAGTTAATATTATGTACTACTTCATAGGGGGAAAATATATTATTATGATAATGTATTTATGAAGTACTTTTTATTTTCAAAATCGAATAGTTTTCCTTCATTGTGTATCCCTTACTGAGATTTTTTTGCTCATCCCAAGTTTTTTTAAATTTCTTCATCGGGACATAATGTGGAATATGGTAAAGGATATGATCAAAAAAAAATCATGCTATCTAAAACGTGTAAGTATACCTCTCTTATTTATTCAAGAGTTTTTATTTTATGAAAAAAATGGAAACTGAGTAAAAGTGTCTTCTCTGTTATTTTTGAGAAGTAATGTAATTGTAATATCTAATTCTTTAAAACTCTAAACCTGAAAAGATCCTAAATTTTAATTATTAATTTAATTAATGAATATGTAATGTTTAAGGTTGGGTCCTTATAGTTGGTATCAATGGTAGGTTTAGATAACAGTACAGGTTAGGGTGTTATCAAAGAATAAGTAACATTACCATAATCGTTAGCATATTAGAAAGGGTTGTAGTTATTTTGAATTCGTTTATGATACCCTGATTAAGTAGATACCCTTCTCATAAGATATTATATAATGATTTTCAGATATACTCACACTGACCTTTTTGGTTTTAGGAAATGGCTAGATCTAGCATGCACCAAAGTAGCAGTGGATGTGAAGAAAACTGTGAAAATTTTCTACGTGAGAAACTGAATGAAATGAGTGATTCAATGAGAACTCTTGTGGTTATTCTCAGCCAACTAGCTTGGGTCTTGATTGGAAACCTGAACCTTGGTGATTTTTATAAGGCATTATATATGAAAGAAATAAATTCATATGGAATTTCAAGTAATAATCATAAAGGTAAGTATTTTAAAAAACCTATGTGTCAATGATGGGGAAAGAAACACCTAGTAAAATTCATCAAATTGATGTGAAGATGCTATATATGTGGTAATGAAGATAATAAATCAATAACCTTCCATGGAAATAGGAAGAATCTAGTTGACTCTAGGAAAGGGAAAAATGTACTTTCTTATGGATCAACTGAATGTTCTAAATGTGGTGTGCATGGTCATTATAAAAATAGATGTCCTTCGAATATGTTTCGAGAATGGGATCACCAAGATCATATAAATATATTTTTACCAATACCTGATGCAATTCAAATTGAGGATGAATAAACTAACAATAACCAATTAAATTTCTGGATTATTACTTAACATATGTTTTGAAATTATTGAATCTTAAGATATGATTTAGGATTTTGATTGTAGGAAATAATTATTTCAGAATAAGTTGGTAAAGAATGGTTAATGGATCATAAAGAATGACCAATGAGTACGAATTAAACGTATATAGGATTCAAGAGTTATGATAGATTTTAGAATGGTGAAATACTTAAAAGTATTAAGGCTCTTTTGATGATTGGATTACATTAGAAGAATTTTTATAGTATGTGTAACCCTGAAGTTTGATATATGATAATTTTATTCATGGAATAATTATGTTTTCTTTTATGGATATAGTTATAATGATCCATTTGGTTTTATATGATCCTTGAATTTGTGGAAATTACAGGTTAATACATTTTGGGATGAAAATTGAATGTTATTAGATAACCTTTATGGTTAAAATATGTTATGGTTATTTTTTAATGAATTTATCTCTTTTCAGAAATGTTATAAAATTATAATGTTTTTGAAAAAGGACAATGGGTAGACTGCGTGACAACCCGTCGCATTAGACAATGCTATGGGAATCGAACCCACAACCAAAGTGCGACTAGGATATATCAGCTACCACTAGACTACATGATGTACCTGGTTTGAATGTGTAATTTTTTAGTTAGATGGTCTTATGAATAAGTTTATTTTGGGTTATTTATAGAAATTATTAAACTCTCATAGAGAATATGTGATTAGGTTAATTACACTTTAGGATGAGACTGTAAATGTAGTCAATGTTATTTGGAGATAAATGTTAATATTTACTATAGAAGACTATGAGATTAAATTCTTTTGAGTTTTGGTTTTAAATGTTATTTTGGATTATATTGAATAATTTGAAGGAATTTTTTTTATTGAATGGTCTTTTTTGATCTTAGGGAACTGTTTCTTGAATTTTGGAGATTAGGAATAGTATTTATTTTTATAAAGAATTATCCTTTTTGGGGATTATCGAATATTGTACTAACCATTTTGGTTTTGGTTAAGGTGAAAATACATGGGAAAAATATAGTTCATCTTTTTTTTATTATGTTATTCTCTGGAAGTTGATTATACTGCTTTTAGTGTGGAAAATTAATCCAGAATTATCATTGTTTGGAGAAAATATGAGTTTTTGTTAGAAATATTGTAAAGGAAGAAAGTATACATGAAAAGTATGTATATTTCCTTACATTGTTAGTTAATATAATAAATAAATTCCTTAACATTATATAATGTAAATTAAAACAAAAACATTATCTGTTAAATTTTCCAACTGGCGAATCAATGACTGTTTAACCCATCACAAGTTCGTGATTTTTTGGTGGTTAACATTCTCCCCACCATGTTTTCTATCACAATCCATCAAAACATGATTGTATTATTTCTATTCTATATCCATGTTTTATAACATAGAATCCTAGTATAGGATAATCTTGGGTGACCTTTGTAATTCTATTTTATTCATTTAAAGAGATATATTTATTAACTCATTTTCCGATGTGGTATTTTCAATTAAGTTTCAAAGCATAATTTTAAAAATTGTGAGGAAGCAATTTCTTAAATGGGGGATGGATGTAACATCCCAGGTAAATAATGATTAATACATTTTCAAATTTATTAATAATTTTTAATTAAATATTAATTTTAGTTTTAAAGATATTCTATTAATCGATGGCATACCCGATACGCAACATGGGTTTCATTGAAATATTACAATGCACACAATGCTGAGCCATACTGAAAAATAATAATATAATAGTACTATTTTAAATAGTATTTAACGCCTAGTCGTTGTATTGGAAGGACCAAACAAAACAAAGTACAAAACGATTATACATGTTTTTAAATTGTTTTACATTTATCTAATAAATGTTAGAGGTTTAAAATGTGAAATAATATAATTTTAAGCATAATTTTTTTAAAAGGATTAGTTTTCGCCTTTTGATTGAGAACCCTCATTAAATCTATTACTGGTCGATTTTATATGCTATTTTTGATAAAATAAAATACTTATTTAGAACCGAGACAACAAAATTCATTTTGGGTAAAATTTTGGAATTTTCTGGTAAAAATCAATTTTTTGATAAATAGTGAAAATAAATTCATTTAATTCAAAACTGACATTTAATATAATTTATTTATATGGATATATTATCTTTTTAATTAGTTTTAAAAATAAATTATAATATTTTTTTACCATTTAATCCAATGGTGGTCATTGTAATTAATTTCACTTTGAAATTAGACATAAATAAGTGTCAATATTTTAATAGTTATAGTTTCATAAAAGCACTCTATTTGTTTATACAAAAAGAATTAATTTTAAATTAATTAATGTAACATAAATGTTTTTAATTTGGTAAAATGGACATCATTTTTGAATTTTTAACATCAAATATATCTTAGGCATATTTTTTGGTATTTTTCTGAATAGCTTCCATTTTTTATTAATAGTGAAACCACTTAGTAGTAGTTTAAAGAACTAAAATATTCATTTAAATGAAATTTTACCACTTCTGTGAATTGAATTTTTCAAATCATACATACATGGTTGTTATTAGTAATTAAAATGTTGTTCAATAAATGACAACAAATTTTTGGTGAATAGTAACTTTTGACTTTTATTTACTGCGGTTAAAGGTAAATATGGTAATTAATGTTAGAAAGAATATGACAATAACACCAAATTACCTTAACAGTTGTCTTAACCTTATTATATGAGTATTGGATGACCATGGGAATCCATGGGTCGATTATGGGTTCCCATGGAGCCACTTATTAATGATAATGACACATTATTTTAATTAACTTAAGGTAATGAAAAAAATGACATAAACAGATATTTCTTTGAAACTTAATTTTTATATAGTATAATATAGATTATATTTCAGTCTATAAATATTAATTTAAAATATAAAAATGTTTCCTATATCATGTTATTTTTTAATAATTATTAGACATCGAATAAATTATATTATTTATGACATCATAATGATGCAATATTTACCACATTAATTAATTATCCAAATAAATAAGAATATAATGATTAAAATATTATCCAAAACCAATCCAATTTCTATTGGATGATTTCATTTCGGTTATTATTTATATTATATTTGAAATTAGTGTTTTTTGGACCTTTAGAAACCGAATATCATTATATAATAAAATAATATTTTCACACTTTCCTAAAGAACCCCTCCTTCCCCTTATAAAAGGAGAACACTTCTAACCCATTCCTCACACCTCTCAAGCCCCTTGTCTCAGCCAAACCCTGCCCAAATAATCTATCAATATACCCATATTCTACCTAGAAGCCTTACCATAGGCCAAAGGCACTTCAAGAAGTTATTTTGGTTCAAACAATTGAAGTTACCCAAATTAAAGGTAACAGTTCCTATTAAATTATTTTGTTTTCTTTTTTTACTTCCCAAAGCCTAAACTCTTTTTATTACTTTATTTTATAAAAATAACAGTATCCTTAATATACTAGGATGTTTTTATCATAATTATTCTAACTATATTACACACACCTCTATATAATGGGTGACCATCAAACAGTTTCTGTTGATGGAAAACTAACGCCTCGTGAAACGATGAATGATCGATTATATCCTACCACCTATCACGGTGGCCATTAAGATGACAATATATATAAATATGATATATATTATGTTTATTTTTTATTTATGTTTCAGAATTTTTCTTTTATGAAATACCTTTATGCATTCCATTATGGGTAAACGTTATAAATTCATTTGAGAAATTGCGGACTACCGCCCCCTCAAAGTGATATAACTCATTCATGACATATGTGGAACTTATAAAGGATATAGTTAATGGTATTATATATGATATTATACTGGAATAATAATATACCATATTATCATTATATTTTAATCCCATTAGAATAAGAATTAAAAACTGAAGTAGCATTCATTTGTACGTATGACTTACCCTCTCCATCAATGGTGCATTTCATTTATTATCGCTAAATGTTATGTAATATTATTAATATATATATACAGTATATATATGATATATATTATTTATAAATCCTGAATATCATTTTAGAGGTAACAGACTCTTGACCACATGGACAACTTGTAATTATATGGTGTTCCTTTTTTACTCAACTACCAAATATCGACAAAACAACCAATATTAACATAAATGATTACATATTGTTTATAAATTTGTAATAAGTGATAAAAAAGGAATAATAAACATCAAAAAGGGTTCATAATATAGTATAAGTTAACTTATGTTTATTATTCAGGAATAACAAGGAACAAACAAGTCAAGTCGGACAGGAGGTAAAAGATTTCATATCTCACTTTCAATTCTATGACATTTCCATTATTCAACACTTATTTATTGAATATGGTGTAATGTATACTAACATTTATATATATTATCATGATTATATTTATATTCAGGTTATTTTGTGATTCATTTGGTGGTTATTATCTTTTGGTCATATGACTCGATTGATTACAACGATGTATGGGGTTTTCATCTCACTTTTTATTCCCGTGAGATTCATTCTATATTTGACACTATTTCATTTGAGTGGTGTATGTAACGCCTATGATTCCACTCATTGTGTAATATAATTTCAATTTTGGTTATTTACATCTACATTTTATGGCCCTTCTTTTATGTGGTGTATGTTTTGTATGTTACCAAATCGGTAAGGGAACCTTTCACCCTCCTCTTTTTAAAAGACTTCTTTTAGTTATATCTTTTAAATTACATCTTATTATGTTGAGATATATTCTTCTATATCCTTATTAATGTAAAACTTATGAAAAAGTGATGAGATACCCTTTTAATCTCATCAACCCAATTTCTTAATTTTTAAGTGATATCGTTAGGATTTCAAATTTTTGCAAGGGATCTTCTTAACCCAATTTCAATTTTTTGGGTTAAACTTTTACTTCTTGAATATGTCATCCTATTAATATTTGTGAATGTCCTATAATTGTTTTAAACTTATTATATACTTATATTTGGTGTATTTATTTTTGTCACACATAATTATTTGATTGATTTATCCTTAATTTTAGGATATTGTATTTATAAGTGATTTTAATCTCAATTTCCATTTCCATTGAGACATCATTGTTGTTATGAACCAATTCAATCTTATATGGTGAATATACTATCATTTTTAATATTATATCATGAATACGTTTATTCTCATGTTATTATAAAGTTCAGATTAAATGTTATTCCTCAATTATTTGTATTCAAGAGTCTCTCATTTTGTTAAAATATCATTAACTGAAATGTCGTTTAAAATGTTTTGAATATTTATTATTCTAAATCAATATCATTAATTTCAATGTTTTAAAAATGGCTTTGTGTATTAATTTATATGAATATTAATTTTTCAAAATTTTAATTCTATTAGAAGCTTCAATGTGGTATGGGACATTGTGATTAAAAAATATCTTTTTAAAATGGTTTATGAAATTGAAATGATTTTTTCAATATCTTGAAATTACTTCTTCTGATATCAAAAGAAATGTTATTAGTGAAATGATTATATTTGAAAACATTTATGTGTTTTTATGGTACTTGGTCATTTGACGGGTGGTTACGTGATAAACCATATGATGTGTGGTGTCGTGATAAACCAGAATGGGTGGTTACATTTTAACCTCCAATGCATTGGGTATGGAAGCCAGTCAAAAGGCTATTCCATTTAGTGATATTTGTGGAAGTCGAACTTATGTTTATTCCACTTAAGAATGTTTATGCACCATGTTACCATTATATGTTATCTGTTATTTAAATGGGTTTTATGGTAATCTTTTTGTTACAAAAGTGTAAGGAATGATCTTTAATCTAGTGAAGAGTATTTATACTTCACAAAGGGGAAAATTATTACTTATGATAAAGTATACATGGCTTACTTGTTGTTTTGATAATATAATGGTTTTCCTTCTTTTTCTATCCCTTAATGAGATTTTTATTCTTATACCATGTTTTTAGAAATGTTTTTCACAGGATATAAAGTAGAATAGGGTCAAGGATGTGATCAAGTAAAATTAATGCTATCTAAAACATGGAACTAGACATGTCTCCTTTATTCTAGAGTTTTTATTTTATGAAAAAATAGAATCCGAGTAAATGTGTCTACTCTGTAATTTTTGCGGTGTAATTTAATTGTGAGTAAATTTTTCTACTTTGTTAGTAAAATTTTCTACTTTATTCATGAATTTTTGTCCGTAATAGTGTCTACTGTGTAATTTTTGTGATGGAAACTCAGTAAAAGTGTCTACATTGAATTATTCATTTCATTCAAGATTGTGGATATAAATTATTGTATTATCCATTTATTTGGTTTTTTATGATCACATATTTGTATAAAATCATTCACATGTTGCACTCTTTATTACTATGAAGTATTTCCCAACCCGTGTGGAACTGGAAGACCATTTGAGTCGGGACACGGATCGGGTTGGTTTTCGTGTTGAATGGAAATCAAACATTATGGGTGAAAAAATTTAATAAGAGAAGGTATCAAACCTTTTGGTCATGATATTTTTGGATGAGTCTCGTTGGTCAAGATCTAGTAAATTTGGGTCATGATGTATTATTTTATGTAGGGTGAATGACCATCACACCTCATGATAGTACTAATGTTTCCATGGTAAGTCAACAAACATTTGATCTATATGGATATTGTAGGTTTTTTATTTGTGAAATGATTAGATAGTTTGGCCAATGGTCTTAGGGGTCTCCCAAGGCCAACAAATTTATGTGGATCCTGGTACTATAACGACCCAATATTTTTTGTAAAGGAAAAAAAATTCTTATAAATATTTCATAATCATAATTAAATCACAACATAATTAACTACAAATTGCTATGTGACCTTTAAAAAATATGTTTGTCTCTTATGTGATGTTAATTTCAATAATCTAACATACACAATAGCTATCAGTAAGTTATTTAGAGTCCAATTTGAACAACATAATTTTTGGTGAAGAGTAACCTACCCTTATTAATAGTAACATACCCGTATGAATAGTGATATACCCTATTGAATAGTCACATTACTTATGATAGTATATAAATTATATTCTAGTGTAAGTATGATATATCTATGCATTAAAATAAGTAAACAAATGTTTTAAAACTCTTATTTTTAGAATAAATTAAGATTTTAATTAAATATTAAATTAATAAAATTTAGAAAATTATTTTTGAAAAATGGACTTCATTTATGGATTCTAAATGTCAAAAAATGGTTGGGGTAATTTTTTTTGGGATTTTTCTGAAATACTTGTATTGTTGATGAATAGTGAAATGACATAATTAACAAAATAAGCTAAATATGCTAATTATAGAGTCATTCATGATGTTATGCTGATGTAAGCTTAATTTTTTCTGGATCACATAATAAATTTATTATTCTTGGTCATGGAAGACTCACTATTCCTTGTCTTGTTGGGAAATAATAAATTAATGTATAAAAAACTGAGAAATCCCCTCTCTCCTCCACTATAAAAACCCCCTCTCACTACGCCTTCCATTCACTCATCTCATGACTTGTGAATTCTCCAAATTTTAACTAAATAACTTCCCAACCTCCTCACCCACGTCCAGAAAGCATTGTTATCAAAAAAAGTCCAAACCCTCTCTTTATGTTGGTTCTCAATGATGTTTGGTTCAATAGGTAAATTCTTCTTTTCAATTAATTATCTTTCCATTAAAGTTTGTTAGTTTCCTTTTTCAATTACCTATCCTCATAAAAATTTTTAGATGAATCCAATAACATATATGTACTGGAATGTTTTCATGATAGTGGAATAATTTATCATCATCTCCCCCTTTTTAACTTTTTATATACTACTAATAAGAACACCATCCGTGATATTTCAATTTTTCACATTCAAGGACAATGGTCCTTCGATTTCTATTATCATTCTCAATTCTGGTCATGAAACCATTCTTGTTATGGATTAACCAGATTATTATATATAATATAACCTATTTAGGATTCTATAATTTCTTTGTACAAATGGTAATATGTTATAAATAAAAATGAGTTCGTTGTAATGAAGACCCAAAAATTAATCGAAACAATTATCATTAATGTTCTATATAAATTCATCCACATTCCTTGTATCCATGTTATATAAATGAACAATAACACTTATTTATTTTCATATATAATATATATTATCAATTCTGTAGATTTACATCCATTCCACAGACATAAAAACAAGTGAACTGAAGAGGAAAATAAAGAAAATGAACACTCTGAAGCGATGAAATTCAATATAATAAATTATCAATAAAAACATCAATGACCATACTAGAATTATTATAAACTATATAAATGACTAATAGTTTCATAAATAACTTATTAATAACCATAATTTCATATTCCAAGAGCTTAATATTGAGATAGGAACATGATCAGAGTTAAGGTAAGGGTTTTTCCACCCGAACTTCCATTTTCATTAGGGATACATTCATTGTATAATTACCTCAATGAAATTATTATTTATTCTTATGTACTATGAATAAATTATGTTTGGGTATTATATATTTGTACACCATCCCAAATATTCCCTTATTTTTTGGATAGTTGCACGTTTTAGAAGAACATTCAAAATTGATTTCAAAATACAGACCTAATTCAAGGGAATATCTCAAATTCTTACCTTTTTTCAAGGGTAATATCTAATCTGTATTCAGAAACCATTATATCTATCAAATCATTAATTTTATTATGAAAATAATATCTTACTTCACATATGGTTTAATAAAAATATTTTTCCAAAATAACTCTTGTTTTTAAATAAAAGAGTATTTATCTCAAGATTGCTAAATGATTTTATAAGAGTATTTTCATTTGATTCAACACTCTTGTTATTGTTTCTTATGTATTATTAGGTTTAATTATTTACGAATTCGTATACCATATTTTATTTAATGGTATATAACTAAATCTATTGCGGAGGAACTATCCTAAAACCATTCTCCTTATTAATGGAAATGGTTAGTGTATTATGTTTAATGATTGTGGTAAGTTAGTTAAATTTCATATAATAGTTTAAATAATAATTTATATGTTGTTTATGTCTATCCCTTATCATATGAGAAATTAATTGGACTTATTATGTGATGTGTGGGGACATATATATCCCCTCGATGCATCGTTGGGTCTCATGAGACAAACTATGGTCTAAGCTTGAGGCCTTGATAAAATGATTATTTATGGTCCAAACACGAGGCCTGGAAGGCATAGTTATGATGTTTGACATATGAACATACCTCATTATGATGCTAGTATTTGATGTTTATGTGGTTATCTGACTAGTCGAATACCCATTATTATGTTTTATTATGGAATTATTTACTCGTCACATATTTCTGCCATAATGTGTTCATGTCCAATATTAAAGGCATGTGTTTTCAATTACTCACCATGTCTTATGTTTATAGTATCTTAATTTGTATTTCATACTATTATAGAGTATTTGAGCTCACCCATTCCTTGTGATTCATTTATTTAGGACATAAAGAAGTAAATTTGGAATGAAATGAAAGCATAATCTTGGAGACACAATGTTACTAGTGGAATAATTTAGTGTCGTTTTTTCCATTCCATATGAAATGTTGAACTTATGCATGTTTCTTGTTTCCAATAATAATAAACTACTTTTCCCTTCGGGGTTCATATTCATTGTATGTATGAATACATAATCAAATAAGTCAAATACCCCGGGCAACTAGGGCCGGGTCAATAAAATTGGTATTAGAGGAAGTTTAGTAGTAAACATGGAAACTAGATTTAGATAATGTAGATTTGGAAAGAGTCTCAAAGAATGTATTTGAGGATAAACATAGATGAACTTCATGGAATTTTGGTAAGTTATATATTATGTGTATCATTCAAGCAATACATCCCTGTCTGGATTTGATCAGGTAGAGGTATCTCTGGGACAAATATACCTAGGAGTGAAAGCTCCAACAATGAGTTTTGGGATTGAGTCATGGTATCCGGGTATATGACAATGGGCCTTTCTGCACTTTTGTTTATGACACTCCAGGGGATATGATTAGGATAAATCACGTTTTCTTTAGAAGCCATTATGAATGATTTAAATTTAAATTTTTCCTCAAAGATACCATGTTTATGATTAAGAGGATAGCAATGTGTATAATTTCAATTTATACATAGTATTTTTATAAATTGATATTATAAATTATCATTCATACCATAATATAGATTATGACATTTTTTAGAAATGGCTCTATGTGGAAGGAATAGAGAACCGCATGAATGCACGTGTCCCCGGTAGGGATTTTCCTCCGACGCAAGATAATTATTTTGGCTCTGGTGCTATGACTGGTTCTGAGAAACTCATAACTATACCAGGAAAAATTACTCAAGTTATGAATAATATCCTTACCCATATGGAGCATCTATATCCACCATGTGTAGGAGCTATGCTAGATCGCTTTATGCCACAATAGACTCCATAATTCAACGGGACTACAAACCCATTTGTAGCAGAGTAGTGGATATGTTCCCTTGAGATGATATTTCTCTCTTTGTGTTGTAAAGAAATAGTGAAGGTTGGCATAGTAGTATATCATCTATCGGGAGATGAGGACCAGTGGTGGTCATTAATCCTAAAAAAGGAGGAGGAAGATATAGATGAGATGGAATGGGGGGATTTTAAGGAAATCATGTTAGAAAAATATTTCCCTCGTGAGTAGTGAGCAGATATAGAGAGACAATTCTTGAATCTAAGGCAAAAGGAGGATGAAAATGTTTCCAAGTATGAAGCCAACATGAAAAGTTCATCAAGACATGATGTAGACTATATTAGAAATCCAAGGAGAAAAATTGATTGATTATTTGATGTCTTAATGGCATACCTCCAGTGGGCACTAGTATCCCAAATTATTTCATCACATGAGGATATAGATTCATTTGCTATAAATATTGAAAAGTAATTCACTATGTCTTATTACATTAACAGAAAACAGGATAAAAAGAGGGCTACAGAAAGCTATGGTAAAGGATATAAGGAAATAGGGAAGAAATGAAAAGTTGAATTTCGACCCTATGATAATTGCAGAAAGAAACACCTTGGTGTCTGCTTAAAAGGAAAAGGAGTATGTTTCAAATTCAAGAAGAAATCCCATCTTCCTGGTGATTTTTAGGAAAATAAGGAGGGTAATTATTTTCAATTCTATAAATGATGAAAAATGGGATACTATGCTAATGATTGACTATAGCGTCAAGGAAACATGCGACAAAAAAGGGAAAGGGAGCAGGTTTAAGATTATGTGATCACAAGTGGTGATATTGGAGTTCATAATGATGTGGTGGTAGGCACTATAATCGTTTCCTCAAATTTAGCCAATACTTTATGTGATTCGGTGTCATCACATTCATTTATCTCTTCCCAGTTTTCCATGATAATTATATATTACCAATTAAATTTAATAAAGGTGTTATTAGTCAAAACTCCTAGTGGATATCTCATTGTAACAAAAATGTTTCGATTAGTCCCCCTCGTGACACATAAGTGTGACTTAGTTTCTAACATTGTAATCATACAAATGGTTGACTATGAAATAATTCTCGGTATGAATTGGCTATCAATTTATGATGTGAAGATATTTTTCAAGATGAACCTAGATACAATCATTGAGAATGGTGTAGAATCCCTTATCATTAGAACAAGAAACCTCTCCACTTGATTCTCATCTAGATCCACCCCTAGTAGCTTAACTATATTCAATTATTGGGGAGAAAGATAATAAAATAACTATGGGTGAGGAAATGAATCTTCAAATAAAATATTTGACTGTTGTGAAATAATATATTGATTTCTTTCTAGAGGATTTACCTAGACATCCTTTAGAGTGGGAAATTGGTTTTTCCATTGACATAATTCCTCGTTAATGGCCCATATAAAATACCCCTTATAGAATGGCCACTATGGAGTTAGTGGAACTAAAGAAGCAACTAGAGGAATTGAGTGATAAATGATTTATTCAGCCTAGTGTTTCTCTATGGGGAGCCCCTATCCTCTTTGTCGATAAGAAATAAGGATACATGAGGATTTGCATTGATTACAGGAAAATCAATGCTATTACAATAAAGAAAAAGTATCATCTTCCACGAATTGATGATTTATTTGATCAACTTCATAGAGCCTAATATTTTTGATGATTGATCTATGATCTGGATATCATCAGTTTCTTGTGAGAAATGAAGGCATTCCAAAAACATCATTTCGAACCAGGTACATGCATTATGAGTTTACAGTAATTCCTTTTGGACTAACTAATGTTCCATCTGTTTTTATGGATCTCATGAACATAGTAATCCTGGAATATCATGATGACTTTTTAGTGATGTTTATTGATGATATCCTGGTATACTCTAAATGTCATGAAGATAATGAAAATCACATGCAAAATATTATGAAAACCCTTAATAGAAATAAATTATATGGGATGATTAGAAAGTGTGATTTATGGCTCCAATCAGTTTCCCTTATGGTCCATAATGTCTCTAAGGAATGAATATATGTAGATCCTACGAAGACAAAGGCTATTCAATATTGACCTACTCTGATGAACATAACTGAGGTACATAGTTTTATTGTTTTGGCAGGTTATTATTGGTGTTTCATTCAGAACTTCACCCATTTATCCAACCCAATGAACAAATTCACACAAAAAGGAATTAAGTTCATATTGATAGAATAATGTGAAGAATGTTTGGACAAATTAATGATGAGGTTATTTAATGCTCTGATCCTAACCATACCATTAGGGAATGATGGTTTTGTGATCTATATGGATGAATAAAAGAAAGGACATGGTTGTTTCCTTATGGAGAATGATCGAGTGATTTCTTATGCATCTAGGCAGCAAAAAATTCATGAAAAAAAACAATCCAACTCATGATATTGAGTTATCCATGAAAATATTTGCTCTGAATATTTGGAGACATTAACTATATGGATAAAAACATCAGATATACATATCATAAGAGTTTTATGTATATATTCTCATAGAAAGAACTCAACATGGGACAAAGAAGGTGGATTGAGCTACTCAAATATCATGATTTCACAATACACTACCCCCCGAGGAAAGCAGATAATGTAGCAGATGATTTGAGTAGAAAGTACCATGGAATTATAAAAAAGATGAGAGTTTAATGGGATCCTATTTTCATTGATCTATTAAAGAAGGATATGTGAATAATCAAGGACGGTATCACATCACTACTTTTTCAAATTGTTTCCCAACATTCTTTACTAGAGAGGATAAAAAGTTCTCAGGTTGATGATGAAGAGTTTGAAAAAAAATAATGCTATAAATGATGGTAAGTTGAATGAAAATGAATATAAAGGTGTCATTGTGAAATTCAGGAAGAGGCATTGTGTTCCCGCTATTCCTGAGCTAATGAGACAACTGTTGGATGATGCTCATAACTCTAATTTCTCTATAAATCATAGTAGTAGAATGATGTATGAAGATCTCTAAGAAAAATTTTGGTGGGACAATATGAAAAGGTAGATTTATAAATATACATCAAAGTTCCTGGTATGTCAACAAGTGAAGGCTGAGAGACAAAAGTATAAGGGGATGATGCAGCCACTACCCATACCATCCTTGAAGTGGGAGAACATTACCATGAATGTTTTCACGGAACATCCAAGGACATCTAGAAGAGACAATGCTATATGTGTCATTGTGGATCGTCTTTCAAAGACATATCACTTTATCAATATTTAATAAAGAATTTTCAATTTATCAACTTGGAAGGATTTACATCAATGAAGTAGTAAGGTTGCATTGAGTACCACTCTCTATTGTATCTGAGCGTGATACTAGATTCACCTCAATTTTCTACAAAAGTCTCCAAAATTCATTTAGCACTGAACTGATCTTCAGTGTGGCCTATCATCCTCAAACTGATGGCCAATCTGAGCGGACTATTCAGAGACTGGATAAATTTTGACGGCACGTTCTATGAAAGTCAAAGGAGGATGGGACCATCATCTTCCATTGTTTGATTTATCCTATAACAACTGTTTCCACTCGAGCATCTGAATTGAAAAATATGATTCCCTTTATGGGAAATGGTGTAGAACATCATCATTTTGGGATGAAGTCAATGAGCTAAATCTTCTAGGACTTGAATTGGTTAATAAAATGGCGTAGGTGGTGAAACTTATACTGCAACATATCAAGGCCGCCCAAAGTCGACAGAAGAGTTATGCAGATAACCGTCAACGAGACCATGAGTTCAAAGCTCGAGACCTGGAATTTCTATGCATATCTCCATGGAGGATGGTAATGCGGTGTGGGATGAATGGAATACTATGTCCCAGTTATATTGCCCCCTTTGAGATCCTTGATCGAGTCGGAGCTATGGCCTATCGATTGGCACTTCTACCTAACTTTTCGAAATTATATGATGTCTTTCATGTATCCCTGTTAGGTAAGTTTATAACAAACCCATCACATGTAATCTCTTCATAAGTGGCATAGTTTGAGGATGATCATTCCTATGAGGAGCCACTAGTAAAAATATTCCATCGTAGAGACAATGTTATACGCCACAATACTACTCATCTGGTCAAGGTACTATGGAGAAACAATAAATATGAAGAGGCAACAGGGGAACGGGAGGAATCAATGAAGTAAAAGTACACCCACATGATCTTTGCCATGATTGTAAAATGAAATTTCGAAGTAGAAACTTTTTTAAGGATGAGAGAAGGTAACATCCCTATATTTTTTTAAAAGGAAGTTACTTTCTTATAAATATGTCACAGTCACATGAAATCACAACATAATTTACAACTAAGTGCTATGTGACCCTTAAAACAAATGTTTTTCTCTTCTGTGATATGAATATAAAAAATCAGACATACACAGTTGCAATCAGTAAGTTATTTAGAGTCCAATAAAGAAAACTTAATTTTTAGTGAATAGTAACCTAACCTTATGAATATTAACATTCCTGTATGAATAGTGATATATCATAATTAATAGTAACCTTAATTATTATAGTATATAAATAATATTCATGTGTACGTATGATATATCTATGCTTTAAAAGAAGTAAACAAATGATTTTAAACTCTACTGTTTAGTATAAATTACGATTTTAATTAAATTATAAATTACTATTATTTAAAAAATTATTTTTGAAATAATTGAATTCATTTTTGGATTTTACACTTCAAAAGTGTGCTGAGGTAAATTTTTGGGACTTTTATGAAATTCTTCAATTTTTGATGAATAGTGAAATACCATAATTTTAAAAATAAGATAAATAATCTAATTATAGAGTCGTGCATTATGTTCTGCTGATGTAGGACCAATTAGTTCGGAATCACATGATAAAATTACTAATCTTGGTCATGGAAGACTCACCATTCTTTTTCTGGTTGGGAAATAATAAATTAATCAATAAAAAATTGAGATATCCCCTCTCTCCTCCTCTATGAAAACCCCCTCTCACACCCCCTTCAATTCACCCCTCTAAAGAATTTTTCATTCTCCAAATTCTGTAAAAATACCTTCCCAACCACCTCCCCCACGTCCATCATGCTTTGGTTTCATCAAAAGTCCAAAATCTCTTTTTACGGTGGTTCTCAAGGAATTTTGGTTCAAGAGGTAAATTCCTCTTTTCAATTTTTGTCTTTCCTTTCAAGTACATTTGTTTTCATTTTCTATTACCTCTCCTCATCCAAATTTTGTGATAACTCCAGTAACATGTATGTACAGGAATGTTTTCATGATAGTGGAATTATTTATCATCATCTCCCCCTTTTTACCATCTTTTATACTAGTAGAAAAAACAACATCCAAGATGTGTCAATTTTCCACATTCAAGGATGATGTATATTCGATTTCTATTATCATTATCAAATCTGTTCATGAAAGCATTAATTTTTTGGTATAAACAAATTATTATATATAATATAACTTATTTATGATTCTGTAATTCCTATGTACAGATGTTATTAAGTTATAAAGAAAAATGAGTTTGTTGTAATCAAAACCATCAAATTTACCAAAACAATTATCATTAATGTTCTATATAAATTCCTCTTATTTCCATGTAATAAAGTTATTTACATTACCAATAACACTTATTTATGTTCATAAATATTATATAATTTCAATTATGTATATTTACATTCATTCCAAAAACTTAAAAACAAGTGAACCAAAGTGGAAAATAAGGAAAATCAACATACCAAAGCGACGAAATTCAATACAATGACTTATCAATAAGAACATAGACAAACATACCAGAATTAAGATAAAATAAATACATGTATAATAGGTTCGTAAATAAGTTATTAATGAGCATAATTTAATATTCCTTGAGATTATGTTCAAGAGAGGAACATGTTCAGAGTTACGGTAATGGTTTTTCCACTCAAACTTCCATTTTCATTCAGGTTACTTTCATTGTCTAATTACCTCAATGAAATTATTATGTGTTCTTATGTACTGCCAATAAATTATATTTTTGTATTATATATATGTTCACCAACCATATTACTTCTTTATTTTATGTATAGTTACACATTTTAAAAGGAACATTCAAAATAGATTTCAAAATACAAACCTATTTCAAGGGAATATCTCAACTTCTTACATATTTTCAAGGGTAATATATAACATGTTTTTGGAAACCATTATATGTATCAATTCAATCATTTTATTATGAAAATAATATCTTACTTCATTTCTGGTTTTATACAAATATTTTTCCAAAATGAATTTTCTTTTCACATAATAGAGTAATTATATCAAGATTGCTAAATGATTTTATAAGAGTATTTTCATTTTATTCAATAATCTTGTTGTTTCTTATGTATTATTGACTTTAATAATTTATGTAGTCATCTTTCATATTTTCATTAATGGTTTATGGCTGACTCTATTGTGGATGATTATCCTAAAACCATTCTCCATAACACTCATAATGGTTAGTGTTTTATGTTTAATGATTTGGGTAAGTTAGTTACATTTCATATAATAGTTTCAATATTAATGTATATGTTGTTTATGTATATTATCACTCATATGATGAATGAATTGGATTTATTATGTGATGGGTGGGTCCTATGATAGCCCCTCTATGCATTAATAGGTCTCTTGAGAAAAACTATGGTCTTGGGACGAGGCCTTGAAAAAATGATTATTTATGGTCCTTGCACAAGGCCTGGACGGTATAGTTATGATGTCCAACATATGAACATCCATCATTATGATGCTAGTATTTTTTTTTCATGTGGTTATTCGACTAGTATAATACCCATGATTTTGTTTTATTATTACATTATTTACTTAGCTCATATTTCTGCCATAATATGTTCAACTTCATAATTAATGAAATGTGTTTTCAATTATTCTCCATGTCTTATGTTTATGCTATCTTTCACTATATTTTTTACTCCTGATGAGAATTTGAGCTCACCCATTTCTTATGATTCATTTTTATAAGGACATGAATATGTAAATTATGAATGACATGCAAGAATAATCTATGCGACATGGTGTTACTAGTGGAAAATTTTAGTTTCATTTTTTTGTTCCATATATAATGTTGAACATATGTATGTATCTTGTTTCTAATAATACAAAACTTCTTGGTACTACGGGATTTGTATTCCTTGTATGTATGCCAACATAATCAAATATGGCACAAACATTGCTTAACTAGGGTCGGGTATTTATAGGTATGTGGTTATAAAATACTCTCTTTAATGGTGGATCGATTGGTTTATGGAAACCAATCATATGTCCAATCACTCATCGACACAAGTATCCTCTTTATAATTTTTTGCGAATTCTCAGTTTTGGAAAATTATTTTCAAAGCCCATATTTTGAAATGTTGAAAATGTAATTTTATAGTGGAATTGGATAAATTTTTGATAGGTGAATTTGATTTCCTAATTTTTTTTAAGGAATAGATACAAAATGATAATTATATATAATAAATTTTTAATAAATGGGGATGAGTTTATCATTATTTGAATTTTAAAGATAAAAAACTCTACAATTTTGAAATTGATTTTTTTTTTTTAAAAAAAACTTAAACTATTTCATGGTGGGTTTCAAGAATCTATTTTAAATAGGAATTTATTAACATTGAAAATATTTTTTTCAATGGAATGATTTATAATTTTTTGATATAATCTATGGGATTTTATTTTCAAAATAGTCAAAAATATTGGATGTGTGTTATTTAAATTTAGTTTGACATTATGGTTAGTACAGTTTTGAAATTAGGAGTAAATTGATAATTTTATAGAGTGGGTTGAATAAATATATTGAAAATTCAAAATGGTTTTTTGACCATTAGTATTTCCATTAGTGATTACATGCATGGATATGTGTGGAAATGTTGGGGGTTAATGTAACTAGTAGTTTATTTCATGGATTGACATGAGGTGATAGATACGCATTTGGGTATTATAATTTTCTTTTATGAGGCTACATGGAATACTATTGATGAGTGAAAATATGCCCATCTTTTTTCTTTCTCCAAAATTTATTTTTATTCAAGATTTATTTTATAAAAAAATAGTATAATTGTGTTGTGTATCCTTCTGATTTGGGAGTGTTTTTTGATATGTGTTTTGGTTTTAAAAAAAACATCTTGATTGAGTGATGTTTGAAGTATGAGTTTTTGTTGATAAATTGATTTTTTGATAATGGGTACTGTGTTTATTTGATAAATGTTTTTGGAGACTTTTGAGTTGGTCCCTTTATCTTCGATGATTTATTTTTGTAATTTTCTCCAATAGATTGGTTTGATATATTTTTTGGGATTCTGTGGTTGTTAGTATATTTCCTGACAATATTTTATTTATATAATATATGTGGCCATGGGAGGTTCATTTTCGAAAGATTATATAGTTGATTAACATGTATACCATCTTTATTAGACTTGGGATTGGTGCCCTATTTTATTATATTGATAATTAAATTCACATGGTGTGGAATAATTGATGTGGGAATTTTAAATAATCATTACTTTTCTTGAGTTTTGGAATCATTTATGGTGATTATTTTTACTGATAATTTTAAAGGTATTTTCTGGAAGAGGGATCAAGACTTATATTAATTGCCATATTTTGACTCTCTGGGTGTAGGCCATGGAATTATAAATGATTTGGATATTTCAGTTTCATCGTTCCAGACAAATAATCATGCTATTACAATAGAGTGTCATGTATTTTCATAAGAATTCATTATCTCTAAATACACAAAATACGTGCTAAAAATGTGGATGCTTAGGTCACATTTAATTCATGTTTCTTATGATGTAATTCTTTGTTTTTTAACCTGAAGTTGTAATAGTGTGCTTGGCGCATCTCATTGGATCATTTGTTTTAGTGGATGTGTGTTTTTATTTGAAAAATTCAGAATTTTTCTATTCAAAATAATGTTCTCTTCTGTGGGTAACTTCTTTCCATTTTTAATGTTATAGGAGAAAAAATATGATGCTTGTGCATCTTTAACTAACATATAATGGGGAAGGTTACATAAATGAGTAATGTGAGCCTCATGGGGAGTTATGTTCTTTTTGATCTTCCTAAAATGTTATGTAGTTCCTCAATGAATTAATGAAGGTGTTTCATCCCCATATTTTCATCTTATGGCTATGGGTTAAGATATGTTTTAGTTATTAGGGCTTTAGGAAGAGCTGATAAAGTGATCGTGGCACATATTCAGGATCTGTAGGGGTATAAGGAACCATGATTTAGATGGGTTTGCATCAGTGATTGAAATGGAGATTTTATAGGAATATTTGGTAGATCATTCATCTATAATGATCTCATTTTTTTGGGTAGTGGTGTGCATGCAACTCTCTTCATTATAATCATGGTGGAAAAAAGATTCACCACTTGGTTATTAGGAGGTGTGTTTGTCCAATTCTCTCAAACTCCAGTAGTTTTTCTTTATTGGATTATAATTTCTATCTATTTTCCCTTACAGGGTTAACCCTGTTAATTGTTTTTAGTTTTGGTTCTTATTAATTTGTAGATGGCCATGTCCCATGGGGATGGTCAATTGAGATTTTATTTCATCCTGGTTTTGAGTATCATTTTTCAAAATCCTTAGGGAGGGGATTGTGTCAGTGTGTTAGTTTTCTATTATGGTAATTCCCTAATTTGACTACTATAGGGTTTCCAATGTTAATAAGTTCTGATTGGTTAATATTGTTGGTCCTTATGGTGGGGAGACTGACCATATGTCTTTTTGAAATCCCTTATTGAGTAAAATAGTTCTAGTTATTTTTTTTGTGGGATGTCCCCTCCTCTGTACTGATAATTATGTTTAGTTTATAGTTCTTTATTTGCAGTGGGTTCTCCTATTTGAATATATTTAATTCCATGTTCCTCTCCTAATTAAATAATGGGGTTGGATTGTGCCCATCCTTTTTGTAGAATCAAGGTTGTGCATGTATTCTTCAAGAAGTAGTTTGGGTTCATTTGTTCACTTTAGATAAGAGGTATGCATTTTATTGGGTAAATTTTCTAGTTTTCGTGTCTTGAGAGGTTTTATTATCTAGTTCTATGGAATCATTTTCCTTTTATTGATCAACTTGGGGTGTTTTGTATATTTAGGTGAAGATGTAATATGAAGGGGATCCCATTCATACATCTGGAGTTAAAACATTTTATTCTCTACTTATCCTTTTAATGTCGATTATTTCACCACATTTTATGTTTTTTATAAATCTCCTTGAGATATAAAAGAATATCATCTTTTATTTTTGGATAAAAACATGGAATAAATTTCTTAGGGGGGAATGTTTTCATAGTGGAGAAAAGTTTCACACCCTGATTTTTGTTTTTTCTTTTATGTTGTTTCTTTTGTGGATCATGTTTCCTATATCATTTTTTAAGTGAGACGAGTATTAATTTTGAAAAAATTAATGTTTTTTCATTCTAGTTCTTGTCTATGACCTTACCATTTGAGATTTGATGAAAATTGAGATTTTGGGTTAATAGAAGGTGACACACTATTTGTAAAACTATACACCTTTCCAAGGAAACTATGCAGTCAAAGTTACATTTTGGGTAGTGTATAATATCAAAATTAGTGCATCGCTTGTCAACCAAGTGTGAAATCCATGAGGCATGTACTACATGGAGAGAGTGGGGAAAATAGTTTCTACACTATTTGGCAAACATATTTACATTTCTAGGTTATTAAATGTATAAAAATTTCCATTGTGTCCTCTCATTATCTAACCCTAAATCAACCACTGGACCTCTGCCACTCTCTCTCGCCTCTGATGGCCTAGGTCACGATCGCGCCACTGCCTCCCCTCCTTATCCCTTCCCGGCCTAGGCAGAGGAGGGTCCTCACATTCCCCCATTGAATCTCCACACTCCCTCATTTTCCACTTTCACTGACCTGGCTACCCTCCTTAGCTTTCCACCAATCAAAGTCTGCCCTAAGGTCCAGTCGCTTGAGCATAGAGATCTATTTGTACCGCTTTCTTCCCTATAGTTTACCAGAGATTCGGCGATGTTAGATCTGTCTTTGGTTTCTCGCTTTGGGAAGAATCACCCCTCCATGGATGCCTTCGACATATATGTGTCCTTTTCTTGGAAGCTTCATGATATCGCGATTGTAGGGCTTCTGGATTCGAGGCTAATATTTATCCAGTTAGCTAATTAAGACGATCTCATCTCTACCTTGGCCCATGATCCCCGTTTTCTTCCAAGTTTCCAATTTTCTCTCTTTCGGTGGTAGTTTTATTTTCATCTATATTGTGACTCCCTCGTTACGGCTATTTGGATTTCCCTTCTTGGTCTCACTTTACATATTCAAAATTTGGCAGTTCTTCGTTTGATCGGAAATATGGTGGGGCGTTTTCTCTACTCGGATCTTCGTACTCGCGCTATGTGTCATCCAATTTCCCCGGGGATTTGCGTTGAAGTCAACGTATCCAAGAACCCACTAAATTCCATCTGCAACAAGTTTGAAAGGGAATTACGTTGGTTCCAGAAGGGGTGGTATGAATTGTGGGTTCGTTTGTATTCGTTTTTCAAGCATCTTGGTCATGACTCTGGTAGATGCCAGCATGCTTTGGGAGAGGATCAGTCTTTGCAGGTCACTGTGAACGATGATCCCAAAAATTTGATCCAGGGGTTTGCTTGTATTTCTCCTGAATAGGACAATCATGGTATTGGGGAGGTGAGATTCCCCACTACCTCCTAGAAGGAAATGAGACCGAGGATTTCAGAGCTGAGGGTTGTGGGTGTTTTTGGTCATCTGTAGCTGGATTTCGGTATTAACCCTTCACAAACGTTGGAATGAGGTGGTTCAGGGGGGTTAAGGGGGTAATGGTGGACCCAAGGGACCCTCCCACATATACAGAGGCTGTAAGTTCCATTGGAAACTCTCCCCAAGAGTATATAGCCCTGAGATCAGGTAAGGATAGTACTTCTGGTTGTCTGGGGGTTCATGCTAATCAGGGGGCTGGCATGAGTAAAGTTTATAGCCCATGCCCTATTAAGATTCATGTTTCAATATAACAAGTCATTGGTGAGGGCTTGAAGCCTCTCTCTCCTGTTCGCATAGCTTTAGCTGGATTTTCTAGTGGCTATTAGAATAGTTTTGTGGTGTTGAGTGTTGATGATCCTTTTCTTTTTGGATAAGTGACTCTCGAGGAGGATGGGATTGTAGAGCACCATCCTCTACAAGGGAGGTCAGATGTTATAGTAGAAGTTTATGAGTCTGCCTCAGAACTCTGGTACCCAGAACCCAAGGAAGATGAAATTGCGGAAGAGTACATTCCGCCCTCATTAACAAAAGGGAAGAACACCCTTGTGGATTCAGATGGGATTATCCAGCATAGTCGGAGGGTATGAAGACAAAAGGACTACTCATCCTTACATATTCCTCCCATTACAAGATCTTATAGTAAAGTAAAAGTCCCTCAAAATAGTTTGGATGTTGCTGCTAAAATCTCCATGACTAAGGAGGATGTTGAATCAGACATCATCGAGGAGATTCTCATGTGCTCTAATAAATAAATACTATAGGAATATTTCTTGATCAAGATTTTAGAGGAGGATTCACATAGAATGTTTGAAGGACCGATGTGTGTGGATTTGATTGATGACCAATCATCTTAGATTTATAATCAAAATAGGATTTTGACACGTGGTTTCAATGAGGGAAAAACAACTCTAGAGGAGCATGTGGAATCCTATGACAGGATGGCATCCCACTTAGAGGATCTCATTAAGGACAACCATGATATGGAGGCCACCTCCATCAAAAGGCGTCTAGTCAAGGTAAAGGATTGTAATATTTTTAATTTTTTTGGAATGACCTGACTATTTCTTATGATGTTCTAATTTTCTTGTATTCTGAACCTATTGGTTTCCCACTTTTTCCTTAAAAGTGCTTTCTGAAATAATAAATTTATTTATTGGATTATTAAACCTAAATCACATCCAACCTCCCTATAATCAATTTTCATCCATCGGATCTCACCTCGATATTCCTTGGACTCCTTGGGTACCTTTGGATGGGAATATTTGACCATGATTCTTCATGAGTTCATCATGTATATGGAATCTCTCATGGGTTCATTCCCATTTCTATGGTTTTCTACTGTATTTCATAGGTCTATTTTTCAGAATGGGGATTTTAACCAATGTAGGGTTATATCATGTGTTGCTGAGTGTTATCGTGATGTAATTTGTTATATGATTATTTATTAGGGTCTTATGGTGGCATAATATTAGTTTCACATCATTTCCAAAAGTGTCCACATGTGGGTCATGTTGTGTTGTGATTTAACATTTTTATAAGATTCTAGATTTCATTATTGAAATTATAAATATTTTCTATAGTTTATTTGTGGGATGAAAATTAGTATTGGAACTGTTTTGACATTTAAATATTAAGAATGAATTTTTTTGTGGAAATGGTTAGGTTTTCATGTTTTTTTTGTGGTTCTTCTTATTTTTAAACATTGATTGAGGGATAATTTTTTTTTCAAAGGAACATATGGTATGAGAATATTGAATTTTTTTCGCATAAAAATAGATTGTTTTTGCATGAATGGTTATTTTTTCTACAATTTACATTTCTATTGTGTATTGTGTAAATGTGGGGAGGCATGTTTTGAAATGAATATCATTTAGGTGTGGATTTTAAAAGGGAATGAACCATATAAATTGTTAAATGTAATATATTATTTTCTTAAAATGTTGTGTAATATGTTTCACGGATAATGAATGTAGTGTGAAATTCATTTTGAACTATTTTTGGTATGGTTGAAATGGAAAGTGGTATATTTAAAGATAAAGTGTGTTTTTCATGTAATGAATTGTGAAATCGGCGGATTCATTGTCATTTAAATACTTGGTATTTTTTTCATGTGTTTATTTATGTGATTTGTGAAATGGTATTGGTAAAAAATAAATTCTAGAGTACCTATGTGGGAAACCAAAAACTACTACACTAGTGATTCAGAAGTTGAAAGCATGGATTGTTTTTTTTGATTGACACTACATTACCTAGAAGTGAAATACTAGATTTCACATAAAATGATGGATAATTACATAACTAAATAATCCGTTACTATGATCAGAGAACACATATACCATGATATGTTCCCTCCTAGTGGATCATGTTAGAATATATAGTTGTTGTAATATAACCTATTTTACTATGGTATATGTTTTTTAGACTTCTATTTTTTCTAGTTATTGATATGGATTTACCAATGTTTCTCACTTTTAACATGACACTTTTGTGATATGATGCTATATAGTGACATATACTAGACATTGTGTGTACAGTTATTTCATTCAACCTTATTTGGAAAAGGTATTTTAATTAAAAAGGGTTTCTATTAAAATGGATTCCCTAAAATGGTTTCATACTAATGTTCCAAATGTATTAATGGAAATAATCATGTTAAATTGTTTTTTATTTTATATATTGGAACCTTTTCATTTGGGATGAATACAATTTGTCTTTTCCTAACATCTCTTATACTCATTTTGGAGTATATATACATGTTATGTAAAACCCATTTAAAGGGCTGATTTTCATGGTGATGATGATGGATATAATGTTTAGTCATCCTCTTGTTGTTGGTGTTTTTTGTTTTTTCATGAGGGTGATTAACCTCATGTTGCATGGATGTTCTTGGGTCATTTTTTGGATTTTGATTTCTATTATTTTAGATTGATTATCGGTTAAAATGTTCTAAAATTAAATTTTAAATTATCTTTACCTTGATTTGTTATGGCTATCGATTATTTTTTTCATTCATATTAGTGTGTTGTTTATGGTTACATAGATGACTGAGATTGTCCCCTTATTCAACGGTAGATACCTAGGAAATAGTTTCTATCATATTATGATGGGGAACATCCTTTATCCCCTTCCACCAACTGAGTCAGGTGTCAAGATGGATGTCCCACTAACATAGATTGTGAAAGAGCTTATATTTAATCATAAAAACAAAAAACTATCATATATTCTTTAATAAAATGATTTTAACATGAAAAAGATACAGGTTATATGAGAGTCTTTGTGATACTTGATTAGCCAATGGTCGTGATATGGTTCCCCTGAAAATCTCTTTGCAATATGATTTATCAGTGTATATGAAATGAAATCCATAATAATATAATTACAAAAATATTAACATGTAGATTAGAAATGGTTTCCCTAAAAATATAATTGAAATAGGATAATCCAATGGAAAATATAAAATTTCATAAATACTCATTAAAACATGATTGACATATGGAATATAAACATTTCAATGAAAATATATTTGAAACATCACTAACATGTGAAAATGAAATTTGATACATGTAAATATTATAAACCATCCAAAAAATATTAATTATGGAATAAATACCACATATCCCTTGTTGATTATATGTGACATCAAGGGTTTTCTTATGTACAAATGGGATTCAATTAAAACAACCGTAAAATATTTTATATAAAATAACCATTAAACACTAAAAAATGATTTTAAAAACGAAAAAATCACAAAATATTGTGAACATAATTTTATATGAAAATTTACATGGAAAAATATAACACAACATTATATGAAAATAATGGAAATTATGTTAGTGAAATATGATCATGTTGAAAATATATAAATAAACATTTTTATAAAACATTTTTTAGGCATGTCAAAAGATATCCATATTAAAAATATAATGACATTTAATATTAAAACCATTTAAAATATGTGCACATAGCATGAAACATAAATGTAGAAAAAATTTCATTTAAAAAAAACATTTTAAAAAGCATCATAGTAACCCTGGATATAGAATGGGAATATAAATGGTCTAAACTAAAATAAAAGATCGATATAATTTGAAAATAATTTTATTGAGGTTATATTAATCAATACGGGACTAATTAGAAATAAAAAAAGTTAACTACATTATAACTTTTTTTAAGATGTATATTTTTTTAATAAACTAATATCATATTATTTTACCCAATGTATCCTTGAACATAAATAATACCAAAAGAAATAATATTATATCATAATGTTTTTCCACATTTCTACTCTTCCTTCATAATCCACATTATAGAATAAATTTAAATGATACTCTAAATATCATGAAAATAAGTATTTTCATGACATACATTGTCATATAGTAATTTCATACACCATATAAATGAAAATAAGTTTGTAACATAATAGAAGTCCCAAATAAGTCAATATGATATGAAAAACATTTACAATCATCATTAAATTAAATTTAGAATTAAATATACAATATGTTATGTGTATAAGCTGTAAAGAAATAATTAATGTTCAAATAAACAATAATATAAAAAGACATCATTGTAAAAATAATCTTATAATATTATGGATAATGATCCCTCCATCCAATGGCCTGACGGCCCAAACGGTGGGAAATTCTCAGCTGCTATAGTGCTAAATAGTGTCTGCTATAGTTTCGCTACAATTCCTGCGATAGTACTACATAGTTCCCTCTATAGTACCTACTACAGTACCCCACGAAATTATGCCTCCATATGGATTTGATCCCGGGTCGCCTGGATGCACTTAAGAGTCCTCACCAACTGGGATAAGGCTCATGCACATATAAAGGATAATGATGATATAATATAATCCAATCAAAAGATATTGTGTTTTGAAATTTCTCACCACTATGAATAATTAATTTAAAATACTCTTAAATGAAATAATTAAATTTGAATAATTATAAACAATGGTATATGAATTATTAATGATATAATATATAAAATGCGATGTATAAATTTACCATATAGAATAAATTATGCTCCCAAAAGAATGTATGTCTCTTGGATGGAAATTTTTAGGCAAAACACTTAATATTGGTAATCACTTGATTAATACACCATAAAAGGGAGAAAAACATAGGTGTTGTCACATCCTATCCCCCGAGCCCTTGTAGAGACTACCCCATGCCTGCCTTCCATAGGCTTGGGGCTGGAGACTAGCACCAAAAGGCGTGTTCCCTAAAATTAGGAATGCATTGCCTTTAGAACATATAATCACATGCAACCAAGAAAACAACAGGATACTAAAAAAGTAAACTTTATAGTAAAAATAATGTGTACAATGAGTAAAGGGTCCAGAATACCAGCCCAACAAGAAAGTACAAGAAAATGGAAACAACACATGTGAACACCCGCCAAGGATCCAAGCTGAAGGGTAGGTACAAATCTCAAACGGTCATCTTTACAGTACATCATGACATATGTCCTCCTCCGAGCTACCTTCAGTCCCAGTACATTCATCATTATTCAGAGTTGTTTGTGGTCTACATCAAACAGAACAAGGTGTGGGAGTAGCCCATCCAAGGGTGAGAATAATGATACTCTGAAGAGATCCCAAGACACTCATAGGTCTCACAACATCCACAATGGACAAACCACAAAGCATAGAAACAACAGTCAACCCTACATAGGTATATTCACATACACAAACCTATGTTATCAGGTATACCCATCTCATTCATGAGGAAACACAAGGCCCAACTCTTAGCCAAATTACAACTATTCCACAAAGTAAAGAATACCCTGAAGGTTACACTACAAGGGTAAGTTCCTCAAAGGTAATTCCACATAGAATAATCCCACGAAGGTATCACCATGTAGGTACGTACCACAAATTTACACCACTTTGAAGAATACCACAAATTAACATCACAATTGTTTTACCACAAAGGTAAGTACCACAATGGTACGCCACACAAAAGAATACCACAAAGGTATCACAATGAAGGAACGTACAACAATGGTACACCAAAAAGAATATTTCCACCAAGGTAATGAATCAACTCACACCAGGTATAACATAGGTATGTTTGCAAAGATAATTAGATGTAACTACTGAATCATCTTACTCTGTTAAGAGGCAGACCGACGTAGGATCCTAAATCCTTAGACCCAATTAGGATCCTAGTACAACCGACCCACGTAGAATCCTTGTATAGTAGACCCACGTAGGATCCTAGAGTAGTCCACATGGATTCCTAGAGAGGATACAAGTTGAACTCTCTAACATATACCCAAGTAGAATTCCAATGAAGAGACCCACATAGGATCCCTTTCTAATGTTACATCCACCTACAGGGGTCCCCCACTTATCTCACTTCTATTTCTAGAGGGTATGCCCCTCAAGCCACAGGCTGTTACTCCAACTACCACAAATTCGCATGAAGAAGTGTCCCAATGGACTACCACGTAGTACAGGTCTCCACGCAACAGACGGTGCGTTAGTTGGACACTCGGTCTGTATGTTATTTCCCTTTTACTCCTGAGGGTCCAGTTGGATTCGTGTTCGATCCAACATGGATATACCCCAATATTATCCAAAACTCTAGTGGCATATGACAAAAATACCATCTCTATATAGGGTGTCTGGTGCCTTAGACAGTTCGTCAAAGGGACACACATAGCTCAAGATATGGCCGAATGATAGGATAGGGCTGAAAATGGTCCGGGTCCGGTCCGACCAAGACCGACCCTAGTCCGACCCTGGTCTGACCCTGGGTCTGACCCGGCCCGCTGAGTCCAAACCGACCCACCGGTGCAGCCCGACCCACTGGGTGGCCCGCTCGGCTCCCCGGCTGGATTGATGGTTTGCCTCCTCCGTGCGATGCGGTCAGGTGCCACGCCATCACTGGTGGCCGGCAGTGAGCCGACCGTCCTGCCTTCGCCATAGTGGCCTTGTATCATTGGTCCCACACGATCTGCGACGTGGACTCGCGAATCCACCTCATTTTCACATGGTCAGCCAGGCGCCATCCACCACCTCTACTTTGCCATGGCACTTCTCTGGCGGCGCCATCGGGCCTCCGCCATCATTGCGGCTGATCGGACTGTCGACCGTCATTCCCAAGCCCCACCAGTGTCATTCATTTGCATGGTTACTGGGGACATTCTTCGTGTCTCCCGACATGCCCCGATGGCTTTTTCTTCTTTCTGTCAACATCTGCACTCATCTCGGTGTGTCACCATTGATTAAACACCACCACAATTTTGAAAGGTTGCGGAGAGGTCGGGACGTGTTCCTCTGTCCCAAACCCTCTGCATTAGAATTGTAACAATCATATTATTTATTATTTAATCATGATGAACATCATGGACGGTTAAATGGTATTAAAAACACAATAAGCCCTACCTCGATTTCCCATTGGAAGATTTCACAAGGAAGAAGACAATGTCATTGGGGATGGTGACGTCAGCGTTCGTCACTCCTATAAGATGCTTCTGATCCAGACACAAGCGTTCTCCTTGTTCTTCGATTCTGGAGGTTGGTCTTCGTTGGAGAGGGCATTCTTCGTTTGGAGGAAATGTTTCTCCAATGTTTTCCAAGGCTCTCTCAAAATTATTTTTTTCTCACTAATCCTCTTAAAGATAAATAAATGCCAATATAAATTAAAACGGGTTTATCAATTTAATTACTCGTTGGAACAATTATAATTGACACATTTAATAAATTGTAGATAGATAGTTTAATTAAATGGAGTGTTGAAATGTATTCCCCCATTATGAGGTGTTTGGCTGGTCCCCATCACCACGAATTCAAATTGGCTGGTTTTTCTAGCTCGGGTGGTCCCCACCACTGAACATTCAAAAGGAAGGTTTTAAAAAATAAAATAAATGTTTTTTCTTTATTATATTTGTATTTCCTAGAAAAAAAATCTAACTTTCATCTTCATCCTACTATGGTTGAGGTGAATGTATCTTTACAATAATATTGGTGGAATGAGTTCAACAGTGTCCTCAAATTTCAATTCCATGCACTAGTTCAAAAGTTACAAAACCCTGCTTTCACGTTTACTGAACATACCAAAAAAATGTTCATAAATTCATTCTGGGCACACCAGGCCTCAGAATCATGCACTTTAAATTTGTGTAGACTCATAATATTCCCATATATTAAAAAAATGCATGAAAAAATATCATTCTTTACCTTCTCCTCACCTCATGGATTTTCTTCCCTGAAAGCCAAATCACGAATACTAGGAAAAATTGTGGGGTACTGAGCACAAATCTACGCCTCCTGTCCCCATGTGCTCTTCTAGAGGTTCTCGTGCTGCCAACATACACACACTAATGTTATCAACCACCGACGAAGTATCATCTCCTATCGATCCTCAATCTCTACTGGAACCTACGTAAACAACACCCCATTATCGATGTCCAGCTAGCCGTGGTCGATAACATGAGATGGTTATTGAATATATCTCCTCACCTGGGATACACGAAAGATGTTGTGCACCCGTTGGAACGAAGGGGGAGGTACTAGGTGGTAAGCCCCCTCGCCAATTCAGATGAGGACCTGAAAGGGTACGATGAACCATGGATATAACTTTCTGCCTTGGCCAAATCTCCGCAAACCTCATCTGGGTGGGACCTATAGGAAGACGTGGTCACCATCTTCAAACTCCAAACATCTTCGTCTCCTATCATCATAATACCTCTACCTACTCTCTATAGTCTTCATCTTCTCCTTGAATATTTTCACCTTCTCCATGGTTTCTCATACCAACTCTGGTTCCATGAGTGCTTACTCCCCTGGGTCAGTACGACACAAAGAGGATTTGCAAGTTTGTGTATAAAAAGCCTTGAAATGTGTCATCCCAATGGTGGAGTGATAACTGTTGTTTTATTAAAACTCTACCTAGGGAAATTTATCCTCCCAGCTACGACTGAAGTCAAGGATGCAAGCATGCAGCATGTCCTCATGTGTATGAATAGTCCTCTCAATCTGGCCATCCGTCTGAGGATGGATGGAGGTGCCCAAAAGAAGCTATGTCCTGATAGCCTACTACATCCCCTTCCTTATCCGGGAAGTTAAATGAGTATCATGATCAGAGATAATCGTCGAGGGTACTCCATGTGGCCAAACAATCATCTGCACATAGAGACGTCTTAATCTCTCTAATGATCAATTCTCCTTGATCAGTAGGTTGTGGTCCCACACGATGACTCAGTCAAAGATCACCCAGATAGAATAATGAACCCTGGATGTATGTGGAAGTCATTTCAAGAATTCCATGGATATCCTGTCCCACTTCCACTCTAGGACATTTAAAAGATGAACTAAGTCTGCTGGTACCAAATGTTCCACCTTCACTTGCTGACAAGTGAGGAACCGAGAGAAAACCTCTGCTACTGCTTTCTTTATTCCTGACCACCAGTGTTGTCTTTGGAGGTCATGGTACATCTTCTACACTCCTGGATGTACCAATAATTGTGATGTGTGTAAATCCCTCAATACTTTCTCCCAAAGCAACACTGTTACAATGGATTGTCCTCTGAAGAAGATGACGTGCTCCCCACCTTCAGAAAATTCATCAAGTGCATGCCATGTGGATATCTGAGCATGTCGAGCCTCGCAGTCAGTGTCCCCACGCTATGCCTCCATAACTCACTAAAGAGGTGGTGGAGTGACTGTAAGAGACTGAAGAAAAGCTGCTCTATCTCGATCCACAATGTATATCTAAAACTTGTCCAACTACTCTGTCGCCCAACCTAGCAGATATATACAAGATCTCCTGTCGAGTGCATCTTCTACAATTATCCCCTTCCCAGGAGTATAGACTATCTCGAAGTCATAGTCTTGGAAGAACTCAAGCCAAAGCCACTGTCTCTGGTTCATGGCCTTCAAAGAGTTGATATACATGGGACTCCTATGATCAGATTAGAATATAAAACATTCTCTCATCAAGTAATGTCACCACATATTCAATGCGAAGACCACTGCTGCTAACACCAGGTCATGGGTAGCATAGTTCTTCTCATTCTATATCATCTGCCGATTACCATATGTGATCACTACTCGTTCCTGCATCAGAACACAACCAAGTCTGGTCCCTAATGTGTCACAATAGACTACGTACCCAAATCCCACCTCCGGAATACGCAAAAATGGGGCATTAGTCAGCGTCTGCCTCAACAACTAAAATCTCCAATAAAATCTCTCCGAACAAATGAAGGGTTTTCCTTTCTTCCTCAATGTTGATAAATGTGATGCAATTCGGGAAAAATCTAACACAAACCTCTGGTAGTACCTATTTACACCCAAGATAATCTGTACCTCTGTCACACTACTAGGTTGACCCCCAAAAATTACCACATCAATATTAACTAAATCCACCACTACTCTAGCCTCTGAGATGAAATGTCCTAAAATATGAACTTCTTGTATCTAGAACTGGAACTTAGAGAGGTTACCAAATAGCTGGTGATCTTTGAGTGTGTCTATAACTACCTGTAAATGATAGGCATTCTCCTCCATATTAGCCGAGTAGATCAGAATGGTGTCGTTGAAGAATACTACAAAGGAATCAAGGTATGGATAAATGATCTTTTTCATCAGTCCCATGATCATTTATGGAGCGTTGGTCACATCGAACGGCCTGAGAAAAAACTCATAATAGAAATACCGACATCTGAAATCCTTCTTCTGCACATCCTTATCTCATACTCTAAGATGGTGATAACTTAATTTGAGCTCTATATTTGTGAAACATTGTTCTCCCATTAGCTGATCAAACAGGTCGTTAAACCACGAGAGTGGGTACCTTTTTTTCATGGTCTCCTGGTTTAGACGCCAATAGTCTACACAAAGTCTCCAGTTCCCATCCTCCTTCTTAGAGATCAAAATCTGGGCTACCCAAAGAGAAACACTGGGCTTGATGAATCCCTTCACATATAAGTCCTCTAGTTGTAGCCTTACATCATAATGCTCTATGGGAGCCATCCAATATTCTGGTGTAGATATCGACATCGTCCCGAGGTACAGATAAATTTAGAATTCCACCTTTCTATGATAAGGTGGACCCAAAACATTATCAGGGATGATATCCTCATAATGGTCCACCACTTCGGGATAGATCAGACTCTCCACATCAACCACTTAGAGGGAAAGGCTAGCCAACTGATGAGTGATTGGTTGTACTCTCCTCCAGTTTATTACATCTTGTGCTGCAAAGGCTCCCTCCTCACCGGTGAAGGTAAATCTAGTCCCATCCTCACAGATACACGATAATTTTCTCCAATTGAAGTCAATCTGAGCATTAACTGTAGATAACCAGTCCAAAACCAAGATGACATCATAAGACCTCAGTGCCGCTACTAGGATATCCCAGCTGAAGCTCTCGCCTCCTAGAGTAAGCTCACTCTACCAGAACTAATGTGTAACCATTGAATCATCTTCCATAAGAGTTTCTAGCTGTAAAGATTGGGCCAACGGATCCACCGGAATCTTCGTGCTCTGAACGAGTGTAGTGGAAATAAATGAATGACTGGAACTTGTGTCTATAAGTACTTCAACTAAGGTGGAGTGGAATTTTATCAAATAATCCTTAAAACATAATTAATATCATATAGTGTTATTATATATAAAAAATAACTTTTAGATATCACTTGAAATTAATTATTGAGAAAAATATCCTATCTTTTTGAAAATGTTTTTTTTTCATAAAATTTCACTAAATTTATAAATAAAGGATATTCTTCAAAAATGTATTTTTACATTAATTTGGGAAGTATCTACTAAATAAAGAATCATGTTTTCATAAAATTACATTCATTCCTTAGATGTTTTAGAAAAAAACATTTCATTCTTTCTTTATTTAGAAAAGTCACTAAGTTCCACATTTTGAATATTACAAAAAGATTCTTTTCGAACCATGTAGTAAAATCATATGCTAGATGAATTAATGAAATTTGTATGTATACGAAAATTCCATAATATCCAATGTAAGACTGTTAAAATACATTCATGCGATGTATATATGCCAAATTTAAGAAACAAGTAGAGTATATGGTGTGTGTCCCAGAAAAAAAGTGAGACATAAATCCCTTACTACCTGACGAACTATAGAATCATGAATCCTATGTCTAATTTAAAAAAAATCCATGAATATAATTAACTAATATAAATTAATGATATATCATTTCAAATAATAGTATATAATAAACACAATTTAATGTAGTCGTTAATATTGAATGTATCTCTGGTAAATAAAATGTGATATGAAATTCCCTTACCTTATTTGTTGACTCTAATCGTACTTTTTAGAACATCATGTATAAAGAATATTAATTTCCTATAAAAATATTTATGAACAATATTATTATATAATACCATATATTTCTTACCTATGAATTTATATTACCCACTTATTAACACATCCATGTGTATGTTGTTTTGGTTATTAACATATTTGTTTTTCATACATGTTTTGATTGTTATTTTTTGTCCCCTTACTCAAATCAAGATATAATTAACTCCAAATTGATAACTATAAAAAAATAAAATATATATTCATTATATATTTATTTATGATTATCTATAAAATATATAAACATAAAATTAATTACACCATTCATGAGGAAATTAGATTGTACATACACATGAATGCTGCTTTTATTTTCATGTGATTTTAAAAGAAAATATAGTATCTGATATATAATAATTATATAATTATTTTATGTTATATAAATCATATGTATTGAAAAAATTATACATTATTACAACCCCTGTGAAATATTTATGAAAAAATGAATCACGTCGCATCATAGTGAAGGTAATCCATACATAATAAGAAGTGACAATATCATTTCCTAAATGATTAAGTTGTAAATGAAGAGATATGATATTATAATCCAAGAAGTATAATAATATCATAAATACCACATATTTGAATTAAATCTATCATAATTACCACTTAAAAATATGGTAATCGGGAAAGAATTGAATTGCTACGTGGAGATGGTAAGTTGTACGTATGTATGAGCCATACTTTCATGTCTTATTTCTATAGGAAATGTGTTGTATAATGGTGTGGTTATAATCATTATAACATTTAATAATATTTATTATGAAGAATTTATTATTTTATTATATTTATAGTAGACATAGAGGAGGTATAGATGATTAGAAAAAGGGAGTGATCAATTAGAGTGATTACCTCTTATTCGAAATCCTGCCTTAGATCTAATATAAATGACTATAGATATGGTATTTTGGGAAGTCCATTACCTCGAGAATGTGTTTAAAGAATATTAAAATAAATTTCATTTTAACCAAAATTGAAAATTTTCATTAATCAATAAAAATTAAAAATTTCCAAACAATCTAAATTACTGTACTAATTATATATTTGATATAAAGATTCATAAAATTCATTTACATTTTTCAATTAAATTTTATAGTTTATAAAAAATATTAAATTTAATATTTTGTCAAAAAAATAAATTAAAATAAATTCTTAAAAATATTTTTTTAATAATAATTTGAACTACTCAAAATTATTTGATTAGTTTTGAATAATTTACCCATATTTTTAAAAAATTTGAGATAAAACTGCTAGTTGCAATTCATGTATACAAAAAATAAATCAAGGAATATAAAGCGGCTCAAGAACTGTACCTTGTAACCGATGCCCCGAACCTCGTACCCCTACCACCGTAGCATCATGTGGGGATCTCATCAATATTTTTTATTAAGTAAGAATTAGATAAATATACATCATAATTTAGTTAATACTATTCATAACATCCAATTGAATAGCTACTTTAAAACCATTATACATTTAATTGTTTTTTAGCTCAATATTTCATGATGAATGTGATATTTAACATAATTATATTCTTTTAAAATGTCAGCATGCTACATCCTATCCTTTCCATTTTTTAGGTTTCATCATTGAAACTGGAACATTTTAATTGTAATAAATGTTCTCGAATATGAAAATAAATTTTTTTTGGAAACCCACATCGTATCATGGTTTCATATAGTGTACTCTAGATAAGAGAGAAAATGAAGTGTAATGGTCCTTTAGAATAACCCATACTAGGCTACCAAATAGGTGAACATATGTTGTAAGTGAACATTTGAGTATGGAAGAAAATAATACTTTAAAATAATTATTTTGGTTCATAGATATAATTCAACCCTAAAAAAATTATAAATTAACAATGAATAACCATATAATCATTAAAAAAATTATTTTAAAAATATCATTGATTTAACCAGAAATAAAGGAAATTGGATAATATATAGTTTCAAGATCCTTTTGACATGATTAATTATTTTTTACATTTTTGATATTAAAATATTTAAATATATGTACTTTTTTATTATAATGTTATCCAGTTATCAATTTCATACAAAATATTATCCTTTAATCAAAATTGTGATTATTCGCGGTGATTTTGTTTATTCTAAATCACTAAAATAAGCTATTAATAGACCACAAAACCATATAAGGTATAGTTATTAGATTAAAACTACATTTATATGTTAATGAAAAAATAATGGTTTTCACATGTGATGATGATTTCCAAAACTAATAATCATCCATATGATGAAATAATACATTAATTAACAAAATTTATTAGTATTACACAATGTTAATACCAAATAAATCCCTAAATAAAGGATATTAAACCCAAAATAACCTTAATAGACTTAATATTAATGAGATTTAAACCTATATGGTTTTATTATATATTTCATTTGACATGTTAAAAAATATAGATAACTTGTTTTGAAATAACATTAATAAATTATTCATTGAATCACTTTTCTATCTCTTGTTAATCGATAAGATAAAATTGGTGTTACCAATGTAACTTAAATATTTGTGAACTAATAAAAAAATGAACATAAATACAATAAAAAATATTTTCGAATTATTTGAAAGAATACATCTCCTTAAAATAGAGCTATATAGATACTTCATATCTATAAAACGGCTCCTTAATTTGCATTAATATGTATATTATCTATTCACAAAAAACCTCAAAATAAGTTTCTAAGACATTGAACATATTATTGAACTCAAACATGGATAAATAAGAGGGTATTTTAAATACAATTATAAAATAATATAAAATTATTCAAATATATAATATTATATAAACTTTCATATGATACTAACTATAGGATCACTAGACCAATACTTGTGGTTCATGTGGTAAATTTTTAAAATATTCATTACATGATTTAAACTGATAAACATTACACAATTTTTTCAATCCAAAACATTCATGATAAAGTTTTATATTGGATAACTTATATTCTAAATGATCGTTTAGGTTTATAGTTTTTTTTATAATTTAAAACACTCATACATTATCCATTCCCATGATTTAATGAGAGTGTTTTACCATTATACCCTACTTTTTATATTTCATATTAGGTCGTCATCTTTATCCGAATAAATCATTTAAGGACATTAATAATTCATCATAATTTTTAATAACTTAATTAAAAGGAATCATAAGAAGTTTGATCTCAAATACTCAATATGGTTAAACATAATAATTAAAAATCGAGTCCCCTCAATGTTCATGATAATTGTATAATAGAAAGACATAATAATCCTAGTGCATGAGAAAATCTCAAAATGACTTTCAACCGTCAATAATTGAATCATCATTTATAAAATATGGAATAATAATTAAACTATGTAAATAGTAGTAATTATCAATAACCATGACCCAAGTAAAGTCAATATTATACAAAAATCATTTTAAACCAATAGAAACCATAGAAATAATGTGTTCTTATCCCTATAAATCATCATAGAACCCCTATAAAACCATAAGAATTGGATTAACCTTATTAGTATGATTATATATAATTATATTGAGAACATAATCATTGTAAAATTCATTATTGTTATATTTAGGTGTAACAACCATAGAATTTATTTTGGGATTAGTTGGAACTATCTAGATATGGAAATATTATTTGAAATATCAGAATCACCCAACATTAACTATGCACACCAATTTTATCTATGTTTAATGAACAACATTTAAATATATATTATATATATTATATTTCATTATAAAACTCATAAAACCCATTAATCAATTCATACCATGATTAGACCATGGAAAATAAATGGGTTCAAAAATAATATCATTGAAACATTACTACCCCATGGAATGAAAATGGTTTCAAAAATAATTTCATCAAATATTATTATCAACTGAAAATGAAAATGGCTGCATAACAATATCATTGAAAAATTTAACCCATAAAAAAATGGGTTCCATAATATTATCTTTGAATCATTATTAACACATGGAAATGAAATGGTTTCTATAGAAATCACATTAAAACATGAATCATATGTGGAAATTTAACGAAATCGATAATAATATTTTTAAAATATGATTATCCAATGGAAATAAATGGGATTAATTTCAATATTCTAATTATTTATTCCATAATCACAATGAATTATTAGGTAAATTTATGTATATTAACTAATATTTATGATCTCTAATAGAATAAATTATTTATTTTCATCATACCTCTTGCTGTTCTTTTTTTACTCATCCCATGTATTAAAATATTTTTCATTTTGTCTTAAGGAATAGTAGGTAAATGGATATAGTATGAAAAAAACTGTGAATATTTTTCATGAAAGGAACCCATTTTTAAATATTTTTCTATTGAAATTATTACTATGAATAAGTTTCCACTTATAATGTATGGATTTGATTTGTAATAGATTTTAATAATTATCTAAACTCTCAACCGATTTCATCCTATGAATTTTTTGAATGTAATTATATTTAATATAACATAGTAATATATAATTCATAAGGACATATAAATTAGATGGAATTAGATTAGTGATTAGATATCATTAGAGATTTGGATGATTTAAAGAGTTATTGATATCATCATGGGATTATAATTTTAAGGTCTGACAAAAGTTCAATGTCTCAGAAACACTGTCTAAGGAATAATGTTTTTAATCTTATGGTTATTATTGTTATTTTATGAGACATTTATTTTTGAGGTAATTATGGGCTATTATATTTTGAGATGAAAAATGAAAATTCTGATATGAATGTTGAGGACAAACCATTTCTCAAATGTGGAATATATTATGTTAATTTTTAGGGCTTAATCAAATTCATAAATATGTTTAATATAATATATTAATAGAGATATAGAGAATGTATATCCCATAAAGTTGGAGAAAACAAATCACATTTGTCATGTATACATGGTATGAACCCAAAATTGAAGGGACACTAGGGTTAATCACATACCTATAGCATATGGGAATACATGATTAAGATTACTTTTTCATTTTAGTTAAAAAATTTGATTAATAAGAAGATGATTTTTGGAATGTATGTATTGTCGTATAAATAAACATTGTTATTAGAAAATGATATGGTGATTAATTTCTAAATTTAATTTTAAAATATGATCATAATATTTATTTTGGGATACATTTTTTGATTATGTTAAATTGTATATTATCATATTTTATTTCAGAAATAATGGTTTATTTATCTTTTAGATGCATATATGAGAATAATGACTGATTTCATTATTTCAAATGATATATGTAAAATATTAGAATATCATGAAGATTATATAATAGGTAAATAAAATTTTTGTATGAAAATATATTTTTGATTGATATAAATTTTAGAAAATTGATTAATTTATCATGGAATAGTATTTGATAAATTTTTTATCATTTATTGTTTTCAGAATTAGTCAGGAATATATGTGGGGAATTTTATGGATAACTATTCATTGAATAATATATATTGATCATTATATATTTCTATGGAGTATAAAATTTAATGTAGTTTTTAACAATTTGTAGGTTTATTAATGTTTGGAATTATCAACTGTTGTCTTAAAAATTTGGTTTATTAAGGCATTTAAAGCTTTAATTTTTTAAAGGGAAACTCATGTTTGATAGTGTATGTGGTACATAACACTGAAATCAAACATACCATGATTATTTTAATATTACCATTTAAACTAGTTGTTATATTGTTAGATATGAATAATATTATCTTTATTATGATATATATATATATGTAAATTTCATACTCATACTAAAAATATTTATAAATTCTTAATAAATAATTCTTAAATTTTTACTAATGTTAATTCTTTTTTAAAAAGTTGGTTTTCTTTATTAATTGTTATAAAATTTTTACGAAAATAAATTATAACTAATTTTTATAGCATATAGATAATTTATTTTAAAAAAATAACATCAGTATCAATTCAATATATTAAGATGAACATAATGATAAATAAATTAAAATATTTTTTTTCTGTTAGTCATCAAAAGTATTTATTTTTAAATCATCATTTAATTTGGTAATTAAGTAAATTTAAGTCCAATTAGTATATTAATTATATTATAATCTAAAATAATGATTATTTAGATTTATTTTTCCAAATAAATACATTTAGATCATCTGTAAACAATACTTTTTTATAAGTTTTTTAGTCTTGGAAACACAATTTTATAATAACTATCTTTATATGTATATTATTTCAATTGTTAAATTAATTACAATTAACTAATAATGGAGGGTAAATTAAATTAAATTTAAGAATAATACCTCTAATATTATGGATCAGAATTCATATATTGAATTTTTGTATTCATAAAGTTAATGTGACATCATCTTCTCTATGATAAATCGATTTTCTAAAAAATCATACTTTTATCTTGCTTGTAGTTTTAAAATTACATTAAATAATTATAAATTATTGATTTAGTTTTATAAAATGGATTAAAATAATTTTATATCCAAAATTAATAATTATTATTATTTTAAACATTGTTTTTGGTCAATATGAATAAAAAAGAGAGTAAATATGTATTTCCATGTCAAAAAGAATATATGATAATTAAGGGTGAACAAAATTTAACAAGGACTAAAAACAATGTAAATCTAACATTACTAATATTTTTATTTTCATTTCAATATAATAATAATTATTTATTTCTTTATTTCTTTATATATTATTAAAAAATTAGTTTGAAAAAAACAATGGATTTTGATTAGATAACAATAAAAAATATATTTTTGTATAATAAGTATTTTTTATTAATTCATTCAATTTTTGTAAATAAAATAATTTAAAAAACATATTTTTTAATAATATAATAATATAATATTATTATAATTAAATTAAATTATAATATATTTTTTATGAAGCTAAATTTAATTGTTAAAAGGGATGTAAAACTATAATTGAAAAAAACAAGGATTTTTCTATAAATTAAAATTATTCTATTAAAAGTGAAAATTATAATATTTATATATTAATTTTGATAAAATAAATATAATTTTTGGAATCATCATTTTGAAATTATCTAACATTGATTTTTTCATAGTTTGTAGACAGTCTAATATTCAAATAGAAATTAAATATCGTTAAAATATATGGTTTGTATTATGACATAAAATAAACAGAAATTTATATAATATATTTTATAAAGGATATTTGTGAACAAATATATGTTTGAAATTTAATATAATTTTATTTTAAATAACGTAAATAATTTTAAAAATTTAGTATGAATCCTGCAAAAATAAATTTACTTTTTATGGATTTCGGTCATTTAATTAGAAACATAACCCACTATTGCATAACCAAGGGTAAAATTTTCCTGATTTAAAAACATTTCCTCATAATTTAATGAAAAAACCTCATATTTATCAAAAGAATTGGCCAAAACTCCTATTATGGTTTTTGGTTTTTATTATTTTATTATAAATATTACCAAACCTGTGTTTTGGAAATAATAAAGAACTCCTTTGAGATTTTATATATAATCCCACACAAGATCCCATTAATCATAAAAATAATATGATGGAGTGAATATATACTATAACAAAACCTCAATATTTTCCTCCATAGGTACCCCTATGATCACAATATGGTCTTTCTAGTCTTTTGGTATCACTCTCTCATGGTATGGGGCATATCCATCATCCTTCAAACTCAATTTACTTCTTTGTGTTTAGCCTTTTGAATATATGTTTTTTATTTAATCACGACATAAATAGTCATATTTACGAACATATTTATATAAATCTTATTATATTTCATTTACTCACTCCCATTATAGTATTAACTTAATACATTAATGTGTCAAAATTTAGTAAGGGTTATTCTCATCATCCTTAATATTCAACAACAAAATTTATGTATTTCACTTTGTGTTCCAACTATTTTTTGATTTGAAATGGTATTTTATATACATATAACATACATTATGATGTTAATGTGATGTGGTACCCCTTTTACTATCATTAATTCCTCCTTTGATTTAATATGTACAACCTTTATTTGGCCGAAATTATCCCATAATTTTTCCATGACATGTTTTTATTCAAGAACATTCCATGCCTTATTCCTATTATATACCAAATTCAATGTTGGATTATGTTATTTAATAACCTTCATAAAATTTAATGGATTTAAATGTTTTGTGAGAACCCATTATCTCTAATTGAATAGGGGTATGAATCTTAATGTATGTCTCTACACAACCGAAATGCTTCCACAATATTCAATGATGAACGATTGTATGGTGTATACCAATATAATGTTCTACCCAAGGATATTCACCAAGTAGTATATATAATTAATTTATTTCACCATTACATGTATGTAACCCACAACCATAAATCAAGGTATTTTATGTGATGATATATGTTCTGATGCAATATTATGTATGTTGGAAACTTATGTATGTACAAGATATGATTATGATGGTTAAACTATATATCAATACAAATGAATTGGGTATTGTTTTAGTCCCATGAGAATATATGTATGGTGAAAATAAAATTATGCTAAAATCATTATATTATGATGTTATATTGGATAATGTATGCATGTTCTTATTCCATTTTTATTATAATTTTAGCATCCCCCAGATTCCTTTACATAATCATGTTATATCATTCCTCATTATTGATATTTTTGACCCTCATCCCTTTTATGTCCCATTAAATTTTGTATTTTATAACAATTAATTTATTCTTTATGTTATTATTTATTATTCCCTTACTCGTCTTTATATCTCAATCCTTTCTTATGTGTACCCTTAGGGTATCCCATGTAATTTTAAACATGATGTAAACTATGATCATGTTATTTTGTTTTTCAAAAATGGAAATGCTCCACCTATATTATATTGTTAATTAATGTACCTAATTTCAAAAATAAAATGTACATATTAATATATTGGTGTTTATTATATGTATTATTATATAATAAGTCATCTATTTTTGTTTAATAAAAAACTGTTTTTCATAATTCTTAAAGATAATAGAAATATATAATTATTAATTTTTGGATTTTATGATCCATTGAAGTTGATTATAATGTTTTATTCATTCAATATTAATCATTAATACTCATCATTTAGAGGAAAATATGTCATTGTGGTGGAAATTGATTAACTTTTGGAATTCTACTTGTTATGTATGTATTATTTTTTATGTTATTTGTTTATGTAGTTAAACAAATCCAAAATTTTAAGAAAATAATTTCCAAAAAAACAATATTACTTTATATTTTATATCATGATATAATTTTCCATTAGAACATCATATATTTATGGTATTGTAGTGTTTAAAATTTACATGAAAATGTTCTATACCAATCTATATTAATCGTTTAGAGTTAGAATTTTATTTTATTATCATGTTTTCATTTCTCACATGGGTCCCCTACATGTAAAAGTATTTTGTGATAATCTAGATGACATTGATACATCCATTTTATCTATTCTCATGTAGAGGGTTGATTAACCATTTTTATGATGTCGAATTTCAACATACAAATTATGAAAATTAATACCCTATTAAACTAAACTGAGTACACATTAAAAGGATGTATTTTCTTATAGGGGTCTAATTTTTCATCGTTATATTCTAAAAAGAAACACTATGTTCTATAACATACAAGACATACAATAATGAGCTTAAACAGAAAATGATTTATTATTATTTAAATGAGTCCTTGATTAAATAGCCATCAAAAGGAGGAATGAATAATATTAATGAAATTATGAAATATATTATTTTCATAATAATTAATAATTAATTAATTAATTAATTATATTTATGAACTCACATTTTCATTAATGTAATTTTATTCTTCAAAAAATAATTTTTCTTTAAATATTTTATTTCATGATTTTTATGAGTGAATATACTAATAAACTTATGGAATTTTAGAATTTTATTTTAAATATGAATTTTAGTATTGGATTAATTATCTCAAAACAATGTCCTTAATATTTTTTCGATAAATTTATAAAATGATTTTGTTTTTAGTTAATATTAAAAAATACCAATTTTTTATAAAACAATTATTTTCAATATATTAACAAATAAATATATGATTTGAATTTTATATAGAAGTTATATAAGTAAAATTTATTGAATGATATCGTGATAAACTACTTTTTAATTATCCTTATAATATTTTTTGATGTAATTAACTATATTGTAATGAATTTTTTTAAAATGGATTCTATATTTGGAATATGTTGTACCAAATTTAGTATATATTTTTCATTTATTGTTATATAAAATTAATGTTATCCTTCAAAATTTTTATTTCAATTAAAAAGAGTAAACTCGATAATTTAAATTGAAATTAAAATTATTAAAAGCATAAAATTAAAATAAAACATAGTTTAATATTATTTTATGAGAATATTTATACCATAATCATCTGAATTTATAACTAATACCCTCTTTTAAACACATCGATTATATAATAACCTTTATAGTATATTATTTAATGAAATTTTAGTCTTGTCACACTCATGTCATTAATACATGTATTATATTAAATATTTTAGGGGTATAGAAAAACATCACATTTTAGATAATAGTTTATGATAAATAAAATAAAATATAGTACAAATATTACAATTAATATAGTTTTTCATAAATAATAGTTTATGATAATTTTTTCTGGGATTAAATATTAGGGGTATAGAAAAACATCACATTTTAGATATTTTATTGATATTATAAATGATAATTTAATGATTAGTTCTAAAAATAAAATTATTCATTATTTATAATAACGAATAATAGAATAAATGATATAAAGCAAAGAAAAATAATAAATTTAGAAATTATATTATTATAATGTTCAAAATATTAACCATGGTCTATTTATAGTCCAATTTTATTTTTATAGTGAAAATATATTGACCCTCAAAGTGTAAAAAACCATGTTTTCAATGTAAGAGTTAAAGTTGTTAAATAGGTGTTAATGTCAAAATATAAGGGTTTAAATATAGTATAAAAATTAACAATTTTACTTTAATGAATGTTTTTAGACCCATATGTATCTTATATTATAATTAATTAACTTTTGGTCAATTTTTAATTGGAAAATAATTAAATTTATTTAATATTTTAATAAATTAAATAGTGCTCCACACCTCTATTATAAAATGGAACATTTTCTTATTATTTATTCATAGTTAAATACTCTTTTTGTTCAAAAATACACTAAAAATTATTATTCTATAGTCCCTACCCACATTATATATGTGTTTTTTAGGTATAATAGAAATATAATCCGTCTTATGGTTTTAATAAAAAATTGTTTTCAAAAATAGTGTTATCGTTTCTAACAACATGATTTTGCTGTGTTTCATCCTCACATCCATAAAACATTCTTCAACCAAGAAAATATAATATTTATAGAATAATACATATACTATGATTATATTATGTTTTTGGTATGACCTATATCCATATCCCCATCCTAACATTTTAAAATAATTCATCAATCATGTGTACATCGAACTCTCGCATTGTGAACAAATGTAGTTTGATTTCCATCATCATTTCTCAAGACATATTATTATTATAAATTTATATATATTATATTAAAAAAAATTATAATTATTAGATATTAATATATCTTATAACTTTTAACCTTTCCATTTATTAAAATAGTATAATATGCTTCAAAAATATTAAAGGATCGAATAGAGATTGAGAAGGGGGATGAATCTATTTTTCAAATTATATAAGAATAAAAACATTTAGAAAAATAACCTCTGCAATATGTTAAGGTTAATTTTATTATCCGTAGACATTATATACTAGTTCAAACATGAATAGTAAATAAATTAAATCACAGAATAGTTATACGGTTCCTCCTTAGTGTGAGAAACTATATCCATGACATAATCAAAACATTTGGTCTATAGAAATCAACTATTATGAAGAAGTGAATACAACTTATGATAAATCCCATTAGAAACCTTCTATCCCATTATATTAATTATTATTGTAACTCATATTATTTTAAATTGTTTTTTATAAAATAATTTGAGAATATATATATATATATATTGTTAAAACATTTTGAGAATTTCTCAGGAAAAATCCTCAATCCTATTAATTTGGATTCGATTTTTTCAATCTAAATAGTCTATATCTAATTATATCAACATGGATAGTTTGGTTCTAATTATCTCAATATGAAGATAATAGATATGATTATCTCAATATGATACATTCAATACGATGAATCCATTCTATATATGAAAAGTTCAAATTGTACTAAGATAGTCAATACTGCCTTCTTCATTCAGACTGACTGAATACGATGTTCTCACTAAGATCATGCTCAATAAAATTGAATCTATATGATTTTCCCAATATTAATTTCTCAGTTTTTTAATTAGAAAATCATTTTTCTAACCATATTCATGATTTTGTTGTCCAAAAATGACATTCACTTGATTTATTTAGTGTTTCTCCTTTTCTTCTTATCTAAAAAATAACTTATTATTCGATGATATAATATATAATTTTTATGTGAATTATCAAGTAAAAGAGGGAATCCTAATAAACATTTCATGCATCCTAAAATAGAAAAACATCTGGGTAAATCTCACAATTATACGCCAATATTTAATACTTCATTTCACCTTATATTTATTCAAGATTAATGATTATTTTAATTTCATGTTTGGCCTTCTATAATCTTTATGAATATTCATTTTTATTCTTCTTTATAATCATCTCATTATGAATTTTGTTTCCTTGTTACATATTATGGATTTTCTATGTTATTCATGCCATTATGATGGTATTTCCCATTATTTAGGATTTTCTCATTATTATTGAATCTTCATTACTATGGAATTCTGTTCTGATTGAAATCCCTTTATGATGGAATCTATATAAATTAACATTAAAATTATTATTACTTCATCAGCTTCACACATTTTGATTCTGGGTTCTGAGTTTCTGAAACATTTTACCTTCTATTTATTTTTTCATAATTATAGAATCCAAATTATTATTAAATTACCATTATGATAGAATTTGTCAATATGATGGAATTATTCACACTATAATTGTGAGTCTCATCATTCACCTCCACCATTTCATCCAAAAGATCTTATAATTCATGTTTTCTTGATTTTTGAGAACTTCATGACCATCCTAGAATCTTCTGATTTGGTCTAGAAAGTAAAAAAACATTCAACCTCAAGAAATTACAATATTCTTTCTAAAAACATCAGTAAAAAAAATTCACTCTGAAACTAATTTTATTCTCAGATTACAAAAAAACAACCATCAAGCAAAAAATTATACCTCTGATTCTTATGGATCAAATGATCTTTAATATCATGCTGATTGACCTAAATATTATTGTATTTTTTGGGTTCTTCATAGTTAGATTTTCTTTCTTAGAAATAGTTATATTTTGTTAAAATATAACTCTTATACCACATTATCTTTGGATTAAAACATATAGAAACTTTCAACATTCTACCAAACTCTGAGTCTGATAAATCCTCATTATAATTTATACTGGATTGATTGTTGAATTTCAAAAAAATGATATAAAAAATGTTAGTTGTCAGTAAATAAAAATTCATTGTTAAAAAATTTATCACAAATGTTCTTTAATAACCCCATTTTGATTTGTGGATACCCCTTCGTAAAAAATTTGTAAACTGTCAATAATTTTTCAAAAATCATGTTTTTTTAATTATATCAAAACATATCCATTTTGAAAATAGTTTATCATAACTCCACACGACTGGATAATTTATTTTTTCTAAGGAACTAAAACCCTCTATGGCAATTAATGTTTGTATCCATGTAAAGATAAACATTTCTCAATATTATATACGCATTTCTCACATATATTTCTCTCTCACTCTTTTATTTATATCACCCTTTTTATAAATAACAATGATTTATTTTCACTAAATATTGATAATTAAAACATTAGTTAAAATTAAAATAATGTGTCTTTCTCTCTGACTTTGTCACCATAATCCAAAATACGGTGGCAGTTTATCCTTATGATGTATAAAAAGTCATAGGAGGATGATGAACAAGATATTACAGCTTCAATTTCGAAATAATTTCATTAAGAATTGATTTCTGTAATGATAACATAAACCTGATACTTTTTGAAATGTATTCTTGAAAAACTCTTCCAATGGATACTTTCTCATTTATAATATGAATATTTATATCAATTAGTTTTGATCTTTATTGTTTTATACGATTCATATAAAGGTTAATTGAAATCATATTATCACAAATAATCATTATTAGTATTGAAAATATTATATTCAATCTTTCCATTTGAACATTCATCCATGATTTTTTTGTATAATAATGAGTAAATGAAGCATATATTGATTCATATAAGTTCAATGTTATAGAAAATTGTTTCATACAATTCCAAACCACAAAACATTTACCTAACAAAAATGTTCCTCTTGACGTTGATTTTATATTATTACTATCTTTATACCAATGACATCAGTAAACCCAGGAAACTACATCTCAATATTACATTTTTATTCCATCCCATGTAGATTTGTTCCTTTGACCTATCCCAGATTTTTAACAACATTTTTGATTATTTTTTATTACATTTATACATGGAACATAGAGACACACTAGATAAAATATCATGCCTTTGGGATATAAGATATATAATACATCATATCAATTTAAAAACTCTTTATTATTCAAACTTATTAGGTCTTCATCTTGGAAAAATTTTATTCTCACTAGAATTGTAGTAGAAACAACTTTAAATTCTTTCATTATAATATTTTCCAACAATTCCTTGGAATAATATTATTGAGTCAATTAAATATAATTTTCATTTTTTTGAACTTATAATCCAAGGAAGAATATTTATTCCCTAATCATTGATATTTCAAATTTCTTCATCATTTAAATATGAAATAATTTAAAAACTTTTTCTTCATCCGTAGAAATAATTATATCGTCCACATAAACAATTACAATAAGAGTATCATGGTCAACATCTTACATATACTAGTAGATAAAGATTTTAGCATTAGAAAAGCTTATAATTCCTTAAAAATTGTCTTCAATATAACATCATTCATGTGGATCTTGTTTCATACCATAAAATTTTTTCATCAATTAACAAACATTATTTTCATTCTTATTTTGTATAGATACTCATTATTATTCAATGTCCACATATTCCTAAATCTATTTATTTAAGAATGACTAGTTTACATCCATATGATAAATTTTTTATTTTTGATGATCATCCACGGAAAAAATTGTTTTAATAGTTTAAATACTTGGAACATGGATAAATATACTAAAAAAATTATCCCTTCCACATTTCCTTATCATCTAGAAAGAGGTCTTGATTTTATTTCTTGAAAATTCACCATGATCATTTAACTTTTTTCTATAAAACGATATTGTTCCAAAAACATTTGTATTTTAATGGCTTAGAACAAGTTCCCATGAATTGATTTTCTCAATCAATCAAACTCATTATTTTATGAATCTACCCATTCATAATGTAGAATGACTTATGCAACTGATTCAGGTTAAACATTTGAGATAGGTGAATTCTAATTTTCTAATATAAAATTCTATTCTAAACTGAAGCCTTATTATTTCCAATAACATTTTTGAATTCAATGTGTTTTTATAAGGTGGAAAATTTCACTATTTTACTCCCTGATAAAATATTCTCACAACATGATTCTATTGAATCTTAATAAAAATATTTTGAAATAATATCAAAATTATTTGAAATATCTAGTTTAAACTCTAATAATTATAACCAACTTTTTAATGTAATATACATGATCAATTATCTTTACAATATATACGATTCCACAAATATTTGTAAATGTTTTTTCTATCATTTAAATAATCATCCCTTTAGTAAAAAATGCCATTGGGGATCATACCTAGGGTATTCCCATCATCTATTCCCAAATACGTATTATTCATTTTGAGAAAACATTGAATTACAAAATCATTGAAGTGTTTCCATGAAATATTTTTATAAAACATTTGGTAATGATTCATGTTGGTTTTAGGTCTCAGCAAACATCTATTTTGATTATATACTCCAGTAATAATAGCTTATCTCTATTTTAATGTTAAATGTATGTATTATTATAACATTCTTCATCCCATTTCCACCAAGATAATATTATTTATTTATGATAATAATGTTTTTCTAGTGTATACGAGCACTATATTAAATCCTGATACTGTGTTTTCATAGATATGATTCAAAACAATTTCATGTAAATTCTGTAGCATTTTTCATTCCCAACATAATTATATATGGGTTCGTTACATTATTACCATATTTTACAAATAACATAATCATATCCACATTCTAAAACATATTTTTCATAAACATAATGTTTTTCATATTAGTGAAATCATCAATAAAATTTATAAATTATAAATCCCCTTTTGTTGATTGATTTTTCATCGTCCCACAAAAATAAAAATGAATATGTTCAAGATGTATGGTACAATGAATAATAATTATATTTTATATATTTCTAGTCATATTTATTTTTTATAGAAGTAATACAATCATATCGATATATTATTATCAATTATGGAGAATTCAGACAACATTAACATTATAAATTGTATTCCTGTTTTTATTCTCATGGTGTGTAGGTATTGAGTGCAAAATTTCCATCTTATCCCGCATTAAATTAAGAAGATTGATTTAACTATATTATTTGGAGGAGATTACCACCAGTTGTTTCTCCATTTATACTTTTATTTTCATATTTAACACTATTGATGTTACTTAAATATTTTCTAAAATAATTTTTTTCCATCAATACAATGTTGACTTACACTATGTCAGTTATGATATTATACCATTAACAGATAAAACATTCCAATATGTCAATGTTTGAACATCAATCTCAGACGTTGTGATACCTCTGAATTTTAAAAACAATGTTTCCCAATGATACGTTCTCCTCCTTCATGAATTTCTACATGTTTAAAGATTTATATATTGTTTTTCAAATGGGGTGAACCACAACAATCATGTATCGATCGCTTGGGCCTCTTATTTCATTAAAATATATCTCATCGATAAAAATTCTATCCTCGTCATTCATCTTCTCACCATTCATCTAATTTCTATAATAAAAAGCATGTTTTGGATGACGTTTCATACATAATTCATTATGGTGACATGGCTAATTACATCTTCTACAAAATTCTTCTAGAAATTGATATTAAATTTTTATTGTAATGATTTTAACAAATTAATAACTTTCTTTTCCATCTTTCATCAAGTTATGAATGTTTATCATTATTCATTCACTATTTCTTACACATTTCTCGAATCCATCTTCCTGTTAATGGTATGTATTTATAGAAATTATAGTCTGTGTTCCCATAGATTCCAAGAAACTATCAATCACCATAAAATCTTGATTTTTTTTGAAAGAATATAATTTTCTATTGAATATTTATTTGGGATGGTAACTATTCTGACCTAAAATATTCTCATGACATGGACCCTCATATATTTTTAGTGTGTTATCAACTTTTGTATATTTTATAGGTCTATCACATCCATTATCACACCAATATTCCCAATTATCATTCCCAGACATGAAATTTTTAAATAATAAAATGACACATTATTTTTGTAAAGAGAATACTTCACATAATTCTAGTGTTTATTTTTCCCAGCATCTTTAGAAGTATCAGATTTTAAATTCGATGAATTTTTTATGTTTCCATTCTTCATACTATAGATAAATTCAGACATAATAAGGCTTTATTTACACATGTTGACCTATTCTTCGATAGCATTCATCATATTACTAATATCATCAATCATCTTTCATTGTTCAATGATTATATGTTTTTAACATAATATCATATGATTGTATTCATCCTCTTACATGATAAAATATTTTCATCAATCATCAAAATCATAAAACTATTTATTTGTAACTCTAATTTATTGGTTTATTTTTTCTCAAATATGAAACATTATCTATTATTATCTCATACTCTCTTGAATATTACTCACCATATCCATCATTCTCAGAAGAATATTTAGTTTTCTTCCCTTTTTCAATGAAGGTTCTTAATTTTTTTGCACATTCATCCTCAAAATAATTGTTGTTAGTTGATTAAAATTAAACATTATTACTAAGGATAATTAATTTTTTTTCTATTATACATATTCTTGTATTTTTTATAAGTATTTTTTTCCATTTTTGATTCACTTCTTCCGTCATGTTTTTTCATTAGAGTCATCTGGATATTCTCACACATTCTTGTCAGGGAAATTAATATCATTGTGTCCAATTTCTTCACACTATATCAAAATTGGGAAGAATTTTTGAACCAATATTCTTCTTCCTATTCGATAGTTCATGAATATTAATGGAGTTAATTTTTATTTAAACTATCCATCCACTTTATCTTCGTACTCTTAAGGATTATTTTTTTAAATAACATTGATTTTTATTTTCTACGTAGATTCAAAATCAATTGTTACTTTCAACTTTTTTTAAACATTGTATATTTCTCCATTTCATAAGTTACAAGAATTTTGCACAATGCATTAAGAGATAAATCATCCTTATCATTGTTTAAAGATGTTTTGGAATCAATAATGTCCAGAGGGGATCTCATAAGTTTCTTTATAAGTGTATAGTCTTCCAAGTCATCTCAGAATCCTCTAATCTTGTAAAAAAATGAATTTACTTTCGTGAAGTATTAATCAAGTGATACTTCAACTATCATTCAGAAGTCATTATAATTTCAATGATATATATTTCGTTTTTTCTATGACCTTAGTATTCCCTTTGAAAACAATTTCCATCTTATCCATCAAAACTTTTCTATATATAGATGTAAGAACCCGTATCTTCTATTCAGGTATGGTTTTTCTTTTCTGGTTATTTTTTAGAAAATGACGAGTCTTCGAAAATTTAAGGAGTACACGCCATATAACTGGTTACTGTGGGTGACCATGTATTGGCCATGTAATAGCCGAATACATTGCCTTGTGGGATTTACTTGATTCCGCCTAATGTAGAGTCAGGTTATGGTAAGTACATGCCATGTAAAGTTAAAGAAAACAACGTGTAAATTAATATTATTTCATTAAATAGACCGGTTCAATTATAATCGATAGAACACCCTTCTTCTTGACCTGTCCCGACTAGGAGTGTATGTAGCTAAAGATTCTTCTTCAAACCAGTGACTCGCCTTATATTTTTTGAATCGACCGTTGTTGATTGCGTGGGAATTGAAATAGTAATATCTTCATGCTTCTAGAGACTTGTTTACTAATTTCTCCACCTTCACAAGATACCATCGGTTGAAAATTTTAAGTTTTTCTATAGACATATGGCATTCAATGGGGATTCAAGGCATGAGGATCATGTGTATTGATCGTCCAACGCCGATGTAGGTGGTTCGGGCCTTTCTGTAGTTAGACTTTGAGTTATATGTAAAAATGTTTCCAATACCCTTTTTCGGGGTATTGTGTGTTTATGGTTATTATCCCAATTATTTTCCTAGTATTACGTTTGTGCATGAGTAGAGGATTTATAATTGTAAATATGGTTATTTAACTTGCTATAGATGTGTTTCCCATGTTTTTCATGATTCTGATTGTTTGGTCTAGATTTCTATGTTAGGATTCATTGTTTTCAATGCTTAGTATTTTAAGGTTGGAGTGAATTTATCTAACATGTTGTGAGATACTATAGATTGTGTAGACAAGTATTTATTAAGGTTTAAGTTTGTTGTCGTATATTTTTTGTGCCCGATTGATTTACACAGGGATGTCAGAACCTAGTGTAATGGACCCTAGGGTGAATGGATGTTGAGGGATTTGAAAGAGTGTGTGTTTACTTTCATGTTACATGACCATTCGGGGGAGGGACATTATGCTCTCTCAGAGTGTCTGATGTTTCCTTGTTACAAGACCATATAGAGAATCGGACTTTGAGTACATCCCCAGAGTGTCTATACATACCGATACGAGACCAAATGGGGAATTGATGGTCAGTGCTTCCTTAGAGAGTCTTTGAAAAAGAGGAACCAGAGAGGTTAGACTGTCAGTACTTGCCATAGGGTTTCTAGTGTTTGTTTTTGTAGAACCATAGGTTTTAGTGTGTGAGTACTTCCTATAATGTTACTTGATTGTAATTATATTCTTACTTGATATATGAAAATTTAATGACTTTTAAATTGTAGGATTGTTTACTTTTGGGTACTTACCTATTTACAGCTTCATTTTTCTTTTATCCGGCCATAAATATTCACTGAATGTTAGGCACAAAACTTTGTGTGGTTGCATATTGGGATTCATCTCTAACCCTATTTGGGTAATTCTTTTGGGTGCAAATAGATTATATTACTATTGGTATAGATAAGGGAAACCACCCTTCCTCGTCAAGTACATGATTGGTTTAGAGCTAAAGAGCATGGAACTATGTTGAGACTTTCGATGATGTTGGAGTTTATTTATTTTCATTTCTATGTTGGTTTAGTACTTTATTAAATAATTGTATCATGTTAGGATGTATTAACATACAAATGTATCATGCCCCAATTATATATGTACTCTAGTTTTTTTTCTCAGTCTCTCATTGTATGTTGTTGTGTTGTATTATTATTTATTTGATATTGTTATCTGCTTATTTCCACTATGTTACTCTGCCAATGAGTTCATTGTTTCCCCAGTATCACATGCAAGTACCTCACAGTTAGTTGGCAACCTTTGGCAATTGGGTAAATGGGTTTGAGTCCATATGACTAATTTGTTACAAGTCACCATGGGGTGGCTTCCGGAACTGAGGCATTACAAAGTGGTATTATAGGGAAATATTCTTCTTGAGCTACTGTTTGGAGTGTATAGTCAGGGAAACGAAAGAATAATTTTTTGGTAATAAGATGAGCTTGGGAGTAGCTAACCCATGTATAGGGAAAAGAAAATTGAACTCGTATATTAATTTTTTTAGTTTTTACAATAATTTCAGTTTATTTGATTACATCATTGGGTAATTCACATATTTTGTCCTATTATAATTGATTATATTAAGATTTTATTTTTTCTGCAACCCAATGAGATGAGGTTATTTCATCTCTTGCATTATATAGTCTTTTGCTAGAAATCACATGTCATGGATTTCTCCATGACATTTTGGTTGAGTTACAAGTTTCATGATATTTTGATAAATGTTGTGCTAAGTATGCATGTTGTTTTGATAGATTAATTGATAAAATACATGCTATATGATATGGTATTGAGTTGTGTAAGTTTTAATTTGAATTAATGAAAAACTTTGGATCATTATTCATTATGGGACCTCAATGATCAAAATTGGGTGGATCCTTTCCTTGAAATTACTTGTTTATAACATGTATTGGATTCCAATCATTGATTTATAAGGTGTATGTGCCATCACAAATCGGGATTTGTCACATAAAGTTTTGTTTCAATGTTTTTCAGGGTTCTGGAGTAGTTTTTAAGGCTTACAGTCTAGAAAAAACCCAAAATACATGGTGATTAATGATAAATACAGACCATGAATCCTTCTGTTTGAAAAAAAATTCTTTATTATGTAAATGCCACATAGTCGCAAATAATGTCACTTTCTCTCTGGAAGAGACACATGGTTCGAAAATCATTTAGTGAGACACACCATGTATCAGATGTTCAAGATGTGTTGTAGAGTCTATGAATCTGGATGTGTGTCTAACGACATGGGTGGATGAATATCAGGAAGTACACATCGTGTTCATATTGAACAAGCCCTATAGAGTCTTCTGTGTAACCAGTTGTGTGACTAACAACACATGTTGATGATATTTTTCTTGTAAACTCCATGTGTTCTTGATCTAGGTAAATCGTTTGGGTTAGTCGTGTAGAATATACTAGGTTGGGGAACATGATTCAAGTACAAAACATTTGTTAGAATATCATGTTTTGTGAATGGGGTGTTACATGACCAGGGTTGGTAGGATTACACGACCTTGCGAAATCATAAGGAAACATGCTATGTAGGGTTTATACACGCCGTGTATCCATGTTTTACAAAACATGAATTGTTTCACTCTCATGTTACCTTATTGAACATATATGTTTTAGTTCGTGATAATCATGAACTATGTGTGAAACTGACCATGTAGATTCATTCCACCCATATGACCTATGGTTGTATTCCAGTTATAGGCTATTGATCAGACACCAAACATGGCTGATCAGGGTCTTCATGCAGAACCCCTTGTAGTGCTATTATTCCACTAGAAATTATCCTCAATGAAGGAGCCGATGCAGAGTTTCGAGAGGAATTTATGAGGTTCATGCAGACCTTTATGGGTGAACCTCATCCTTCCCTGTCTATGGAAGAATTAATGTGGGTTTTTCATCAGCAGCATCCTCCCACCACCACAGGGGAAGGAGGGCCTGAGGTTGTGGAGTCATGGTTTGAAGCCATGTTAACTATCGTAGAGAATCTGGAGAGACCTCCATAGAGGATGGTGAAGGTATATATATATGCTTTATGATTCTACCAAGAGATGGAGGAAGTGATCTCACAGGTAGGATTCAAATAGGTTATGACTTGGGATGAGTTCCAGCAGGCATTATATGACTACTTTTAACAGGATTCATTGAGGGATGATCCTACCCGAGAGTCAACAGTCTGGAGCAGGGCACGCTTTATGTTATGGAGTATTCTTTTTTTCTTCACAAAGCTACAGCACTTTACACCCATCCAAGGAGATGTTGAGTTATTCTTGTCGAGAAATAATGAGGATGGTCTACGGAACGACATCCTATCTCCGGTGAAAACCTTCAGGTTGACTTCCATGACCTCTATAGTGAAACAAGAATTGTTCATAGAGAACAATCTAAGGGATTCGAGAGTTGTGAGCTGGGGTGTTTTGGCATCTAGAGTTGGTCTGCCTCATACTGACATTATGAAGCGTCATAGAGATTCTACACGTGGAAATCGTAGTATACATGATATTTCTATTAGTAACCAATTGGTGTTCTACCAGTTCATGAAGAGTGGGAAATCGAGGCCACATTTCTTGAGAGACCCTGTCGAGAGTCAATCTTGTGGCAAGATGGGCCATATTCAATGGTTCTATAAGTTTTTCTCACATGAAGCTGGTGATAGGAGTTCTCCAATGACTCAGCGTTCAAGAGTACACCATCAGTTTCTCATTAGTTTGGAAACTAATGTTCTTCTTACCATTCACTCCAAGTTATAGGTCGTGGACATAGTGATTAGTCAGTATGATTTTAGCGAAAATTGGTTGGATCAACTCAGTGTGGTTAGGCAGTGTGATGTGGCCGCATTTCTGGAATGAATTTTGTTGTGGAGAAGACCCTGCGGGTGATGGTTTTTTTACCATCTACAGTATGCGGTACGATCCTAGTCTCCTTAGTTTTAGATTATTCTCTTTTAGATACAAGGGCTCCCCATAGTTTCATATATGTTGCTATTTTGGAGATCCATGGGCTCTGTATCATTACCTATATTGATATCTTGACGTTAGACACTCTGTTGGGGATTAGAATGACTAGAGTACAATTGTGTAAGGAGTTCCCTCTTAAGGTAGGTGGGTGTCACTTCTTATGGAAACTTTATATCCCAGAGATGACATGATATGATGTCATTATAATGATGGATAGGTTAGTTTCCATCCATGCAGTTTTCGATTTCTATTAGTGTAGGGTGAGTCTCACATCACCAAAGGGAGAATCGTTTATTTATAAGGGAGAATGGGACGTCCAGGCGGGTAGTTTAGGACCTGAACATCATGGGTTGGGAAGAGTTATAGCTCATATTTCTAGTCTATATCTAGATTACCAGGTGACTTCATAGTTGGAATTTCCCTTAGTGGTCGATCGTTTCAGAGATGTCTTTCCAGAGGACATCTTAGGTTTTACTCCGGAGGGAGAGGTGGACATTTCTATTGATCTCATTCTAGGAGTGACACCTGTGTATATTTCTTCTTATATGATGGCTACACTAGTGTTACAGAATCCTAATAAGAAGATGGAGGAGTTACATATAAAGGGTTTCATCAGACCCAATACTTATCTTTGAGGTTCTCATTTTTTGTTTGCGAAAAAGGTAGGCGGCACCCTACAACTTTGTTTGGATTATCGGAAGCTGAACCAGCTGATTGTCAAGTACCGGTATCCCTTGTTAAGGATTGATGATCTCTTTGATCAGATTCAGGGGTACTTGGTGTTATCGAAGATTAAATTGAGATATATTTACCATCAGTTTCACATTAGAGAATCATATACAACTCTTACAACAATTTGGAGTAGATATAGTCTATACGAGAATGTGGATATGTCGTTCGGTCTCACAAACATGCATACTTTTTTCATGGAACTGAGGAAAAGAGTGTTCCATCCATACCTATATTCGTTCGTGGTAATTTTTGTTGATGATATCTTGGTGTACTCTCACACTCGACATGAACTTGCCACAAATATTATGATCATTTTGAGTAAACTGAGGGAGCATCAGTTATATGCTAATCTCTCAAAATCCCACAATTGGATGGACCAAATTCACTTCTTGGGTCTCCTTATCTCGGAGATAGAAGAATCAATAGACCTAGAGAAAGTGAGAGAAGTAGTTTTTTTAGAGAAACTGAAGAATTTATTTGAGGTATTGAGTTTTATAGGGGTGGTTGGATACTACAGATGCTTCATACCATACTTTTCACAATTATAAGTGCTACTAAGGGGCCAAATTATGATGGGTGTGATGTACTTTTGGTTAGATTCATGTGAGTCGGCCTTTGAAAGGGAGGTTAAACATAGAACTAATACTATATTTTCCAGATCTGGGTAAGAGATATATTGTTTATTGTGATGCATCAAGTATTAGGGTTGGAGAATTACATATACAGGGAGAAGGGGTTCTCACGTACAAGTCATAGAAGTTGAGGTCAGATGAGAGGAATTACCCAGCGCATGATCTCAAGTTGGATACAGTTGTACATTCATTAGTCTTTTGGAGACACTACCTATTGTGGGAGAATTTTGTTTTTTTTACCAAACACAAGATTCTCTAGTATATCTTCACTCAGCAAGATCTAAATCTATGATATCTAAGATCAGTTGAGTACCATCAGTCCATTAACATTGAGCTTGCCTATATTCCTAGGAACTAAAATAGATTGGATGATGTGTTGAATATAATTAATCAGATATATGTTGTTTAGAAGGATACCGGTGAGTTGACTATTATGGATATGTTCTCATAGATGAATTTCGTGGTTCAAGATAGGCATGGGAAGATGTTTATTTCTTCTATAGCTATTACCTATAACCTACATGATCGAGTGCGAATGAGGTAGATTTCAAATTCTAAAGTCCTTGTCCGACGAGAGGGTGTGTCAGGAGAGGACCCTATAGCTGGATAGATCGTAGTCGAGAATGAGATCGTGTGTTTTCAAGAGAATATGTGGGTACCTATAGATATAGGTGAGGATATAATGAAGGGATTTCATTCCATGGTTTATTAAGAGTTATTTTTCTTATTTTCTCATGAGCTATTCCACTTGTCATCAGGTGAAGGTGGAGCCTCAGCAACCGGTAGGGATTTTGTAGCTGTTCCCCATTTACAAGTGAAAGTGGAATGATGTAACGATGGACTTTGTGATAGGATTATTGAGTTCTCCTAGAGGGAATGATGTAGCAAGGGTTTTCATTGAAAGACTCACGAAGGTTTCTCACATCCTACCGATCAAGGACACCTTCAGTGTTAATGAGCTTGAAATATATTACATACCAGAGAGTCTACATTTACATGTATTTTTGCAGTCCATTATTTGACATAGGGATTTTCTTTTTTACTTCTCGGGTATGGCAGGGTCTACAGAGGGATTTGGGTACACATTTACATCAATGTATAGCTTATCTCCCCCAGAAAAAATGGTCAAATCAAGCAACTATTCAGTTTCTTGAGTATATTCAAAGATCATGAATTCTATACTTTAGAGGTTATTGGGAGAAACACATATCTATTTTGGAGTTTTTCTACAATAATAGTTTCAAAAAACTATTCAAATAGAACCTTATGAGGTATTGTATGGTAGGACATGCTAATTACCCTTATATTGGCGGGAGGTTGGAGAGGCAGATATGCTAGGACCTCATCTTGTCTAGGAGACCATAGAGAAGGTGGAGTTGATTCATATGTGGATTGATATGGAAATGTGACAACATAAGTCTTATGAAGATCGATGGGGATGACCTCTAGAGTTTATGGTCAGAGATCAGGATTCCCTATGAGCCACACTGAGGATGGGACGCTAGACGATTAGGAGAAAAATCGGGATTTCACCAAGATATGTTACGTTATTTAAGGTTTTAGAAAGGATTGGGAAGGTTTCCTATCGGTTGTAGTTACGTTAGAGGTATTGGGAAATGCATGACGTCTTCCACATTTTTAAGATACGATGTTACTAATAAGACTCATCCCATGTTTCTTAACCTAAGGAGGATAAGATAGAGGTGGAAGCATCATTCGAGGAGAATCCTATCAAGATTGTTGATTACAGTGTGAAGGTCATATGTGGCTTCTCTATTCATCTGGTGTGAGTGACATGGAAGCATGGGTGAGTATAGGATGATACATGTGAGAGGGAGGCTGATCTATGTTCATAGTTGTTGGGGATATTCAAGGTTTCTTCTTCAACGCTACATTGCTAGGGAAATTTGGGGAAACATTTCTTTTAGTGGGAATGTTTTAAAAACCCATATCTTCTTTTCCGGAATGAGTTTTTTTATAGTTTTTTTTGTGAAAAATATGAGTTTTAGGATATTTTATTAGTACATGTCATGTACTTATAAGTAAGCGTAGTGTACCCAGTTGTTGGTGGTGAATATGTACTGGCCCTGCAACGGCCACGTACATGGCTATTTTGAGTAAACTAGAGACCACCTAAATTGGAGGCCCGTTAGGGAAAGTATATGTTTTGTAATTTTAAATAACACGCAGTGTAATTTCTTTTTTATTCATTATACAGACCGGGGATGCATTTAATAGATATAACACCCTTATTCTCGACCATTTTCGTACTGGAGCATCTGAAGTCAGAAATTTCTCTCTACGACCTCGATTCACCTTATTATCACTGAATCTAACATCATTGATCGCTTTGGAACTGCCATGGTAATATCTTCCTTCTTCTAGTGCCTCATTTCATGATTAATACTCTTTCACGAGATACCCTCAGTTGAATTTTTTTGATCATTTATATAGATATACACAATTATAAAGTAATTAAAGGCATGTGTCTCATGTATCTTGATCGTACAATGATGATGTAGGTGGGTTGTGGGTTTCTGTAGTTAGTCTTTGAGTTATTTGTGTGAATGATTCCAATACCCTTGTTTGGGGTATTGAGTGTTTATGGTTATTAGGCCTGTTATTTGTATACAATGACATGTGTGCTTGAGTAGAGTGTTAAAATTTTTTAATTTGGTTATTTAACTTCTTAAGGATGTTTTCCCATGCTTTCCTTGATTCTGACCGTTTGGACTATTCTTTCCTGTCAGGCTGCCTTGCTTTTCATGCCTTGTATTGTTAGGATGAAGTGAATTTATGTGACATATTGTGAGATACTGTAAACTGTATATCCAATAAATTTACGAGGTTTAATTCTATTGTTTCATATCATTTGGGCATGATTTATTTACATGGGGATTCAGGAACCTGGTTTTGTGGACCATGGAGAGAATGAACAACGAGAACTTCTCCAGATTGTGTATTTACATTTGTGTTGCGAGGCCATATGGTGGTGGAATTTGTGCTCCCTCAGAGTGTCTGTAGTTTTATTGATATGAGACCACAAGGCGAATTGGACATTGATTGCTTCTGAGTCTGTCTATAGTTAGCGGTATGAGACCACATGGAGAAGTGACAGTTAGTGCGTCCTCAGAGTGTCAATGCTAAAGGTGAACCAGAGGGGTTAGGCTGTGAGTACTATCCAGAGAGTTTCTTCTCTTTCTTTATTTTGAACCATAATGGTTTGGCTATGATTCATTCCTAGAGGGTAATTTTTTTTTATTAGATAATTAGTTGAGATATGAAAAATGAATGCATTTGAAACTATATGATTTTTTACTTTTGAGTAGTTCTTTGATTACTGCTTCATTTTTATTTTTACCAAGCATATTTATTCACTAACTTTTAGACATAGATCTTTCTGTGGATGCCAATAGGGATTCATGTCTCAACCTATTTGGGTCATTATTTTGGGCCCAAATAGATTATATTGTTTCAAGTATAGATAAGGGTAAGCTCCCTTCTTCTTCAGGTACTTGATTGTAGGGTTGCTAGAGAGCATATGGCCAAGCCGAGGATTGTGATGCTACATGAGATTTTTTGTTTTTTACATTGTTTTATTACTATTTTCTATAATTGGGACTTGTTTGGATTCTTTTCTTGACATATGTACCATGCATCATTTATATAAGATACCCATTTTTTTGTTCAATCATCCATTATTTACTATTGTATGGATTTATTATTGCTTCCTCTATTGTTATCTATTTATTTTTGATGGTTCACTCAACCATTGAGGGCCAGGTTTCCCCATTATCACACCCAAGGCCTTTGCTGATAGTCCAAATCCACCGGCGTTTGGGGAAATGCGCTTCAGGACATGTGACCAACCAGGTAGAAGGCACCTCTAAGCGGCTTCCGGAACCAGGATATTACAAATAGAGGCCCATCACATTCTGATAACAATTATCTAAAAAAGAAAAAAAGGATTTAATTTATAGGCTTTGCATAATAATATATTTTTCTATTATCATAAAATATCCAAGTATGATCTCTCTTATAGGCTTTCCTATAAAATGTAGTAATTCATATGAAGTAGATAGAATTAATATTACCCACAACAAGGACTAAACAAGGGAATCTCCCTATGATTCTAATTTATGTTTTAATGGATCTAATATCTACTGAAAAAGTGAGGGGGTTGAATTAGTTGTTAAATTTTCATATGTTTCAAATATTTTAGAAACATAACCCCTATAACATGTTAAGATTTATTTCCTTATCAACTTTTAATAAATACTCTTGCATGAAAGAATTGGTATATAATTTAAGGAACAACATATTTACTAGGGTCATCAATAGAGTCAGAACATACAACCTTTATAAAACCACTCTCATGGGTCTATGAAAAGCCATTATTATATTGAAGTGAATACAAATTGTTTCAACTCAAATTAAACAACTTTTATCCCCTGATAAAAAAATTATAATAATTATTAATAGCTAATAAAATTCATAAATTTTTTTAGACAAATAATAAAATTACAACTATTTTGAAACTGCTCCACAATTTATTAGTCATAATCTTTAGTCTGATATGGCTGGATCATATTTTTTCATTACGAAGAGTCTATAACAAATTATCACAATAGAATTTTTCTTGATATTATTCCCTAAATACGATGAGTCTATATCAGATTCACTCAATATGATGGAATTAATACGATGAAAATATTCTGAATTGGAAATACTCAAACTCTACACAAATGATTAACATGATATCATTCTGTCTGATTGAAAAAATCTAATTAACTAAATATAATCATCATAATATAATATTGAACAATATGAATGTCTCAACAATATCTTCTCAATATTTTATTTCTCAATATAGTAATTAAAGAATTGAATTTAATAATCATCCTCACAACATCTATATTTGTAAACGCCTTTCACGTGATTTCATTAACGCTATACCTTTTCTGTTTTCCTGAAAAATAACTTATGAATGAATGATATGGGAAAATATTTATAGGTTACTCAGATAACAAGAGAAGAAAACATAAAAACCTTATTTCACTTCATTAAATTTCATAAAATCCTAGAAATATCACATTCAATTTTAGTCCCCATTATATTTATCAGCTATTTATGAAAAACATGAATTTATCATTTAACCACATCAAAACTTCTGAAATAATCTATTTCAGTGTTCTTTATAATTTGATCATTTGGAATTTTTTTTCCTTCTCTGTGATTAAGAATTATACATCCTTTACTGCTCATTACAATGAAATATCTGATTATGATTGATTTTTACATTACGATGGAAATATTATTACCATGGAATTCCATTACAATGGAAATCCCATTAAGATGGATTCTTTATACAACAACTTTGATATTTTTCAAACAACCTGAAATTCCCACATGGTGACTTCTGGATCCAATAATCTAAAAATTTCTTCCTTCGATGGGTTTATTAATAATAATGGAACCCCAATTATGATGAAATTATCTTTATGGAAAACTTTATTATCAAGGAATTATTCACTAAACAATTTTTAATTTATTCGATTCACTCTAACATTTCTTCAGAGTGATTTTCTTTGGAATTCTTTAATGATTTGTAAGAAAATCAAGGTTAGTAGAACATATTCTGATTTGGTTTATAAATAATGAATTTTTTCTATGTCTTGAATTCCCAATATTCTTTTAAAACACTTCATAAAAAATTACACTTCATCACTCACCAAACTCTTTCTTTCATTGATTACGATGAAGAAAAAATTCCAACAAACAACAATTAATTCTTATGATTGTTTTAGATCCCTGGAAATTTAAGATAATTTTTATGAAAATGATTATGATTATATGAGTTTGGATCTTCCCCGTATGATTATCTGATTAGGGAATCTAAATCAATCATTAATTTAAAACAATTCTCCCACATTATCTTTATATTCAAATATTCAGCATCATTCATATTTAAAACAAGATTTGAGTTCAATGAATCTCTGTAATGATAGATATGGGTATGATTCATGAGTAACAAAATAATTCTTTGAAACAAAAGTTAGTTATCAATAAATACAAAACCATTGTTAAAAATAATTTATCATAATGGTTCTTCATGTTTATGTGTACAAGTGGACCACCACCTTCGCGAATATTTGTGAATCATTTTTCATAACCAAATTACATGGTTGAAATATAAAATTATTTTTAAATATTTAATTTGATATTTCATATTATTTATGATAATGGAATGATAAAATTGTAATTTCCATCTTTCCATAATGATTATTGAAAAATACTAGCGTTACATAAGCATATGAATGACCTACCGCCTACACATTTGTAACATAGTTCATTTTTTAAAACCTTACTAAATTGATGGATATAAAAGTATAATTGTTTTAAATAAAGTTATTTCCTGAATATTATTTCATATGTTACATAATAGTGGCCTTTTTAAAATGATTTCAACATCATGATTCATTTTGGAATAATGATTCGACTATCATCACTATATCTAAATTGAACATGAATAACTAAGTAGTTGTATATAAAAATAAAACAATGGGTATATATTGAATATAGAAATTTAAAAATGTTATTTTTATTGCTAATAAATAAACAATATTTATTATTATAGATGTTGAATAACATAATGGTAAATTAAACTCCAGTTAAGGGAATTATTTTTTATATCCTCAATTAATGTTTTTTATTTTTTTCTTGCAATAGAAAAAAAGAATATTTGTTTTCATATATGGAATTAGAATATTTTTATTCCATTACGACTATTATTTTTATTTAATATTCATCTCAATGTGTACAAATTTATATTCATGGAAAAAATTTCATCTATATGTTTGTAGTTTTTTATAAATAAGTGATTTCTTAATACAATATTATTTACAATAAAAATTATTTTATGAAGCATTATATAAATATTTATATTTTTGGTTTGGTTCATGGTATTATATATTACGATGCATGTTTATGTTATTATCCACAAATAAGTGGTTTCATGGAAATTCAATGATGGGTGGTTATGTTATAACCCAAAACACATTGGGTACATAATTTCACCATATGGTTATTATGTATATATAATGGAGTAAACTTATTAAGATTCTAGTAAAATATAACGAGAATATTAAAGGATGGTATTTATAGGATTAATTGTGATTGTAAATCCATGTGTAGTTGTGATTTCTACACCAATGAATTATATAGTTTTCAAATGTATTATCTAGGTTTTTCATTTTGATTCAATGATTTTGTTTACAATAAATTGTGGTTTTTTATATTGAATTTAGTTACTCTATAAGATGAAATATTAAAGTGTTAATTGAATGTATATTATTTTTCTATGTTTATCTATGGGATATGAAATTTATTTCTTTTACACTTCATATAATTAATTTTATGCTCATCCCACGTTTTTAATGTTTTAAATCAGTTTTATGGAAGTGTAGGGACAAGGATGTGGTTAAGATAAATATTTTGAACATTTATCATGACAAAATATTTTTTATATAAATTAATTTTTTTGTGAAAATGGATAATGAGTATATCTGTCCATTTATAATGTATGATTATACTATATAAGAGCTTGTCACGATTCATTAAAACACTAAACCTATAAGATCCATATAATTTTAATAATTTGAACACTTTTTCAAAAGACACTTGAATAAGTAATAATTATGAATTTTGACATACCTAATAACTATGAAATAAATAAGTTCCTATAATTATTTAATTTATTCCATATCTTGATTAAAAAAATCCAAAACATACTCATCCCCAAAAGTGATAGAAAATATATTTTACACTTAATTCCCCTATACATCTATTTTATCATAACATGATCCATAATTTCGGCATAAAATCTTATATGATTTATAATATTATATGAAATTAAGTACTATGATCTACCTGCATCAAAACAAAACCTTCATAATAGATTATTTTGGTGTAAGACACCTCACATTTTCAAGGGATCAGATTTACCACTAAAGAATATATTATGAAAAAAATTAAATTTATTACTAGGTACTCAAATATACTATTTTTCCCTCGTTTTGATTACATCAATTGTCACTTTAAGGCATTCATTGAATCACCGCGACTCATTAATTTAAGAAGACTATAACTATTCTAATAATATATTCCAATATGAGTGTATGATTTCTGCAATATATTGGCTCTATTTTAACATTTAATCTTTAGGATTCTAGTATAATTAGTACTTTGGTATATCATTTTAATAAATTTGGGAAAATTCATAGATGGTTTTATACAATTCCATTCCATATGATTGAATAATTGACAATGAAAACATCATGGTATGTTTCTCTGATGTAGAGGGAATGGAACTGATATGGGGAAGTGGATTTCTAATTTCATATTACATTGGGAATTGGATTTACCATTCAAGTTACTTCTATAATTAAATATCCCACTTTTATGGGTGATGGTAAATTATCCCCCCAATATAAGTTCAACTGATATCTTTTCCCACAATGGTATCACTGTTAACCATCCTGGTATAATTATTAATATAGAAAATGTTATTTTAGTTTAAAAATGTATTCACATCCCTTCATAAAATAAAAACACTATCTTCTACTCTATACTGTATAATAATAATTAAAAGGGTGATATAAATTTGATATTATTTTCATATATCATGATATATGTATTTCAATGATTTATATCATACAAATGTATCATCTCTGAAATAATGATGATATAAGGGTAATTATTTTTGTTAAATAATTATATGAATACTTTTTGTGTAAGAAAATGGAATTGTTTGGTTGAATAAAGACATAAAACATTTACATTAATATTTAATGAGCATTTTAACTACTATCATTATCATGATATAATCTATGGCTCCCAATAAAATATGTATTATATTAATTTTATCCATCCCTACAGTCATAGTTTCTAGTAATGAATCTCTTTAATTATTGATTGATTTTTGTTCTAAAATTCAAATGATGGGATTTCATAGGGTGGTTATAAAATATAATATCCATTGTAAAAAACATATAAGGCTTGGTATATACACATAATGAGTAATTGATTAATCTATGGTTTATATTGAAAAATATTGTTTTTTATTTCCCCATTTTGATTTCTCAATATTTTAAATGGATTCGTCCATATATAATAATAACCAATTTCAAATTGATTTTAGAATTATATATACACAAATGTGTAATGATATTTTGAATAAAATTTTAAATAATTATCATAATTGTTTTTTATTATCCATCAAATAATATATTAATTTAGTTTTAGTGGGATGTATCTCAACAAATATATGTATCCCAAAACCCATAAAGTAAACCATTTTTAATAATGCAATGACACTCAAAATGGTGTGTATGAATTAATTTTAAACTAGAGACATCCTTTAAATATAATTTTTCTTTATAAAAGGATTTTAGTTCTTTATTATTATTTACATTAATAGATATAAATCCTTAATGTATAGATCATTGATTTGGATAAACATACTAGATGAATCGACACAATTTATATCATCGTTCCCTTAACCAATAGGCATGAATAGATGAATGGGTAGTACATAAATATTTTGAAATATCATGGGATCCAATTGTGGGAAATAAATTCAAATGAATAATTTAAAACATGGGTGAAATTCCTCCCTTTAAAAAACATTATGTATCACATAACAACGATGAGAAAAAATATAATTCATGAATTAAAAAAGACACCCAGTAATCAAAATATTATTAGAAAAGTACATTAAACAATATAGAATATAATATATAAATCCAGACACATAAAATATGATAGGAACCATGGTTGTACCAATATAGTACACAAAACAACACATAATACCCATATCTATGTCTCATAATCCACTACCGATTCATCATGATTATATATGAGTGAAATTTAAATTATTCAGATTGATTTTTTTTTGAAAATAAATATTTAAAAATCCACCATGGTATATATGGATGTGTTTCGTATTATGGATATTTAGGTGATATAAACTAATTTTCCCATCTGGAACTCTATGATAAGAAAAAGATAAAAAAAATTCTATAAAAAATTATGTGTAAATAAATCATTATGAAAACAATTTCATGTAATATAAGAAAGTGGAATCTGTAAAAAAATGTTCAGAAATGAGTTATTTTTAAATAATAATAAAAATTGTTTAATAATAATGTATTTATTAGAAAACATATCTTTTATTTCCTCTTGGAATCATCATTATGAATAATCACTGAACATGCATGGATTTGATAGGACATCGCCAATACACATAAAGCATAACTCATATTCCTTAAAAAATAATCATTTGGTTGTTAACATGGAAGAAAAAACATTTAGAGGAAACTATGTTTGAATCAATGAATTCACTCATAAAGAAATCATGGAAATACACTATTAATTTTTTCCCAGGTCTAAATAATTTTTTTCCATTTTAATTTTTCCCTTTTAGGAATTTAAATAAAAAGGTTGTTTGCACCATTATAACACCATAAACAGTAAACAAAAATTTTAGGGTAATTATCTACTATATTAAAGAAATTATTTTTCTATTAAAAAATTAATATTATTTTTAGAAATATAATTCCCTAATGTTATAGAAGAATTTGATATATTGAGGTTCCTCCTAAATCAAATAGTTTCTATTTTATAATAATTGTATAATGATATAGGTTTCAACTCTATTATTTTTTATTTCCCATTAATAATTCCCAATAAATCGGTAATAACAATACATTATACAAATAATTAGGATTTATAGCTCCAATCTATAGTTATTACCAATATGAAATCAATATATCAAAATGTGGAATGATAAACAGAAAACATACCATATTTATCTAGATCTAACACACTATGAATCATTCAAATTGGATTTAGATTAAAGGGATTCACCAAAAACAAAATAGGATCCCTTTTTACATCCTTGTAAAATAATTTTTAAATATGATGTTTCGAGGAGTTTTTGGTGATTTTTTTAGACATTAATAAATGACATCTCACAATTAGGCTACACAACTTAACAAACCATGTACCAACTATAAATGAACTACTATCTCAAAAATCGCAGCATGCATGGTTTGGTTCCATTGATTAAGAAACTATTATATAAATATGTGAATTGAATCTATCTTATATTATAAAATTTATATGTATATTTTTATTTTTTCTCCAAACTATTTACTAACTAGAAACATCTTCCAAAACTCTATCATTAATTTCCATAGAATACTTTGGAATCTTCAAATTTTCCCCTTATTTCGAACCAGCTATGTTCCCTCGAAAAGACATATAATGAAAGAAAATGTCTCCCAGAAAAATAAATAGACTATTTTGACCAAACAACACCACAAAATCTCAAAAAAGGGACCAAAATCATAGATAATAATTTTTATAGATAAATTAATGATTCAATGCATGTGAAATTAAAAAAATGACCCCATTAAAAGTCATGCTATGATTTCTTTCTATTGTATCAATGGGAAAAATATTTTTATAATTTATTTCATCATATATTATATTTTAGTATAAATGACCCATGTAAAATTTCAAAATAACTAACATAAAGGTATTAAATGCCATTTGGAAACTGAAATCCTCATTTCAAACACCAATTCATGATCCTTAACACTATAATTTGAATATTTTATCTAAATTGAAAAATACAGTGTTAAAATCTTTATTTGGCCTATAAAATTATGTGAGAAACTAAAATGAGTAGATAATTCTTCAACATTATGTAAATGTAGTTGGGGTTATATTATTCATACATATTTCAATTTTTTACCCATGTCTTATAAGATGTAGATCATGACTCAGGTTCTATTCAACCTTGATTTGACTCATTTTCCCCATTTTAATATTGAAATAGTTTTATTATATCAAACACATACCTTTCACAGTTTCTCTTAAAATATGTGTTAAAAATAATAATGGAATAATGATTAGAATATGTTTATAAAATAATGGAATGGATTTTTGTTTTAATTATTTTATTACATGAAGTGAAAGAGTTGTATCAATAAATTGTGTTCCACTTTATTGATTTCAATAAAAAAATAGACCGCTAATATAATTTCAAAAATTAAAAAATATCCTGTTGTGTTCTATTAAATATATTTCTATGATTAATTAATCTAACATTTTAAATCTACCGGGCATTCTGAATAATATGTACCTCAACATATGAAATTTTTCCATTATTTTATGACTTATCTAGATGTTTCATGTATATATATCTAGAACCAACATTGTGGAATGAAACTATTATTGGAAAAAAAATTTGTCTTAATCCCTTACCTCATCCAAGATAAATGGAATGAAGGCTAGACCCATGAATAGAGATAGATATTGAAGCAACGTTGTTTGGATTCCAATAGAAAATGTATTTTTTATTCCCCCATAAGTATACCCCAAACCTATTCATTAGGTATTTGTATATTTGGGATTGTATTTATTTTAATATAACATTGTTAATAATATATTCATACACATCCATAGTAAGAAAAATTCATGCTCAAATGGACTCTATAGCCTATATCAAATGGATATGGTGGTCTAAAAGATTATCTTCTATGTTTCTTCCCAATAATATTAATGAGTATTATAGTTGATGTTTCGATACTACCTGTTTAATTCTGTTGCACAATAATAATGTGGGACATCTTTTGTTAAAAATCAATAATATAATGATATGGTTCAATTCTTTCTATGTCTATAGATGTGGGTATATACCTAACATCTATATTCATCGAGTGTTATAATGTGAATTAAGGAATATATAAGGATGGAATGCAAACACGTGATGGTATTACTATAATGGAAATAAATGGTACATTTTTTTCAGTAAATATCATTTTTAGGATAATATTATATGAAAGTATCCCCTTTATGTTTATTTTTTATGTCTTCTAACGATTCACCTCTAATAGAAAATCTCAAATGAATTCCCCTCAACGGGTTTCTACTAATGGTTAACATTGGAAATATCATCTATTAATATCATTCCAGTAATAATTTGGATGTTTCACTCTAATACATCATTATTCTTAACCATCATCCATGAATACACACTAAATATAAGAAATTGGAACTTATAACAAATTAAAATTAATATAAGAACACTAATCTCCCAACATAGTTGGGTATGATATGTTATAAATTTCAATCATATTGGATGATAATTATCCTATATTGAACCAAATTTTAGGGGTATTGAATCTTAAATGAATATTTAAATGTAAGGAAAGGTATCCTATATCTATCGAGTCCCTTATCAATGATATTGATTTCATCTAAGGAGAATGGGTGTCATTTTTTAGAAAAATAAATATTTTCCATTTTCATGTAATCAATTTGTATAATAATTCATCATGTTTTAAAAAATTATAAGAGGGGAGTAATTAATTGATTCATGAAATAACATGTACTTTTAGCTTCTATCCATATTCCTTCTCTTTGTCTTCCTTCATTGATAAGAGAAAATATATTTGTGACTACCAATGCTTTCCCTCTAATGGATTCCGTATCAACACAATATGCTTGATGTTTAACAAAGACACCAATTTAATATTACTTGTGAATTGTACAAAATACTAGAGGATGCATGGAAGAAAATAAATCTATGGTTAAAGAATAATAAATTATAGTAGCAATATACCCTCATGAATGTAAAAATTTAATTACATATTTCGAACCTAAATATGGTGAAAACTAGATGTTTCTAATGACCTTACCCTCTATCCGATTTTGACATCATATGATGCTACGTTCAATTTTTTCCTTTATGAAATTTACTATAAAATGGAATTGTAATGAATATTTTCCCATAATTATATCTTCCAATATATCCTAAAATAGAATTATTATTTCTATATCTAGATAAGTCATATTCTCCACACTAATGATACTTTCCTTCAATCTATGCCTTCGAGACTACATCATTTTCATTTATGAATCAATCCTTTATAAAATATAATGAAAACTATATAAGAATAATTTTCATTTATATAATATATATTCTATTACAATACATATATACTCATGGAATAAGAAATCCATGTACTTATTAGTAGATATATATGAAAATTATGAATGCTATGATCTATGTTATTTTCCTTGCCTCTCTTTCCAATGAATGTATATGTGGTCAGAGAATGCATTAATTTATTAAATTAATTAATGTACCATAATAATATATAATAAATTCACATTACATATTCTAATAATAGTATTTATGTAGATTATGATTTCATATATCATGGTGTAAAAGGGTTTAATTTAATTCATTCTATAGTTTATCTCATTTGGTGGCCTACATACCCTAGTATGGAGACACTATAGAAACTCTTAATGGATAATTATTCAATATTATTCTCTCATAGTTTGAGGATATTGTTGAATTATATAATACCTTCTTCAATAAAATGGTATGATTTGGTTGAAGAATTTATATCAGATATTAGGAGGCTTGATGGGGCATTATCACCCACATTTTTTCTTTTAACCTAGAATGTTTCATTACCCATAAAATGGTTGGCTGTGACACTATTGGATTTCACATGTTCCTAAAATATTAGAAAATTATGTAAGACACATATAACTAATAAATGGTCTCTCAATATATCATTTTCTCCAAAAAATAATAACACTTAGATATATTATATATTATATGGATTCATACCGACCTTGGATTTTTTTCAATAATTATCCATAATAGGGGACACCACAGGGGAATAATTTTTATTTGGCGAATAAATCTAGATCCATTAATGTTGATATTTACTATAAATATAAATCAAAAATTCTATAAATACCTTTAAAATGGCGAGACATCAAATTTTCATGATGTTGACATAAATATATAAAAATATTATTTAACATATTATTTTACCCATTAATAAAACATAATTAATATCCCCAACAATCGACAATGTTATTTTCTTATGTAAATGTTTAATAAAAATTGATAAAACTTTGATAAAAATATTAAAATCCAACCTATATATTCAAATTCCACTAATATAACATCAATGGGGAAGAAACATGAACCAGCACCACTATGGGAGTCATGAATAGGATTTAGATATATTCTTATCAACATCTCATAATTCCAAAACTATCATGATTAGAATTGGGATGTTGGGATAAATAGTGTTACAATACACTTCATAAAAACTTAATTAATATATGAATTTTTAAATAACATTGATCCTCATATTTTCTATTAAAGGTAATCTAATTTGATGTTGATATCTCATCCATTTCCCCTAGGGTTTAATATTATTATTCATCTATAATTAAATATTTAAACTATCTCATATATGGGGTTCCTTCCTATAAACCATGAAGTAAAAATCAATAGTTCATGTTTTAATAGTTTCATATATCATTATTCTCACTTGTAGCCTTTTTCAAACGAATTAAAAATACATATCTTTAATGAAAGGCTCCCCTACGACTTGGTCAATATCCCATATGTTGATGTATAATTTAATGTTTGTCAAATGGAATGTATTTTTAAGTACGGATCCAATGACTTAATAACTCATGAATTAAATATGTGTTATGGTATATTTATATTGAAAAATGTACATTTATTTATAAATAGAGTCCATGAGAAACATAACCGTCAATTCATCTCACTTCATGTGATCCCAATTCACCCACATCTATTTAGTCCTAACAATTGTTTCGATGTATAGATATTATTCCCCCTACTAAAAAATATATTAGTTAGTATATTAGGGATATAAAATAGGATTTTATTAGTTCATCATGGCCTTATATATGTTACATGGTATGTTTTATTTCATTATTTTGTGATATATGAAAAAATAGATGAGGGTTCCCCCTCATATTGGTAGACATCCTTTGAAAAACATTTCTCTATGTCATGTTGGGGTACTCGATTGACTAGAGAGACATATATAGTATGTTGAGTTTATGATGATCACATCCACCGAAATATCATTCTAATATGGAGGTGAGATCAAATAAATAGGACAATTTTGATGCATGTATATTTTATATTTACATATTATGGTATAAATAAAATGAACTGGTGACAATATCCTTGATTAAAAATCTCAACTATCTCCTCGATATGAGCAGCATCCAATGAATCATAAGTTGTGACTCTATCCTAAGAGAAATAATTTTCCACTAAAATTAACATGCATCGATTAGTCATTAATTTACAAAAAATTTAACTGAATGGGATTTAAGAAATTATATTTTATTAAATGAAACAGTTGGGAAAAATTATGTTGATATGAAAATATTATCATTATGTGATTCTCTTTAGTCCTTTGATAGGGACCACATATAAATCAATATCCCAAAATCATCACATATTGACATTATCATGAGAACAGAATTTTTTTTGCTTACAATAAAATGGTTTTAAAGAGGTGTCCCAACCAACTATTTATAAAAACTATGTGATGGGGTATAATACTAATGTAGCGCACAAATCTGACATATATAATCACCCTATAACACTAGTACACCATGTTAGTGTGAAACCCTAGATGAAACCTGTCTAATCTATGGTAGAATAATATACACATTTAAAATTACTTTTCCATCCATATCATGTAGATATTATTATTCTACCATCCTTGTTCAAAGAAGAAAAAAAATATGGTTTGGGGGGGATTTGGGACTCATTAGTCTAATAATAATGAGTACAATACATATTAGAGATAACATTCAAAATATTTTGGAATAAACACTAACTAAGGAAAAATGATTTTACCCAAGTAACTATAGATTTTTACATATATATAGATCCAATTCAATCCACATTTATTACATGTAGAATAAATTCATATTTTCATGTAAAACCTATGAAAAAAGTTGTGTTACTAACCCCCATTACGAAATGTACAAAATTTTCATATATGTAAATCCCTTGTTATACACATTTATGATATTTTTGATGATGATGTGGTGTCTTGAATCTATAACTGTCATACTATTCCACCAATGAATTCAATTATAGATAAATATATTATTAAATATCAAAAAAATGAAATTATTAAAAATATAGTGTATATGAGTTTCTATAGTGTTCAAATCATTGGAAACCTCTGTGATAATCAACTTAATTCACATTTCATCAAAACTATAGAATAATACCATTACCTAGCCAATCAAATTAGATATTATAACCCACTGGTATTCATAAATACCCTCTTAAACTAGGTTGAATCTATTCACATTCTATATCATCCAATCATACATTCACCCTTATAACACATGGGATCCACTTCGTTATAGTGTCACATGTCTTACTTCATTTACTTGAACACATAATGGAGAACCAACCCACTATCCATCACTAGAGTTAAACCTATATTTTCTCCATCACTATGGGGGTTCATTTTTTCTCTCCCTCAAATTGTTGAGTCTTCCCTATATCCCTCACATGGTTGAACTATCATTTGGGGGACATCACTATGTAATGGAATATTTACCACCCTTGTAGAAGTGAAATCCGTACATGTCACCACCTTGTGAAACCATCATCTTCAGATCATGAATTTTTTTTGTAAGAACATGCTTACCTAAATGGTAGATAAACTATTGACATATATCTCCTACAATGTCCTCCAATAGTTAAGGAATCCTTAATTTCCAATTTATATTCATTGTATGGTATTTCAGACCCATGGAATCCTATTTATGCATGTATTATATTGAAGACAATTTTCTCACCCTTATCCTATCATTCACATAGTTCCCTATTGGAATTAATATATGAACTTCAATTATTAAATATTTTCCTCCCAAGAGGATAATTTTGATACCATCATTTATCCATGTATCCTAATTCATCTACCCTGACCCCAAATGATTACATAGTGTGCTAGTTGGATGCATGAGTCTATAAAGAAATGTAGCCATCTAATGCTAAAATAATAATAACATTATATATTCATTTTGCCTATTTATATGTCATTCTCATTCACCCCTTCCAACCTACTATGACGAGTAAACATTGGAGGATGATACTAATTTTTTATATAAAACCAAACATGTTTCCTTTTGATGACTTTCTTTCATCGAACATTCTATAAACAATTACAACCAGAAAGGGAGACAATTTTTCATACGTTCTACAATTGTCTTATTGATACAAATATCACAACTTATGAATCTCCCAAGAAATCTTTCAAGGTGTAAATTCCAACTTCATTCTCAATGAATGTTTTATTATCTACTGAATGGTCTATAACATAGTATAAAATAAATCCCCATATGTATAATCCTGAATCACTACTCTACTAAATCACAATTGATTACAAAAAATTTCACACACTGATTTTAGACTACAAGTAAAATAACCTAGTCTAATGATATAATACTTCACGACAACATTCTTACTATATTTCATACAATACCAACATACATTCTTAACACATGATGATAAATTGTGCACATAAAAGAGTGTTGGAATTAAATAATATAAAACATGATTCCTTAGATTATTCTAATAGATTCAATTATATATTCATCCACCCTCTATTCGCACCCTCATAGGTAAATGATCATTTTAATTCAACTTATTTCCCTCCTCACTATGATATATTACCTATAAGAGTATATTACACTTTTACCAAGGCCATGTTTTCCCTAAACACTCCACATTGGGAAAATATTATTAATGAATCCATACCCAACTCGGAGGGTTATATCCCCTCTATGTGTCACTATACTTACCTCATTTGGACATACTATTTATGGAACCATGTTCTTCTTTGTAACCCATATATCATCTACCTAAACAAATCCCAAACCTCACAAGTCCATATTCATTATGAATCCATACAATTATCATTAATTAATATTCATTTTTATATAAACAAAAATTGTAATCTCAGACATAAGTCTCACACTAACTATCATTAAAATACCTTTTTAATGTTTTTCTAACCTAATGTCATTAAACATCATAGATTAGTCATCATCAAATAACCCAAATGGTACAAATTTTCATTTTGTGTTTAACTAAAAAATATTGGTTATGATTTTGGTCACATGATTATAGAGGTATCCATTCCCACAAGAATTCACATCAAAAACCAAGTAAGGATATCATCCACCTATAGTGACAGATTCTAGAGTATACAAATTTGTTATTTTACAAAAAAACGTAACGTAACTAACTAATAATGGAAGAATATAGAACCTATAAAAGATATATATTGTTCAATAAAGGTAGAAATAATTATATATATATATATATATATCAATTTGACGGATGAAATATATTATTTAATACATATAAATATCACCACATTTCAATGACTAATCACTTGCACAGTGCTATAAAATCCCACACTTTGATGTTGGGAAGTTACAATAATACATTTTAAATATTTATAAAAATCATAGAGTACAAAAAAATCATACAAAAGGGTTGTCATTATCTTTGATTCAAATACTCTATACAGACTCTCCTCATTTGTTGTTGATGATTATATCCCAAAAAGTGTCATTACTTGGAATGCAAGAAATCACTAACTCAAATAACACTGTTGGATTTGTATTAGATTTTCCATGTATAAACCCAAAAAACATCTATATAAAATAATATATTTCCATTATAAAATTAAAAATATATGATAACATATATATAAATATATATATAATAGCATTGGTAAATAAATCCAAATAGATATTTCTAACAACACTTTAATGATAGGGATAACAATAAAGGAACACAGGTTATCAATCAGTATATTACATTGGAAGCATGATCATCATTTTCATATCATATTTATAAGATAATTATTATCATATTGTATAATTAATTTTATGGATACATGAGATATGAAACATTTATAATAATGATGCATCATAACATTATAGAAAAATCCCACACATTAAATTTCACCAAGATATCATCTTGTTTATAAAAAATATATACGTAAAATTATCATTTTATATAATTTGAAAAATAAATCATCATGTTAGAATATAATAAGGGCATTAAATACATCAAATAACACATTTATTTATAGGGATATATAATTTTGGGTCAACTGACCCGTTAAAAAGTGCAAATAATCATGCATTCAATAATAAATAAATCATTAATTAATTATAGACATGAAATAAACCAATTGATAAGGAATTTTTTTCATGAATATGTCATCGTAGATATATTGATTAATAAAAATCTATGATACCAAAAAAATAAGGTATATTATTAAATTGGGGTTTCAAAGGATTCATTAATAAACATAATATCATCATTGAATATGAATAGAACAATTAACTATGAATTAATTAAGGATAAATTTTAAGAATAACGAATTATTTATTAATCATGATGGTGGATAAGAAATTCATCACTATATAGTAAGAAAAATTATGTCACTAGAATAATAATAATAAAATAAAATGACATGATTTTTGGAATTAATTTTAGATAAATAAGGTTGAAATGATAATGGAAGATATGACAAACAAAAAAAGAATGGATAGTTTAGTTCAATCTTACATAATATCTCTATTTGTTTCATAATGTATAAAACATATTTTTATTAATTATATTTTTATTTAAAAATTAATATTTAATTTTATTAAAAAGGCATAATATTTATGATTATTTATAATCATTACAACTAAATTAAAAATTCACAAATTAAATATAAAATGTTTCATTAAATGTATCTTTAATTTTCCAGTTTTTTTTATTTCATGGATTCCAAAAATTCATATTTTTTGGATTTGGAATATTACCTAGATAATATAAATAATATATAATAAAAATAAAAATTTAACATAAATACTTTTTTAAAAACCATACATTAATTTGGTGATAATGAATACATTGAAGAAATCAATGTTTTGTGTCAACCAACTATTAACATGAAATGAAAAAAGAAAGAAAGAGTGGTAACACGTAAAAAGTATAAATAGTTTAAAAAATGTACATAGTATAATAATATAAATAATTGATATATAATCTAGAGAAAGAATATATATTTATGGTGGAACACAAATAATTAACATGGTTCTTGTTTGTAAAAAATATACCATTAAATGTTTATTATTTAATAGAGGGGGATTGATAACATGATTATTATAAATAGATTATTATATTTTTTTTATAGAATAATATTTTTTTAATTCTAATATATTAAATATTTAATTAATAAACTAATTTTCATGAATTTTCAGTGTTAATTGATGTATAGTATATGAATACATGAATGGATAATGTTTTAACGGTTTCCTCATTCTTCAAAGTTACACATTCATTACGACATTATCACCTTAGATGATTTTATTTATATGAAAATTAAATGTCCATATAATACAATAATAATGAAAAAAGGGTTATTGAATGAACATGGGTTTTAATAGGTTTTAGGGAAAAAATTATAAGCATTCATATGGGGTATTTATAATTTAGAATGAGTTATATTTTGTGAAAAAATAATGATTATATGGTTATTCCCTAATTTTAAAAAAATAATATACTTGAATAATTTATAATTATGTATCACATATGATTATTTATATGAAACTACTTCTTTTATAAAATATAACAATTTAATTTACTATATTATAAAAAAATAGAAATATGGAAAAAAAATTAATGGTGTATTTTTTTCATTTTAGATTTTAAAAATTGATTTTAATGTTTGGAAAATAATTTCATTTTTTAAATGAAATATTTTTCTTCATAAATGTATTTTTCCATTCAAAAACTACTTTATGATCAAATATATCATTATTTCATCATTAAAACAACAAAAAAAATATGCATTTTTAATATTACGTTATATAATTTAACTAAAAATTTAGGTTTTTTATAAAATAAAAATTAATCACTCTAAAACAAATTCAAAAATCTACTTCCAAATATAAAAGTCATATTAAATGTTTTTCATATTAATAAATTTTGTATTCATTACATTTTACAATTTTTTTATATTATTACTCTACTAATTACGTTATTATGGTAATGGCTTGAATACTAAATTCTGAGTTGCGCAACAATTATAAAAATAATATTAATATTTTATATCTCTTAAATAATATTAAATTCTATTATTATTTATCAAATAATTTATCTACATCAATCTCTATATCATTTTAAAAGTGACTATCAAATTATTAATTTATATTATTATTATTATTAAAGGCTTGTTTATGGTAATGATATTCATAAAGGAATGTGATGTTTATGAAATTTGAATCATTGTTTTATTTTACATATTTATTATCACATTTTAAAATTTTAAATTATATAGTTTCCTTTTATATATATATATTTTTCTCTATTGATGACATATTGTATTATATGTTTTATTACATGGAGTGTGTTTTATTTTATACGATATTCCTAAAAGTTGAAAAATGCTTATTTAGATGATAAATACCATGTTAATATTTGACATTAGTTCACAATTTTCAATGGAACCTAACTTTTTTAATCACAATATTTATCTAGATTATCTTTGGACAGTGCAAGGATATCTCACCACTCATGTTGAGCTTATTAAACAACTATTATCTGATTTGAATTTGAATTTATGATTCGTTAATGAATGATTTCCCATCTTATAGTTCTACCATGGGTGTGTCAACATCTAACATTAAAAAACCATTGAGATTTTTTTGTTGAACCCATCTCTAAAAACTTTTATAGATCAGTACATATGTATACTAATTAAATGATCCTGATAGTTTAAAATTAAGCTTCTGTTTCAGAACTGGATTCCATTTTTTTGTTTGAAAAAACCCTACAAAATCTAGGTAAGGAAATCCATAAGAGTAAATTCTATATTTTGGATTAGAAATATTTCATATTCTTAGATATATATTTTTCAACCTTGAATATATATTATTTTTGGAGGCTATGAGGTATATGGTATTTTCATTATGGATACAAAGTTAACAACATTTATGAAATTTTGAGTCAGTATTGTTCCCATATTAGAATATTGAGGGAGGATATATTTCCATGTAACCAAAAAATCATAATATTATACAAGATATATTTCACAATACATAGCATATTTTTTTTGAAGATGTGGTATATAATTTACGTAACATGAAAATTTTTATTGATCAGTAATAATAAATATTATTCTCCATTTATTCAAGATAAATCCCCTAATTATAATATATACATGAATTGAAATCCTTTTAATTCAATATTTTGTGGAATAATTTGTTTTACAAAGAAGAAATTCCAAATTAGGTTTCCTAATAACTATAAAGTTTATAATATATTTCACATGAGAAAAACCTAAATTATACTCGAAGTAGATTCGTTATCATATATTATATAATAATTATTTTTGTATTCTTTTCAATGTATAGATTGTGATTTTGGATATATTATGTACATAGATTAAAGTGATTCTGTTTTGATATCATTTTTGATATATAGTGGTAGTGCTACCTATAAAATGGTTGATACAGATGATGATGAAAATGTAAAAATTTTCATCAAAATGGGGACTATTTTTCTGCCTTTTCAACCTATTATAATTTTTTTATTACTGGTATATTTTTATTGCTTAATGAATGTCATAATTCATATTTATTCTATATTCAATGAAATAAATAATACCACAATAGTATTTCTATAAGACCTATTATGATTTTTAATAATATTATTGTTCTTGAGTTAATTTATAAGATGTAAAAACTCTAGGGAATCCTACTGACTTGTTAGAGTAGTGATTATTAGTCATAAATGATTCATAATGATATGGTTATAAATTTGAAATTTTATATGGATAAATGGAATAATTCTAAACTCATTGGACGGATTATAAAATATGTGATTAATTGAAGGTAGTTTTTTATATGATATGAAAACACCCATTATAGAGTTTGAGGAAAAAACATAGAATTATAAGAGCATTTTTTTCTATTGGTCATTGGAGGTCATACATAGTGTCACTATAAAGAATTATATATAATTCATAATGTCTAAAACCCCACATATTTATGATTTTTGTGAAACAAGTACAATTTTTGTATCCATATATAATAGGGAATTAAAATCAAAAGTGTTTAAATAAATTAATCATTGGGTAATTAATTGTGACATTGATCCTTGAGGCTAACTAGTCACTGATATTTTGATTTTATACATCCAATTAAATCAATTAAAGAAAATATCCCCCCAAGTGTATATGATTAATGTATATAACACAGAATACCTATTATATTTTTGAAATAGAATCATTTCCTTTCTTGTAATTCATGTGCTTCAATTTATGAGATTGGTTTTTATATTATTGAGGATGTGAAAATAAAGTTAGTGTTTTAGGTGATACATTTATTTATGTTCTAGTATGATGATTTTTTGAGTGTTCCTTCTGGTGAAATGGTTTAATTATTGATGGTGGTGAGATAATTAAAAATCTAGCAGTTCATGATAGTAAATATTATTAAATAAAGATATTTGGATATTTTTTGAAAATTTTTATCAGAGAAACAAAAAATTTATTTATAACATCTCATGTAATAATGCCTCTTTCATAAGTGATTTCCAATTTTTTGGGAATAATTGTATCTAAATGTGATGATTCAAAATATAAAATTATCCCTATAAAATATTAATTTAAATGTATTTTAGAATCTAATGAACATTGATAAGGTACATTATCTTAAAAAGGTCTCTAAGATCCATTAAAATGAGTAAAAATTGACTAAAAATATAACAGAAAATGGGAAAATCAGGATTAAGAAATATGAGTTTAATGAATATGTCATTATCAAACAACATTTTTATGATTTTTCGGGTGAAGAATAATTTACATAATTGGATGAAAACCACAATATATATTAATGAAAATACTAAAATACTAAAAAAATTCTTTATATAATAATTGTTTTGTATGAGGTAATAAAAATTAAAATAAGAAATAGATACCTTGAATAATTTAAATGTGAATAAATTTCAACTTGATTTTATGAAGGTAATATATATGGATGTTTTCTGCAATATATTTTTACTATTAATTTTATCAGAATAATTAGAATTAATGATTAGAAACATTGGTAACAAATGTAAAATGTAAAATAATATATCCAATTATTTATAATATTTTATTCTTGATTAAAATATAAAGATGATGGAGATTATTGATCCTTCTAATAATAATAAAAATATAAATTGATGATTAGTCTTATCACATCATATACATTGAAAGAATCAGATAAAACATCAAGAGAGAGATATAGAAGATTAGAAGAAAAACTAATGGACCTAACCCAACCTATTTAAATGATATTAAAATGATATACAAAATAATGGATTTTCATTATGTTTAATGAAAATTCTATTGACATAATTTTAGATATTTTTTTCTTCTTTATTAACTACACAGTGTTGTGAAAATCAATATTTGAGTTTTGTAACTCTGGTGGAATGTTGAATAACTAATTCATGACTATATTTTTATGAAAGAGGTGAAAATAAACTCATAGAAAATCATTTTAGGATATGTGGACATATATATTAAGTAAAATTATTGAATGATTTATCTTACTGTAAGGGAAATTAGAGCTAAAAATTATAGAATATATACGTTAAGATGATTAAATTTATAACATTTAAATGATTGTAAAATCAATTATAATGGAATGTATGATTAATAATAATATTTCATGTTGATGATAGATTACATAGACAATGTATGTTGCCATTCATTTAATGGATAAGAATGAATGTTGAGATATATATTTGGTAAAATAACCATGAAAGTTTAGAATTTAGATTATATATATATATCAATGGATAATTACCCCTCAATACTCTTGTACAATAATGGTACATTATACCAATAATTAATTATTCAATGAGGAAATTATGATCATAAATATTAAAACATAAATAAATAGGTTTGTGGTTGATTGATTAAAATAACGATACTTTTGAATGTTTGAAAGATTCAAATATAGAATAATGATATTATAAATCTTATGTGTGTACAGAAAAATAGTTTTTTTAAAACAATATCATTATATATGGAAATATAGAATAAATAAATATATAACACAATTCTACAAAAATTTCATTTCTAAAGGATTAATTTATCATTAAAAGGTATGGTGTATATTTTAAAAATGCATTAAATGGTGACTAATATCTTTTGAGAAAAATTATTGAATATTTTATTATACTGCTTCAACTATATGTCATAAAAAATTATAATTGATATATCAATGGCCCTGTAGATAGAAAACCCACTATCTTTTGGTCATAAAAAATTATTAGGATGTACAAAATATAAATAGGTGTATAGTAATGATAGAGATAACAAATAAGTGAAATTTTACTCAATATTGTATATAGACTATGGAGAATAAATATAATAATTTATTATTATTTTATGATGAGAAACAATGTTACAAATATTCAAAATTTTATATTTTATGTGATTAATCAATTGAAAGACAAAAATATATATACATCTGATTTTAAAGGGAAATATTTTACATCATTAATGGTCTATCTAAATAGAGACCTCGATTGTTTTCAAATATAACTAATTCAATATTTAAAGAAATATTCATAATATTTAAAATTAATAAAATAATGTATAGGTAGATGTAAAAAGGATTAATATTGAGAATAGTTAGTGATATTCTCATTATTATTAAAAATCAAGACGATAAAACTATGGAATAAAGAATGAACATCCAAAGGTAATTGTCTTAGAGTGTTTAGAACCATGGGTTGAATTAAATTTTTTTTATAATTAGATGATAGCCATAATGACTGGTATATGACTTAATATTAATGGTTATAGTAGATAATGGATACAAAATGTTCCCTAAATATATATCATGCAATGGTGACTCTTGATTGTGGGAGTTGAATATAAATGAGTTTTCCCATAAACATCTTGTGAATGATGTGATGACACTAATAGATTTTCCAATCAAATAAATAAATCCTGATAGTTATTTTTATTTCTAATTTAATGAATAATTTTACAAAAGTATAATATATATATATAATGGATCTATCTAATGGATTTCTAAAAAAGATGGGAATAAAAATTATAAATTATTCATTACTATAGTAAATAAATTCCATTCAATTTATTCTATTCTATCTTTCTTTTAGTGGGTTCTTTATAGAATGAATTGATGTGATGAAGGATATTATTCATCCAGATATATAAAAAGACATATATATAGATAATCATATATATTAGCTAGATTAGTTGAATTGAGCCACACTTTAAAAATTCATCGAACGTGTCTAATGTTTAAAAAAATCCTAAATAGTGAAAATCTTGATCAACACAATAATGGAGGAGAATATTTATGAATTTAATAATCAAATAATTTACCTCAGGTAATTATTACAGATGTAGAGATATCAAAATAAAAAATTTACACTTGATTGATATATTATTATTATGTTACTCATTTTGAAGTATGGCTTGTCATAATACTTATGATGAAATGTTATATAGAATAATATAAGGACATAATCATGATGATTGAATATGACATGAAGTCAATATCATCGGTGATATCATAGAATTAAAATATATGGGAGATCGTTGGAAAAATTATTATGTGTAGATAATAACAAACTTCAACTCCCCTTCCATACACATTTAACACAATTCAATAGTCAAGAGAAATGGACAAAGAAGAAACATACCTGGTATAATTTCTATATGAATCAATTGTGGGATGTCTCATGTATTCCATATTTTGAACACAATCGTAAGTTTGACTTTGTGTTGGAGGATTCAATTCGTGTATAAAAAATTGATAGACTGTAAATTAGGATGTTGTGAAGTGGATATTGGGTTATTTTAATGGATGTGATATTTTGAATGTTTTCTTATGATATAATAATATGTTGATTTCGGATATTGATTCAAAATTTCAGGGATACTCAGATTCATGGAATATAATAACCTGTTATGTCTTTACCTTTAGTGGAACCGCAATAAATTTTATGTCAAGATCACATCCTATAATTTTTCTCCTAATAATAAAATTATATAATTATGAGAGAACTAAATAATTTAATGAAAATTTATTTTTCATGTCACCTTCATTAATGACGTAATTCATTATGTAACATTATTTTTTTAATAATCAATAAAATTTTTAATAAGTAATGATATTATGGATGTATTGTAGTGTTCAATATATATATAGCAACGTGGATCTCTAAAAATATTGGTAATGAATTTTATTAATTGCTACAATTTAAATGGAAATGTATATTATTATTTTAGAAATGTAGTATAAAATTAGTTTTCATTATATAACAACCTAGAGAGAAAACATTATGTAGATGCATAAATACATTAGATGAATGAAAGATATGGTCAACTGGGAATAATATAAAATGTCCAGAAGGAAACAATCCCATAAATCTAATAACATATTCCAATGATTGAAATGTTTAATACAATTCACATCATTAAGCTCCATTGTTTAAATTTTGAAAAGGGTAAGTGATCAGGGTGTTTAATAACACAATAGTTCTCAGAAATATTTCCTATTATACTACTATTATTTACTAATATTATAAATTTTTACTATAGTTTAATGATTATTTAATATATCAATATATAATAAGCTAATCATTTTTAATTATACTATCACTATAATAATAATTATGCATATAATCAAATAAACTGTGTCATGTAGTTTAAGGATGTATAATAAAATTCCATAAGATATTTGAAATGTTTATAATGTTTTATTAATTTCCATAAATTGGTTGATGAATTCCTGAAGAAATCTACTTTGAGTATTTAAGCCTCATGTTTTGAGCCAAAAATGGAAACTGAATGGAACTTATGGATTTTAAAATTTTCATAATTCATGGAGTTATAGATCATAATATTTTGAAACCCATAGTATATACCCTTTTAAGATAATAATAATTTTTCCTTATCATAATTATTTATCATAATACACCATGGAAGATCATATGTCAATAATATCATTATTGGTCTTTGACAACAAACTTCCTCACAAGACATTTTAGTCCAAAAAATGTTTATTTCCTGGAACATAATAATTATCCACTAAATATATGTCATTAAAATGATAAAAATAAATTTTTGATGTGATTATATGTTTACCATACATTAAAAACCTTTAGAAATTATACTATACAAAAAATTAAAACTCTCCAATTTTAATTTTGATTTTAATGGGATGATTCTTGAGGCTTTTTCATTTACATGATCATCAAAAAATAGAAGTTGTAAATAGATTGATTTGGTATGTGATATTATTCATTGGTGATTTATGATGTACAAGTATTGAGAGGAACTATTGGTATTATAAGAATATTAATAATATATAATATACTAAATCAATTGGAAATGAATTCAGATAATTTTATAACTATTCAAATATGGTGAAAATATCATGACTAAATTTTTATCCCTAATCAAAGATTATATTTAGGAAAGTAATTTTCTATATAAATTTAATTTAAATATATATTACAATTTTTATTAGCAATGATTCTTATTGAATGTTTATATTAAATGGATTCTAAGGATGATTGTGGTGTGATGTAGAATTGTAACCACCACAAATTGTTTGGATTTTAGCTTGATATATAGATTATATGTTAGTATGAGACATTATCCTATTTTTAAGATAATTTTAATATTTGTATTTTTATTCAATGATCCTATTATATTATAAAAATATTAACAAATACAAATATTTAACACTTTTTAGTCATTATATAGAATGTAAAATTGAATTGATGAATATATAGACATCATATTAAAAAATTTAGTGATATAGTACCATTGTTGATGAATCCATAGTATAACTAGAGAAATGAATTTTATTGATATTATATTTTTTAGAGAAAATTTAAATATTTTACTAGTACAAATGTATAGAATAATTTTCTATAAGGAATAGTTATGTGTTACTAGAAATGATGATAATAAAATCCACATCAAATTTTGTTTATTGATTTGTCTAGGAAAAAGGTAAATGATTCAATACAATGATATCATTGAGAGTTTGAAAATAAGTTTAGGTGTATATGATGATCACTATAATTATTTGGAAGGCACTATAATTATATTTTTTTCCCAGAGAAAAATAAGAAAGTGATAATGTTGTAAAAATGATGGAACAACATTCGTTATATTAAAGGAAATTTTAAGGTTATAAAATATCATGACTGTGATGGAGAACCCACATAATAAATTTTTTTTAAATTAAATAAATATCATGGTCATAGTGTATATTTAATATATTAATTATTATAAATTATAAATTCTAATTTCTTAATAAAATATTTATTTAATTGAAAAGTGTTATAGAATAGTAGTGGGATGCATATTTCTACGACCATTCGTGATTAAAAAATAGGGAAAACTATAAATTTTTTATAAAAATGATAAAGAAATACAATATGATATTTTTATAATGATGGTGATAATTCTGTAATCAATGAAAAACGAATAGAAAATATTTTTTTTTAAAACATGATTTCAGATATTTGACATGAAGAAAATAGAGTGAATGAATGTTCTAATTTTAAAGTATGATTCTATTATTTTTAGAAATTTAGGAATATAGAGATTTTGTGTATGATGAGTACATAAGCTTAGTGAGTGTGGAAGCTATATTAACATGTTATGAAGATCTGTGACACTAATTTGAATACATTAATCAAATTTTATTATATTCTTCAACATATACTTCATCTTAAAAAAATTATTGTTAGATGAAGGATATCAATATTTTTTATAACTAATTATGTTTGAAATACATTGTTATCTACATAAATGATGAAATCAAATAAAATCATTCATGTATATGGTGGGAAACTATATAATTTTTTGGACAAAGGTATTATAGGTAGATCACAATGTTGGTATACAAATACAATATTATGTTGTATAAGGACGACCATCATGAAAAATAATAATTTAGATGTACTTTTATATTATTTTTTTGATCTTGTTCGAATAACTATATGTTATATAGAAACATAAATTATAGTGGAGTTTGTATGATTGGCACGAATAAAAAATCATTTATATTAGTAGGTGTTTCTAATGAACCATGTCAAAATTATGTGTGCCTCTTTATTTAATGAAATGAAATTATACAATTCATTATTTATATGTGAAATATTATCATATCCATTTTTAGTAACTATATATAATAGATACATTCCAATGAGTATTCATGATAGTATGGGGTTTTTTATGAAAATTTCTCCCTTACCCCTTACAAACATAGGTACCTACACATGTCCTTTTGGGAATCTTAAGTCAAATCAGATACAATGTACCCTTAGAATTGATATATTATGTTTTACCACTATGATTTATTTTATGTTATATAGTATATATTCGAAACTTTTAAATTAATATAGATGGATAATTCATGAACGAGTTATATTATTGTAGTAGCAGAATTATCTACGGACACACAATAATAAAAAAAAATGTTGTCATAGGAAATAAAAGAAATAATGAAGGTGAAGAATCACATTGATAACCGATTACATAAAGTTTAACATATTGTTATGTACTATCTTATAGATTTTATTTATAAAGACCATTTTTATTAATATAGATCATGTTATTAAAAGAATCATGTGGTCAGAATTATGGATACCATATACTCTCATATAAAAGATTGTATAATGAATGATCTTAGTGAGGTTTCAGGATAAATATATGGTTTAATAAATAAATTATTCAATGTTAAGTCAATGATATTGAAGGAATTAGATTCCATGTATAATTAATTATCTAGGAACATTTGATGATGCATCACCTTCTATAAACATGTGAATTGTAAGGATTAAACAGACGCTCTTTACAGTTGCACCGTATTTTAAATTTATGAAAATATTACCTGACTAGTTATTGATAAGGATATAATTATGTATATTGTCACTAATGAATTTCATTTATTGGGGAAGATATATGGATTTTTTTTGGGTCAATGATTCACAATTAAAGGTGATGGATAAAATAATTCATGAGATTTATATTCAAATATAGTAGGTATGGAATATTCTTGGTGAAAAAGATGTGTACATCAATAATTAATTAGAACTAATTCTGAAATCAAATAAATATGAAAGGGTCACCCTCAACCAATAATTTACTATGTTTGATATTAAATTAATGAAATCTAAAAATAATTAATTCAAAATTATTCAGTTATTGAAAAATAAAATTGATACCACTTATGATCCATGAATATTTATCCAAAACAGGTACACTATATAGTTGTAAATATATAATTATATGTTTTGTAAAATTATCCACCTCTTAAACATGGAATAATACAACACATTATCTATAGTGATATTTAAGTACTAAATTTACATTACATTATAATAGTTGATAAAAATTAATTAGAATATAAATGTGGGAAAAGACTATTGATAGGTCTTAGACATAATCAATGGTTGATACTTATATATGTATGAACATTTTATCCCAATACTAATTCCAAAGAAGTTATTGATAAACTAAATATTTGAATGGTTTTCATATATACAAATCTTCGGATATTTCATCTATAATCAAATGAATGTGGTTACCATATTATTTTTGGTATTTCATGAGGTTTGAGGATATAAATTTGGATTTATTTCAACATTTTCACATATGAAAATAATGTAATACATATAAATAGAGAGCAAAAAACTAAAAATCAAATTCATCCAGACATACAGAAGAAATATGGCTTAATAAACAAGAAGAATATATCATTAAATAAAATAATTAAATATTTATAAGGGTACCCAAATTATTTTTATATATATGACCATTTATATTATTATTTCTAGTATGATCTATAATTCCAAAAATATTTTTCTAATGAATAAAGTGCCCAAGAAAATAGATGAAACAATAAATTATGACAATTCCTCCAAGAGGTGTAAGAAATAATAGATGTTGATTAGGCTACTACTATGTTGTTAGTATAGATATATAACCATTATATCTAACCAAATTAATAATAATTCTTATATTTTTATAATAGTTAATAACATAATTGACTCTTTTCATCAATAATTTGAATTATGATATGGAATGGGAAATATGAATCCAAATAGGAATTCCAAAAATTATATATAGAAGATGATTTTTATCATGGAAGACATAAAATTTTATGATAATTAGATGAAACACCATAAGGGTAATGAAAATTATTATAATCAATCATAGGTGTGTAAAATATAGAAGATAATGTACCAACAATTTGCAGGACCTAGAAGCATGATAAAAGTGTTCATATTAATGAAAATGGAAATGATCATGTGGAAGATATTTCTAAATATATTTCATCAAAGATTAGTTCCTCTCTTCATAAGAATGGTTTTCTTGAGCCAGTGATATATTATTCAAAAATTAACAATGAAATGTATGATGATATGAAATTTCAGAAATAATCGACATCTAAAAAGGTTGTTCAAGATCATGAAAATAATTTTGTTCTATATAAGGGAAATGTTTTGAATATAAATTAATATGTGTTTCCCTATGCAGTAAAAATATAGAAACCTGAAGTGGATATAAGAATAAGGAGTAGTATTCATGTCATGAAAAAAAATTAAAAAATAAAACTATTTTATAAATTAAGACTCTTCCACTATAATTCTAATGTTGAGGTGATAAATTCAGCCTCATTCCCTTGTTTTTATATATACTCTACACGTTGGTAATTTATATTCTAGTTATATGAAAGTCAATCAACTATGGATTAAAATTAAAATGTGTTTACATACTCAATTTTTATTATGTTTCCAACTAGTATCAAAATTACAATGATCTTATAAGTAATGGAAGGCTCTCATAGAGACAATGTATGAAATCTATCCCTTTAGGGGGGTAAACTCAAGATGTTATGGCCACTAAAGAAGTACAATTTTCATAAAATATTTAATATAGATATCCTTAATGTATATTATTTTTCTAGGTATGATACACACTCGCTTTTAAATTTATTTATATTATCATATTATAATCATCATGTTGATGAGTTTGTTATAAAAATAAATGAATTAATTTAATTTCACATAAATGTTCTTAGGTTGTTTTTATAATGAATATAGGTTCATATAATTTTTTTTAAATCTTGTTTTTACATCCCAAAAAAATGATATTATGATTTGGTTATCATGTTATATAGATTATGGAATTGTTTTTGTCTAAATTAATCAGTATTCATTTCCACACTGAGTTATCACATTTGTAATTTTATGATCGTGGATTGAATGAATACAAATAAATAATATGGGAGGAATAATGATTTATGTCAACTGTTGGGTTTATCTTAATTTCTTTCAGTCACTTCAAAATATAATGAAGTGGAACAGACATAATCTCATCTATTATGTCATATTTTTTTATATTTCAATTATAAAGAATAGTATAACATATTTTTAAATGATATTTTATCATTGAATGGTATCATTCAATATATATTTCAATTGGTATATAAAAATTACACTTGTTTGACAAGTGGAAAATTATAGGAGTAATAAAGATAGTGGAAAATTCTATATTTAGGAATAACTGCTTTTGGAAGTATTATATTCAGTTATTTAAGAATGATAAATATGATTCCCATAATTGAATTTATTTTTAGTTAGGTATGGAAATACCGAATTGACTATTGCTCTAAATTTTTAATCAAATGTAAATAAAATGAGTTTATTGAATTTACCTGGGATTAGTGATTAAATTGTTTGTTATATTGTGTTTCTTACAATCAAGGTAATTGTCTATAAGTTATTATTAAGGTGATTAATTAATGTATCCACCATTTATATAGTGAAGTTACTAACCATCCATTATATGCAAAGAAAAATTGAGTTGGTTTCAAATTTCAAAGACCAATCATAATTTGTCAATTAAATAATAAAGTTTTAATTAAATTTAAAAAACATTTTTCACAGACCATTGAGTAACATTAGAAATAAATTATATAATTAACAATGATAATATATATATAAATATATTACCTAATTTGTTGATGATGTTTATGTAATTTATATAATAATATTCATAAAATATTTGGTTTCTAGTAGTGCATTGTTTTAACAGAGATTATTTAAAAAGTGAATAGTCTAGAATGTGAGGTAGTTCAAAGACCCAATCATTTAGAGATTTCCATCCATTGTACAATTTTTTTTGTTATCTGAAAGTTGTATTTTAAAAAATTATTTGGGGGTTTTATTATTCTATTGGATTATAAGAAGTGATGTCACTAATGAAAATCTCACATGTGTATACCTTTCACACAAATTCATTGAAATTAATGACTAGAGTTTATGATGTTTTAATGAATCTAAGTCTATGATTTGAAAAGTTTATGAGTATATTTATATTGAATTAATACATTTGACGAACTTCGTATGTCACCCTATTATAGTATGAAAGCATGGACCCCTGAGGTAGAAAAATTGAAGACGCATAACCGTAAATAAAATAATTAAATAAAGATATATTATTTTCAAATGATTATAACTCTCGAACAGTGACTCAGATTAAAAAATTGGTGTTAGGATGATATGTGACTGACTATGATATTCTCTATTATACCAAACATGGGATCGAATTAAGAATGAGATTCTCAGATACAATAGGGGGCTGAATTGTACCTTTTAAAAATTCCCCAAGGGATATTTTTAGATGGTTATGTTTAAAAAAGTTAAACAAGATAATTCACAAGAGCCCTATAAATTTTTAAAGACATTCTTGATTCTAGATAAGTGATTCCATAAATGAAACATCACAAAAGTTACAACGATTAATATTCTACCTTAAAGTGTATATAATATAACTAAATTAGTGTACAAGTAAGAAACCATAAGAAAGTTATTCTTTACTTAACAATACAAAATGCACAACGGTAAACAATGCAGTAAAACTAAAAGTAACAAACAATAACTCTTTTAACCCAAAGAGAAGGGTATCCAACAACCATGGTTAATGGTCACTTGATTTATACTTTCAAAAATGTTTTTCTTACCCACACTAGGGTAAGCCCTTGATACGAAGATAAGAGTCCATGTTTCTATCCCTGCAAGCCCTCAACTATCAGGTAGTCGACACCTCTATCTTCCTCGGAAAGGAAGCCATCAACTTCAATGTGTTGGTACCTCTGTCTTCCTATCCCCGGAAGCCCATGATTTTATATAGCAACAATCGGAGTCGAATGAAGCAATTCTGCACAAGACAAAGTTTGAACAAGCTGTTCAAACTTTCTACACGATTCTTAAGAGTTGATAAGACCCTGTCTCTGTAGAAATAACTTCAACAGCAAGTAAGAACAGTTTTCAAAGTTGTGTCAAAGTTCAATCTTCTTTTCAAATGAGCTCCTATTTATAGGCGAAGCTCCAATGGTCTGCTCCCTCCTCCCACATTCATATTTCTCCTTGAATTTCTGAGGGACATGTACATGTATCACTCAACCAATGATTAGTCAATAACTGAAAGAATGAGATTGTTTTTAAATTAAACAAGTATAAGAAATAGTAAAACTGAAGTTCGGAATGAAAGTAAATAAAAGTTCAGAGTCTAACCAAAATAAAATTTAAAGTCTATAATAAAGAGATATTCATATTTTGTTTTGTAAGAATTTGGAACTTGAATTATGTAGAAATCCGGAGTCTGAATTTCAAGGAAATTCATAGTCCAGTTTCACCAGTATTCGGAACCAGAACTTACAATGTTCAGAGTCAAAGTTTGTGAGACATCGGAGTCAGAACTCATAAGATTTCGGAGTCTGAATTCATAGAACCGAGAGTCAAATAATTGATAATTTGTAATCAGACTTCGGAGTTGAACTAAATGAGAGTTCTTACCTATAATTCAGAGTGGGACTTCATGAATGTTCGTACTCAGAATTCGAAGTGAAACTTCATTAGGGTTCGTATCCAGAATTCTGAACGGAACTTAATTAAAGTTTGTTTCCAGAATTCGGAATGGATATTCATTAGTGTTTGTATCTAGAATTCGGAATGGAAGACCATTATAGTTTGTATCTAGAATTCGGATCCTAAAACAAAATGCTTCATATCTATGTATTATTTGATTCTGATGTTTTAGATATGAATCCGATTTTTATAAGTAAGAAAAATATTGGTATGAACAATGAAAACATGGTAGGGGGAAATTATTTTGGGAATGAAAGTTTCATTTTATAAGTAAAATATATATTTTCTCAAGTATACGGTTTTTCTGATTTTCGAAACAAGAAGGAATGGAAAATTCATAAGGAAAACCTTATTGACTCAACAATCTCCTCCTTTTCGGAATCCACAAACAAACTTTCACAAAGAATATGAGGACTTAGAAAAAATTTATTTAGACTTTGAAATTAAAACATATCTCCCTTTGTTCATAGATGATGGTGAATACAACTAACTCCACCTTAGTCTTTAGAACTATAATGATTCAATTATAAATTTTTGGAATGGAGTTTTCATTATCATGGGAATGAGAAACTATGTAATGAGAAACTCCCCCTTACTTAAATATAGTTCTTAACTTAGAAATTGTTTTTCTCCCTTTTAAAATTTTCCTTCTCCCCCTTTTGAGTAGTTCTTTTTCCTTCTCCCCCTTTGTGATTTTAGAAAATAATTTATGGGAATGGAAATGAAATAATGTACCTGAAACATTATTACAGAATAACACAAGACACAAACATCTAGAGATTTCATTTGAATCGAATAAATTTTTACAAGGAAAGACATTACAACAAAAAATTGGATTGGTCTATTTTTCATCCATTTCCTTGGGGATTAACTTCTCCAATAGGGTTTTCAGCTTCATCAAGTATCTATAGTCATCCTCAGCTTGTCTTTATAAGGTTTAATCCCTTATTCTTGAGATTTTAGAGCCCCAAATTGTGCCTTAAGAATTTCATCCAGCTTAACAAGCTTCTCTTCGATCTCAATCGGAAGATCTCTTTCCCATTTCTAGCTTTGAGCAATAGAATTAAGCTTTCCATTCAGATCCTTCACCAGTTGATTCATAGAATTTTTCTCAAGGGTCTGCTTTTCCTGAAGACTATCTGAAAGATTTTTTATTTTGACATCTTTAGTACCAAAGGCCTCCTTAACATCTTCTTGGAACTAATCAAAGTATTCTAAATCATCATTGATATTCGTTAACCATAAATTCATTTTTCTACAAGACATTTTGTGGACCTCATAATCAATAAGAGAACATTTAGGTTCTTCATCAATCTTTACACATTTATCCATCACCATGGATACAGATTCCGACTTCTAATTCATGTTGTGCTGAATCATCTGGCATCTGGAGTCTATTGTAGGAAAGATCTGAATTGTGTCCTCCAATTTATTTAGAGACTCAACAAAAAAATTGTGTCCCAATGCAGATGACTCTGAATCGGACAACTATCAAGGAGATTGTTCTTATTAAATTTCCAAAATATTTCCTTTAGAAGAACATCCAACTTGACTTTTCATTATGATATCTTTCGTTGGGGTGTCCATAAGAAAATTCTTACCTTTATCAACTTTATGAATATCTTCCTCATCAAGAGATTATTCCACACTTTCAGATATTTGAACTATCTTGTCTTCATCAGGTTTTTTCTTCTCTGTACCTTGCTCAAGAAAGTGCTTTTCATAGCTTTTTTATTTGATAATTCATTCACTTTTTCTCCGCCCGTGCCTTAAACATTATGACCTTCTTTCTCACCTCCCTTCCTCAGAGTGATAATCTTGGACGACTTGTCCTCAGATGTTTAGAGTGGTAGATTTTCTGAGGGGTTTCCCTTCTCTGGATATTACTCAACATGTTTAATCAAGTCATATTGATCACCACTATCTTATTCTACTTCTTCTTCTTCTAATACTTCCTCCTCTTCTCCTACTCTTTCTACATCTTATTTCTCTTTAGGTTTTTCTGTAGTGATGTAGTTCTTTATAAGGGTCTCTGGTAATGGTTGAACAAAAAAAGATTCCGATACAAGAATATTCTTATAAGCTACTTCTATGTATCCCAAATGATATTATACGACTTCAGCTTCAGACATATTAATCTTCATTTTCATTTCATTTTATACCTTCTCAAGGTATTCAGATGTCTTCTCCCATAAGGATTTAGCATCAGTAGGGTCCAATCTGAACTGAGGTTCCCCTTCTGTCCTTTTCTCCTTAACCTACCTCCATTTATCAACCACCTCATCTGGATATGATTTTTATTTCTTTATCATGGGAGGTGAGTATTGGGTTTCCATAGATTTAGGGGTCTTGTCTTCAGCCACCTCTTCCTTCGGCTTCTTCTTCTTCCATGCCTTCTTAGATGGTTCAACTTTCTCTACATTTTTTGGAACGGCTTGTGCCTCCACTTTTGGCATATCATATAATTCACCCGACTGTTTGGAAAAACCGACTTTCATCCTCTTTAAGGTGTCATCACTAATCAGCATCATCATGAAATTTCTCGGTTTGGAAGTGCAATCAACTTTGAAAGAATAAAGACACCGAATAAAAGTTGGAGAGAAGAGCAGGATATATAATAATTTGAGATTTCAAAGACCCATTCTTGTTGTTCTGAACTGTAAAAATAATGTGCCTCATCAGATTGATCTTTCTTAGATTTACCAAGAAATCCAAGATGTAAATATCACATTTCTTTAAGTTATCCTTATCACCTATTCTCAGAACAGAAAACCATTGAACCCAATACTGCAGAATCCGGATTTTGGTGGAGAGATGAGAAATCATTGCTGTTTATTTCATCTTTGAGTACAAGGCATTCCATTGCCTTCACTTTTCTGAAACATCCGTGCACATCATGTAACTTATGTGAACAAAATTTGGCTTCACCATCAAATGATAATCCAACCAAGCTTGCAGCCTTGGTGTAAGAAATATTGTATGTCTTTCTATTGCTCTTAAATGAGAATTTTTCTTTTCCATATTCTTCATAGAAGGAAACAAACTCATATAATTCTACAAGATAATCAGTAAAATCAACATCCTAATCCACTATTTTGATATGCAGAAATCTTTCCATCCATTGAGCTTGATATTCTTAGCAATAAGAGAATAATATTTACTAAAAAGGTTTAGGTGGAACAAACTTTCATTATAGACTAACCAACGTGGGAATGGTTGGATAGTATACATTTCTTGTGAAGTGGCATCTACTGACATTCGGAATGGAGGAGCATGGAAGGACTCATAACAGCTTTAAGAAGGAAGGGAAGAATATCAACACGCGAGAGCTTGAAATCGATGTGGGACAACCATCGAGGTTCACTTTATATAGGCAATGGCGGTGACCTTTCAACTTCCAAAACCAATCTAAAGGTTGAAAAGCTCTCTAATCTGATCTGATGGTTGAAAACATACCCACAAGGAAATCTCAAATCCGATCATTTGAGGTTTTAACAAACACATTCAGATTTAAGAAAAATGAATCCGGAAAATTTTAAAAACAATGGAAAATAACAACATGTAAAAGTAACTACGAAAACATAAGTAAGTAAATCATACATTTCAGATTTCCTAGGAAGATTATTCATAATAGGTGATATTATTCTTGAAGAAACTTTTAATAAGAAAAACACATTACGAAAAATTTTATTGAAAAATATTCGAGTACCAAAACACTAGTACAAAAAGTATGATTACGAAAATTCCCATTATGAAAATTCTCATTACGAAAATTTCTAGAATGAAAACTTCATTAAGAAAATTTCTAGTACGAAAACGTCATTATGAAAATTTCCAGTACGAAAGCTTACTGATTTACTCCCCATATGAAAAGGAGTTTATTACTGTAAGGAGAGTGGTTCAACAAGAAGTTAATGAAGGAAGATTAACTCATGTTTATCATCCATAACTACTATTTAATGTAATAAAATATATCAGAGGGTAATTATTTTGTTAACATATCAGCAAGTTAATCTTCTATTCCGCTAAACTAAAGAATTATATCATTTTTAAGTGTGTGATCCCTAAGAAAGAGATTCTTAATATCTATGTGCATTGAACGATAGTGATGTGTAGGGTTTTTACTAAGGGAAATGGTACTTGTGTTATCACACAAAATTTTAGTCTTTGTAAAACTCAAGCCATAGTATTTGAGTGTGTGTTGCATCTATAACACTTGAGCACCACAACTTCCTGCTACTACATATTCAGCTTCAGTAGTGGATAGTTCTACAGAATGTTGCTTCTTGCAGGACCAAGAAAATAATGAATCATCTATGAAATGACAAGTTCCAGATATACTCTTTCTATCCATTCTATATCCACCAAAGTCAGCATCTAAAATACTTTTTAAGATAAAATAATATCCAGAAGTATAAAATAATCCAAGATCTATGGTTCCCTTTAAGTATAAAAAAATTCTTTTATCTCCCTTTAATTTAGATTCCTTAGGATTATATTGATATCTTGTACATAATCATACTGAAAACATCAAGTCTTGTCAACTAGCTATCATTTAATGTAGACTACCTATCATACTTCTAAAAGTTTTTTGATCTACTGGTTTCCCAATTTCATCAAGATCATGTGTGTTTGAGGTACCAAAAGGAGTACATATACTCTTAGTATTGTCATGTCCATTATTTTTAGGAATGTATTTAATATACTTCTGTTGGGATATTTAGATTCCTTCTAGTTTTTGAAAATTTTAAAACCAAGGAAAAATAATAACTCACCCATCATACTCATTTCAAACTCAGATTTCATTAGATCTACAAAGGAATCAGTTAAAGACAGTTGAGTAGAACCAAATATAATTTCATCAACATAAATTTGAACAGTCAAATTCTTTTTCTTATATTTATTTATAAAATGATTTGGATCTACAATTCCCATAACTTAGTTATTTTGAATCATAAATCATGTAAGTCTATTATACAAAGCTATTGGGGCTTGTTTAAGTCCATACAATGCTTTGGTAAGTCTAAATACATGATCAAGATATTTTGTATCTTTATAGCCAGGAGGTTGTTCAACAAAAACTTCCTCTTGACCATAACCATTATGGAAGTCACATTTTAAATCCATTTGAACAATCATGAAATTAAAGAATGCTACAAAGGAAAGTAAATACTAATAGATTCATGTCTGGATACTTGAGCATAGGGTTATTCATAGTCTATTCCTTCTTGTTAATTATAGCCTTTAGCAACCAATCTAGATTTATTTCTTACGATGATTCCATTTTTTTCACACTTATTTCTGAAGACCCATTTTACTCCAATAACAAATGTTTCCTTATGTCATTCAACCATGGTCTAGGCTTTATTCCTTTCGATTTCATTTAGTTAATCTAGAAAGGATTTAATTTAATCATCATCACCTAATGCTTCATCAGTTCTTTATGGTTCTTATTGGGAAAGGAATGCTAGATGATCTACTTCATTTAATAAGGAACTTCTAGTCCTTATAGGTTGATTCACATCACTAATGATACTATCACTGGGATGATTCCTAAGAAATGACTGGTTTCGGTTTTGTAAAAATCGTTCATCAACATAGGGTAGGAAATAGTATGGAGTAAATGATTCAGAAGCATCTTCTTGATCATTTTCTTTATCAGAATGATTTTCTATCAATGGATGAAAATAAATTTTTGAAAACAAATCCGAGGATGGAGGTTGGGGTTGTTTGAAAACAAAAGGACCAGTTTCATCAAATTTGACATGTACCCTCTCTTCAACCATAAAATTGTTTTTTTTAATCTATAAACATTAAAAGTTGTGGAGTATCCTATGAAAACTCCTTCATCAGATTTTGGCGTGAATTTGTGTAAGTTATATTTAGTATTTAGAATGAATACCTTGCATCCAAAAACCTTAAAGTAGGAAACTCTAGGTTATCTACCATTCCATAACTCATAAATAGTTTTATTAATAAAAGGTTGAATTAAAACTCGATTTATAGTATAACAATAAATACATACATCTTTAGCCAAAAAATGTTTAGCTACAGAATACTCAGTCAACATGGTTCTAGGTATCTCTTGAAAAGTTATATTTCTTCTTTCAACAACACCATTCTGTTGAGGTGTTCTGGGTGCTGAGAAGTTGTGAATAAAACCTTTTATACTACAAACAGTTTCAAAATTATAATTTTGAAATACTCCTCCATGATCACTATGAATAGTTTTCAATGGAAGGTTTTTCTAATTTTTGACTTGGGCTCTATAACCTTTGAAATAAGAAATAGCTTCAGACTTATTTTCTAGAAAATAGGCCCACGTAAATCTAGTGTAATCATAAACCAAAAAAAATCATAGTACTTTCATCCAATGCTTCTAGTTTGTGTTGGACTAAATATATCCATATGCACCAACTATAAAGAATTAGTAGTTGAGTCTTCACCGACAGATTTAAAACATGATTTATGTTGCTTTACATATTGACAAGGGTCACAACCTTCTGAAAAATCAAATCTAAGCTCTGGTAGATCCTTAACTAAACCTTTCAAAGAATGTTTGCATAAGTTCCTAAGGTTACAGTGTCCTAACCTTCTTTTCCACACCCAAGAATGATCTTACACTTCACTAAGGCAAGGTAAGTCTTGGATCCTATGGTCATATAAGTTTAGAGTGTAAACATTCTCTTTCCTATTGGTAGAAAGAATAAATTATTCCTTGGAATTGTGTACTAAGCACTTATCATTCCTAAAATTAACCAGGTATCCTTCATCACATAATTTACTTATGCTTATGAGGTTGTGATTAAGACCCTTAACAAACAAAAAAATTGAAATTAATGTTTTTCCAAGAAGAATAATGTTACCTATACCAATAATTTATCCATGAGCATTATCTCTGAATGTTAATTTTCCTCCTTTCATCTTGATAATCTTGTAAAAATAGTTTTTGTTACCAGTCGTATGCTAAGAACATCCACTATCCATGTACCATGTATTTTTGTTGGTACATTCCCTATATTCATGAAAATAAGAAAAAGGTTCATATTTCGGAATCCAGACGTGCATGGATCAAGAAATTTCAGAAAGAAAAATTTTGGGTAAACACATCTTCTTAGAAAAATAAGCCTTCTGAAATCCGAATGATTGGGTTTTGTTTAAGGAAGAATTATTTGCCTAGTGAAAACCAGACTAACACTTTGTGCAGAATGGGGCACAATGAGGAACAAAGTAGTTGTTACTAAAAAAAGTTTTAGAACTTGTATAACAAAAACCTGAAGTATTCTTTCATGGTCGAATTTGTTAATAAATATTATCAAAATTTTCCTTACCTAGGGTAAATTTTGACACAAACTTCCTCAAAGAAAATATTTCAAATTTGAGTTTTATAACAAGGTATTTGTATTCAAAAACATCTGATTTTGGGCTACAGGTAGGCACGAAAATATTTTTATAAGAAATAATGTTTTCTAGTTCTTTAGAAAGTTTATTCTTCTCAGAACTTACTTCCTCAATATTTTTTGAAATACTTTCAAAATCAGATTTTTTTTGTATCAAGATCATTATAAAGATCTGATATTTCTTATGTAACAATAATATTACTAGAATTTTCCTTATCCAGTTTCTTCAATTGTTTTGAATTATCATTTTTAAGAAGTTTGGTAAACCTCAAAACTTTCTTCATAGGTAGGTAAAGTATAATATTAATCAGAAGACGAATCTTCATCCAAAGAGTTATAATTTTTACTATCATTAGAATTCAAACAAACATTGGTCATAGATTCAGCATTGTGTACCTTATCCATCAAGCAATGATTATCAATTGGTAGCCTGGCTAAAAGACCAAGATTCTTCTATCCAAAAGATTCATAATACAAAGATTCATCTGAAGAGTCTCCACCACTGGCACTCCATGTGTCATTGGATTTCAACATATTCTTAGCTTTGTACTTGTAATACATTTTCTATTTTTCTCAAGATGCCTCTCTTTTCAATATTTTATCTTGAGCATAGGGAAGGCAGGTCTTATGTGTCCAACTCTCTTCCATTCATAGCAAGTGACTTTATAATCTTTCTTATCATTCCTTTCCTTCTTCTTGTATTTAGATTGAAAGTTCCTCTGTCCAGCTATCTTGTTCATTATTCGAGTAATATTTTCTATTTCATTTTTTGAGGACTCACTTACACTAGATTCGGAATGGATAATAACCTTCTTATATCTAGATCTAGTAACTCTCTTAGTAGTCTTGGATTTCATTTGATTTGAATTTGTAGTAAAATCTAAAATGCCATTCCCATTCTTCTTCTTCACAATATATACATCTCTCTTCATTCTAGTCTCATGTTGAACAAGAGTTCCAAATAGCTCATCAAGGGTAATCTGAGTAACCTTTGCATTCTCATCAATTGTAGTCTTTTTAGATTCCCACTCATTTAGCATGATGTCGATAATCTTGTCAACAAGGTCTTCATCATCTAGACCTTTCTCTCCAATTGATTGCAAGCTATTCACTGTAGTCATTATCCTCTGTTGTACTTTGCATATGGGTTCACCATAAGGAAAACTAAAACCATGATATTAAGCTCTAAGCATGGCGCTTATTTTCTCAATGATGTTGGATGTACAAAAATGAGTAACTTCTAGTTTCTTCCATATTGAATTTGCTGCTTCAAAAGAAGAAATTTGGCTATATATATTTCTAGTACTTGAACAAAGTAATGTATTTCATACCATATAGTTAAGTTGATATTCATGCTTTTCTTGATTTGTAAAGGCACTTACTTATTTATCAGGGATCTTGTATCCACTAGTAAGGATAACAAAGTTTTCAACCCCAGTGTTGATAATGAATGTCTTAATGCGATCTCTCCAATATTCATAATCCTTACCATCAATGATTGGTGGTTTGGTTAGATTTATGTTGTCTATAGAACCAATTTTTAAGCCTCCCATCCTTAATAAAATCTTTGGTGCACAAACTAGTTAGAAGTATAAGTTTGTAAAAAAATAAAATTTTATACGCAAGGGAAAAAAATGTAACTATAAGCACAAAGTGAATCTGAAAAATGATTCTGAAAAGTAGATTCCAAAAATACGAATTCAAATTTTCAATTCCAAGAATTATCTTCTGAATCTAATCATGAGATTAATTCAGATGGAACCAAACACTCTAATACTAGTTGTTAAGATGGTATGTGATTGAGTATGATATACTCTATAAGAAAAAACGTTGGATCAAAATAAGAATGATATTCTCAGATACAAGTGGGGGAGGGTGAATTGTACCTTTTAAAAATTCCCTAAAAGAACTTTCTAAGATGTTTTTGTTTACGAAAATTAAACAAGATAATTCAAAAGACCTATATAAGTTCTTAATACTTGCTTGATTCCAGAAAATTGATTCTGGAAATGAACCTTAACAAAATTTACATTGATTAAGATTCTACCTTAAAGGCTATATAATCTGAATAAATTAGATTACAAGTAAGGAAGTATAATAATGTTATACCTTCCTTAACAATACAAAATGCACAGCGGAAAACAATGCAGTAACACTACAAGTAACAAACAATAACTCTTTTAACCAAAAAACAAAGGTATCCAAAAACCGTGGATAAAGATCCATTGATTTATAATTTAATGAAATTCAGACATACCCACACTAGGGTATGACCTCGATACGAATATCAGAGTATGTATGATTATCCCCGCAATCCCTGAACTATTATGTAGTCGGCACCTCTGTCTTCCTCAGCAAGGAAGCCCTCAAATTAAAGGTGTTGGAACCACTGTCTTCCTATCCCCATAAGCCCTCGATTGTATACAGAAACTATCAGAGATTCACGAAGCAAGTCTGTACATGGCAATGTTTGAACAAGTTGTTCAAACATTCTACACGAAGCTTCAGAGTTGATAGGAGCTTCTCTCTCTAGAATTCACTTCAACAGCATGTAAGTACAGTTATCAAAGTTGTGTAAATATCTAGATTCTTTTAAAATGGCCTCCTATTTATAGGCGAAGCTCCAACGGTTAGCTCCCTCCTCCAACGGTCATATTTCTACATGAAATTCGGTGTGACATGTACATGTGTAACTCAACAAACATTAGTCAATAACTGAAAGCACGACATCATTTTGTAATGAAAAAAGTATAAGAATAAGTAAAACTGAAGATCAGAATGAAAGTAAATAAATGTTTCGAGTCTTACCAAAATGGAATTCTGAGTCTATAATAAAGAGATATTCAAATTCTGTTTTGTAGGAATTCAGAACCTGAATTCTGTAGAAATCCAGAGTCTGAATATCAAGGAAATTCAAAGTCTGTTTTCACCAGTATTCGGAACCAGAACTTACAATGTTCGGAGTCAGTGTTCATGAGAATTCGGAGTCAGAACTCATAAAATTTCAGAGTCTGAATTCCGAGAGCTCAGAGCTAGACCATAAATAAGTTCGTAATCCGAATTCATAGACAAAATACATGAGATTTTGTATCCATAATTCAGATTGGGACTTCATTAAAGTTCATACTCAGAATTCGTAGTGGAACATCATGAGAGTTCGTATCCAGAATTTGGAATGGAACTTCATTAGAGTTCTTATCCATAATACGGAATGGAACTTCATTAGAGTTTATATGTAGAATTCGGTTCCTAAAACATAATGCTTCATATCTAAGTATTATTTGATTCCGAGGATTTAGATAGGAATCCAATTTTTATACTTAAGAAAAATATTGATATGAACAATGAAAACATGGTATGGGTCAATTCCTTTTGGAATGAAATTTTCATCATATAAGTAAAATATAGATTTGCTTATGTATATGGTGTTTTTGATTTTCAAAATAAGAAGAATGGTAATGTCATAAGGAAAAACTTATTGACTCAACAAATGGGACCACTACAGATATGTTGATGGGATTATTTCTTTAGGCAGATACTAACATTGGCCAGCATGGGCCAACAATGAATGCTAGTTTTTGGCCATTACTAAAATAATTAAGTAACAATTATTATATTTTAAAAATCATTATTTTCTAAATGGTAACCTAGATTGAAAATCTGACAGTACAGTTGAGTTTTTTGGGGCATGGTCTTCTTAGGCGGAGCCTAACCTCGGCCAGTTTGTGTCAAGGGTGATGTTAATAATTTAATGATCTTTTTTATTGTATGTTCTGTAAACACACAGACGACGTTACTCACCCTATACCTCCAATCTTTATATGGAGGTTGGGGAGGAGTATTTCTCAAGCTTCACTAAAGGACAAATCTCTAGAAAAGTACCATGATGCCAGTCACATGGAGGAAGGACCCGGTTCCACCATACAGTGATGAGCGAAACCGAATAAAAAACCAAAGGATGATGTTTGAGCAACAACATTGGCAGCTTGTTGTAGGGACAATGACCAAAGACTATTTCTAAACCATGGAGGTTCTCCAACGAACATGAGGTAGGGTTTATTTCTTATTTAACTTCAAGAGTTGATTAATATTTTTACCACCCTCTTGACATCAAGCTAATATGGAGGGAAGGAGACAAATTAACAATGCCCAAACCCTCCACCATTTTTGTGGGAAGATGACAAGTATTTTGAGAGCAAAGGTTGGGTTAGACTAATCTCAGGATGATGGGAGATAGCGGAGGATGACAACGACCAGCCGTGATGAAGATATTGGTGAATTGTCGCGCACTGTCAATGGGGAATGTCATGGCGGTTGGAGACGGCGTCTGGCTTGAGTAGCTACAGTGGATGTGGAGGTGAGCTATTGTGGGATGCCAGACAAGGGGACTATGAAATGTAGACATGGTGGGCAGTGGAAGCCGGAACCGGCTAACCATGAAGGAAGGAGGAACAGAGTGCTATCGCACGCCGCTGGAGGAGGTCACAGCTCGAAGATGCCACATCTATAGAGTGCTGCAACCCTCACACCAAGTTAGGTTGGGTGACCCCCCGATCATCCAAAACTGTTGACCGATAATTGCAGTGTGGTAGCACCCCACTAGCTAGCCGAAATGGCCCAAAAAATGCAGGGCTATCAGGGAAGACCAGTATGACATCAGGCAGATGGGGCTGGACGCAGTCTCGCCAGGCAGGTACGACCCACCTGCATGCCATGCTGATCCTATGGCCTAGTGGGCCTACGACGGTGGGTCTAACCCCACCCGACGTGCCTAGCCAACCATGGCACGGGCCCGTGAACTAAAACTGGCTGATCCTAATGGGCCAGACCCAGTATGGCAGGACGACCCTTACGGGACCCATGAAGGTTCAGGTAGACCCTTGGTACCTGTTACGTCGGGCCGGTATAACCGAATCAGATCAGGCCCAGACCCAACCAATACCTGAATAATGAAACCCTCGTAACTGAACAAACCAAGTGTTAAACAGACACGGTGTTAGTGGCGTTAGGATCCATTTAGGGAAGCGGTCCCTTTGGAATATTCGGATGGGCCCAACTAATTCAGGCCAGACCGAGGTGTTATCACCCATGTTTCACAGAAAATGGTATAACATATATATCAATTGTCTGTTTGACGAACCGTCTGCGATGCTGGTACCATTAGTATGAGTCTTACCTTTTGACGTACTACACGAGAGATTCAAAGAAAGATGGAGTTTTTCTGGGTTGGATTGTACCCAAATATAACCGGGCCCTTGGCACTAAAATGCTTGTAACAAATAAATCAGGTGTCTGGTTGACGTGTTTTCTGATGCGTTAGAACCCTTATAATGTTATAGAATACCAAGTTACTTCTTTGTGTGAATTCGTGTTGGTTTAAATATGACCTATGGAATTAATATAGGTTCTCTCATTATCAAGCATGCTATGAGACAGAATCCAGTATCATGTAGTGATGCAGAGGTTGGAGACAGATCATGCGGTGGTTTGTACCGAGCGATCTTCTGTGGGACAGTAATGATCTTGTTTGGTTCAGATATTTTGTGGGTAAGTGATCAGTGATCCTATCTAGGTCAGCACATACTGATCCGGTGTGGGTCAAATCCTCTACGGGTCAGTGCTCAACAATCAGGTGTGGGAATCCGCATACCGATCCTGTTTGGGTCAGATCCTAGGCAGGTCATTGTGGGGGTTAGTACCTATCAACTCTTGGTAGTTCATGCCCTATGTGGTTCATTTCAGGGGTTAATACCAATCAATACACTGTGTTTCAAACTCTGTATGGTTAGCATTAGTGCCTCTTGAAAAAATAAAATGATTTATCCTCATGACTAATCAACATGACTTCTATACATCACTAATACCATTTGTGAGCTATGTATTTACCTTCGTGATATTACATGTGTGATAATTTTACCGTTGTGGTGTTACCTGTGTGGTAAATTTCTCATAGTGGTATTAACTTTGTGGTACTTGTACCTTCGTTGCATTACCTGTGTGGTACTTCTACCATTGTGGTATTACAGGTGTGTTACTTCAACATTCATTTTATTATCATTGTTGTACTTCTACCTTCATGGTATTAACTATGTTGTACTTATGACTTCGTGGTATTAATCTTGTGGTACTTCTACCTTCGTGGTATTATGTGTCTGGTACTATTACCTTTATGGTATTAACTATGTGGTACATTTATCTTAATGGTATTACATGTGTGGTATTTCTACCTTTTTGGTATTACGTGTGGGGAATTTACCTTCGTAGTATTACCCATGTGGTACTTTTACCTTAGTGGTGTTACCTTCGTGAAGATACCTTTGTGCTACATTTTCCTTTATGTTGTTACCTTTGTAGTGTTACCTTTGTGGTAATCTTCCTTTGTGGATATTTTGGGTTTGAGATGAGTATCTTTTGATAACATAAATATATGTATGAGTATATACCTAATAAGAGTTGATGATTTCCCCATGTTTTGTTATTGGGGTCTTTCTTTGGGGGTTTTTCTTTTTCTGAACACTGTGAGACCTTCAGGGGTCTCGGGGTCCCGACTGAGTATTGTTATACTCACCCATGCATGGGCTTCGCCTGAACTATGTTGAGTCTTGTTCAGACGATAAACGGTGTTGATCGAGGCTGAGGGTGCCAGGACTAGATGGTGGTTGGAGGTGGACTATTTGTCCTTACGTGATGTAGGGACTGCTGATTGTGAGATGTACCTACCCATCAGGTAGGATCTTTGATGGATGATCTAGGTGTTGTTTTTCACTTTCTAGTGGTTTTTTTTACTTTTCCTCTATACATTTACATTTTAGTTGAGAATTAATTATAACACATTTACTTTTAGAACAATTTTATTTTAGCCATTTACATAGTGGTTTCTTCTTGTTGTGATCATGGACCATGTGTCTCTACAGGTTAAAATGTCAATTCCATCCCATTTTTAGGGATACGCCTTCTTGGTGCAAGTCGACATCCCCTAGAATATGAATGGTAGGCTTGGGGTAGTCACAGCTCGGGCCCCAGGGGATGGGTTGTGACATGAAGCATGTAAAATGAGATAGTATGTTATTTTTTTAATTAAATATAATTCTTTTATTTGTTTAGATAATTTCATTGGGCTGAGCGTCAGGATTTTATAATTAGTGAAATTACTAAGAAATAGGACAGATAAAAAATTCAATGTTTTCATATTTAAATATGATTCTAATGATATTGTAAATGAATTGTATTTCAATAATAACATCATAGAAAAAATGTTCAAAAATAAATATTTGACTTGATAAATTTGATTATTCATTTTTGAATGAATAATATAAATTTTTCCAAGGAACTACTACAATAATATGAACTAAAATAATTGATAATTCAATAAATGATGTGGAATATATTCATATTGATATTGGAACTATTCCAGAATTGTATTAATATAATAATCTATGTATTATATTGGATCAAAGATACTATTAATAAAATTAATGGAATTTAAGTATTTATGAAAAATTAAATATTTTAAATGTTTTTTTATATACTAAAACCCAAAACCAAGAGGGATCTGATGAATCTTATAATTTGATGTATTCTTATAAGTATAAAAAATAGTTTTGATTCTATATTGTCATGTTGGTGAGAAGTGAATATGTGTCTGTATAATAATGTGTCGATAAATTCAAAAAAAATTAATATTTTCAATTATTATATTATTTTATAGTGAGGAAACCCATGATATATATGTATTGATTTATACTAATTATATTGTAGTGGATATTAGAGGAAGGTTTTTTTCGATAACATAGAGAATAAAATGGGTGGCTATAAATTTTTTTAATGAGCTCATAATATTAATGAAAATATGAACTTTTTATTGATAATAAATGATAAAAAAATCTAGAGTTTTTTTTGGAATTAATGAAATGGTGTTTCTAAGAATAATTATGGTGTTTTACCAATAGTGAATAGAATAAAACTGTAATCATAGGTTCTCTATAAATTGTTGGAACCATGGTCATTCTATGCATGAATTGGAGAATGGTTTGTGTTTCTTGTCAATCCATAGTGACTGTTTAGAATCTTGTTCATCAAAATGATCATATAGTTCAAGTGGACAATAGTATATAAGGTGGGACTATTTTCTCAGTGTTTGACAAATATTTTGGTCTCAAAATTGGAAAATGAAGATACATGTTGTTGGTAAAAGAAGGTGCACGTAAAGAGGAAGAGGTGTGTGAAATTTCGGGAGGTGAGCGTGAAAAATCATGGTCTTTAAGAAAAATAGCAGGTTTGCACGAAAAATAGCATGGTGCATGAAATTGTGTAGTGCGGTATTTCGGGAAAGAGGTGATTTAGAAACAGAATGTTGAAAAATTGAAAAGGAATGGGCTGCACGAAATATCTGGATATACGCGCGAAAAAAATACCTACGGAAAATATTACAAAAAAAATTAGAGGTTTTTTGCGCCACTTGGGGTTTTGTTTGTGGGGGTCTAAGACACCTATGAATAAGAGGCGACCCCCTCATTTCATATAGTAGAAGACTTAGAGAGGATCTGAGTTCTGATGCACGTAAATGGTTCATGTAAAAGGAGATGTGTGAAAAAGACCATGTTTCACAAAAATGCTGACTCTGCGTAAAAAATATGAGGTTGCGTAAAAACTCCGAGCAACGCGAAAAAGTCCAAGCTCTGTGAAAAAAGGTGTTGTGTGTAAAGCAGTGCGTAAAGTAAGTTGTTGCGCGAAATATTTTTCCCTCAAAAATCAAGAATTTACGCAAAATTAATATATTTCACGCAAAGGGTAGATGCTATGTGAAATCATCTGTGTTACCTGTGTGCACATTCTGATTATCCAGATCAGTGGTTTAGTGTGTTCAAGAGCATCATTTCAGGACTTCGATGCATGCAGAGTCTCGTGGTAAGCAGTGGTAAATACATCAATATGAATCTATTGAAGAGACCTCCACATCTATAAATTGAGTGGGACATCACCAAAGGGAGTGAGCTAGGGGAGTCAATGAGAGTGACCCGAGGGAAGCAGTGGTCTATCCTTGAACAGTTGTAAAGGCTTTGATCCTGGGACTGAGTTACTATTCCTGATCCTTTGTAATCCACTACTATAGAAGAATAATGGAATTTGGTACGACCGAGAATGTAACACCCTGATATTTCATGAGAAGTATATTTTTTTATGTCTTCTGTTATATGCAACATAAAATGAATCTTTTACGACACACAAAATTATCTTTTCTTGCATTACACGCAACCGCAACCTTCCTCGATAGCGTGTGTAGTACGCAATACCGAGTATCAATAAACAATGATATATTATTATAATATTATAAACTAGACATTATGAATAGTATTAACTGAATTTTTAATTTTATAACAATATTATTCATCTTACATATTTTATTGATCTTGGTAAGAGAACAAAATAAATTTTTCGGGTAAAATAAGTATTTTAAAAAAATGTAGTTTTGTTGCCTTTTGATGGCGTACCCACTTTAAATATAGTTTTTGACATTTTTATAAGTTAAATTTGACAGAATAAAATTATTAATTGGAATCAATATATAAAAATTTACTTTGGATAAATTTTACATATTATTCTAATAACATTCATATTTTAATGAATAGTAAAAACACGCTATATTTTAATTAAAAACAACTTTTTTAGTTGCAATAATTTATATGGTAAATTTATAATATTGAATGGTTTTAATTTATAAATATAATATATATTTACCATCTAATATAATGTATGTCATTATAATTAATTTATCATTGAATTCATAGGTAAAAACAATTCAATCTTTGGTAATGTTTCTACTTTTAAAACCCCATTTTCATAACAATATGAATATTTTTAAAATAATTACTACAACTTCAGTGTTTTAAAATTTGAAAAACGGATTCTATATTTGGATTCAGTGGGTCCAAATTATGTTAATAAGTTACTTTTATTTTTTTGAGATTATTAATAGTAATTACGGTAATTTATATTTACCGTAGTTAAAGGTAAATCAGGTAGTTAAGGGTAAATATAAGATTATTATATTACCATAACAGTTTCCAAAATCCTATTGGATTAATAAAAGTCTACCCATATCACCTAAGGGTCGGACTAGATTCATTTCATGGACTTTTGACCATGAAATAATATAATTATTATTAAAACCAATGAAAGTGACAACATGTGACTCTATTAAATCTTATAAGTATAATAATTTTAATTTAGTGATAAGATTCATGAAACTTCTGACATGAATAGTCTCCAAAAATATAATAAAATTATATACATCATATTAATTTATTTATAATATTTAGGGATTATATAATTATCATTAATTAGGACCCAATAGTGATGTTGAAATTATTTTATTGAATGAAATATCAAATTAATGATATTAAAAGTATTAAAGTAAATATTATATGAACTATTTAATGTGATCCACTATTTTTCTAGATAAAAATAACATGTTATTAATCTATTAAATATTTTAGTTCGAACATATCTTCTGAATGTATTTTATGTAAACTCAAATAAATGAATAGTGTAAAAATTTTCACTATTGTTAATTTATAGAATTTTCATATTATAAAATTGTTTTTAAATCACAAAATTTTTAAAATTTGTAAATTAAAATTTATATGGTCTGAAATGTAATAAAGTATACAATTATGGAAAATTGACAACATATAAGTAATTATTTATAATGATTTAAAATTTAGAATATTATTACCACAAATAAAATTAAATAGATTATATAAGGATAAATCATGTTGATAATGTTTAAAATAGATTCCCAACATGCCTAAATTTTATTGTCTGATGATATTACGACAATATATCATCTACGATTTTGATTTGAGTCATTTTTGATTTTTTTATGTGGGATTAGAATTTATTATAAATTAATATTTCTTATAATTCCGAAGGTGCCTCTCTCATCCTTTATAAAAGGGAACCTCCTCCCTCTCCTCCTCACACCATCGTGAGCCTTCATGCTCATCCAAACCCTGCCAATTTCTCTTCTCCACTTTCTTATAAATATCATATATGTCCTGGTCTTCTTCAACAACCTATCTTAGTGCCTTAATAGGAGGTTTCAATGAGTCGTATCGAAGAAGAGCTAATATCTGTTACCAATTCTTTCAAATTTATTTCTTCTTAAACATCATCTTCTCTAGTTGTTTCATTATGAAGTAATAACATCAGAATCACTAATATACTGATATTTTATTAAAAATATGAAGCAACCACATTTCATCTTCTATCCATCTTATGGAAAATGAAATCATCGGGCGTGCGTACGTATGGAATACCATCTTCACGGCGTGGTGTAATCTATTTTCCACCACCACCTTACCTGGATAGGTATAATGGTGTAAATAAAAACTATATATGATTATTTTAAAGTGATATTTATTCTGAAATTGAATACATAAACTTCAATAAAATTCCATGATCTTGGGAATGATATCATCTCTCATGTGTACGTATGGCCTACTGTCTCCACGATGTGATGCGACTCGTTCTACATGATCTTCATTGAATAATGATTATATAAATGAATTTAATGAGTAAATATGATGTATATTATTCTAATAACATTCTGGAAAATAGGTATCTATAACATTAAAATAATAATTAGAATTTATTCGGCAAAACACACATGAGAACATAAAGGAAAAAACACCATAATGACAAGTTGCAAGGAACTATTACTAATAAGAATTTAAAAATATGACCATATATGATATCATAATAATGATTTTGATTCTGGAATAAGTCAATGACATTATTTAAATTATTTTATAGGAGGTTCAGACACGTACAAAGCATATCGGACCTAAGGTAATGGAAAATCTCGCAATCTCATTTTTATCCGAGATTGTTTATACATAAGAATTTACTGGGGAATATTTATCATCCACATCTGTGTTTCTTCAATATGAAATATTATTTCCTTCCTCATACAATTTTTTATATCCAATTTTACCCATTGGTGAGTTTTTAGTAAAACATATGAAAGGAATCTTTTGTCTTTTTTATTATGAGGTACTTTTTGACTTTTCCGGCCATAGTACGAGAATGATGTTTTTTAACTTATATGGCATGAATGGATTTTTATGATTTCATAGAACATCATTTCCATGAATCTTCTTTTACATGTTTTCAAGTTTATTTTTAATCAAATATTTTATTTCAACAATTTATGACATTTTAAAAAAGGAAAAATGATTTTAAAGTAGAAAGGATATTTTCCTCAAGAATGGAGTTCAAGTGTTTTATCAAAATTATTTTACATGTAAGATAATATAGGGTTATGTTTCTATCCCTATTTTTACATTGATTTGATTTTTTATGATGGAATTTATTTTATGATTTCCTATAATCTTATATGGATTATGTTTTAATGGCATGATGTTTAAGAATCCAGTTTTTATTACATGGGTTATGCTATTATGTATGATTTTTGATTTTGTGGCACAGATAAAAATTATTTCATTATGATATAGTTGGGACCTATATCTCCCTCCAATGCATTGGGTAAAGATTCATATCTCATGTGATAGACATGATTGGAACGGAAAGTTAATCCAGTTCACTGATACAGGACTAGAACGAGGAGTGAACTCGGTTAAGTAATGGAATTTGTCCGCTATGATAGTCTTGGGAATGGTTCTTGACAAAAATGAAATGATTTTCTATGATTATATGTGTATAACACAAAGTATCATGTTTTATGTTATGATTATTTGGGATTACATTTCACCACTATGATTTATCCCATGTTATGATATTATGATCTCTTTCACAGGTTACGATATTGAAAATGTCATGTTCTTATGAATATGATATGATTGATATTTCTTTTGTTTACCGTCACTGGGCATTTTTTCTCACCCTTTTTTATGTTTTATTATCCCCAGGTCTGGGTGAAGGGTATTATGTAGAATATTCCAAAAGGGACACTAGATATGATGAAATTAATTGGAGACAACTTAGAAGATTTATGAACCAGTTGTTTATGTTTCCCAGTTTCTAAAGACACTACACATATACAGTCCTTTCATGGTTTTTTTATATTTTGTAATAAGTATGATTCAATTCTGAAGTAATAACAATGTATGTAATGTATGACTCGTTATAATTGGTATCAGAAGAAAGCTATAGTCAACCATTGGAAACTAGGATGTGAAAGCCTTAGTAAGAACCCTAAGGATATGTCTAAGCATATAACACAATATTAGTGTTTTATAAATGTCCATGAATAACCTATGATAATACATTATGTGTAAAATTTTATTATTGATTATGTGGTTTTCGAATTATGATCAGTGTTTCTCATACTATGCTTATTGGTTTTAGTCAATGGCTAGAACCCGAAGGAACCTTGTTAATGCAGAATGTGACGGGAAATGCAATGATTGTACCCCTGAGCAACCAAACATTATGGGTGCTGGAATGCAAAATCATGTATCCATGCTCACACAACTTTCTCAAGCTATGAAACATGCAGGACTTCAAAATGAGAAAAGGAAGGAGGGACGTTCTCTTTAATCCTTCATGAGGCAGCGTCCACCATCATTCAGTGAGTCTTCTGATCCATTAGTGGATGAACAATGGATTAGTACCACTGAAAAGATATTTTCAGTTCTACAATGTTCTGATCATGAAAAAGTCATCTTATCAGTGTATAATTTGGAAGGTGATGCTAATCAATGGTGGAATATTATCAATAATACGAGGAAAATAGATGAAATTTAGTCTATGGAATAGGACGAGTTCAAGAGCTTATTTTTTAATAAGTACTTCCCTTGTATTCTTCAGACAAATATGGTGAAGGATTTTCTTGAACTAAAGCAAAAGGATGATGAATCTGTTGGTACCTACGATGAAAATTTTACAAGACATGCAATGTACGCTTCCCAAATTAATATCCATCCTAAGATTAAAATTGATCGATTCTTTAGTGGCTTAAATCCAAGTCTTCAAAGGGCGTTAGCCATTAGGGACTTCAGTAGCTACGAGGAAATTGTTCAATGTTCTCTCAAGGATGAGATGGAGATTGGAGTAACCCATCAGTCAAATGGGTTTGATAAGAAGAGGAAAATGTAATTCAAAGGAAAATCTAAAGACCCCACTGAAAAGAAGATTCTTTTTTTCTTTTATGCTCAAATTGTGGAAAGAAACATTGATGGAATTGTCTTAAAGTGACAAGAAAATGTTTTAAGTGTGGGAAAAAGGTCATCGGGTGGTTGAATGTCGAAATAATGGGAAGAAGGTGTCTAATGATGCGAACAATGAAAATGATACACAAAATGCACCTCCTACACTTAAATGTTTCATGTGCAAGGAGATGGGGAATTATACCAATCAATGCACAAATCCAAGGGTTTTTTATTTTGATCGATGTCAACAAACACATAAGGCCAATTACAAAGGAAATTCACATGCAATTACTATCGGTGATGTGGAGTACGATAACGAATTGGTGAAAGGTACACATAACATCTACTCTAAAGTAGTAAATATTTTATTTGATTATGGATACACCCATCTTTAATATCCGAATCATTTTCTAAGTGTATCGTCGTATTACCTCAACGATTAGATGTTGAGTTAGCTGTGACAACTCCTAATGGAATAATAGTCACATCAAAAGTTTATAATTATTCTCCAATTGAATTTTGTGGGAATGTGCTTCCTGAAAATCTTGTGATCCTTCCTATAGTGGAATTTGATTTGAATATTTACATGGATTAGTTTCTTTATATGGAGCTCATATCAAATTCCAAAGAAGGAAAATCACATTTAATATTCCTGGTCAATATACTATCATCTATCGATGAAAGGATAAATATAACCTTCCAGTGGAAATTTAATCCATCTTAGGGGTCTTGATTCCAATAAATGATGGTTATTTATCTCAAATGGTTGGAGAGAAACTCATGATTAATAATTCACACATTTTATGGGAGTTTGATGATGTCTTTCCGGAAGAACATTCAGGTCTTCCACCAAATTGTGAAGTTGAGTTTTCAATAGAACACATAACGGGTGCTATGACCATTTCAAAGACACCTTATAGAATGGCCCCAATTGAGTTGTAGGAATTGATGAAGCAAATACAAGAGAATCTTGATAAAGGATTCATATTCCCTAGTGTGTCACCTTGGGGAGCACCTGTTCTATTTGTTAAGAAGAAAGATGGATCAATGAGACTCTACATTGATTATCGAGAACTTAACAAGATAACTATCAAGAAAAAATATCATATCCCATGCATTCATGAAATATTTGACCAAATATGTGGAGCTCAATACTTTTCCAAGATTGATCTTCATTCACGGTATAATCAATTAAGGGTAAAAAAATAGGATATACCAAAGATGGCTTTCCGTACAAGGTATGGACACTATGAATTTATCATGATTCCATTTGGTCTTACTAATGACCCTGCAAGCTTCATGGATCTCATGAATAGAGTATTTAGAGACTATCTTGATCAGTTTGTGGTAGTCTTTATATATGATATTTTTTTCTATTCAAAGAGCACGGAAGAACATGAAGATCACTTGATAATTGTATTAAAGACTCTACGAAAAAATCTGCTTTATGCAAAATTTTCCAAGTGTGAATTTTGGTTTCAAAATGTTTCATTTTTGGGTCAAATAATCTAAAAATAAGGGATATCTGTGGATCTAGAAAAAACAGAGTTTATCAAAAGATGGTCAAGACCAACAACAATAACTGAGATCTGATTTTTTCTTGGTTTGGCTGGATATTATCAACATTTTATGAATGATTTTTCAGGCTTATCTAATCCACTCATGAGGTTGACTCGAAAATGATTTATGTTCATGTGGACGGAGGATTGTGAAGAGAATTTCAAGGAGTTGAAAAGAAGGTTATCTAGTGAACCTGTTCTCACACTGCCTTGTAGTGGAGAAAGGTTTGTGATCTACAGTGATGCATCCATGAAATTATTGGGGTTTGTTATCATGAAAAATGATAAGGTGATAGCTTATGCATCACGATAGTTGAAAATCCATGTGAAAAATTACCCCACTCATGATTTGGAGTCAGCTGCGGAAATCGTTGCATTAAAGATTTGGAGGAATTATCATTATGGTGAAAGGTGTGATATGTATACTGATCATAAAAGTCTAAAGTATATTTTCACACAAAATGAGCTGAATATGTGCCAAAGAAGATTGTTGGACTAGATAAAGGATTACGACTGCTCAATTCATTATCACCCTAGGAAAGAAAACAAGGTGGTAGATGCATTGAGTCGACAAGACCATGCTAGCTTATCCATGATGAGGATCACAAACGATCCAATATTTATGGATTTACAAAGGATGGATCTTGGAATTATAATGGAAGGGGGAAAAAATATCTTTCTGAAATGAATGTTCAACCATTTATGCATTTGAATATTAAAGAGGCACAAAAAGAAGATGTAGAGTTACCAAAGAAGGTGAGAAATGATACTTAATTAAACCTTGATTGTGATGGGATAATAAGATTCAAGAATCAGGTTTGTGTTCCTCCCATCCCAGAATTAAAGAAGGAGCTGCTGGATGTGGCTCATCGTTCATCATTCTCTATTAATCCTCGAAGCCCGAAGATGTATAGGGACCTGAAAGTGTACTTCTGGTGGGATGGAATGGAAAGAGATGCTGCTGAATATATCTATCGATGCTTGGTTTGTCAACAAGTTATAGCTGAGAGACAGAAGTCTAAGGGGATGTTACAACCATTACCCATACCCAAATGGAAATGGGAAAAATCACCATTGACTTTGTCACTGGGCTTCCTAAAACATCCAAAGGCAATAATGCTATATGCGTCATAGTTGATCGTCTTACGATGTCGGCACACATCAATTGCTATTAGAGAATATTTCTCTCTCGATCATCTGGTTATGATATATGTAGAAGAAGTGGTAAGATTTCATGGAGTACCACTTTCCATTATATCTGATCGGTATCCAAGGTTTACCTCGATGTTCTGGCTAAGTCTTTAGCATACTCTAGATACATAGTTGAGTTTCAGCACTGCTTATCATCCTCATACAGACGGTACGTCTGAAAGAAAAATTCAAACTCTAGAAGACATGTTGAGATCTAGATATATGGATTTCATAGGTGGTTTGGATCAACACCTACATTTGGTGGAATTTTCTTATAATAATAGATTTCACTCCAACATTCAGATGGCTCTTTATGAAGCTCTCTATGGAGAGAAATGCCAAACTCCAACTTGCTAGGATGAAGTTGAAGAATGAAATCTATTAGGACCATATCTTGTTGATGAGATGGAAGAAAACGTCAGATCTTCTATATAACACATAAGAGAAGCTCATAGTGCATAAAAAGGTTATGCCGACAACTGAAGAAAATACCTAGAGTTTGAAGTAGGTGATAAAGTGTTATTACGAATATCTCCTTGGAAGAGAGTAATGATATTTGGAATGAAGGGAATGTTGAGCCCTAGGTATATCGGTCCTTTCGAAATACTAGATCATGTTGTGAAGATAGATTACTGATTGGCGCTTCCACCAAATCTCTCTCAACATCACGATGTGTTCCATGTATCTCTCCTGAGAATGTACATACATGTTCCTTCACATGTAATCAGCTTAGAAGTTGTACCGCTCGAGGAAGATCTTTCTTATGAAGAACAGCCGATAAATATTCTGGATCATAGTGAAAAAGTTCTACGGAACAAGACCAATCACTTGGTGAATGTTTTATGGAGGAACCACCAATTATATGAAGCTACATGGGTGCTTGATGAAATGATGAGGGAGAGGAATCCTCCTCTGTTTGTTATGAAGTGGCGAATTTCAAGGGAAAAAATAATTTTAAGGGGGGTAGAACGTAACACCATGATATTTGATGAGAAGTATATTTTTTATGTCTTATGTTATACACAACATCAAAGTAATCTTTCACGGCACACAACATTAGCTTGGCATGCGTTACACGCAATCATGACCTTCCTCGATATCATGTGTAGTGCGTAATATTGAGTTTCACTAAACAACGATATATTATTATAATATTATAAACTAGATGTTATGAATATTATTAATTTAATTTTTAATTTTATAACATTATTATTTATCTTACATATTTTCTAGAACATTGTATGAGAACAAAATAATTTTTTCGGGTAAAATAAATATTTTTCTAAAAATGCAGTTTTGCCGCCTTTTGATGGTGCACCCACCTTAAATCTATTTTTTGACATGTTTATAAGTTCAATTTGAAAATATAAAATTATTTTTTGGAATCAGGATATAAAAATTTACTTTGGATAAATTTTTCATATTATTCTGATAACTTTCTTATTTTAATGAATAATAAAAACACGTTATATTTTAATAAAAAACAAATTTTTTATTGCAGGAATGTATATGATTAAATTATAATATTGAATGTTTTTAAAGTATAAATATAATATATTTTTACCATTTAATAAAATGTATGTCATTATCATTAATTTTACATTGAATTCATAGGTAAAAACTTTTCAATCTTTGGGAATGTTTTAACTTATAAATACTCGTTTCCTTAACACTGGGATTAATTTTAAATTAATTACTGAAACTTCTGTGTTTTGAATTTTGAAAAATGGATTCCATTTTTTGATTCATTTGGTCCAAATGATGTTTGATAGGTTACTTTTTTTTGAGATTATGAATAGTAATTACGGTAATTTTTATTTACTGCAGTTAAAGGTTAATCGAGTAATTAAGGGTAAATATAAGATTATAAAATTACCCTAAAAATTGACAAAATCTTATTGGATGAATAAAAGTAGACCCATATCACATAAGGGTCATACTAGATTCATTTCATGGACTTCTGAGCATGAAATAATATAATTATTATTAAAACCAAATAAAGTGACAACATGTCACTCTCTTAAATCTTATAAGTATAATAATTTTAATTTAGTTATAGACAACATGAAACATTGAACATTAATAGTTTCCATAAATCTAATAAAATTATCTACATCATATTAATTTATTTATAATTTTTATGTATTAAATAATTATCATTAATTAGGACACTATAGTGATGTTGAAATTATTTTATTGATTGAAATATCAAATAATTGATTTTAAAAGTATTAAAAAAATATTATATGAACTATTTAATGTTCTTCACTAATTGTATAGATAAAAATGACATGTTATTAATCTATTAAATATTTTAGTTCGAACATGTCTTCTGTATATATTTTATATAAACTCCAATAAATGAATAGTGTCAAAATTGACACTATTGTTAATTTATAGAAATTATATATTATAAAATTGATTAAAAATCACAAAAATATTTAAATATTGTAAATTAAAATTTATATAGTAGAAAATGTAATATTTTATACAATTATGGACAATTCAAAACATATAAGAAATTATTTATAATGATATAAAATTTAGAATATTATTACAACAAATAAAAGTAAATAGATTATATAAGGATAAATCATGTCGAAAATGTTTAAAATAGATTCCCAACATGTATAAATTTTATTGGATTTTCAGATTACAACCCTATCTCATCTAATCTTCGGATTTGAGTCATTTTTTGTGGTTTAAATGTGGAGTAGGAATTTATTATAATTTTATATTTATTATAATTCCAATGGTTCCCCTCTCCTCCCTTAAAAAAGGGCACCTCCTCCCTCTCCTACTCACATTACTACGAGCCTTCAAGCTTGGACAAACCCCGCCCATTTTACTTCTCCACTTTCCTAGAAACATCCTAGATGTCTTGGTCTTCTTCAAATACCAATATTAGTGCCCTAAGTGGAGGTTTCAAAGATGCGTGTCGAAGAAGAGGTAATAACTGTTACCAATTGATTCAAATTTATTTCTTCTTCTAATTCTTCATCACAATTTGTTTCATTATGAAGTAATAACATATGTATCAATAATATAGTGATATGTTATTATAAATATGAAGTAACCCTATTTCACCTTCTATCCATCCTACGGAAAATGAAATCACTGCACGTGCGTACATACAGAATACTGTCTCCACGCCGTGGTGTAATCTGTTTTCCACCACAACTATAGTTGGATTGGTATAATGGTGTAAAGAATAACTATATATGATTATTGTAAAGTTATATTTATTCTGAAATAGTATACATACACTTTAATACAATTCCATGATCATGGGAACGATATCATCGCTCGTGCGTACGTACGGCCTACCATCTCCACGATGTGATGTGACTCGTTCTACATGATCTTAATTGAATAATGATTATATAAATGAATTTATGAGTAAATATGATATATATTACATGAATAACATTCTAGAAATGTGGTATCTATAACCTAAAAAAGATGAATAACAATTTATTTGACAACATACGCATAAGAACATAAAGCAACAAACAACCAAATAACAAGAAGAAATGAAATATTACTAATAAGAATCTAAGAATATGACCATTTATGGTATCATAACAATGCGTTTGATTCTGGAATAAGTCAATGATATTATTTAAATCATTATACAGGAGTTTCGGACACGTACAATGCATATCATACCTAAAGTAAGGGAAAATCTCGTAATCCTATTTTTATCTGAGATTGTTTATACTTAAAAATTTACTGGGGAATATTTATCATCCACATCCATGTTTCCTCAATATATAATATTATTTCCATCATCCTACAATTTTTTAAATCCAATTTTACCCATTTTTGTGTTTGTAGTAAAAGATATGAATGGAATCTTTTGTCATTTTTAGTACGAGGTACTTTTTGACATTTCTGGCCAAAGTACGAGAAGAATTTTTTTTAACTTATACGACATGAAGGGATTTTTATGATTTCATAGAAAATTATTTCTAAGAATATTCCTTTACAAGTTATCATGATTATTTTTAATCATACTCGTTTAGTTTAATATTGTATGACATGTTAAGAACGAAATTTTTTTTTGAAGTAGAAAGGATATTTTTCTTAAAGAATGGAGTTCAAGTGTTTTATCAAAATTATTTTCCATCAATGATAATATAGGGTTATGTTTCTATCCCTATTATTATATTGATTTTATTATCTTATGATGGAATTAATTTTATGATTTCATTTTATATTATATCGATTATGTTTTGGTGGAATGATGATTATGAATCCCATTTTTATTATTTGGGATATTCTATGATATATGGTTTATGATTCTGTGGCACACATAAGAATGGTTTCATTATGATATTGGTGGGACCTATATCTACCTCAAATGAATTGGGTAATGATTTATATCTCATGAGATAGACATGTATGGAACGACAAGTTAATCCGGTTCAGTGATACAGGACAGGAACGAGGAGTGAACTCGGTTTAGTAATGGACTTTGTCCGCTAAGATAGTCTTGGCAATGGGTATTGACTAAAATGAAATGATTTTCTATGATTATGTGTATATGATACAAAGTATCATGTTTTAAGTTATGAATATTTGGGATTACATTTAACCTCTTTGATTTATTCCATGTTATGATATTATGATCTCTTTTGCAGGATACGATATTCAAAATGTTGTGTTCTTATGAATATGATATGATTGATACTTTTTTACCATTTATGAACATTTTTTCACACCCTTTTGTATGATTTCTTTTCCACAGTCCTGGATGATGGGTATTAAGTAAAATATTTCAAAAGAAACTCTAGATATGATGATATAAATGGAAGACAATGTAGATGATTTATGAACCAGTTGTTTATGTTTCCCAGTTTCTATAGAAACTATAACTATATGGTCCTTTCATGGTTTTTTAATAAGTTGTATTATGTATGCTGCAATTATGAATTAATGACAATGTATGTAAAGTATGGGTAGTTATAGGGAACCTATCAGCATATGCTCCTTGGACGTATCCCTTAGTTGTGAACCATATAAATTATGTTGTGATTTATCATTGCATGTGAATGTTTTATTTCTTTCTCATATCTATCATACATGTTAAACTAGTTCCTACCAACATGGGAACAAAATCCATTAGTTTAAAAGAAAAATTTTACAGCCTTATTCTCCCCTCCCCTCTTAGTGTGTCTCGGGGTCCTACATGTAGTATTAAAGGGTAAAGGTTACTGGTGTTTGATATGTACATTGTAGTCATGGAGAATGCTGTCAATGCTAGGGGAATCCATCTCTTTGATGGAAGTAATTTTCAGATTTGTAAGAACAGAATGAGATGCCAATTAATATCTCTAGGAATGTAATTCCACTTTTCTACTGTGCATGGAATACATGTCACTGATCCAACAGGTCTTGCTATGACTGATATAGACATGGATGTTCTTGATATAGATGCTAAGGTTCAAAATGATATCACTGTGGCTATTTATGATCATATCTAACAAAAGGTGATGATTTTCACATCAGAAAAATATATGTGGAATAAACTTTAAAATATCTATTATGGACACAAAAAAGTGAAAGAGGAAAAACATCTAGTCCTACAAAATAGGTTTCACGATCTAAAGAGAAATCTTGATGAGAATGCAGATTCATTATTCAATCAAATCACTGAAGTATTGGGAGCAGTTCGAGGGCTTGGAGAGGAAATAAAAGACATTGATATCGTAATGAAAATCATGCGAATAATTACTCATCTGTATAGTGCAAAGGTGTCAGTCCTTGAAGAAAGAGATTTATCTAAACTATCTCTGGATGATCTGCTAAGTAGTCTAGTGTAATATGAGATAGGAGTCAAAACTGAAGAACCTACGACTCATGTTAGCAATGGAATGGAATTTAAAGCCACAGACAAACTGAGAATTTTAGAAGATAGTGGTGTTGATGATGATGAGGAAAAAGAAATTATTTCTCTGATTTCCATGATGATGATGAAGGGAAAAGGTAAATTTAATGGTAAGTTACCTATGGAATTTTTTGTGTGTGTAAGAGTTGGGAACATTGCCTCTCAGTGCCAAAGAAAGTTTGGTGATGTTGAGAGAAAAGAAGAAGACATCGAGAAGCCTAAGAAAAGGGATTTTTCAAAAAGAGAGACTTTAAATCTGGAAAGAAAGTATAGAAGAAGAGTTTTGTCTGTGAACAAGAAGATGATTACATTTAATTTTGTGAAGAAGAAGAACCAAAATTTAAAATTAGAGACCATGCTTCCCTGATGGCTACCATTGAAAAAATAGAATCCTCGATCAACAAATGTGGAGATAATCACAATACTTTTATTAGTGATCCAAAGATTCAAATTAAGTATACTTTTTCCAAGCATGATAAAAAATGTAAGATATGAAATAAGTGGAAGGAAATGGTGGATGAATCATCAGAATATGTTTTGGATCTTGAAGTGGAAATTGATAGACTATAATAACTAGTGATATTTTAGTCATCAAAATTTGAAATAACATATGAAGTTGCAAAAATAATTATTAGAATTGAAGAATAAGAAAAGGTCATAAATGACCTTTCATCCAGAATGGATTAGAAGTCCATGTGATGGCTCCGGCTCCTGTCCTCCACTCTCACCCTCCTTATAGGGTTTATAGATTGTCCCAGAGGTAGTGGCTCCTTCTCCCGCTTCTTCAGCCTTTTTCATTCCAAGTTCTTCTTTTTGTTTTCCCTTCTCCTCAGCACCCCCTCCCTTACATGGTTCCCATATTCTTTTCTCGGGCTCTCTGATCCCGTTTGGAGGTTTCATTCCTTGTTTTCTCTCGTTCCTTGTATCGTTTTGTGTTGGTTTGTTCATAGGGTTTCATCCTCGATCCCCCCTCCACTGTTCCTTGTTCTTAGGGTTTCATCCCCCTCATTTCCATGATGGTTATTTAATCCGAGGCTTATGGTTACTGTCTTTGTTTTCTTCTTCTCTGCTCTTGTCACCTGATCTTTCACTTCTAGAACCCATCTATGTCTGGTTCAAAGGATCTTAGGTTGTCTTGGGAGGTATTAATCGAGCATTGGAGGGTTTTTCCAGAGACTCGAATTTGTTGGATTTCTATTTTTTTCATCATTGCGGTGACGATGATGTGACTATTAGGACGACGATGTGTCGAAGGAATCACTACATCCGGCGGTTCATAGCAGATCGTCATCTGTTGAGCAGGTTTGAGCGGTAGTAATGGCTCAATGAGTGGAGACAATGATGTTGTTCTAGTGTTTTCAAATGTGTTGGTCATGGTGTTTAGTGATGTTTTTATCTGGGTTCTTGTCCCTTTTGATGATTTTTTTTTCACAGCTGTTGTATTTGTCTTGCTTCAAGGTTCATCGACAATAGTGTTTATGGTTTCATTCAACTTTTTTTCCTGATGGTACTATGATTGAGATGACGATGATGTGAGGATGGTGCTAAGGCTATGGGTTGGTCGACCCGAGATTTCACAAAAACCAAGGGGTTGACAGTGGGTGCTGGGATTAATGTTGGATATTTTATTCTACAATTTGAAATTTCAATTTGAAATGTTGGGTTGCTTTTTGCAGTTTTTTGTGCCTCATGTTTTGTTTTCATGAATGGATCTATTGTAGGGTTTCCATTTATCCTATAAAAATGGATTATTTGAAAATAAAAAAATAGACTTCGAGTATGAGATGTCCAAGACTCTTGAGGGTATTGAAGAAAATGTTGTTACTCTTATGTGTAAAATTGTATGTCAATCAGACACACATGAGGGTAAGAAGAAAAATAATTTTGGAAGATTCTCAGATGGAGAATTACTGGCAAGGGCCAAGTGAGGATCAGATGGGGTTGGAAAAATCTTAAGTGATCAAAGACCTGCATTCATGGGAATGAGTGGAATTGACGGTGAAGCTGAGACATCAACTGCTAGAAGTGAAGAGAGCCAAATTAAAGACAAGATGAAAGTTGGATAGGTTGAAACGTTTCCTAATGTGCTAAAAAATAAACCCACAATCCAAACAAAAATAAGAACTAAAAATTATCTTCAAACTTTCAGAAATTATAGGCAGTCCAACTATTCTACCAGGAAGCAGGCATGAGGAGAAATTAAATTTAGAAGACATTTCCTTTCATGAAGTGTCAGTTCTGTGGATATTTGGGCCATAACATGTCATTTTGTGAAGAGGCAAGGATCTACTTGAATGGGGAAGATATGAGACATTAACAATGGATACTGACTTCATATCGTCCATCTTATAGAAGAAATAGTTTCTATGGATACTTATTTTATTGTTCTAACTTTGGCCATAAATCTATGTTTTAAAGTCAGAGATTTGGTAGGTGTGATTCATAAAAAACTCAAAGACGAGTCAATATTCACCCTCCTGATGGTCACATACAATTTTTCTTATCTGGAAGAAGATTATGTGTATGAAGAATCTTATTATGTGGAAGAAATAATTAGAAGTCCATCAATATCTTATACTAAATCCAATATCTCTTGGAATGAAAAGAAGAAGATCAAAAAGTCCAATCTTTCAAAAGTTGCCTTCAAAGCTACAAAGAGCATCAACACCTGGATTCTTGATAGTGGATGCTCTTCACACATGATAGGAAATGAGGACCTTTTGAAGAACATTAAAAAGAAAGTTGATGGAACAATGAGGTTTTGAAATGATAGTGTATTGAAGATTAAAGGCAGTGGGAATACTGCTCTGGCCAATGGAGAGCTGAAGAAGACTGAAGTTCTATATGTGGACGGTCTACACCACAATCTCCTCAGTGTAATTCAACTCTATGAATCAGGGATTATAGTAACATTAAAATAAAAAGGCTGCAATATAAAGGGGAAAAATAGGAAATTCACTTATGAAAGGATGTAGAATAGATGGAATCTTATTTCAGGTTGACTGCAATGTAAAATCTTGCTATTTTTCTGTTGAAGAAGAAATCATCCTATGGCATCGAAGGATGGGGAAATTAACCAACAAGGCATGGAAATGATATCTAAGATGAAGATTTTCATGGATATCCCCACTCTGAAATGTGAACGGGAAAAGAATTGTAATTCTTGTATTCTGGGAAAGATAGCCAATAATTCATATTGACCAAACAAGTAAAGGACATCACACCTTCTTAATCTCATCCATACAAACGTATATGGCTCGATAAATGTTGCCAGAACTTATGGAGAGAGGTACTTAATTATTTTCATTGATGAATATTTTATAATGGCTTGTGTAATGATTATTCATAGGAAGAGATAATTTCTTGATTTCATGAAAATGTGAGTCCGGATTGTCGAGAATGATACTGGACTGACAATAAATGTCATGCGATCTGATAATATAGGGGAATACACATCCATTGATTTTGAGATTTACCTAGAAAAACATGGAATACAACATGAGGTACCTATTGTGATAACTCCAAAAAAACTAGAGTTTTTGAGTTCCAGAATTGACAGGTCAACAACCTGGCCATGACTATGCTGATTGAGAGTTGTATCTCTCGCTATTACTGGAAATAATCTATTTATGTTGTAGTGTGAATTCAAAATCGAACGAGGAATTATATGGGATAAATGAAGACACCATATGAAATGTTGCATGGATGGAAGCCTTCATTGAAATTATTTCGTGTTTTTGGAAGAAAATGTTTCATCGAAAATAAAGAAGGAAATCAAAAGACGTTTGGAGACAATGCTGATGAAGGAATTATTCTAGGTTATCCAATGAACAGTAAAGATGACAAGTGTTTCAAAAACGATTGGGGAGGATTGTGGAAAGCAATGATGTTAAGATCATTGAAGGAAAAAACCCAAATGCTTCAAATAATTCATATGCTGAGGACACAGAAGATGATGATTAATGTTAACATGGACTACGTACAAACACAGAAATAGATGAAGGTGTATAGAACACATAACAGTCACATAATGCTGTTGACTCAGAAGTGGATTCTGATGTGGAAACCATTACTGGAGAGAATGAAACTGAACCTCATTGGAGAAATCGAAGAGAAAATATTAATAATTATAACATAATTTCAGATATGAATGCACCCACACAAAAAAGGAGGATAAAGAATAACACAAAATATGTATTTCTGTTAGTTGTGGGTCCATTCTTATTTGAAGAAGCAGCATAGGATGAATCTTGGGTGAAATCCATGAATGAAGAATTAGATTAGATTAACAAGAATCATACATGGGATCTTCTCTAGAGACCTAAAGGCCACAATGTGATAGGTAAAAAATGTATATTCAAGAACATGTTTGATGAGAATGGAAGTGTTATTAGAAATAAGGAATGACTTGTATGTAAATGATACTACCAGATTGAATGTTTTGATGTTGAAGAATCCATTGCTCCAGTGGCTAGACTAGAGTCAATCAGGCTTTTTCTTGCCATGACACTCCAAATAGGATATAAAATATATCAAATGGATTTCAAGACAATATTCATGAATGGTGTACTTGAAGAAGATGTCTACATTGAACAACCAGTGGGTTTTCTTCTTGGTACTGATGAAACGAAGGTTTTCAAACTAAATAATGCTCTATATAATTTGAAGTTGGATCCACATGTATGGTATTACTGGCTGGTCTCTTATCTCAATAAGATGGAATTAAAAATAGGAGTTGATCATAATCTATATGTGGAGAATTATCCAAAAGATCAGATCATGGTTCTAGTCTAAGTCGATGTAATTATATTTGGTGGAAGCATATAGAAATCAATGGAAGAAATTTCCAATCACATGAAATCAGAATTTGAAATGTCCATGATTGGGGTGCTCACATATTTCATGGGGAAACACGTGATTCAAAAGAAGTATTATACATTAATTTCTCAGGAAACGTATGCAAGAGATCTACTGAAGAAAATTAATATGCAAGACTTCATACCATTGTCAACTCCCGTTGCATTTGAAACCAAGATTGGAAAGAATGATGATGGGAAATCTGTAGACCTCACCATGTACAGAAGGATAATTGGGAGCCTAATGTACCTAATAGTGAAACGACCAGATATCATCTTTGCAACATGTCTAGCGGCCCGCTTTTAGAGTAATCCAAAAGAGGAACATATGAAATTAGTGAAAATAATCATGAGGTATATTCAAAGTACTCACAATTGTGGCTTATACTTTGTGGTAGGAAGGGACTATGAATTATCAGCATTTTTTTATGCTGACTGGGCTGGTGATGTAGTGGAAAAAAATTCCACCAGTGGTGGAGCATTATATACTGCGAATAAATGTATTGGATGGTTGAGTAGGAAACAAGAATGTACTTCTCTTAGTACTGTTGAAGCTTAGTATATATCTCCTAAAAAGGCATGCACTCAACTTCTATGGATGAAGCAACAACTAACAGATATTGGTGATGAGGTGAAGCAACCAATGGTAATTTACTGTGATAGCAAGAGTGAAATTGATCTTATGAAGAATCATGTTCACCAATCTCGTAAAAATAATATTGAAATCAGGTATCACTTTATCAAAGAAAAAGTTGAGCAAGGTGTGATTAGAATGGATCATGTGGAAGTGATGAGAAAGGGGATGATATCCAAACCAAGCCACTGTCAGCGGCTGTGTTTGAGAAGCATCAGTTGAACCTCAGTTTTCAGCCACCTCCTAGTGCATAAAGTGGTTACAAAATACCCTTCTCCCCAGTTTTGTTAACTGTTTTTCATCTTTTTATGGATGTGATGCAGTTTTGTGGGGGAGATACTACCCAGGGGGAGTGTTTTGTGAGCTGAACAATGAACATTTACTAGTATTTGGGTTTATTGTCAATGGGGTAGAAATGGATAAATTTAGGTATGTTCAGGAATGACATTGGACATGTAATGCTTCTGTGAAACTGTAAGAGAATTTCATGGGAGTCATTGAGAATTCAAAAAACACGAGAACCCGATTCAACCATCCTCTATTTTTTTGTACCCCAAGCATTGATCACATAGACTTAGAGTTTTGGATGTGTTGATTCTTGTGTTTGTAGTTTTCATATGGATGGTGCTCTATTGAATTTATTTTACTGATTTCCAACAAACACAGTGGGGGAGATTATTCGAACCATGGTCGTTCTATTCATGAATTGGAGAATGGTTTGTCTTTGTTGTCAATCCTCAGTGGAAGTTCAGAATGTGTGTCAGTAAAATGATCATAATGTTCAAGCGAACAACAGTATTTAAGGTGGCATTATTTCTTAGTGTTTGCCAAATTTTTGGGACTAAAAATTGGAAAATGAAGATACAGGTTGTTGGCAAAAGGAGGTACACACTAAGAGTAAGTGGTGTGATAAATATCAGGATAAGTGCATGAAAAATAAAGGGCTTCATGAAAAACAATAGGTTTTCATGAAAAACAGCATGGTGTGCGAAATTGTGGAGCAAGGTTAGTCGTGCAAGAGGTGTTTTGGAAATAGAATGTCAAACAATGGCAAAGGCATGGGCTGCGTGAAATATCTGGAGATTTGCATGAAAAACGATACCTGTGCGAAATATTACTCGCCAAATTAGAGGTTTTTCACCCCACAGGTGGTTTTTCGAACGGGTTTTTAAGACGCCGATAAATAAGAGGTGACCCCTCTCATTTCATATGGTTGATGACATAGAGACGATACGAGGTCTGATGCATGTCAAAGGTATGTGTAAAAGGAGATGAGCGAAAAAGTACGTGTTGCGCAAAAAAGTTTAAGCTGCGTGAAAACACTGAATCTGCATGAAAAATTTGAGGTTGCAGAAAAACTCTGAGTAATGTGAAAATGTCCAATGAAAATTGACAAAAATTTCCCTATATATATATCAGGTGGTGAAACAATATAGGAATAAACTTAAGGAATACAAAATCTTTCAATAAAAACAGTAGGGATCATTTATATATATCATCATATGACTTCATTCTACTTTTATCCATATCCATACACATTTGAATTAGTTATACGTACTCCGGTGTCTCCAGTAAAAATTCGACCACAAAAAATAAAAGTCACCTACCTCTATCTCTCATAGAGGTGATCTATATGATATACCATAACTAGCCACATATGGTTCCATTTTATCATTTCCAAAAAATATATTTTTATTGGAGAACTACACCAAATCCTGGTGCATCTCGCAATATTAAATGAAATTAAGAATGCACATCCACATCATATCATAAAAAACCAATATAGAATGTTTTGGATAACTATTTGTGTCTTGGTGAATGAGATACTAAATAATACCTATGAACTGAGTTTCTTCTAGAATAAAATATATAATATTGAATTAACTCATTATTCACATTCTAAAACTATAATCTTTGGTTCATAGTGATGATAAACTATCTCCCAAACATATTATTCTACCAAATCCACATCTGGAATTTTTTCCATATATGAATGAAATGAAATACATTATTATGTCAATATACAATAACCATGATAAAATAATTATTCATAATAATCTTCATATGAACAATGCCATTGTCCATGGTCATGTTGTCCCACTTCTAGTTCGGAATTGGCAATGGGTGCAGGATGCCTATAGGTCACTGATACTCTACCTTCACATGGAGAACATTGTAGCATTTTATCAATAACCTTGTTATCTCCTTATTTAATCCTAATCACAAAAAATTTAATCATTGATAATTGTACAATTTGGTCACACAAGGATTGACCACCCACATTCAGCCATAGAATTCCATAATCATCTCCTCCCACATTCTCAATGGCTCAACAACCCAATTCTTGAAATAGATGATCTCATCCTCATATATTCACTGATCATAAGGTGACTCCCCAACATCAAATATTTCGTTCATGGTTTAGAATTTAGTATTCTCATTCTTCCTATATAATTATGCTCAAAAGGGATGACTCTAATGAGTCTGATTTGAGAGAGATCTATCTTGACTCACCTGAACCCCCACATTCATTTAAATGAGAAAAGTCATCATATTTCAAATAAAATACTAGACTCCTAAACCTAGTGAGTAAAAATTTTATTTCTTAAACAACTAGTCACGTGGTTTCCCCTGCAAAACATATATTCTTGCTCAAAATCTAATGATTGTATATATTTTAACCATCTTTGTTGTCAGAGATTCATGTCTCTCTAAGAAAATAATTATTTTGAACACTCTCGTGATCTATAAAAAATTTAAACTTATTATAAAATAGTTAATATTTACAAAAAATATTATCATAAAACACAAAATATTACTTGATATCCTATGTTGGGTAGTTCAGGACACATGGCCTTAGTTTATAATACCTATATGCATTAACATGATCTCCTTGCGTCAACATAGTTTGGAGGCCAATCTCATAAGTGTTAAAATATTCTATTTACTCGTCCATGGATCGGGTATGATCAATATTAGTAATTATTTCAATTGTTTATTCATATCCAAGAAGTCATTCTCATGTTCTTTTGACTAGTCAAACATTATTCACGTATCTGGTAAGGCCCAAAAGTGGTGCTTCCAATTGAGAAAATACTTGGACTAATCTTTGAATTTCTTATCTAACCATAGAATGATATGGATATTGGAAATTCTCTTTGTATGCACCCAATAAATAACTATAGTAAACTTTTCTAGATCCAAAAAAACACCATCCTCCTAGATGATGTGTCTTAAAAAGTGTACTCAGTCAATCCAAAACTGACACTTAGCTAGCTTTTCGTATCCCTTTTATTATCTTTTTGTACTCAATATGATTTCAAAAAGTTTTTCATGATCATCTTGAGTCTTAGAGTACACCAAGATTTCATATATAATCTCTACCAATAACTGATACAAGTACAAATGGAAGATTCTATTCATCATGACCATAAATGTTGTTGTTGCATTTGTCAACCCAAAACAAATTATAAAGAAATCAAATAGGACATACTAAGATCTAAAAGAATTAGTTAGTATATTAGAAGTCTAAAATCCAAGATTATGGTAATACACTCTCAATTAAATATTTGATAACCCACATGCTTCACTAAAATAGTCAAATAGATCATTAATACATGAATGTGGATGTCATTTCATTATAGTCATCAGATTCAATTTATGGTAATCAACAAATATGATAATACTCATGTTATAATTATCATCAATAAACATTGTACAACCCCATGGTGTTTTTATTGGACATATAAATCCTTTATCATTAAAATCGGTGTAAAGACCCAGAAATTTCAAGGAATTTTTTTTGTTAATTTCTTTGGGATTTTAAAAGAATGCAGTTTCTGACGGAACCTGATTCTGAGGCCCGGTGTGCCCGGAATCAATTTTCGATGTTTAGCTTGGGTACGTTCAATGAACGAACGAACGAGTTTTTCGAACATTTGAACCGTTGCTCGGAATCGAAATCTGAGGGCACCGATGAAACCACAGTTCCAGTAATTGCTTAGGAACACCCATTTCGGAGTTGTGTCTGCTCGGGAGGAGTTGTTAATTCTGTGGTTTTAGTGAGGAATAAATAAAATTATTTTATAATTTTATTTATTTTCCTATAGTTAGTTATAACCTAAGTAAGGGAGTTCGGGGTGGGACCCGCATGTTGTTAACCAACCATGAGAGGATAAAGGCTGGGTGGGGCCCACACGAGCCCAACCCCTAATATTCCCTAACTCCATAACCCCCATTTAATGTGAGACCACTCACCTCCCCACCTATCTATTCTGTAATCATGCCAACTCACTTTATTAATTTAAGTGGTTTGAGTTTTGAATTTTGAGACTTTGTTGTGTGAATAAAAATAATAGCATGAGCTATTATTTTATTTTGTGATCATTTGGTGTGTTGAGAAAACATTGCAGGAGAGCTCTTGAGTTTTTGAAGAACACCGACTCTTTGACGAAGAATGGCCTTCCAACTCGGCGAAGAACGCTCCACGCTTCTCCAATCCTTTTCTTCCTCCACGACAAGGGACGAGACTCAACCGCGGGGAAACTCACCAACGACGACGGTTCTTTCGCGGTGTTGACAGAGTGACATCTCTTCCTGCGTCTTCGATGAACGAACCTTTTTAATGGTAGGGGTTTGGATATGTGTTCATGATTATTCTTTTCCATCAAACGTCAATCCCTTCAGCAGCGTGGTATCGGATTAACGGGAGGAGGTCGGACCGGACGAACACAGCCGACTCTCCTCCCCCTTCGATGTTGTGTATGTCGCGGCATGAAAAAAGTAGCGCAGTTCAACGGCACCACGCGGAAACAAGAAGAATGCGGCGAAGAAGCGTGGCATCGACACGCCGCGCCATGGAGGTCGAACAAATCCACGACACCGTCGCGCCACGCCAGAAAACCATGAAGAGGTCGTGGTTTGTTTATTTGATGTGCGGATTGACGGGTGATGGTGGAACGTGCCGCAAGGGCGTTTTGATGACTTCGTAGTTAAGAGATGGTCCCAGGAAGACCACTGGAGAAGACCGCAGGCAAAACGGACCACCGGAGCGCGTCCGGTGGTCTGCGGGAGATCCTGCCGGCGCGCTACCAGGAGGTTCCGCCGCGGCTGAAGCCACGGTGGAAGGCGACAGTCCCGCCGCCGCGCGGGACCAGGGGGAGACTCGAGGTCGTAACCCCCGGCTGTCAAAGGGAGCAGCCCCCACGTGGGGGGGAGGGCGGCTTCAGTCAGGGGGGGTAGCCCCCCCCCCCTTCCGCGATATCTTGGACGAGCCGAGCTCTCGGGCCACGCGGGCTGCCCAGGCCGGGACGGGCCGCGCCCTAGTGGGCCGGACCCGGACTCGGGTCGGATCGACCCGGTTCAGACCGTGTCTGAACCCCCTATTTTCGGGTTGTTTTCGTTCAAACGAACATAACATGGGCAACATACCTCCGATCGATGCACCGTTAGTTGGGATGCGATCCTTGGATCGAGACGGTGGTTTTGGTATAGCAGACTCATGTTTTCGGAGAACTTTGGGTATGTCCGGGTTGGTTCGAACCCGAAACCAACCGGGCCCTGGTAGCCGAAACGCTTATAACATGAGCTCCAGACATCCGATAGACGTGCCATCAATTTTTTTGGATTCCTCTTGATGAGACGGCACTTTTGGCACACTTCTCCTGAGGTTTGGACATAATTGGATAGTGGTCGAGTTTGATTGAAACTGAAATCCAACGGGGCCCCTGGAACAGAAAGCTGATAACATTCAGACCAGACGTCCGTTTGAAGAACCCTCAGCGGAGTTGGTGATCACTTTGAGAAACGGTCCCTATGAGTATACCCTATGAGAGTTCAGGGTATAGTTGAGATACGGCCGGGTTGGTTCGCATACGAAACCAACCAGGCCCCTGGGAAGAAAAAGCTAATAACTCACAGACCGGCCGTCCGATTGATGCGCCGTCTGTTGCGTTGAGACCCCTATGTCATGGAGGTCCTTTGAGATACTTCTTCATGGGACTTTGAGATAATTGGAGTAAGGAATTGTATATTGTGGATCGGACCCTCCCGAAGATTAGCATATGGAGTACGGAGACCGTGTAGCTGGATGAGACCAGATGACTGCTTGTCTGATTCGATTCGGAGTGACTTGCATAGCCCAGTAGGGAGAACTACTTTGTGAGGTGGAAGAACCATGGCGGAGTAGAACTTAATTGTGAGGTGGCAGACCCGTGGTAGGAGACAGGAGGAGTACCTCGGTAGGCTATAAGGGGGAGCACTATTGTGTGAGGTGGCATACCCAAGGCGGAGGTGCACTACTTTGAGAGGGGACAGAACCGCGGTACTCGATAGGAGGAGTACCTTAGCAGTCTAAGGTTAGTGATTTGTACCTCGGAGTCGTGACAGGATCACTGTACTCGTCAGAGATGGATCTCTTCAACAGTTACAATTTCGATAATGAAAATCCTGGTTTGAGCTGAGTCTATGACCTTTGTGTTTCCTCATGAGTGAGATGGGTTACTTGATAACTTAGGTATATGTATGGGAATATACCTATGTAAAGGTTATCTTTTGAAATATTTATTTGTGGTTATCCTTTTTTGATTTAGTGAGACCTTGAGGGTATCGGGGTCCCTACTGAGTATTGTTATACTGACCCCTGCACGGGCTATGTCCGCACCTCATTGTGTTGGTTGCAGACGACGGGCAGTGCTGACAGAGGCCGAGTGTTCAAGGACTAGACAGTACCCGGAGGTGGTCCTCACAACGAGTCAGTCTCCAGAGGTGGAATTCATGATGAGATGATACTCGGAGGATGTTGATGGGCGAGAGCATTGTGGAGGCTATATGTACCTACCCTTCAGGTAGGATCCGTTGTGGACGATCCATGAGCTGCGCTATCTGTACCTACACTTCAGGAAAGTTCCGTGGTGGGCGACCTAGGAGCTGCTTCTATTCTTCCAGCTGCTTGTCTTTTCTATTGTACTTTCGTTCAGTTGTAGCTGTACTTTCGATTGGGTTTGTATTCTGGCCCATTTACATTTCAGCACTTTATTTTGTACGTAGTGTATTACATCCTCATGTAATTTGTGGTGTTTTGTATACTTTTATGATGTAAATGATTTCCCAGATATCGACATTTACGCCTTTGGTGCTAGTCGCCAGCCCCTGGCCTTTGGAAGGCGGGCTTGGGGTAGTCACAACACGGGCCCCGAGGATGGTCGTGACAAATTGGAATTAGAGGAGTCGGTTCTACCACAGAACTTAGGACTCCAATCATTCTTTTCTGTGAAGCAATAGTGTTAAGGGTACCGAGTGTGTTCTTCAGTTCAGGGAGTCTAGGGTTGGTGCGGCGGCTGACGTATCCATACACCAGAACCCTTACTACTGATTTCTGACATTGAGCACAAAAACACTGATTGCGTGTGTGTTTCCAAGAGTTTTAATGTCAGATCAAACCAGGTCTGCTCACCAGTTATAAATCGTTTGGCCGTGTCGCATCTGTTCAGGATGTCTCCACAAAGACAGTCAGTTGGAGTTCTGAGATAGTACACGATGACAGCCCACCGAGCGATGAGGCTTCAGTGCAGGGGCCCTTTTTACTATATTGGCACCCTCGGGTGGTGTACCAGCAGCACCACCACCTGTTGGGAAGCAGATTCCACATTCCATACTAGTAGTCCGTGCACACCGACAGAGCACGCTGCATGAGTTCTAGTAGTAGAGGCCTCCGAGGTTACGAGGCATGGTAGATTCCGAGATAGTAGAGGACTGGCTGGAGGTGATTGGTAGAGTTTTCCGCCTAGCTAGGATATCAATAGAGTGGATGGTGGACTAGGATACTAGTGTTTTCCAGTGAATGAACATGAGGATGGTCTACATAGTGATGAGGCTTAGGTACGTGGACCGATGCATTAGATAGTGCCTTCAGGTAGTGTGTCAGCTATACATCACTACCTATTGGTCAGTAGTTAAAACTGGTGGTACCGATAGGTGACACCTGTAGGCTTACTGCCTTACACGTGTTCCAATATCATATAACCTCAAGTTTTGAGGCGAGACTGACTGAAAAGCGGTTGAGGACATGCTTAAGGAGGTGGCTGAGAGTTTTCTAGAGCTTATACAGCTTCGGAAGGACGATGTGTCAGTAGCTGAGAATTCATCGAGGCGTACCGAACATTTCGGGTACTTGATGAATACGATTAGATCAGTGCTATAGATCTCGGACCTCTGAGCGTGGTGTTTTTAAAGGATATTGAAGCCATCACTTTTTCCTCTTTTAATTCCTACTCACGTAAGGGTGCTAGAGAGAACCTTGAGGTTGAAAGTTCGTTGGCTGAATGAATAGACATAGAGAATGTTAGAAGTTGGAACGCAGCGAGCTGGCACCATTCTCGAAGACTTGGGTGTGTAAAATGTTTCAAGAAGAAGAAATGTTAAGGATAGATAAATCTGCAGAGCAGCAGACGTGGAAGCAGATCTAGGAGAGCAGCATGGGGTGGTGTACTTTTCGACATGTTATAATCACCCGCCTTTGTAGTCCCTGCTAGGCTCAGGGAGCTGAAGGGAAGGGGAAGAAAGTAGCTGCATGCAGTCAAGGAGTGTGACCCAGTGGATCTAATAATGATTCAAGGGAAATTCTGTGTCCATTATAGCTATCATACCAGCAGACTTTGATACAGATCATTCCTTCCACAAATCTTGTCCATGGACTAGGGTTTCCGGTAAGCTGAAGACATGTCCCTCACGTCTGGAGATACCTTTGGGAGAAGACTCGATTATCAAACATACACCAACAGTGTGGTCTGACACTCGAGGCGAGAGTTTAGGTTGGAATCTCTTGGTGGCAGCATCGAGGCATTACGATGTTGGTATCAGTATGGATTGGATTCACAGTTCACGCTCAGATTAACTATATTAAGAAGAAAGGTTGTGGTTTATCTACAACGTTGGGATGGGGTTTTCCTTGGTCGGTGAAAAGGAAAAACCAGGAAGCACAGAACGGAATCATGCATAAGAATGTACATTCGATCACTCAGGAGATGGCCAAACATACCTTTGTGCCAGAATTCTCCAGAGTTGCGACACCACTTCTAGTAGAGCTTTAAGGATCTGGGTTGATCGGTGCGCCCAACCTGTGGGCTTTGGTTAAATAGTTCACTGCGACACATTAGGGAACGGACTCAGGTGTGTCCTGATGTAGGAGTGGGCAGTGATCGCCTATGTATCACGTCAGATGAGACTGCAAAGAGATGACAGGAGGCTTCTAGAGTTCGAGGATGATGACCACGTCCCTATACGGGTATCACCACGATGAGTTTTGCGGAGATTTGTCCGAGGCAGCAAGTAATATCCGACGTTCAGCGGACCTTTTCAGGTCCTCAGCAGGGTAGAAGATGTGGCTAAACATTTGACCTTTCCACCTTAGTTTCACCGGGTGCATGAAATCATCCATGTACCTCAGCTGGGGAGATACGTGCTTGACCTGATGCTTATCATCGACCATGGGGATAAGGACGTTGGCGATGGGGTGACTTTTGCGGGGTTCCAGTAGAGGTTGAGGGTCGACAGGAGTGGGTCCTACGAGGACGGTCGATTCCTCTTGTGCACTTTCATAGGTAGCACGATAACCTCCTGTTGAGCACATGGGAGCGGGATGCTCAATTGCGTGCTCAATACCACTTTTGTTTCCCTAGTTTGTGTTATAGATTTATGGGGATGTAAATCCATCAGGTGGGAGTAATGTAAAAAACCGGATATTTCAAGGAAATTTTTTTCATAATTTCTTTAGGATTTTAAAATAACGCAGTTTCTGAAGGCATCGGATTCCGAGTCCCAGTGTGTCTAGAACTATTTCTGAAGTTTATCTCAGGTACATTCAATGAACGAACGAGTGGGTTTTTCTAACTTTTGAACAGGTGCTCGGAATCAAAATCTTAGGGCACCGATGAAACCACAGTGCCGATAATTACTTAGGAACACCCATTCCAGTGTTGTGTTTTCTCGGGAGGAGTTGTTAATTTTTTTTAGTGAGGAATAAATAAAATTATATTACAATTTTATTTATTTTCCTCTAGGTAGTTACGACCTAAGGGAGTTGGGGGTGGGACCCCCATGTTTTTAACCAAACGTGAGAGGATAAAGGTGGGGTGGGGCCCACACGAGCCCAACCCCTCATATTCCTTATCTCCATAACCCCCCTTTAATGTGAGACCACTCACCTCCCCCCTCTCTCTTCATTAATAATGCCAACTCTCTTTATTAATTTAAGTGGATTGTGTTTTGAATTATGAGTCTTTGTTTTGTGAATAAAAATAATAGCATGAGCTATTATTTTATTTTGGGAGCATTTGGTGTGTTGGGAAAACCTTGGAGGAGGGCTCTTGAGTTCTTGAAGAACACTAACTCTCCGACAAAGAACTGCCTTACGACTCAGTGAAGAACGCTCCACGCTTCTCCAATCCTTGTCTTCCTCCATGATAAGGGACGAGACTCAACCACGGGGAAACTCACCAACGACGACTGTTCTTTCCCGGTGTTGACGGAGCGACATCGCTTCCCACGTCTTCGACGAAGGAACCTTTTTCAAGGTAGGGGTTAGGATTTGTGTTCGTGATTATTATTTTCCATCCAACGTCAATTCCTTTAGCCTCTTGGTATCATATTAACTGGAGGAGGTCGGACCGCACAAACACATATGACTCTCCTCCCCCTTCTATGTTGTGTTTGTCGCGGCATGAACAAAGTTGCGCGGTGAAAAGACACCACGTGGAAACAAGAATAATGCAGAGAAGAAGCGGGGCGTCGACGCGCCGTGCCATGGAGGCCGAACAAAGCCGCGGCGACGTCACGCCGCGCCGAAAAACCACGAAGAGGCGAGCTGTCTGGCCACACGGGCTGCCCAGGCCGGGCCACGCCGGCCGGGCGGGGCCACACCAGTCGGACCGTGCCGCGCCCTAGTGGGCCGGACACGGACCCGGGTCGGGTCGACCCGGTTCGGGCCAACCCAGGGGGTCTCGGGCAGGGTTGGACCGGGCCCGAACCCCCTATTTTCAGGAAGTTTTCGTTCAAACGTCCATAACATGGTCAAAGGACCTCCGATCGACGCACCTTCAGTTTCAATGCAATACGTGGATTGAGACGGTCGTTCCGGTATATTACACTCAAGGTTTCAAAGAACTTTGGGTACAGCCGGTTTGGTTCGAACCCGAAACCAACCGGGCCCTCAGAGAGGAAACACTTATAACTTGAGCTCAGGACGTCCGATAGACCTGCCATTGACTTTGTTGGATTACTATTGATGAGACGGAACATTATTCATATTTCTCCTAAGGTTTGGACGTAGTTGGATAGTGACCGGGTTGGATGGAAACCGAAATCCAACAGGGCCCCTAGAACGGAAAACCAGATAACTTTCAGGTCGGACGTCCGTTTGATGAACCGTCAGCGGCGTTGGTGATCACGATGAGAAATGGTCCCTAGGAGTATTCCATATGAGAGTTCGGGGTACAGTTGAGATACATCCAGGATGGTTCTCACACGAAACCAACCGGGCCCCTACGACGAAAAAGATATTAACTCACAGACCGGGCGTCAGATTGACGCGTCGTCTGTTGCGTTGAGACCCATATGTCTATACGGTCCTTTGAGATAATTTTTTTTTGGGAATTTGAGATACTTGGATTATCGACATGTAGCTTGTGGTGCGGACCCTCCCGGAGATGAGCGTATGGATTACGGAGACAGTGTAGCTGGCTGAGACCTGATGAATGCTTGTACGATTCGATTTGGAGTGACATTAATAGCCTAGTGGGGAGCACTACTTTTGAGTTGGTAGACCCATGGCGGAGGAGCACTACTTTGTGAGGTGGAAGACCTGCAGTACTGGATAGAAGAAGTACATCTGTAGGCTATGAGGGGGAGCAATACTGTGTGAGGTGGCAGACCCATGTCGGAGGAGCACTACATTGTTAGGTGCCAGACCCACGGTACTCGACCGGAGGAGTACCTCAGCAGTCTAAGGTTAGTGAGAAGTACCTCGGAGTCGTGTCAGGATCACTGTACTCGTCAGAGACGGAGCTCTTCAGCAGTTTTGGATTCAATAATGAAAATCCTAGTTTGAGCTGAGTCTATGACCTTTGTGTTTCCTCATGATTGAGATGTGTTACTTGATAACTTAGGTATATGTATGGTAATATACCTAAGTAAAGGTTATCTATTGAAATCATTATTTGTGGTTATCCATGTTTGATTTAGTGATACCTTGAGGGTCTCGGGGTCCCTACTGAGTATCATTATACTCACCCCTGCACAGGTTATGCCTGCACCTCGTTGTGTTGGTTTTAGTCGACGGGCAGTGCTGACAGAGGCCGAGTGTTCGAGGACTAGATAGTACCCGGAGGAGGACCTCACGGTGAGTAAGTATCCGGAGGTGGACTTCAAGATGAGATGATACTCAGAGGAGGATGAAGGTAGAGAGCGTTGTGGAGGCTATCTGTACCTACCCTTCAAGTAGGATCCATGGTGAACGATCCAGGAGCTGCACTATCTGTACCTACCCATCAGGTAGGATCCGTGTTGGACGACCTAGGAGCTGCATCTATTCTTCCAGCTGCTTGTATTTTCTATTGTACTTTCATTCAGTTGTAGTTGTACATTCGATTGGATTTGTATTCTAGCCCATTTACTTTTCCACACTTTCTTTTATACTTATTGTATTACATCCTCTTGTACTTTGTGGTGTTTTGTTTACTTTTATAAAGGCAATGCCTTCCCAGATATCAGTATTTATGCCTTTAGTGCTAGTCTCCTGCCCATGGCCTATGGAAGGTGGGCTTGGGGTAGTCACGACACGGGCCCCGTGGACGATCGTGACAATCTGATAGCTATGTCTTATCCGCTTAAAGATCTATTAGTTCTATTTTGTATGGTGGAATTGAAATTGTCTCCAGTATAGGAATGGTATAAATTGAGAAATTCGCATCTCTCTCATGGGGATTCTCTAATAATTCTTCGGTAAATACATCAGGAAACAATGTCACTCTGGGTGACAATTCATCATAATTTACCTCTCCATCATAATGAAATAAACTAGTAACATGGGTTGTGTGATCTTCTAATAGCTGATTAATTTCCCCTACTCCGCCTACCTTGATATCACACTGTCCACTGTGAATGTAATGGTAAGACATAGGAGACATAAATTACACTCTCAAGTGGTAACTGTCTATGTGGTAATGGTATAAAACAATTTATACCATCCTAATAATCAGGTAAATGTATGATATATTATGAATAGAGAGTAACAAGGGAAAATTATACTTCACGATCTCAAGAAAACACCATTTCGCAAAGTAATGTCTATAGACTATAATTCCATCATTATATTTCATCGTCATTTATTTCACTCAAAAACTCCACCTCCAAGATCAAATCATTATACATTTTTATTTCTATATTGTAATGGGATAGACTAGTATAAAATTTGTAAGTAGATAATGCAGATTCTATAAGAATAAATCCTCTAATTTTTTATGGTATAACTTCACTATCCATATTCACAGGCTGCACCACATGCAATTTCCCTTCCCCTCTCCCATATTATGTCTTCTGACATCCCAAAATTTCATCAATCAATTGATATGAGAGTTCTTCTTAGAAGAACAATGTACACTACCTCTACCGCATCAGGTAGTAAAACTCCATCAATCAGTCAGATAATTTGTAGATGATCCCCTTACAACACTCAAACTCTCTATAGTTTCACCCTCACTAAATTTCTCTTATTATTTCATCTAGAACATATGTAGATGTACCATACTTCTATAATAATAGCACTCTTCTTGTTTTCATGTGAATTTCTACAATAATTGAATATCCTAGAACACAGATGAAATATCACCCCAGAAAGGACTTCTTCATCTGACCCTCTTGTCTGACAAATCTCCATTTCACTCCCCTTAAAAAATTTCTCACAATGATGATTCCTACTCTCTAATACCACACTTATGGATCAACCAACAACAACTATGTTTATAACATTTCAAGTGTTATTTATTTTTCCCATATCTATGAGAGCCCGATCCACCATCACAACAAACATATTAATCCTAAAGAGGATAATAAGGATCATAATGTCAAACATAATTCCATAAAAAACATGACATTTAATCTATCTCATTTCCTTGTAATATTTCACCAAATCACAAAAGGGTTTTAAATCATCTGACATAGTCCATCAAATACATTCCCCTCTTGAGTCAGCCACATGAAATCCACTACATTCTCTTACTTTAGCATATTTTAATAGAGGTTCTCCATGAACCTCTCTAAGAAGTCCTTGTATCAAATAAAATTAGTAAATTCATTCCACCGCTAAATGTCCCAATATGGATTCTATGATAAAATTGAATCTATGTACCCAAAAAAAAAATCTTGATTTGTAATATTCTCTAGATGGTCATCTATTTCCTTGATGGACTCAAACCAAAATTTATCTCTATTAGGTAAATCGTATCTAGTGAATGTCAGTGGGTGCCTCAACTAAAACACTCTATCCAGGTTAGACACTCTCATATCCACCTTACCTAATCTCTTACGGTAAAATTCATAGAAATATATATTTTTACAAATATTTACTCACATAAATCCTTAGCTAAATGTTCGGTGCATTAGAATCCACTACTGTTAGAGAAACACCTTACATATACTCTCGTAATCCTCCCAAAAGTGATCATCATGGTGGCATTGAGTTATAATTAAAGACACACGAATTAATAATCATAGCTCAAATTTAACACATTTACATAATAGGATAATCAAAACATGTCACAACCATTAATTTTTTTTTCAAAACCTCACCACATTATAAAATTTGTGGTGCTATCACTACCCATAACCATTCTACACATTGGTCTTCGTAATAAAATATTTTTCTCATTAAAATTTCATGTATCACATTAGAGACCCATTTATTCACATTTTTCATCTTTTTAACATTCTTTATCCATATTAGGTACCATTTTCAATTTATGTTAAAAAAGTATGAAATCATGTTTATGTTAAAAATATATCGAAAATATATTTTCATGTGCATGGTAATAACTATAAATGTTAGAAAAATAATCCTAAATTCCTATAATGATGCATGGAGACTCAACTCTCATGTCATATTGGGCCATGGTTCAATTATTAGAAAATCTAAAAGACAGTTTTCACAAAAGAAGCAACTATTTCTCCCATGGTAAAATTTTATTCAAAATGTAATATCCCACATAAATAAAATAATAATAATACCCAGAGTACTACAGATATCCCGTATTTATGGGTTTTCAACTCGCATGAATGACTTAATAACCAATACATGACTCTTCATTGTTTCTTAAGTACCTTTATTTAATTGTAAGATAAATGAATAGAAAATGAAAACTAGGTTATAGTTAAGCATTGTAATGTCCTGGCCGAGTGCCACATACTAGTTCCCCGAGTTACCTGGTCTTGTCAACTATATTGCACCTCCCTATATTCTAGATGCCACAGAATAGTTATGAGGGTTATATAAGTTGATAATGAGGATATTATACACTATATTAACAGTGTAATACACTAGTATAAATAAAAAAATAGTTGTAAAATAACTTATAAACATAAATAATACAATATCTCTTTATAACAAAAAAATAAAATAAAAATAAATAAATAAAGAAAAAGACTTGTCATGCTAAAGTACATGAAAATTATGGAAAATAAAAATCAAACTGAAGAGAATAATTACTCTCAGGTGTGTCTCAAACAATGTTTGGCTCCCACATTCATGATCCATCCCCAAATCCACTATCCATCTTGGGGCCTTTTCGCATAACATGTCGTAAAATCATGTAATCAATTTGGGTACTAATCAAGAAGCCTGAGTAGTGAGTGAGTACAGCTCAATAGACCACCACCAACAGTGTCTAAAAAATATCTACTAAAAAATAGTTTATGAAATTGTATAAAGAAATAAATCTAGTTTATATGTAATCAGTTATCACACTATTATTAATTCTATTCTTAACCTCATAAAACCCTGGATTGCCTATAAAATTCGTTCCTTAATAAGTACATTGGCTCACGAAAGATCTTGAAGAATTCTAGGTGATATGATATCATAATTCCACCTTTTTCTCATGTCGGAGCTGGAATAGATTCCAGGAAATATCATATCTACATACAATCATAGTCTCATGGCAGAGCCCATTGTATTCTCCAGTGAGGTCATATTTTAGAATTCCATTATTACCTTTCATTATTCAATAGTTATTTAAACTCAAAAATTCAATTATTTAATCAAAAAATTATCTAATATCCTCAAAATATTAAATAATTTAATAATTAAATAATTACTTAAATTTAATTACCAATTTATAAAGCAGTTTATCTCTTAATTTTCCTTAACTAAATAACTAATTAACTATATTTGTCAACACCAATATTTAATTTCAAAAATATTTAATCGATAATCACAACTCCAAATGAAATAACTATTATCAAATTTATTATCTCATTGTCAATATCATTTATTCATAATTAGTCATATTTATTATTTTAACATAATAATTCCATTAACTCAAAAATAAATCTACAATTAAATACCTCAATCTAAAATTCCTAAAATCACAAATTTTATACAACCTTAATTAATTAATTCAAGTATGAAAAAAATTTCAAATCATATAATACCAAAAATAAAATTACATTATGATAATTTAACTAAATAATTTTATGTTTCATTTATAGGTAGCAGACGTCATGTTTGATGAATGTCGCTCACCAATTGAAAATCCCTTCATTTAGAAGAGTATAGGCCTAAAACAGGATTTGCATCTTTAACCCCAAATAATCATTACACAACAAATGATATATTAGATCTATATATAGATATACAATCCTAGATCAATATTCATAAATCTAAACCTATATCATGAAATCTATTATACATAATCTTGCAAAACATTGGAGGGAAAAATGAGGTGGAGTGGGTATACAACAGGATATTATACACTTTCTATGAGAGGTGCATATCATTGATTTGGGTATCGAATCGTAATGAACGAACGTTAGAAAGGCTTGGAAATCATTTTTAGAGATCCAAAATCATAAAAATGACCTAGTGTCGATTACAGGAAGTTCGGAATTAAAATGGGTGTTTGGGGGATTTTAAAACTATATTTTAGTCATAATTAATTCCCGCACATGGTTTCTTGGGGAGATATATTTTCCATAACTATGAACCTAAATCATGATACTCATTTGTATGAGTGCACAATTAATCCCTTTAGGAAGAATGTTTTTCCAAACAATGTTATAGACATGGGAATCATCCCTACATGTGTTCATATTGTTTTCTGAGTTGGGGAACACATTTTTTCCTAAATATGTGTCAACAATGTACTTCCCCTTATTCTTATATTTTTTCTCAATATACTCCGAAACCGACCACTCTGTAAAACCCAAATTAAAATTTCTATTGTATGTAAAAATATTACAATAAAAAAGCTCTCTTCCTCTCCATAAAAGTAGGTTTCTTATAATTACTAATATATTCCATAGTTTTTTACGTAAATGTTTGAAAAAAATTCTTTTATGAATAACTAAATTTATGTACTCATTGCACATTAATATTTTTCATAGATGTACATATACATCAAAATGTTAGATGGAATATTTTATCAATAAATTTTTTTAAAATTATTTTTTTACTACAATTGTATTTGATAAAAAATGATTTTAGAGGAACCATTCCAAATCATTTCTATATGACTATCGTTTGAACTTTTACCATAGTGTTCCATTAATTTTTTTCGTTTGACATATGCATTAAGAACTAATTATTATACCATCATGACCATTAGTTTATATGAACAATCCTTTAAAACTTCCATGTTTAATATAATTGTAATTTTTTTATTAATATTATATGATTTTTAAATATTCAAATTTTAATAAATTATTAATTTCAATATCTTAAAACAAAAGTTCAAATTAATTTTTAAATTTAATATTAATTTATGTCAATATCCAATTTTTATTTTATGATTCACTATGGATATGATATTATGTTTTCATTCATATAATTTTATTGGATAGATTATGATGATGTTGCTTTCTAAATGTTTTTATAAAGCCCATTTATTTACATAGGATAATTATGATATAGTTATATCATTATTAAATCAATTTTATTTAAACAAATAATCACATGATGAGTTGGGGAATATTTTTGTTGACCTTATGGAATAAGTATTCTTTGATCCGTCACCCAATGGATGGGACATGAATTATATATCTGTAAAATGAAATTGGTAATTATTGATAATTAAAGAAAAAATATAGATGAAAATGTGTAGTGAACCTAATTTAATAATAGTATATATCCACTATAAATGTATTCAGAGTGAAACATGACTAAAGATGTTATAGAATGCAGACATAACACAATCATCTATGTTAATTTTTACATATTTCCAGTCATATATATAATCCATAACTACTGAGATTATTTTCTAATCATATGTGTATGCCAGAAATTTCTACATATGCTTATGATATTTTATAATGCATCACGATTACTTGTTGTTGAATCAAAAAATTATGACTTATGTGTTGGGTATTGAAACAGAAAAATATTAGGACTCAATGATAATAATAATTTATAGTTTGGGTATAACTATCTAAATTTAATATCATTTTTTCATACCCATAATTTTATCTTATGGTTATTAATGATGTTTGAAAGATTTATGACATATTTAAAATTACAAATAATTTTTTATCACCCTTTCTCAGTCTTCAGCACCACCATGTAAGAAATTAAGGTTTCAAATAGGGTATGTTAATGAAGTGATTTATGTGAAACAAAATTATGTAACGTGTTGTAGATATTTCATGAAATAAGTTTGTTACATATCCAGTCATTAAAAACATTATATTTTTTTGGTTAATTTGTTTTTTATTATTGAAATATATATTTGATATTCATATAAAATAACGTAATATATATTTTATATGAATAGGTAACATTAGATTTTATATTAGTGGGGTAAATTGTTTGAGGATAGGATTAGCAAACACTGCTCAAGACATAGGGAATAACCCTATGTTTAGGATAACATTAAGTTGATCTGTTAAAGTAGATATTTTTGGGATTAATATATCTTAAATTACTATATTGATATGATCATGTTGATATATACTCTAGAGAATATGATCCTTGTGGTTGAAGGGCTAATAATCTGTTTGGGAACTAACTTGATCTCCATTGCAACGCCCCAAAAAATTCATATATTATTAATATAACAATAATTTAAAATTTAATTTTGTTAGTATAACATAGATATTAATTTAGATTAAATATTTTTTCAATTATAAGAATAGATGAACATTTACAACCATGAATTTTGAAACGATATAAAACACATACTAGGAAACTAATAACAATTTATTCCATTTTTTAAGAATAGTAATTTCACCCTACAAACATTCTTATTATTAATTAAATAATATAATGGTATCAAATAAAGGATAAATAAATAATAAATAAAAAATTTATGTTTCCTTGATCCCATAGAATCATCACATCTAGGAATTTTCTTATTTCAAAGAAACATATATTTAGTAATGCAATATCCGTTTTTCAAATTTTATTGAAAATTGATTTGAACTGATTTGAATAATGAATAATTTGTATGATTGTTCATTTATAAGAAAATATTATCATCATAATTTAAATACTTTTTCTAATATAATTGTTTTTATTATGAAAATTAGTCAGTATAAAAGTTTTTCATGGCTTTGGTTAGATACGAAGACATATATAAATGATCACTGGAATGTTTTAGTAATGATATCAAAATAGAATTATTTAAAAATACTCTGATCATATTTTGTCCAAAATGTGTAATAAGTTAATAAAATATTTTTAAAATTAATTTTATTTTCATTATATAATATTAAAAAAACAATCCAGATGATAAAAGATTTTTACGATGTCTTATGTAACTGTTATAATGTTGAGAGTGATTATTTTTTTGATGAAATACAGAAATCTCAATAATTAATGATATATATTTACATGATTAAATTATAATATTTTAAATTTTATATTGATAATATATATTTCATTTTAAAATTTAAATTTAATAATTCACTTACTGTTTCTTTTTTAGAATTTTTCTAGAATATATGTTTGATGGGATAAATAGTGAATATAATATTTTTAGTAAATACCATGTATCTTATGAAAGACTTACAATAGGATAGTTACATAAATTTTATTAACTTTTTATCAAGACCAAAATATATATTATTTAATAAAATAATACATATGGTTTTATAATTAAAAACACATGCTAAAAATTTTATAAAACAACGGTTTTAATGAAAATAAACTTTTTTTAAGAGTTATGCACATCAGTTATATTAAATTTATTTTAAACACTTTTAAAAATTCAATCATGTAAGATGAATTATGTATTTAGAATTAGTATTTCCAACTAATTATATAAGGTAATTTTTTATTTTTTATCATAATTATTTACTATGGTATAAGTTAGTTTTACAATTTTTTATGTAATGTAATGTATCCAGTTAATGTTAAATGGTAAAATCATAAAATACATAAAAACTAAAAATAAATTGGTGGATGATGTTTTTTTATAACATAATGATATTTTACAACATTAAACCTCAACCAAATTCATTCTAACTAATTATACCTAAATGTGGTCGGCTTTAAATATAAAACAATCATCATTAAATCACATTAAACCCCCCCGTGTGTACAAATACCACCCATCACCACCCCATTTCTCCTCACCATACTTGTATTTATTAAAATCAATATAAATGACTCTCCTACACACTATCCCCATGTTAAAATTATCATAAAATATCTACTAGAATGATATATTTCCATTATAATGATTTCTTTCCACCCCTTCTCTCAACTCATCATATTAAATGAAATTAATCTATATTCATGATTATAAAGGATAATCATCTCTGTGGATAATGATTTTTTCCATTAATATCTTCAAGGATGGCCATAAATATAATATTATAGTAAAATGAAATAGTAATAAATATTTTATAACTTATTTCATATATAGGAACTAATATATAAACATATTTATATGTAATATAAAACTACTTCATGATGATCAAAAAAACCTCAAAAATAATGTAAACATCCATCATTAAATATATAACCAATGAATCATCCTCATGGAAAAATACTGATTTATGGAAAGCTTTAATTTCATTTATGGGAATTAATAAAATTTAATTTCACATATGTAGTATTATTTCCATTTGAAAAAAAACATTCACAATTATAAAAAAGATACCCACCATAAAACCATGAAATAAACTCTCCTATAATAATGAAATTGATCTTTATTGCTGATTAATATTAAAAAAATGATTATAAAAAACAATAATAAATAAAATATACATATAAAAGGATATTTATTATGTAATTAGTGATTCTAATTTGATTTCATAGTTCATTACGTTCATGATAAGTATACTTTCAGTCCTAGGGTATGGGATTTCATAAAACAATTTTTATTCACTGGGATAATCATCTACATAATTGATTTTGTCAAATTAAGAACATATATAAAATTTTCTTTTATTATATTATATAATATTTATAATTGTTTATATAGATTTTAAATGATTCACATAATTTAATCATTTTACTATTTCTCAATTCAATTATATGATATTTTAAGGGTTATTATTTAAAAAATTATTTTTTAAATGATCCATTGAAAATTAAAATTTATTAATATATGTTTTCCATAATTATTTCAAAAAATATATTTAATATTGAATAATATATGTTTAAGTTAAATTTTATTCATGTTAGGATTTTTTACTAAATGTTTTATAGGTAAATTCTGTTTTTTTCACGACATGGTTCTTTGATACTTTTCAATAAAAAATAGATAATGATGGTTTTTAAAAATATATGATATGAGAATATTTTCCTACTATCATGAAAACATAAATCTTAAATCTTTATTTAAATAATTATATTATTATTTTAAATTAAAATTTTCCCTATTCATTTCCATGTCATTTTATACATAAGTGATATTCAATATGAAACATGGTATTTTCCTCCATAAATATTAAATTATCATATTCAAATTATTTTCATCCATGTCCATATACTTTTTTTTATACTTGTTTTAGTGTGAAATATTATGATACAAAATTTCATATTTTATTAAATACTATAGGATTAAATTGACTGGGGATTTTATATTTTTATTCAATTTACAGTATTACCTTGAAAGGTTTTTCATTTTGCATACTAATTTTGGAAATATATTTACATTTTCAATGCTAGTATCATAAAAAAATATATGTTGATAACGTTTCCTGCCATTAATATATAGAATGAATTTTAAATATTATGTGATAAATATTTCCCTCAATATCCCTTAGATTCATTGGCATGTCTCTTGAAAAAAATAGTTTGGTTATTGAATATATTTTAACCATTTATATATGGTGCCTTAATTGAAGCCTTGATGGTGAATTTACGATATAGATTTATATTAATTCCTTAATTAAGAGATTAGTTGTTGAATCCCATGTTATTTTTTTATTATAATCAAAACCATGGACAATTTTTCATGATCATGTTATTATTTATATTGTATTCTTTCACCTAATTATATTCCAACTATATTATGATGAAGTTATGGATTAAATTGAACATGATTTATTTATTTATATTTCCATAATTATTATGATTATGTATGGAAGATTCATTTATATAAATACCCTTATATAAGATTATAGATCACCCATTCTTATATTTAATTATTATACAAGATTGCATGATGATTAGTATAATTGATTTGTAGAGATTTGAAAAATTAATATTGGTTTTTTCATGTTATTATCTATATTATATTTTATATTTTCAAATGTAATGTATGGTCAAAATATATATCTAGTTTAGAAAAATATTAAACTATTCCATCCATTGAGATAAGATTCCATTTATATTAATCCAATATAATAATGTTACCAACTAATATGGGATCTTGGGTAATAGTAATTATAGTAGGAATAAGATGATTTTTGTATAAATATTTGTAACTAGATTTAAGAAAACATATATTTTTTAATGTAACCCAATAATTGTCATTGAGGATATTTCAATGTAAAAGATAATATGTTATAGTTTTGTTAATGACTATGGATATCCTAGTTTAAACCTATGTATTTATAATATAATAGTGTTTCATGATTTATAAAATATATAAATTATTCTTCATGATTATGATACTTACAACTATGTTATTGATTATCACAATTTTGTTTTATTGGTTTTAGTTAATGGTGAGAACTAATTTTTTTTATTAATAATAAATGTTATTAATGATGTTTAGTTGAGAAATCAAATGGGATGGAGACTAGAATAAATGATATTTTGTTTAAACCTTATAAAATTTCATAATATATGATTAAAAAATAATCACCTTCTGTAATAGTCAATATTTTCAGAGAAAATAAGGATATAGTTCACAAAGGGATTCGGTGGTGAAGAAAAGTGAGAAAAAAATATTAGGACTCCAATACATTGGGTAAGTGAGAATAAAAATCAAAATGATTATATTATAGGAAAAAAGTCATGTTTTTAGACTTTATTAAAGAATAAAATTCAATTTATTTGTAATGAAAACTGAATTTTTTAAATAATATACTCTATAAGATATTAAAAAAGATTTACGGTTTTACATGTGGTATGTATGGTAATTATAAATATTGGTGTCCTCGGGTGAATTCTTGATATGGTTTTATGAGAAATTCTTATATTAATAATGTTTAATAGAATTAAAATCAATTATGAAAGGATGGAGGTATGATGAAATAATAATTTAAGTAATTTATATTGGTTTATGAAGGTATATTAATTGAAGAATTATTTTGTAAAATTATTTTACTGAGTATATAATCAAAACATATTTGGATTTTTTGACTTACTATTTTATATTTGTTTTGAAAGAATGTGCTGAATATTTGAAAGAATAATGATTCTTTGGAAAGTATATATTCTTTTAAAATATATTATTGGAGGAAATATAATCCTTACTATGTTGTTGATATTCAGATAATTATTAATAGATGTTTATTTGAGAAAATCTGTGAATGTGAAATTGGATAGTGATTTGGTGGTTTATGGTATCTTTGATAGTGTTTACTATATGTTTTTATATAATTATTATGTCCCAAAATAAGTTTTTAATTTTATAAATAAGGAATTATTCATTTTTTTGTTAAGATTTTTTTGCGATTCATGTTAGTAAAATTATTTTAGAAAATATGTGATCATGTGATTTACGTATGATAGTTAAAGATACATAATGTGAGTTAATTATAAATTTATTTAGTAACCTTATCCAACTATTTCATTAATTATTTATAATTTTTATAATATTGTATATTAATAATAATATTTATAACATATGGATTGTATAAAGTCAAGAAAATTATATTATGAGGTTAATTAATGATTTATTATATTCGATAATATATACTTAAAAATTTCTTTTACTAAATATTTAGATGTGAAATTAATTACTTTCAGATCCTATGATTGATTAATAGTTCATCAAAGAATGAAAAAATAATCTTGAATATCCATCTCCTTGTGTAAGAAATTATGTATGGTTATATGAATGTAAAGATAAATTATGATATTATGATTATAACATGGAATAAAATATTGTAAGAATAATTCCATAGCCTTAAAAATTAATTAATCATGAGTTATTACAAGAATACACATTCAGGATATTTTTAGGTTTAGAATTTTAAGGAATTAGATCATAAATCATGAATTTCCTTCCACATTTAAACAAGGTGTTTACATAAAAGACAGTATTCATTTTCTCCCATCAAGGAAACATATTTAAAATAAAACATGGGTTCTTTCTTGACACTTCCTCGACACTATAATCACATCATGTACCTTTTCCTTAACATATAAAAAACATTTTAAAAACATGGGATGAGCATAAAAAGCTCAATATGGGATATAAATGAACGAAAAGAAAACATTAGTCCATATATACATAAGAATCAGTGAAATCATACTTTATTCATCAAATATAAAAACATTAACATACCTAATGAAATAATATTATTTATGAAAAACTCATTGAAAAAATTAGACATAATGGTAACTTGAGGAATTCATAACATTCTTATGTATGGTGTAAACATCATGGTTACGTTTGGAATACCCATTATAGTATATTCCCTAAATCTCTTCAGAGAAAACTTTGTGTTTAACCCCTTTGGGTTACCAAATGAATTGGAGAGATATCACGGGCTCACCCACCCTTATTTTATCATGGAACGACCCATCTTCATAAACAATTCCCAAGAACAATAACATAATAATATCACATAAAACATGCATAAACAAAACATAACATTTCTACATTTCAATCACAAGATATCAAAAACACATTGATATAATAAAAACATTATCAAAAACATTTTCTATACCAAAATAAAATAAAAGTAAAACATGCTATTTAATTCTCATTTTAAAAACATTATGGCTTATAGAGGAAGCTAAAACTCAAGTAATGGTCATGACGGCGGAGAAGTCATTGTCGCCGCATACGTAATACAAAAAAATTCCCTTTTTTGTTTAGTAAAAATATTCATAGAAAAATATTCCCTTTTGAATAAATGTAAAATTCAATGGGGATTATACACCATATAAAATAATGTTGTGTATAAAAAAAATTTCCTCAATGAAGAGTGATTGAGACGAAGTCCCTTACATCGTGTCCGACATGAATCGATCATTCTTTAATATCCTGAATTATAAATTAGAGTTAATTTATAAATTCTTAATAACCATATTCAAGTTCATTATTCCTTTTATATCACTTATTTGCATGTTATGAAAATTATGTAATTATTTAAGTTAATAACGGTCATTTTTTTCGATCTTTGGTACTTGACAAAAAAATTATCTTCTTATAATTACATGTTGTTCATGTGGTAAAATATCCATTATAGCCAGAATAATATTAATGATTTTGATATCATATATATCATATATATCCATTATATACATGCATTTAAAATATTACGTTACATTTGGAGGTAAGAAGTGAAATTCACTGTTCATGGAGACTATAAGCCATACGTAAGCATTAACGCTACTTTCATTTCTATTTCATATTTAATGGAATGAAATAATAATTATATAAAAGTATATTATAATTACATTAAAATATCATATATAATATCATTAACTCCATCCTTTATACATCTCACATATGGCATTAATTATTCAAATCACTTTGAGGGGGCGGTAGTCCGCACTTCCTAAAATGAAATTATTGTGTTTACCCATAATAGAAACCTTAACTGTATTATATAAATAAAAAATACAGAATCATAAGGAAAAAATAAACATATAATATATAATATATAAATAGAGTTACATCTTAATGGCCACCATGAAAGGTGTTAAAAGAATATTGAACAATCGTTGTTTCATGAGGCAGTAATTCACCACTCATAGAAACAGTATGTTCTTTTACCATTAGATGGAGGTGTGTGTAAGTGTAATTCAAATATTTCTCATAACAACATCCTCGTATATTGAATATACTGGCATTGTTACAGAAGAAAGGAATAAAAAGATTTTAGGGGGTTTGGGATGCAAAATAAATCAAAAGAACATAAATGAAGACATTTCCTTTAAATCGGGTAACTCCCCATGGTTTGAATCAAAAGGGTTTCTTGAAGATATTTCTGCCTAAGGTATGGCTTCTTGGATGTATAGAGGGATTTGGAGAGATAAAATGGTCAGATTTTGGCCTAGCCAATGGCTTGAGAGTTGTGGGTATGGGGGTAGAGGTGGGGGCTTTTATAAGATGGAGGAGGGGCACCCTTGGAAAGTCTTGAAATGATACATTATTATGAAATGATTTTCTAATTTGAAAGGTCTGACAATGATATATTTCTAGGATAAGGTGAAAAGGGATCTAAATCCACCCATCCAATAGGTTTTTGATAAGTTTATGTCTTATATTTTACATTATCGCTTTATTTTATTTAAAGTGATCATTAATGAGGTAATCACTGCATCATCATGGTGGTAGAAATAAATTTATTTATATAATGACTAAAAATTATAAAACAAATACCATGATGTAGGAAATTTTTTTAGTATTACACTTACTATTTATAGTCTATAATATCATTTATGTATACAAAATTAAAATTGTTTTACTTAGGTGTTACATACTTTTGTTATATTTTCATTTCTTTAAAAATAAAATGATAAAATGTCACTATCACTCAAAAGTGATTACATGGGGTCCCAAAGTTGGCACAAGTCATCCCATGGTCAGCCATGACATAACCAGTAGAATTAGGGCACATTTTGGTGTCATTTTATATTATTATGATATTATTTTATTACCCTTAACTACATGATTACTAATTAATCACAATAATTAATGATAATTACTGTCATAACTATTCATAATATCCAGAAAAAAAGAGTCTTAATTAAATAATTTGGACCTTCTGATTCCAAATATGGAATGAATTTTACAAAATTTCAAACACATAAATTGTAGTAATTAATTTAAAAATAATTCATGTTGTCAAAAAATAGAGGGTTATTTAGAAACAATGTCTATCAAAAGATTGACACATGTTTATGCCCAATTCCAAAGTAAAATTAATTTCAAAGACCAAAATTGGTTTAAATTGAAAAATTATATTCTAATTACACTTTAAAACCAATTTAAATATAATCTATCAATAAAATTAAATTAGATGAAAAAGCAGTTTTGAAGTAAAATGCATAATAAATGAACATTGTCAGAAAAATAAAAAAATTTTATCAAAAGTAAATTTAAATATCCCAATCCTAAAGCATTAGTTTATTTTGAAAAATAAAACATATAAAATTTTCAAATGATTGATTTAAAAATGTTTTCCATCAAAAGCTGGTAGAACGATATTTTAGAAAATATTAAAGTATTCTATGCTTAAGATTGGATTTATTCTCATTTTATGAATCTAAAATGCTATCTAATTAATAAATAGACATAGATAAGAAAATCTATTTTTCATTAATTACATGGGATGTTACAGTAAGTATATTTACAAATTTTAATACTATATAAATTACTAATATTCATAATCTCTAGGAAATCCGTTTTTGGAAACAAGTTAATCATTTAATTTTCATTTTGAAAAATCATTAGACTTTTATACCAATACATATTTTCATATTTTTGATGGTAAGCCTTCTAATTTCCATGTTCTCTATCACACTCCAATAGAAAATAATAGTTATAAAAATTTTCCATGTCTAGGATTTGACATCCCACTAATGTTATCCAATACAGAAACTATGTTATATTGGGACATTTGTGTGGTCATGTCCCTAATTTAAGAGAATGATATATTAACACATTTTTAAATGTGGGATTTCCACTATAGTATTTTAATATTTCATCATAATGATTAAAAATATATTATTTAATGTGTGAGGATGAAATTTATTTAAGGAGGGGTGAATGTAAGAACGAAATTTTTTATTTATGATATTAATATAAATAATTTTTTAATAAAATGTTTTATACTACTGTAGAAATTATATTAAATTTCTAAAAAACTTATTACATCATAGTTTGAGATGAACAATAATACATAGGAATTTTTAAAATGAAAGATGAAACTTACAAGGAATTTAACAACACATCATTCCTTTATTTAAAAATGGTGCATATGATCGGTAAAAATTTCATTTATTAATAAAAATATTATAATTAAAATAATTATAGTGTAGAAAAATTAAAAATATATAATATTTTATCTCCTCTATCCACTAAAATAATCCCACAAAAGATAAGTATTGTAAATATGAAACATATATTTAGTAATACAATATTCATTTAGGAAGTGATATTGATCTGTGATTCGAATTAATGTGATTAATGAAGAGTAATTATGATTTTATATTTTTAGAAAAATAATATTAACATTATTTATGTTTATCACCTAATATTGTTTATTTTTATTATTAGATTTAGTCAATAAAAAATTTATCAATACTTTTTGGATTCGTTGACACAATTAAATGATCTTTATGAGAATTTAATGATAGTTTTTAAATTCAATTATTCTAGGTGAATATAAAAATGTTCTACTAAAAATCTAATTTATGGTAATTATATAATTTTTATATATATTTTAATTTCATTAAAATATATTATATTTCATTTTTTACATGATAAAAACATTTTAACAATGTCCTATGTAGTTTTTAAAATTGTCACAATGATTATTTTGTTTAATTAGAAACATAAATAAATAAGTATTTCTATTTAAATTTTTAAATTTTATTTTTTAGAGAATTATATTGATAATATAAATATACATTTTTTTTTCACATCTACATTTCCTTACTGTAAATTTTTTATAATTTTTCTTTAAAATATTTTATTTTTCACAAAAAGTGAAAACACATATTTATTGAAACAATACAACTCTTATGAAATAATTATAAAATTATCATGAATTAAAAATTATTTACCCTTATTCCTGAAAAAAAAATATTTAAATAATGAAATAAAAAATAAGGTGTTATATTTATAAACACCGGCTTAGCAATTTTGAATACCATGAGTTTAACCATAAAAACAGTATTTATGATTTATAGGAATAACATATTTTGAATTAAATTTTATCACATTTATAAATTGTATCAAACAAAATGAATTATATATTTAGAATAATGAGATCATAATTAGTTTATCATAAAACTTTCTTTCTTTTTGAAAAATTTTTTCATGGAAAAAAACAATTGACCACATTATTGATAAAATATTGTTCTAGGTTAAAGATTAATGGTAAAAATTACATTTTTTTTTTGAAAAATGTTTTCATGGAAAAAAAACAATTCACCACATTATAGATAAAATATTTTACTATGATAAACATAAATGGGTAGTTGGATATTAAAGGATAATAATTCATATAACTATTAATATTAAAATAGATATTAAATATATTTATAATATATTTAAAATTTTTATAATGAATTTTTGGAGGCATACGATGCTATATGAAACCTGATGTATCAGTTATTATTTGAATCTCAATTTCTTTCAGGATTCTATATATAAAAATAAATTGATGGCATTTAAATGATATTAATCCTTTTAAGTGATAATATTATCTTATTATCTTGTAATTACAAAAATTATCTTATATTATTATAACAACCCAACCCGAGTGAGATCCATCATTGCCCTAATCCGGTCGGTTGGAAAACCTCTAGCGTGTCTCCCAATACGCTATAGTATACTATCTAAAAGTGGGAGTATGAAAAGTTGATCAAGGGGAAAATACACCTCCTGAAATATAGAAATATATTAGAATAACATATAACCACAAATAATCCAATAGTTCATGATTACTATAATATAAAAATACAATGGGAAATTGAAGTATAAAGTATACCACACAGAAGTATATATCATGTGTATAAATTGAAACACATAAGAATGAAATGGAAAACATCTAGGTGGGTTTCAAACCACAACTGGTTCCCAATCCATGATCCATCACCAATTCGGTGGTCAAACTCTAGGTTGTTTCCCTTAACATGTCCTATAATCATGAAATCAATTTAGTTATCGATCAATTAGCCTATGTAGGGTGTGGGTACAACTCAATTGGCCACCACCATCTGTGTATAAAAAATATTAGTTCCATGACATTGTACAATTTTGTAAAGCTAAATAACTATAATAGACAATTAAATTGTTTTGAAAATATCATTTATTCATTACATAATCACATTAATTACTATGTTTCTGATGAAAGATGTGCATCAATACCATCTTATTATCATTCCAGAGCCCAATGTTTTTAATGTTATATGATATCTAAATACCTATATCAGTTCATGCTTGATCTCCAATGATTTCCATGTATTATCACATCTCAATACATACTTCAACATAAGATGGAGCCTGAAGTATTCCCAAGTGAGGTCATATCTCATAATTTCATTATTGTAATTAATTAATTAAAATATGAATTCCCATGTTACCATTCATAATACACAAAATAGGATGTACAATTTTTTATTATTTAATTCATACTTGAATGAACAAGTTATGATTTAGACATCACTCCTTATAATCCCCATGTTCTCATTCATTAATTAACACTTGAATGACCATGTTTCCATTCACACATAAGACATTAGAATGGCCATATATACATTTTCAAATCCACATTTGGATGACCGGGTTCCCATTTATCAATACGTAATTATTTAACCCATAAATTACCCCAAAAAATTTTATTCATAATTCAATATTTAGTTTATCCTATGAATTCCACTAGTAAATCATACATTTATCCAATTAAACAAATAATAATATTTAATTAACGAATAAGTATCTATAATTTTTTTACATATTCAATTATTATTTTATTAGCTAATTACCCTTAATAAATAGCCCCATTTATTAAGTACGTCAATACCATTAATATATTCCACAATTAATTAGTCAATACTCACAACTCAAAATTTTCATATTTAATCCCAAGATTAATTATCTCATTCTCAATCTCAATTAATAACAAGTAATTAAACTTTTAATTATTTCATGATATCCATTTAAAATACTCACAAATTATTCTAAAATTATTTAAGACATTCTAAAATTCACAAAATCTTAAATTCGACATATTATCAATTAATCAATTCTCCAAATTACTAAATTAAATGGTTATTTGATTTTGTAAACAACTAATAGAAATTCCACAATTACATACAAGTAATTTAATAAACCACTTTAGGATTAGATATATATACCACATACCTAATGTTTGAAAAAGAATGCACACCAACAAAAAATCCCTAAATTCATTGGATTAATGGTGTATAGAGAGATCTGAATTTATAACACTAAATCATGATTAAAAAAATTATCTTGGATATAGATATAATACATAATTCAATATATAGTTTTATAAAATTTATATCTAGTTTAAGGAAAATATATTAAAAATAAAACCAAAAATATTGAGATATGAAAGGATGTGGAATTGAAAAACAATAAGATCTGATCTAAATAATGGGCGAGTTATAGATCTTTAATATGATATTTGAATTGAATTGAACTGAGGTCAAGAAATTCTAGGAATCTATTTGAAGAGATCCCAAATTATATAATAGAATGTGTGGTAATATTGTTGTTGCTTTGGGATAAAAATGGGTGTTTCGAAATTATAATGTTGTTTTCAGGCATAATTTATACATAGATGTGGTTTGTTGGGTAGAGGTGTAATTATTTTCATTATAATTCCCATAAACCAAGACCCTCATTTATAGGGGTACACAATTACTCCATTTAGGGACCACATCATTCCTTATGATTCCCAAGCTGTTAGAATCCCCTTTTCCTGGGTTTTCAGAGATTCATGGCTGGGGCGCATGGTTTTCTCTAATCGTGCCATAACCATGAACTGACCATTTTTCTACTAATTTTTTTAAAATTGTCACACAAATTACCCTCATCTTCAATCCTAATTGGAAATTAATCAAAAAAATAAAAATTATTACCTAGAAACAAGATATATAAATCACTATAAAAGGTTCGGATCTTACAATGCCTCCATTTTAATATAGCTCTTCCATGAGCATCGCTCCTATGTATCTAAAAGTTATAGAGCTAAAATGTTTGGGGAAATAATCCATTGTATACGCTTCTATCAGACATGTTTCCTGCTTCACACATACATGTTTCTATAACACACACACTACTGGGATGATATTTTCCCATAACACTGTATCACTGTGATCCATCATAATTATTGAATACTCCTCAAATGACACATCTACCCCAATCTCAATATCAACCACCTCAACTACATAATATGGGTTGAGGTGATATCTTAATAGTTTTGACACATGGAAAACATCATATAAAGAACTATATTTATATGGAAGAGATAATATATACTCTAGCTTCCCCATTCAGTCTACAGCCTCAAACGGTCCAATGAAACTCAACACAAATTTTCCCTATCTCTAAATCAGTTGGTGAACCAATCTTGTAAAAACCATAATAAATTCAATAAAATTCTAAAAAAATCACGGGATATTTTATTCATATCAGCATATGAATTCATACTACTCTTTTCCATATCCATACACATTTGAATTAGTTATACATACTCCAACATCTCCAGTGGAAACTCAGTCACAACAAATCAGACTCACCTACCTCTATCTCTCATAGAGGCCATCTATACGATATACTATAAATAGCCTTATATGGTTCCATTTTAGCATTTCCAAAAAAACATTTTTATTGGAAAACAATACAAAATCTAGGGGCTTCTCCCAAGATTCACTGAAATTATGATTTCACATCCACATCATCTCTTAAAAAACCAATATAGTATGTTTTGGATAACCATTTTTCTATGGGTTGAAGGAGATACTCAATAATGACTATAAAATGAGTTTATTCTAGAATAAATAATAGAATATTGAATTAAATCATGAGTCACATTATAAAACTATAATATTTGGCTCCTCATGCTGATAAACTATCTCCCAAACACATTGTTCTATAAACTCCAATTAAGAGAATTTTTTTTTATATATGAATGAAATAAAATACTTTCTTATGTCAATATACAATAAAAAAGATAAAATAATTATTCATTATAATATTCATATGAACTAGCCCATTTTCCATGGTCACGGTGTCACACATCCAGTCCGGAATGAGCAATTGGTGTATGAAGCCTACAGGTCACTGATGCTCTACCTTCACCTGCAGAAAATTGTAGCATTGTGTCAATAACCTCGTAATCTTCTTATTTAATCCTACACACCAAAAATTTAATCATATTTAATAGTAAATTTTGTTCACAAAAGGATTCTCCACCCACATTGAGCCATAGAATTCAATCATCATCTCCTCTCACATTCTCAAAGGCCCAACAACCAAATTCTTGAAATAGATGATCTCATCCTCAAATATGCTCCAATCATAAGGTGATTCCCCAACATCAAATATTTCATTCATGGTTTGGAATTTATTATACTCATACTTCCTATATAATATAGCTCAAAAGGGCTAACTCTAATGATATTGATTTGAGAGTGATCTATCCTGACTCACCTGAACCACCACATTCATTTTAGTGAGAAAAGTCATCATATTTCAGAAAAACTAAACTCCCAAACCTAGTGAGAATAAATTTTCTTTCGTAAACAACTAGTCACGAGGTTTCCCTTCCCAACAATATATTATAGCTCAAAATCTAATGATTATATATACTATACTCATCTCTTTAGTCAAAGATTCATGTATCTCTAGGAAAATAAGTATTTCGAACACTACTGTGATCTATATAAAATTTAAACTTATCATAAAATAGTTAATTTTTTCAACACATCTTAACATAAACTATAAAATTTTACTTGATATCCTCTACTGGGTAGTTCTGTTCACATGGCCTTAGTTTCTAAGACCGATATGCAATAACATGATATCCTTTCATCAACAATGTTCTGAGGATAATCCCATAAGTGTCTAAATATTACATGTACTCATACATGGTTTAGGTAAGATCAATATTAGTGATGATTTAAATTTTTTATTAATATCATAAAAGTCATTCTAATATAATTTTGACCTTTCAAATATTATTCACATTTCTGGTTAGGCCCAAAAGTGGTGATGCCAATTGAGAAAATACTTGGAATAATCATAAAATTTCTATCTAACCTCTGAAATATTGGATATTGGAAATGTTCTTTGGATGCACCCAAAAATAACTATAGAAAACTTCTCTAGATCCACAAACACACCATCCTCCAAGATTATGTGTCCTAAAAAGGGTACCCAGTCAATCAAAAACTAACACTTAGCTAGCTTGGCATATCCCCTATGTTATCTTTGTGTACTCAATAGGATTTCAAAATGTTTTTCATTATCATCTTGTGCAACACCGCGAGATTTTATGAGAAATACTCTTTCAATTTTATTGAAGTCTTGTGTTGTAAGCTACACCAAAATTATCTCGCACTATACACCAAACCCAATTAACTTGTATTATATACAAACACTATTCTTGGCATATGTTGCATTCAAGAGCGACCTTTCTCAATAGCGTGTGTTGTACACAATACCGAGTTTCACTAAACAATGATATATTATAATAATATTACTATAAAATAGATATTATCAATAGTGTTAAACACATTTTTATGTTTATTACATAATAATTTATCTTACACATATTCTAGAACATGTTATGAGAACAAAATAAAATTTTCAGGTAAAATAAGTATTTTTCAAAAAATAAAGTTTCGTCACCTTTTGATGGTGCAGCTATTTTAAATCAAATTCTTAAAAAGATTATAAGTTTAAATTTACAAAATAAGTTTCTTCTTGTGTATCAGTATATAAAAATTTACATTGGATAATGTTTTGATATTTTTCTGATAATGTTCATATTTTGATGAATAGTAAAAATACGCAAAATTATAATTAAAAACAAATTTCTTCATCAAGATAATTTATATGGATAGATTATAATATTGAATGGGTTTAAAGTAAAAATAGAATATATTTTTACAATTTAATGTAATTTATGTCATTGTCATTAATTTTACATTTAATTCATATGTAAAAACATTTCAATCTTTTGCAATGTTTTATATAAAAACCTGTTTTTTTCGATAACGGTATTAAATTTAAATTAATTACTGCAACTTTTTTGTATTAAATTTGGATAAATTTATTACATATTTGGAATCATTAGGTACAAATTATGCTAATAGGATACTTTTTTTTTCAATATGAATAGTAACTAAGGTAAATCTTATTTACCATAGTTAAAGGTAAATCAAGTAATTATGGGTAAAAATGATATTATAAAATTACCATAAATTTTGTCTTAAAATAATTGAATGATTATATTTCGTTTTAAAATGTAATTGGTTCGAAATTATATCTATTCGAACCCACTTGTATGTCATTAAGACCTATAATTTATTTTATTTAAATGAATGTGAAATATGTCTCACTCAAACTTTAATAATTAAATTATTTTTAATATAAGGTTATACAGAATATAAATTTTGTTAGAAATACTCATTTGAAAACTAAAATGTTTTTATTTATCATGGTAATATATTTTTAATTTTTAAGAAGTATATAATTACCTTAATAGCTTATACATTAATGATGCAAAAATTATTTATTTAGTGAAAAATTAATAATATAGTTTTTATTAAACTAATAATACCCATAAAAGGCCCAGAAACCTGACCATAACATATTGGTCATGTAAATATAAACCCTAAGCATAAAAAGGTCTAATTTTGACCATTTGGAGCCTTATAAAATGGATTATGACACTTATATTATTTTATTTTAAATGATGTCATAGTTGTCACCTTCATAATTTAATAAACATACAATTTTAAAAATTCGGTGTTTTAGTAGATAAATTAGAATAAAAGTATATTTATAAAATATATTATATTTCTATTAATCATATTATTTAATTTTTAATTTTTAAAAAACAAATTATTATATTATATAATTATACAAAAAACATGTAGTAATTATTTTTTCAAGAGAAATTTCAATGAAATGGTTTTAAAAATATTAAAATAAATATTATATAAACTAATTAATATGATCCACTAATTTTATAGAAGAATATGTCATGTTAGAAACCTATTTAATATTTTGGTTTGAATATATTATATGTGTGTATTTTATTTAAATTCAAATAAATGAATAGTGTCAAAATTTACAATATTGATATTTTTTTAAATTAACATATTATTAAATTATATACAAATCACAGAAGTATTTAAAAATTACAAATTGAAAATTGTGTATTTGACAAGGTTATAAAGTATCAAATATTAGAAATTTAAAACATATAAGTTTGTATTTATTACAATTTAAAATTTCGAATATTATTACCACACATAAAATTAAATATATTAAATAAGGATAAATAAAAATGATAAGGTTTAAAATAAACTCAAAACATGTATAAATTTTATTGGATGATGAGATTACAACCCTATATCATCTCATATTCTAATTGAGTTATTTTTGGTTATTTTTTTGTGGTTTTTTAATTTATTATAAATTAATATTTTTAGGTTTCCAAAGGTGCCCCTCTCCTCTCTTATAAAAGGGAACCTCCTCCCTCTCAACTTCATACTATTTTTGAGCTTTAAAATTCGGCCAATCCCATAACATTTAACATTTTCAATTCCCTAGTAACCTACCAGATGTCTTGGATATCTTGAATGACTATCTTTTATGCCCTAAGAGGAGGTTAGGAGGAGGCACGTCGAAGAAGAGGTAATATCCTTTAACGATTCATTCAAACGTAATTCTTCTCCTACTTCTTCTATATGAGTTGTTTCATTATTAAGTAATTACTCCAGTATCACATATATCTTGATATGTTATCATGAATATGAAACAATCATGTTCTATCTTCTATCCATCCTATGCAAAAATGAAATCACCATGCGTGCGTATGTACGGCTTACCATCTCCACGTCGTGGTGTAATCTTTTATTTCATCACTAATATACTTTCTTGGGTATAAGGATGGAATAAATAAATATATATGATTATTGAAAATTGATATTTAATTTGAAATATTTAACACTATACACTTCAATACAATTTCAATATAATGGGAATGATATCATCGCTCGCGCGTACATATATCCTACCATCTCCACAATGTGATGTGACTCATTCAAAATGATCTTAATTGAATAATGATTATTTAAATGAATTTAATGAATATATGTGACATATATTACACTAATACTATTATGTAAATGAGTTATCTATAACCTAAAAATAGGAATAAGAATTTATTCTACAAAACATGCATAAGAACATAAAGCAATGAACACCTGAATAACAAGTGGCATTGAAATATTATTAATATGAAGATAATAATATGACCATATATGATATCATAACAATGAATATGATTTTTAATAAGTCAGTAATATTATTTTAAATCATTATACAGGAGGTTCAGATACGTACAAAGCATATCGGACCTATGGTAAGGGATTATTTCTCTCACTTTTATTTCTATGAGACATATTCCTTAATCACCATCAATTTATTTTGTATGGTATTTATGCATCCCATGAATGTTTTATTATTTTTATTATGAAGGATATGATATTTAAATATGCATGTAATTTTCTTTATTTTATGACACGTATGATTTCATCGATCTCAAATGGTAATGGATAATTATTCCAATCTCGTTCTTATCCGAGATTATTTATTAATAAGTAATTACTGTGGTTATATTTATTATCCATGTCCATGATTTCTAAAAATGTTTTCATGTATTTAAAAAGTCTTCTTACACATTTTTTAATTTTACTACATGGTATGTAAATAATCATTCTTTTGTTTACCATACGTGGTACTTTTTGACATTTCTAGTAAAGGTACGAGGATAATGTTTTTGTTTAGCTTATACGGAATGAATGAATTCTTTATGGTTTCATAACACATTATTTCTAAAAATATTCCTATGGAAGATTTCATTATTTTTTTCAGAAAAATTAATTTATTTTCAAATTATATGTCATTTTGAGAAAAGTAAATCATTTTGAAAAAGAAATGATATTTTCCTCATGAATTCTTTTCAAGTGTTTTATCAAAAAAAATTCCCATCTAATATAAAAATATTTAGTTTGATTATGTTTCAAGTATGACGTCTCTATTTATTAAATGGTTTGATTTTTCTTATTATGAAATGGTATCCATTTGTTTTATATGGATTATGTTAATATGTTATGATGTTTATAAAACACATTTTATTCTTTCAGTTATGATTAATGATTTATGATTGTTTTGTGGAACACGTAGGAATGATTTCAATATGACATGGGTGGGACATATATCTACCTCAAATGCATTGGGTAAAGATTAATTTCTCATGAGATATACATGGTTGTAATAGTAAGTGAATCCAATTCAGTAATACAGGGCTGGAACGACATGTAATCCCGGTTAATTAATGAAAACTGTCCACTATGATGGTCTTGGAAGCAATGCCATGGCTACTATTGAAATCATAACATGTGCTTAATGGGTTTCCACAATTACATGTTTTATTCCAATGCGATTTTATCATGATTTATGTTTCTTTATGATCTATCGCTTACGTACTGCAAAAAATTAGTTCCCTACTCATGATTTTGAGGTTTAAACATTATGTCAATGTTTTGAAGTTCAAATGTATATGGTTTGTTTTATTTTCTCCATAATTACCTTTACTGAGCATTTGAGATCACCCATTATATGTTTTATTTTCAATAGGATATAATTAAAGGTTTTAGTTAAGAAAACAAAAGGGGAAGATCATTATAGGAGATGTTGAAGATCTTTTACCATGAATATAATATTTTGTTCCAAGTTTCCAAAGACACTATACTATTATGGTCCTTGGGTGTTTGTTTTTTTATATATTAAGTATCTGAAAAAGTAATTAAATTTCCATGTACGTTAAGCTTTGGGTCTCTACATTTGGTATCAGAGTAAAGGTTTAGTTAACCTTTGGAAACATGGATGAAAAATATTTAGTGTGATCCCTAGATATATTTCTAAGGTATGTCTAGGGATGTCACTAAATATAGGTATAATTATAGGTTATAGTTCTAGAATTTGGGTAACGATAATATAATTAAACCTAATATGTTTGAGATTTAAACTACTCCCCGTGATTATGTTGTTTTCCTAGTATGATATTTTCCTCACATACTATTCTTTTTGGGTTTTAGATAATCGTTGGAACCCAAAGGAAAACTGATAATGGTCAATACACTAGGAAAGGCAATGATTTTCCTTTCAAAAAACCAAATTCTATAGGAATTGGATGATAAATCTTATTTCTATACATACACAAGTTATGAATAATTCTGGAGTTCCAAATGAGCAGAAAAGGGAATAATATTCTATTGAGTCCTTCATGAGGAAATGACAACCTTCTTTCAATGGGTCTTCTGATATACTTATTGCTGAACAATGGATCAGTAAAATTGAAAATTTATTATCGATAATTCACATTTTAGAACATGAAAAAGTCATTTTGGCTGTTTACCATTTAGAAGGTAAAGCAGACCAGTGGTGGATTCTAATTAATAATACAAGGCCCCAAGATGAAATTGAATCCATGGAATATGACGAGTTCAATAAATTGATTTTAGATAAGTACTTCCCTCTTATTCTTCAAAAAAACATAGAAAAGGAGTTCATTGAGCTTAAGAAAAAGTATGTCAAATTTTTTGGTATATACGAGGCAAATTTTACAAGGCTTGCAAGGTATGAATCTGGATTTATCATCCAACCTGAATGTAACATTGATCGATTCTTCAGTGAATTAAAACCAAGACTTCGAAGGACATTAGCCATAAGAGACATCAGTAGATATGAAGAAATTGTGCGTTGTGCGGTCAACGTAGGAATGGAAGTTGGTGTTACATATCCATATCATGGTTTTGACAAGAAACGAAAGATGGTGTTCATGGAAATATCTCAAAACAATGGTGGAAATAAGATGAGTGTTTTGTTATTATCAATGTGTGGAAAGAAGAATAGTGGAGATTGTCTTCAAGGGAATAGAAAATTTTTTGAGTGTAGAAAAGAAGTCCATTGAGCAGTTTAGTGTCGATGTAATGGGAAATATGTATCTAATGATGTGAATAGAGAAAAGACTATAGTGAACACACCACCAACACTTCAATGCCACAAGTGAAAAAAAATGGGGCATTATGCTATCTAGTGCACTAATACAAGGGTTAATAATGATCGACATCAACATCCTATTAAGGAAAAGGACAAAGGGAAGTCACATTCAATTACTATTGGTGATTTTGAATATGTCAACGAAGTGGTGGAATGGTTTAGTGTATATGTAACAGGATTCAAAAATAGTTTTGTGGAATCTCATTTATAGTATTATGGATTATTGGAATATCAATGTAATGGTTTTAAAAAATTGTATGGTACCAGTACCCATGAAAAGTGACTGAGAAATTCATATAAGGAAAGGATACAAAGAAACAAATATGTTTGATGGTATTAATGAGCTCGTATAAGGACAAAGTGACATCATGGTTTGAGTATATAGAAATTGGTGGATTTTGGTATCTGAAAAGAGTTAACATTTGACAACATTCGTGTTTTCACCAAGGTTCTATGGTAATTCATGTTTCAATAATACAAGATTAAGGCATTCACATGTTTAAAATGTGACCAACAAGATATATCTTCTGATATATGGGAGATAAATGATGGTAATTACATTCTTTGTATTTGACCTCACTAGTAATCTTTTTTTTATACAATGAGATTGGAAAAAGTATTTTGGATAAGCCAAAATATTGGAATAGATTAAGTTAGACATCAGATATTATTTTTAAGGCTAAAACATTTAGTTATTATTTTTGAAATGTCATAATAGTATAGTTTTAGAAAAAGGAAAACTCGTAGGACGTGTGACATCCCATCACGTTGGAAAAGGATGCAGGAATCGAACCCACAACCAATGTGTGACAGGCCTTTATCACCTACCACTGGCCTACAGGAAGTCCCTGGTTAGTAGAAATTAGTTTAGATTTATTAAGCGATATGATTGATGCAGTATAAGTCCATTTTTGGAATAATATATGGTTAATCTCGCCGTAGATTTACTTATGTATATTTGATAACTTTTGTTAACCTTTTGTTCGATACAGATGGAATGACCCATCATTATATCACATGATATGCTAACTCTTCATGAATGAAATATTCAACATCATTTCATTCAATAATAGATGAATTAAAAATTGTTCAGGGAATGACCAATGATAATATTACAATGAAATCAAGTAAGTATTTTTGCTTGTGCAAAAATTTATCAACTTTAGGGAAATGATCTTGAAAATCAAATATGTTATCCTAGTACCCTCATATCTGAGGAATTATATGGTACCTTAAATCATAAAAAATTATGGCTTTTTTATTTTTTTTATTTTTCATATCCATGTTCTCTACCACTCTCCATTAGAACTTGATGGTTATATTTCTCTTCCATATCCATATTTTCAGAAATATTCTCCTATGTGGAAACCTTGTGATGAGTTAATTTGGTTAAAAATTATGATTCATACATTATTTTTTAAAATTATGTTTTAGAATTCCATTTTATGACGTGGGATTCTATGAAAGAATCTATTATGTAGTAAACCATTTATAACCATGAATAAATATGAGGGTGAAATTCATTTTAAGTGGGGTAGAATGTTACACCCCAAGATTTGATGAGAATTATTCATTAAATTTCATTGATGTATTGTGTTGTAAGATACAAAACAATTAGTGTTCACTATATTAAACACCATATTAACTTGTATTATATACAAACACTATTATTTGCTTGTGTTCCATGCAAGAGAAACCATCCTCAATAGCGTGTGTTGTACGTAATACTGAGTTTCACTAAACAACGATATATTATTATAATATTATTATGGACGAGTCATTATTAATATTGTTAACCAAATTTTTAATTTTATTACCTATCAATTTATCATAAACATATTCTATAACACGGTATGAGAACAAAATAAAATATTCAGGTAAAATAAATATTTTTCAAAAAATGTAGTTTTCCACCTTTTACACCTATTTTAAATCTAATTTTTAACAATTTTATAAGTTCAATTTTACAAAATAAACTTATTCTTGTGAATCATATCATAAAAATTTACATTGGATAATGTTTTGACATTTTTCTAATAATATTCATATTTTTATGAATAGTAAAAATAAGCAAATTTTTATTCAAATTGGTTTTTAATCAAGATAATTTGTGTGGTTAAATTATAATATTGAATGGTTTTAAAGTATAAATAGAATATATTATTAGTATTTAATATAATTTATGTCATTATAATTAATTTTACATTGAATTCATATGTAAAAACATTTCAATCTTTTGCAATGTTTTATATAAAAACCCAATTTTTTGATAATAGGAGTAATTTTAAATTAATTACTTCAACTTCCGCATTGTGAATTTGGAAATATGTATTACATATTTGGAATTAGTAGGTCCGAATTATGTTAATAGGATAAATTTTATTTTTGTTCATTATGAATAGTAACTACGTTAAATTTTATTTACCACAATTAAAGGTATATTAGGTAATTAGGGGTAAAAATAATATTATACAATTACACTAACACATGTATTAATATAATTAGATGATTATATTCTGTCCTAAAATATACTTGGGTCTAAATGATATCTATTAGAACCCACTATTAGGTGATTAAGTCCTTTAATTTATTTTATTCAAATGAATGTGAAATATGTTTCACTAAAACCTTAATAATTAAACTATTTTTAATATAATGTTATAAAGAATATAAATTAGGTTATAAATACTAATTTTAAATCTAAAATGGTTTTATTTATCATGGTAATTTTTTTAATTTTTATGATATATATAATTACCTTAATAACATATACATTTATGATACGAAAATTATTTATTTAGTAAAAAATTAATAATATAGTTTTTATTAAAATAATAATACCCATAAAAATCACAAGAACCTGAAAAAAACATATTGGTCATGTAAATATAAACCATAAGCGTCCAAAGGTCGAAATTTTGACCATTTTGAACCTTATAAAAGTGATTATGACACTTATATTTTTTTATTTTAAATGATGTCATAGTTGTCACCTTCATTATTAAATTAAAATAAAATTTTAAAAGATGGGTGTTTTAGAAGAAAAATTCGACTAAATGTATTTTTATGAAATCTATTATATTTATATTCATCATTGTATTTAATTTTTAATTTCTGTGCAAAAAATTAGTATATTAAATAATTATACAAAAATGATGTATTAATTATTTTGTTAAGAAAAATATCAACGAAACAGTTTTAAAAATATTAAAATATATAATATATTAACTAATTAAAATTCTCCAATAATTTTCTAGATGCATATGAAAATATATTAACCTATTAAATAGTTTTTTTGAATATATTCTCTGTGTGTCTTTTAATTAAATTCAAATAATCAAATATTGTCATTATTTACACTATTGGTATTTTATAAAAATATCATATTAATAAATTATTTAAAAATCACAAAAATATTTACAAATTGAAAATTGAAATTTATATGGTCTAAATTGTTATAAAGTATCAAATATGGGAAATTTGAAACATATAAGTATTTATTTATTACAATTTAAAATTTAGAATATTATTACCACAAATTAAATTAAATATATTAATTAAGGATAAATAAAAATGATAATGGTTAATATAAACTGGAAACAAGTCTAAATTGTTTTGGATGATGATATTACAACCCTATATCATCTGATATTTTAATTGAGTGATTTTTGGAGGTTTTTAAGTGGGTTTTTTGTTTATTATATATTAATATTTTTAGGTTTCCAAAGGTACACCTCTCCTCTCTTATAAATGGGAACCACCTCCCTCTCCACTTCAAACCATTTTTGTGCTTACAAATTCATCCAATCACTGCCCATTTCACTTCTCCAATTCTCTAAAACCCTATTATATGTCCTGGTCTTCTTCGAAGGCAAACTGTTGTTCCCTAAGCGGAGGTTAAGAGGTGGAGCGTTGAAGAAGAGGTAATATCCTTTACTGATTCTTTCAAAATAATTTCTTCTCATACTTCATCAATATGAGTTGTTTCATTATTATTTAATAAATCCAGTATTTCATGTATACTGATATTTTATTAATAATATGAAACAACCATATTCTATCTTTTATCCATCCTATTAAAAAATGTAATCACCACGCTTGCGTACGTACAGCTTACCGTCTCCATGTCGTGGTGCAATCTTTTATTTCATCACTAACATACTTCGATGGGTATAAGGATGGATAAAATAACTATATATTATTATTTTAAAGTTATATTGATTCTAAAATATTATACAACATACACTTCAGTACAATTCCACAATCATGGGAATGATATCATCACTCGTGAGTACGTACGGCCTACCGTCTCCATGATGTGATGTGACTCATTCTACATGATCTTCATTGTATAATGATTATATAAATTAATTTTATGAATAAATATTATTTATATATATATATATAAACTAATAAAATTATTTAAATGATTTATCTATAACCTAAAAAGTGGAATATGAATTTATTCTACAAAACACGCATAAGAACATAAAGCAATGAACACCCGAATAACAAGAAGCAATTAAATATTACTAATAAGAAGATAAGAATATGACCATATATGATATCATAACAATGAATATGATTTTTTAATAAGTCAATGTCCTTTTTTATATCATTTTACAGGAGGTTCGAATACGTACAAGGCATATCGGACGTGTGTTAATGGATTATTTCGTCTCACTTTTATTTTTTTGAGACATATGCCTTAATCAGCATAAATTTATTTTGTATGGTGTTTATGCTTCACATGAATTTTTTATGATTTTTATTATGAATGAAATAATAATTAAATATGTATGTAATTTTATTTATTTTATTACACATATGATTTCATTGATCTTAAATAGTATGGGATAATTATTTCAATCTCGTTCTTATCCAAGATTGTTTATTCGTAAGTAATTATTGGGGTTATATTTATCATCCATGTCCATTTTTCTAAAACAAATCTTGTATGTATAATGTATTTTTACCCATATTGACTTTTACTACATTGTATGTAAGGAATCATTTTTGATTACCATACGAAGTACTTTTTTTCATTTCTAGGAAAAGTACGAGGAGAATGTTTTTGTTTAACTTATACGGCATGAAAGAATTTTTTTACGTTTTCATAATTCCTTATTTCTATGAAGCATCCTATGATTAATTTCATTAATATTTTAAACAAAATTCATTTCATTTCAAATTTTATGTCATTTTTAGAATGAAAATTAGTTTTAAGAAGAAAGGATATTTTCATGAACAATTCATTTCAAGTGTTTTATTAAAATTATTTCCCACATATTATAAAATTATTTACTATGATTATGTTTCAATTATGATGTCTCTATTATTTAAATGGTATTATACTTCTTATTATGAAATGATATCCATTTGTTTTATATGAATTATGTTAAGATCAAATGATGTTTACAGAACCCATTTCAATCATTAGGATATGATGAATGATTTATGATTGTTTTGTGGCACACATAAGAATTACTTAATTATGATATATGTGGGACATATATATGCATCCAATATATTGGTTAAATATAAATATCTCATGATAATGACATTGCTGGAATGGAAAGTGAATCTGGTTCAGTAATACAGGGCTGGAATGGCAAGTAAACCCGGTTCAGTAATGGAATTTGTCCACTATGATGGTCATGGAAGCAATTCCTTGGCTACTATGGAGATCATAATATGTTCTTAACTGCTTTCCACAATTACATGTTTTATTCACATGCTACTTAATCATGATTGATGTTACATTATGATCTATACCATATGTACTACCATGATTTATTTCCCAAATCAAGATTTTGATGTTTAAACTTTATGTTCATGTTTTTATGATCAAATGTATATGTTTTGTTTTATTTTCTCCATGATTACCCTTACTGATCATTTGATCTCACCCTTTATATGTTTTATTTTCCGCTTGTTAAAAAGAAATTTTTTAGGTAAGAAATCAAAAGGTTAATATCTTTATGGTTGATGATGAAGATCATTCACCATGATTAGAAGATTTTGTTCTGAGTTTCCAAAGAAACTAAACTATTACGGTCCTTGGGTGTCTTTTTTTATGTATTATGTATTCCGGAAAAGTAATGTAATGTCCATGTACGTCAAGCTTTGGGTCTCTACATCTTGAGTCGTAGAGTACACCAAGATTCCATCTATAATCACAACAAATAACTTATATACGTACATATGGATGATTCTATTCATCATGACCATAAGTGATGTTGTTGTATTTTTCAACCAAAAAAGAATTATTATAAAATTAAATAGGACATACTAGGATCTAAAGGAATTACTTAGTATACTAGAAGTCCAAAATCCAAGCTGATGGTACTCCAATCTCAATTAAATATTCGATAACACACATGCTCCACTAAATTGGTCCAATATATCTTAAATACACAGATGTGGATATCATTTCATTACAGTCATCTGGTTGAAATTATGTTTATCAACAGATATGATAAAACTCATGTTAGAATTATCATTAAGAAACATTGGATAACCACATTGTTTTTTGATTGGACATATAAATACATTATCCTTAAAAATACCATAGCCAAGTATTGTACTCTTAATGTTCTGTTAGTTCCATTTTGTTTGGTGGAATTGAAACTGGATTTATTCATGGAATGATATAAATTTTGAATTTCACATCCCTCTCATGTGGATGCCCTGATAAGTCTTCAAGAAATACAACCGGAAACAATTTCACTATGGGTGATAATTCATCATAATTTATCTCTCAATCATAATGAAACAAACTTGTAACATAGGTTGTCTTCTCTCCAAACAGCTAAGTAATTACCCCTACTCAGCCTACCTTGATATCACACTCTCCACTGTGAATGTAATAGTTATACTTAGGAGACGTAAATTACTCTCTCATGTGGTAATTGTCAATATGATATTGGTATACAACTATTAATTCCATACCAATAATCAGGTAGAATTATGATATATTATGAATAGAGAGTTACTGTGGAAAATGATAAGTTACGGTCTCAAGAAAACACCATTTCAAGAAATAATATATCTAGACTATAATTCCAACATTGTGTCTATCGTAATTTTTTTCACTCAAAAACTCTACCTCCAGGATCAAATCATTGTTAATTTATATTGATATATTGTAATTGGATAGACCAGTATAAAATTTGGAAGTAGATAATGTAGATTTTATAACAATAATACCTCTAATAATTGATGATATAGCCTCACTATCCATATTCGCAGGCTGCAACACATGCTATTTCCCTTCCCCTCACCCATATGATGACTTCTGACATCCCTAAGTTGCATCAATCTACTGATATGAGTGTTATTACTAGAAGAACAATGTACACTACCTATACCGTATTGGGTAGTAAAACTCCAGAAATCAGTCAGATAAGTTGTATATGATCCACTTACAACACCCAAACTCTCTCTAGTTTCACCCTTACTAAATGTCTCTTATTTTGTCATGTATAACATAAGTAAATATACCATAATGCTGTAAGAACAGAACTCTACTTGTTTTCATGTTCATTTCTACAATAATGGAATAGCCTACTTCACATAGGAATTATCACTATAGAAATGTCTTATGAAACTGACCATCTTGTCTGACCACTCAACATTCCACTCACCTTGAAAAAGTTCTCACAATGATGCTTCCTACTCTCTAATGTCACACCTCAGGATCATCCAAAAAAACAATCTTTCTAACATTTCATGAGTGCTTTATTTTTTCCATATCTAAGATAGTGTGATCCACCACCTCAACCAACATATTACACCTAAAGAGTTTAATAATGGTCAAAATCTAAATCATAATTCATTAAAAAATATGACATTGTATCTATCTCATTTACTTGTAACATTTCACCAAATCACTAAAGGTATGTAAATGATATGACACAGTCCATCAAATACATTCCCCTCCTAAGCCAGCCACATGAAATCCACTACATTCTCTTACCTCGACATATTTGTATAGAGGATCTCCAAGAACCTCTCTACAAATTCCTGGTATCTCATACAATTACTAAATTCATTCCACGACTGAATGTCACACCATGGATTTTATGATAAAAATAAAATATATGTAGCCAACTAAATGTTAGGATTAGTAATTTTCCTTAGATGGTCATGTATTTCCTCAATGGACTCAAAACAAAATTTATCTCTATTAGGTACATCGTATCTGGTGAATATCAGTGGGTGCGATGACTAAAACAATAGTTCCCGGTTAGACACTCTCATCTCCACCATACCGAAATCTCTTCCTGTAACATTCATAGAAATATAATTTTTAAAAAATAAGCAATCTCTTACATCCTCAGCTAAAACATCGGTGCATCAGAATCCACTACTGGTAGAGAGACACCTTTTATATCCTCATGTCATCCTCTCAATATACGTCATCATAGAAGAATTAAATTTTAATTCAAAAATCATGAATTACGAATCATAACTCAAATTTATCTCACTTATATAAGAGGATAATTATAACATGTAACAAAATGTTTTTTTCCCAAAAACCTCACCACATGATAAAAATTGTGGCGCTATCAGTACCCAAAACCATTCTACACATTGGTCTTGGTAATAAAATATTAATCTCAATAAAATTTCATGTTTCGCATTAGATACACATTTATTCAAATTTTCCATCTTTTTACCATTGTTTATCTATATTAGGTAACATTTTAAATTAATGTTAAAACAGTATAGAAACCTATTTATGTTAAAAATATACCGAAAATATAATTTCTTGTGCATGTTGATAACTATGAATTTTTGAAAATAATCCTAAATTCCTATAATGAGGCATAGAGGCTCAACTCTCATGTCATTCTAGGCCATGATTTAATTATAGGAAAATCTAAAAGACATTTTTTTACAATACAGACAACTGTTTCACCCATGGTAAAATATTATTCAAAATGTAATAGACAACAACAATAAAGAAATCCTACCATGAGTACCATTTATATCCCACATTTATGGGATTGAAACTTGCATGAATTATTTCATAACTAATACATGACTCTTGCTTGTTTCTTATATACCTTTATTAAATAGTAAGATAAATTAATAGTAAATGAAAACTAGGTTCTAGTACATCATTGTAAGGTCCTGGCCCGAGTGCCACAGACTGGTGCCCCGAGTCACCTAGTCATGACAACCATATCACCCCTCCCTATATTATATATGCTATCAAATAGTTATGAGGGTTATATAAGTTGATAATGTGTATATTATACCCTCTATTTTGAGAGTAATACACAATAATAAAAAAAAACAGTTGCGTAATAACTAATAACCATAATCAATCCAAAATCTCATGATAACCAAAAAAGAAAATAAATAAAATAAAATAAAGCATAAGACATGTCATGCTAAAGTACATGAAAATTATCAAAAATAAAAATAAAACTCAAGACAATAATTACTCCCAAGTGTGTCTCAAACAACATTTGGCTCCCACATCCTTGATCTATCCCCAAATCCACTATCCAACAACGGTCCATTTCGCATAACATTTCATAAAATTTTTAAATCAATTTGGGTACTGATAAGGAATCCCGAGTATGGTGTGAGGAAAACTAAAAATACCACCACCAAAAGGATGTAAAAAATATCTAGTAAAAAAGTGTATAAAGTGGTTTAATTAGATAATTATTGTTCATATGTAAACAATTGTCACACTATGATTTATTCTCTTCTTAACCATATAAAACAGAAGGTTCCCAAGGAAAGCCATTCCTTAATATATACATTGCATCATGAAAGAGCTGAAATAATTCAAGGTGATATGATATCTCAATTCCAACTTTTTCTCATGTTAGAGCTGGAATAGTTTCCATGTAATATAATATCTCCATAAAATCTTAGGTACATGCCGGAGCCCAATGTATTCTCCAGTGAGGTCATATTTTAGAATTCCATTATTACCTTTCATTAATTATTACATGAATACCCATTCTACCACTCATTATACACACTATATAATTAACATGATATCATTCTTTAATTGTTACTTTAAGGACCATATATCCATTCAAACCTCGGATAATAGAATGACCACGTTCCCATTATTTATTTCATTATTTAATAACTACTTTACCATTCACACATCACACATTAGAATGAATATGTTAAAAATCTTTAATTATATTTTTACTTACCATTTTACCATCCATAATTAAATAATTAATTCAACAATAAAATATCCACAAAAATTCCATTAATTATTCAATAGTTAGTTAAACTCAACAATTATATTATTTAATCCAATAATTCTCTAATATCCTAAAATATATTAATTAATTAAACAATCAATTAATAACTTAAATTTAATTACCAATAAAAATGTTAGTTTATATCTTAATTTTTAAATTAATTAACCAATTAATTATGTTTGTCAATCCCATTATTTAATTTAAAAAATATTTAATCAATACTCAGAACTGAAAATGCAATAACTAATACTCAAAGTTATTATCTATTTCCCCATATAAATTATTCATAATTAGTCATATTAATTTTTTTAACATAATAATTCATATGACTTAAAAATAATTCTACAATTAATTACCTCAATCTAAAATTCATAAAATCCCCAATTTCATTCCACCTTTATTAATTAATTAAATAATTTAACTAATTGATGTAAAAAAATTTCAAATCATATAATATCATGTATCATCCATGGTAAATAAAGAACAAGACATATTTTATATTTATTAATATTAGTGAATTAAATATTAATTTTACATTGAAGATGTTTCTATGTTCGATAGCGTACCCGTTACATAATAACGCATTTCTTTGAAAACTTACATTGCACACTAAGAATATAATATTATTATTTTAAATGGAAGTTAACTCCTGGACATTATATTGGCGGATATGAACAAAACAAACTAAAATATGATTATACATGTTTGTTAAATATATTTACTTCTATCCAATAAAAATTTAGAGGCATAATATTTGAATGAATCTAATTTTATAGAAAATTTACATTAAAAATGTTGATTTACCGCCTTTTAATGGAAAACACTCTTTAAATATAGTTTTGGTCACATTAATACATTTTAATTGACCAAAAAATCTATATTTATAATGGGGACATCAAAATTTACTTTGTGTAAATTTTTTCATTTTTTCGATAAAGTTCATTTTCTTAATGAATAGTGGAAATATTGTATTTTAATTCAAAACTGTTTTTAATCTAATTTATTTATATAGTTATATTATCTTTTTATTTTTATTTAAAGTGTAATTATAATATATTTTTACCATTTAATCCAATATTGGTCGTTGGAATTAATTTCACTTTGAAATTGGACAAAAACAAGTATCAATATTTTAATAGTTATTGTTTCTTAAAAACCCGCTATTCGTTTTGATAACGGAAATTAATTTTAAAATTAATTAATTCCACTTCTATGTATTGAATTTGGAAAAATAAAAATCATTTTTGAATTCGTAATATCAAATATAACATAGGTTTAATTTTTGGTATTTTTTTGAAAAACATCAATTTTTTATGAATAGTGAAACCACATAGTAGTAGTTAAAAGAATTGTATTTTTCATTTAAATGAAATTTTACCACTTATTTCAATTGAATTTAAAATATATTACACTCATGGTTATTATTATTAAGTAAAATCTGGTTCAATAATATGAAAATATTTTTTGATGAATAATATCTCTGGACTTATTTACCACGGTTAAAGGTAAAAAGGGTAATTGAAGGTAAAAAGAATATTATAATAATTACAAATTACCTTAACACTTTTTCAAACCTTTTGGGTTTAGTCATTTACGACCATGGGAATATTTTCATCGATTTTGGGACCCCTTTGAGCCACTTGGAAGTGATAATGACAGTCTAGATTAATTAACTTAAAGGCGAAATGACAAAAACAAATATATTTTAGTAAATTAATGTTGTCAAGGGGTTATATAAATTATAATTTAGACTATAAATATTCATTGGAAAGCTAAAATTATTTCTTACATCATGGTATTTTTTTAATTTTTAGACAACAAATAAATAAAATTATTTATGACACAATAATGATGTTGTGTTTACCTCATTAATAAATCATTTAAATAAATAAGATTATAATTTTTCAAAAAACATCCATAACCTATACAATTCTTATTGGATGATTTTATTTCGACCATGAGTCATCTTATCTTAGAATCTAATTATTTTTTGACCTTTTGAAACCGAATATCATTATATAATAAAATAACCATTTCAAACTTTCCTAAAGAGCCCCTCCTCTCCCTTATAAAAGGAGACCATTTATAAACTATTCCTCACAACTCTCAAGCCATTTGGCTCATCCTACCTCTACCCACATAAGCTCCCTACATCCCTATGCTCCTCCTAGAAACCTTACCTTTGGTAGATGGAAATTTAAGAAATGTTTTTCGATCAAACCAAAGGAAGTTACCCAAATTAAAGAAGATTAAAGAACGATTGAGTCAAGTCAAACATGAGGTAAATGACTTTGTCTCGATCTCCTTTCATTGAGGCATATTTTGGTTCAATAAATGAATTTCTATTATATTCTCTATAAACACACTTGTCTTTTCAATGTGAATCTTTTTCTACGAAGAGTTTTACTAAACGAATAAAAGTAATGTTTCTTTTAAAGTAAGTGGTGACAATGACCTTTTTTCCACCACGAGTATTATTTGATCTTTTTCTTCCTAAAAAATCCATAATGTTTAAAAAAATACCATATACACATTTACATATTTTGTTATTGAAAATGGTTTTGATAATGGATTCTTTAATTTCAATATATTTAAGTGATATATTGTGATTAAAATTTGGAAATGTTTTCTCTACATTATATTTGTTTTATGTGTTATGATTTTATAATGGTACTGGAAATTTTATGGGTGGTTATATGATAAAGAAAATGACGGGTGGTTCCATGAAAACCAGGATGGGTGTTTACATTATAACCTCCAATGCATTGGGTATGGAAGTCGGTTGTATGGTTGTTCCATTTAGGGATATGTTTGGAAGTCGACCGTATGGTTATTCCATTTATGTATGATTATGTCCCAAGTTACCTTTATATGTTTTGTGTTATTTATATGGGTTTTACGATAATGTTTTAGTTATAAAAGGGTTAGTAATGAACTTTTATTCAGTGAAGAGTATTTACGACCTCATAAAGGTGGAATGTTTAACTTATGTTAAATTATTCATGGTTTACTTGTTGTTTTGAAAAACTAATAGTTTTCCTTCATTATGTATACCTTACTAAGATATTTATGCTCATACCAAGTATTTTTGAAATGTTTTTCATAGGAAATAATGTGTAATAGGTTCAAGGATGGGATCAAGGAAAATTCATGCTCTCTTAAACCTGGAATTAGACATGACTCTTTTTTTCATGAGTTTTTTCTGAAAAAATGTAAACTAAGTAGGAATGTATATTGTGTAATATTTTTCAATGTAATAGTTATGGCCTAACTATCTAATACTCTAAATCTGAAAAAATACTCAATGTTAATTATTCGTTTAATTCAATATTATGTAATGTTTTAAGGTCGGGTCCTTATAGTTGGTATCAGAGGCCAATTTATACAGCTTTAGGAGTTAGGGTATTGTTAATTAAATGTGCATAAACTAATTTATTTTAATATTGAAGTGATATAGAATTTATAGATTACCATGTCGCTTCGCCTATGATATTTATGTATTCAGAAAGGTTTTTCCGTAGAGGAAACAGGGAAACTATGTTGGGACGACATCAGGAGGAAGACAACCTTCAAAATAAGCAACCTAAGATGGTCGGAATCGGAACTGAACAGTTTGTTACAGTGATGGCACATTTTAATCAGTCTATAAACGGTAGTGGTATCAATGTATGAGATCAGTAAGATCAACCACAAAGAAACATGTCAGTAGAGGAGCATTTCATGAGGCAACATCTCCCATCATTCAGAGGATCATCTGACCCGGTGCTAGTAGAAGGGTGGATTAAAGAACATGAAAAGATTTTTGATGTCCTGGGATGTTCAAAACATCTAAAGGTTAGTCTCTCTATTTACAATTTTGAAGATGAAGCTGATCAGTGGTGGTCGATGGTGAATAATATCAGGGCTAGTGAAGAGATTTATTCTCTCGACTGGGATGAATTCAAAGGTGTGTTTCATGAGAAATATTCTCCTAAGGTGGTTCGTCTTAAGATGGAAAAACAATTCCAAGAATTTAGGTAGGGGGATGAATCAGTGGCTTCTTATGAAGCTAAATTCACTTGACTGGAATGTTATTCATCATATTTCATCCGATATTTTCTTAGTATGATAAATCAATTTTACTTTGGAATGAAGCCATGATATCAAAGGGAATTAGACTCTCGTGAGTTCAAAAGTTATGAAAAACATTTTTGTTCTGCGGAGAAGGTGGAAATGGAGTTTGTCAATGATTGGGGAATCTTTGACAAACAACAGAATAAGAGGTCTCGTTCACAGCCGAAAGGGAAGGACTCTTCAAAAAATTCTGATGGAAAAAAAATTTGTTTTCAGTATTTGAAAATTGTGGTAAAAAGCAAGTTGGGGAATGTCTTTTTAATTCTACAATATGCTACCGATGTGGTAAAATGGGACATAAGGCTCTTAGTTGCACTGAAAAATATCATGGTAATGGTAAGACAAAATCTGATTTGCTGTAAGTAATATGTTTTATGTACAATGAAATGGGTCATTATACAAGTGATTATTCAACCAAGAACTCAATGGAAGGAAAGAAGCCAGACTACAAGTAGAAAGGGGTGCTGAAATCCTTTGGAAATACTTTAGTAGATGTTGGGCCATCAAATGAAGTTGTATCAGGTACACTATTTGTTTGTTCAAATTATGCCAATGTACTGTTTGATTCAGGGTCTACACACTATTTCATTTTTGAGAATTTTTATAATAAATTGGGAATTACATATCATGATATGAATACAGAACTTGTTGTAAAAACATGTGGAGGAAATGTTGAGACAAAAAGAAAACATAAGAACCTTCTTATCCTAGTGTGCGGAAAGAATCTACCTGCAAAAATTATTTTTTTGCCTTTAGTAGATTTTGATGATATTTTGGTCATGTATCGGATGTTTGTTTATCATGCTATGATTAACTGCAGAGCTAATGAGGTTTCAATTCAGAAGTATTTATTTTTTTTGGACAATAATGAACCCTTGATTTTGATAACATATCAGGATGTTGAGAAACTAGTAAAATAAGGAAATTAATGTTACCTTGCTCATATTGTTGAAAATAAAGAATGTGTTGATATCAATGATGTTAAAGTGGTAAATGAGTACCTTGATGTTTTTACTAATGATTTTCCTGGTATTATACCTGACCAAGAAGTTGAATTTACTGTTGACTTAGTTCTTTATTCAATGCCAATTTTAAAACACCTTTATCAAATGGCTCAAATTGAACTTTTTGTCTTAAAGAAGTAATTGCAGGAGTTATCAGATAATGGTTTCATTCGACCTAGCACATCACTATGGGGTTCTCTTGTCTTGTTTACTAAAAAATAAAGATGGTTCAATGAGGCTTTGAATTGATTATAGAGCATTTAATAACATCACTGTGAAGAACAAGTATCCTTTTCCACATATTGATAGCTTTTATGATCAGCTCCATGGAGCTCAGTATTTTTCGAAGATTGATTTGAGGTCGGGGTACCATCAGTTGAAAGTAAAGGAAGAAGATATTCAAAAAACTGTGTTTCGTAATATATATGGCCATTATGAATATCAATTATGAATTTTGGGTTTACCAATAAACCTGATGTATTCATGGATCTTATGAATATAATTTTATGTGAGTTCTTGGATAAGTTTGTGGTTGTGTTCATTGATGATATTTTGGTTTATTCAAAAAGTAAGGAGGAACAAGAAATTAATTTAAGGTTTGTCTTGTAAAACATAAATGAAAAGACACAATTTGGGAAATTCAGAAAGTGTGAGTTATGGTTACAACAAATTTCTTTCCTCGGTCACATTGTTTCAATAAATAGCATAACTATGGATCTTAAAATAACAAAAGTTGTTTAAGAATGGTCAAGAACCACAAATATTACCGAGATCCATAGTTTTATTTGTTTGGTAGGTTATTACCAGAGGATGGTAGAATATTTTTCAAAGTTATCTAGTCCAATTACTATGTTTACTCGAAAAGTTATTAACTTCATTTGGACAAAATAATGTGATGATTTTTTCAGGAATTTATATGAAGAATGGGGAATGCTCTAGTTTTGTCACTGCCTTCCCAAAATGGTGAGTTTGTTATTTATAGTGATGCTTCGTTGAAAGGAATTGGATGTGTCCTTATACATAATGATCATGTAATTGCTTATTCTTCACATCAGTTGAAACCTCATGAGATAAATTACCCTACACATCATTTTGAATTAGATGATGTTGATTTTGCATTAAAAATTTGGAGACATCATTTTTACGTAGTAAAATGTGAAATATATACTGATCACAAATGATTAAAGTATATATTAACTCAAAAAGAATTGAACATTATACATATGAGATGGCTAGAATTAATCAAGTATTATTATTTCATGATCCAATAATATATGCGAAAAGCATATAAAGTGGATGATGCTATTAGTAAAAAATGTAATACTTCATTAACAATTTTTCATTTGGAATGAGGTCCTTTGGTTTTTGATTTGATGAAAATTGGAATAGAAGTTGTTGGTGTAGGAAATTCATTTTTTTGTTTTAGGTGTCAGTGAAATCATCTCTATCAGATAGAATATATTAAGTACAGAAAGAAGACGATGAGTTACAGAAAAAGGTAGAGTTAGTTCAGAAGGTTAAGTTAACTGATTTTAACATTGATAATGATTGAGATTTGAGGTTTGGGAAGAGATTATGTGTTCCATTTGATTCACACTTGAAGAATGAGTTGTTATGTGAAGCTCATAGTTCCCCATTTTCAGTTCATCCTGGTAATACTAAGATGTATAGAGATATTCCGGAGTATTACATGTGGGATGGAATGAAAAGAGATATTGCTGATTTTACTATGAAAAGTTTTAAATGTCAATAGGTTATAGTAGAGTGTCTATTACCGAAAGGGATGCTTCAGCCATTAACGGTGCCAGAGTGGCAATTTGAAAACATATCCTTGGACTTTGTTGTGGGATTACTGAATAAATCTTGAGGTAATAATACAATCTATGTTATTATTGATCGATTGATTAAATCTGATCATTTCATTCCTATTTGAGATAATTTTTCTCTAGATCAACTTCCTGAGTTTTTTGATAAAGAGATTGTTCGGTTTCCTAGTGTTCCCCTCACTATTGTATCTGATCGTGATCCCATGTTTACTTCTAACATTTGGAAAGGACTTTAGAAGTCGTTGGGTACTGAATTAAATTTTATTACAGCTTTTCATCATCAATCAGATGGGAGTCATAATGGAAAATTCAGACCTTGGAGGATATGCTACGTGCTTGTTCACTAGATTATCAGGGATGTTGGGACCATCATTCTTCTTTGGTTGAATTTTCATATAATAATAGTTTTCATTCCAGTATACAGATGGATCCATTTGAGGAATTATATGGAAAGAATTGTCGAACTCCAGCTTTATGGGATAAAGTAGGTGAATGGAAGCTGATGGGACTAGATTTGGTAGAAGAGATGGCATTGAAAGATCAGTTGATTCAAAAGCACATGAGAGCATCTCAGAGAAGATAGTAAAGTTATGCAGATAACCCAAGGAAGGATATTTATTTTGAAGTAGGTGATCATGTCTTTCTCAAAGTTTCTCTATGGAAAAGTATGATGTGATTTGTTAAGAAGGGAAAGTTGAGTCCGAGGTTCATTGGACTTTATGAAATTCTGAAGAATGTTGAATCAGTTGCATACCGAGTGGCTTTTACCTCGATGCTTATACCAGGTAGACAACTTTTTACATGTTTCGATGCTGAGAATGTATATTCCAGATCCATCCCATGTTTTGAGTCCAGAGGTAGTTTATTTGGAAGGGAATCTCTCTTATGAGGAAAAACCAGTCCAAATTCTTGACCATATGGAGAATGTGTTGCAGAATAAGGTAATTCACTAGGTAAAGGTTTTGTGTAAAAACTGTATTATTGAAGAGGCAATTTGGGAATTTAAAAATGCTATTAGGGATAAATACCCCACTTATTTTGATATGTAAATAAAAATTCCGAGGACGCAATTCCCAAAAGGGGGAAGGATGTAAAATCATAGGTAAATAAGGAATAAGGAATATTTAATATTTATTAATATTTATAATTAAATATTAATTTTACTTTAAAGGGGTTGATAGGTTTGATATCATACCTGATACGCAACAACAAGATTCTTTGAAATCTTATGTTGCACACTAATAATATAATATTATTATTTTAAATGGAAGTTAACCCCAAGACATTGTATTGGCGGGAATGAAAAAAACTAACTAAAATATATTTATACATGTTTTTTAAATATATTTACTTTTATCCAATAAAAATTTAGAGGCTTAAAATGTGAATGAATCTAAATTTAAGCATAATTTAAATTAAATATGTCGATTTACCGCCTTTTAATGGAGAACCCTCATTAAATATAGTTTTGGTCACATTAATACATTCTAATTGACCAAAAAATCTTCATTTATAATGGGGATATCAAAATTTACTTTGTGTAAATTTTTGGAATTTTTCCGATAAATTTTATTTTTTGATGAATAATGAAAATATTGTATTTTAATTCAAAACTGAATTTTAATCCATTTTATTTATATATTTAGATAATCTTTTTAATCAGTGTTAAAGTGTAATTAAAATATATTATTTCTTTTTAATCCAATGTTGGTCATTGAAATTATTTCTACTTTGAAATTGGACATAAACAAGTATCAATCTTTTGATAGTTATTATTTCTTATTCACACGGTATTTGTTTGGATAACAGGAATTTATTATAAAATTAATTAATTACACTTATATGTTTTGAATTATGAATAATAAAAATCATTTTTTATTTAGGAATTTCAATTATATTTTTGGCTGAATTGTTTTATTTATCTGAAAAACATCAATTTTTGATGAATATTGAAACCACTTAGTAGAAGTTAAAAGAACTTAAATTTTCATTTAAATGAAATTTTAACACTTATGTGAAGTGAATTTAAAAAATCTGACATACATGGTTGTTGTTAGTATGTAAAATTTGATTCAATAAGAAGAAAATAATTTTTGGTGAATAATAAATTTTGACTTTTATTTACCACGGTTAAAGTTAAATATGGTAATTCAAGGTAAAAAAAATATTATAATGATTCAAAATTAACAAAAGTCATGTCCAAAACTTTTTTTGGGAGTCATTATTGACCACATGCATCTTTGGGTCGATTTTGGGTCCCCTATGAGCAACATGGAAGTGATAATGACAATTTATATTAATTAACATAAAGGCAAAAATGACGAAAACAAATATATTTTAGTAAATTAATTTTTTCAAAGGGTTATATAAATAATATTTTCGACTATAAATATTCATTGGAAAGATTAAACAATTTACTACATCATGGTATTTGTTTTATAATTTTGAAACAACAAATAAATTAAATTATTTATGACCCAATAATGATACAATGTTTCTCTCATTAATAAATCATTTAAATAAATAAGATTATAAATATTAAAATAACATCCATAACCTATACAATTTTATTTGATGATTTTATTTCGGCCATGAGTCATATTATATTCAACTCTAATGATTTTTGGTCCTTTTGAAACTAAATATCATTATAGAATTAAATAATAGTTTCACACTTTCCTAAAGAGTCCCTCCTCTCCCTTATAAAAGAAGCCCATTTCTATGCAATTCCTCAGACATCTAAATCAAATTGGATCGTCCAACCTCTGCACAATTATGCTCTCTACATCCCTCTACTTATTCCTAGATGCCATACCATAGGCAGGAGGCACATTAAGAATTACTTTTGGTTCAAACTAAAGGAAGTTACCCAAATTAATGTAGATTAAAAATCGATCGAGTCAAGTCGGACACGAGGTAAGGGAATTCATCTCAATTTCCTTTCATTGAGGCATATTTTGTTTAAATACATGAATTTATTTTATATTCTGTATAAACACCCTTGAATTTTCAAAGGAAATCATTTTCTACGAAGTATTTTACAAAATGACAAAAAGTAATGATTCTTTTAACGTAAGCGGTGACAACGACTTTTATGCCTCCACGAGTATTATTTGATCTTTGGCTTCCTTAACAAGCCATAATGTTTTTAAAATAAAATAAATACCATTTACACTTTTAAATATTTTGATATAGAAAATGGTTTTGATAAAGGATTCATTAATGTCAATATATTTAAGTGATATATTGGGATTAAAATGTGACATGTTTTATTTCCATTATATTTGTTTTATGTGTTATGATTTTATAATGGTACTTGGACATTTGACGAGTTGTTAGGTGATAAACCAAATGATGGGTGGTTCCATAAATACCAATATGGGTGGTTAACTTATATCCTCCAATGCATTGGGTATGGAAGTCAGCCGTATGGCTGTTCCATTGGGTGATATGTGTGGTAGTCGACCATATGGTTATTCTATTTATGTATGTTTATGTCCCAAGTTACCTGTTTTAGTTATGTGTTATTTATATGGGTTTTATGGTAATGTTTTTTTACAAAAGGGTATGAAATGATCTTTTATTCAGTGATGAGTATTTAATACTTCATAAAGGTGAAAAGTATTACTTATGTTAATGTTTTCATGGTTTGTTTGTTGTTTTAAAAAACTAACAGTTTTCATTCTTTATGTATCCCTTACTAAGATTTTTATGCACATACCATGTTTTTTTTGAAAATTTTTTCATAGAAAATAAAGTGGAATAGGTTCAAGGATGGCATCAAGAAAAATTCATGCTCTCTTAATCATGGAATTACACATGACTATTTTATTCAAGAGTTCTTTAATGAAAAAATGGAAACTGAGTAGGAGTGTCTACATTGTTATATTTTTCAATGTAATAGTTATGGCCTAACATTCTATACTCTAAACCAGAAAATATCCTTATTATTAATTAGTCGTTTAATTCAATATTATGAAATGTTTTAAGGTCGGGTCCTTACATATTAACTATTCAATTACATAACGATAATTTAACTAAATAATTTTGTCTTTAAATTATAGGTTGCAGACCTCATGTTTGATGAATGTCACTCAACTATGGAAACTCCCATAATTCAGTAGAGTAGTGGCCTAAAATAAGATTTGAATCTATAATGATAAATAATGATTAAACAACAACTGATATATTAGATCTATATATATATCTACATGCCTAGATCTATATTCATAAATCTGGACCTATATCATGAAATCTATTAGAAAAAATACTGCCAAAATTTTGTGGGAAAATTGAGGTGGAGTGGGTATACAACTGGATATTAAACACTTTCTATGAGAGGTTCATATCATTGGTTTGGGCATCTAATAGTAAATAACAATGTTTGAAAAATCTGGAAATCATTTTCAGGGCTCTAATATAATAAAAATGACCTAGGGTTGAATAGGGGTAGTTTGGAATTAAAATAGGGGTTTGGGGAATTTTAAAAATATTTTTTAGTCCTAATTAATTCTCACACATGGTTTCCTGGGGAGCATGATTTTCCCTAACTGTGCACCTAAAACATGTTCCTCATTTGTATGAGTGCACAATTAATTCATTTAGGAAAAATGGTTTTCCAAACAATGTTCTAGACATGGGAATCATCTATACTTGTGTTCACATTGTTTTATGGGATGGGGGACACCGTTTTCCTTAAATATGTGGCAACTATGCACTTCCTCTTATTCATCCATTTTTTTCTCAATATTCTCCCAAACAAACCCCTCTGTAAAACCCAAATTAAAATTACTATTTTTAGTAAAAATATTACGATAAAAGAAGATCAATACCTCTACAAAAAATTAGGTTTCTTAAAATTACTACTATATTCCATTAATTTTTATGTAAATGTTTTAAAAAATTAATTTATGAAAAACTCAATTTATTTACCACATTGTTTTTTTTCATATATGTACATATACATTAGAACATTAGATGGAATATTTTATCAATACAATTTTTTTAGAATGATTTTTTTACTACCATTGTATTTGGTAAAAAATAATTAAGGGGAACCGTTCCAAATCATTTCCATATGGCTATCTTTTTAACGTTTACCAATGTGTTCCATAATGTTTTTTCTTTTGACCATTGCATGAAGAAATAATTTTTCAGCCATCATGACAACTAGTTTATATGAATCATCCATTAAATATTTACATTATTAATATAATTGATTATTTTTTATTAATATTATATGATTTTTATAAATTAGAAAATTTTAATATTATTAATTTCAATATTTTTAGACAAATGATCTAATTAAATTTTAAATTTATTATTAATTTATGTGAATATCTAATTTTTATTTTATGATTCACTATAGATATGATATTATGTTATCATTCATATTGTTTTCTTGTATAGAGTATGATGATGTTGTTTTCTAAATGTTTTTATAAAACACATTTATTTACACAGGTTAATTAGGATATAATAATTTAGTTATGAAATCAATTTGATTTAAACAAGTAATGAAATGATGAGTTGAGGAATATTTTTGTTGATCTCATGGAATAATTATTTTTTGATCCATCATCTGATGGGTGGGACATGAATTATTTTACCCTATAATAAATTTGGTGAATATTGATTATTAAGAGAAAATGTAGAATAAAATGTGTAGTGAACCTAATTTAATATGAAGGTATATCCACTATGAATGTCTTCGGATTGAAACATGAAGTGCACTGTGATGAATTTGTTGTCAATAAGGTATGATGTTGATCAGAAGATGTCAAAGAATGAATGGATGGCAAGGAGAGTCAACATGTGAATGAAAAAGGCTATGATGGTGTTGGTGATGAATGGAGGATGGCCATTGTGTTAAGATGAATGTCACTTAGGAGATTCACGAAGTGGCATAACTGTTTATGGTTGAAACATTCATCCAGGTTCATATCAGACGATTGTAGAACTGATCTTAATGTTTCAATACTTGTATCAAGATGATACTAAGTTACACCACATGAAGAATGGATGATGATGGAGTATCATCATTACATCAGACGATTGATGAGCAGATCTTTAAGTTCCAAGAACTTGTATCAACTGGATACAATGTCACAACATGATTAGAAGACCATGCATTGTAGTGACAATGCATGAGGAGTTGAAAGTGATCCATCCATAAGTTCTAAGTGGATGAAGTGGATTAAAGAAGTCCATGCACTATCACTTAGTGCATGTGAATTTGAAGAAAATACAATTTGATCTCTGATTAGATCAATGAAGAACATTGAAGAATCTATTTGATTAAGGAGCTCGGTTGAAGTAAGACCCTTCTGGAATTCCATTCTTAAATATTGAATACATGATGAAGAAGAATTGGAGGAATTCTAATAAAGAAAAAGAGAAGAAAAGAGAGGAGGAGAAGAGATATAGAAGAAGAAATGGATTAGAGGTTGAAGTGGAATTTGGCATTGGAAACATGGTTACTTTGTTTTATACAAAGTCCTAAGATTTCCCCTTAGAAAAAATATGGGCCACCAAGGAGGCCAGCCGAGGGTCATCACCCAAGGCTCTTGTGGGACTCACGGTCACCACGTCCATGGGGAACCCTCAAGGCCAAGGAAGCAACCCTGAGGCAGGGGCGCACCCGCAGGACGTAGCGTAGGCGACAGGGGCACGCCCGAAGGAGCGCATGGTGGGTGCATAGCACGCCCGTGTGTGCATAGTGGGCGCCAGTGGCGCACCCGAGTGGCCGGGGTGGGCGCAAGAGCGCGCCCGCTAAGAGAACACGGTGCGGGGCGGCACCGTGGATGGAGAAGTTCAACTGGCCGTCTCTAGGAGCGGCAAGTTGATAAACCGCGGAAAATCCGCGAGCCGTTACGATGTGGGACGCGGAAAAATCTCCAGGAGCGGATCCTGGCCGCACGATTGATCGTGCGCCAGATCTCGGCCACACATCTCATCGCACCGCTCCCGTTCAGATCCAGGCCGTTGAAGAATATTTGATCACCTGATCCGACGGCTCCGAGGCATCTCCTTCCTCAAGCTCGGCCGAGGCACCTCCCGCGACACCGCCTAAACCAGTGGCCCTCCGAGCACTGAAGTCGAGCTCTCGGCCACCATAGATCGAGATAAGGTGTTCATTGAGTTCGTCTGGACCTAAAGAACTCATCCATGCAAGAAAGATGCATGCATGCACAGTAGTGAGGAAATTCGGACTTGGCCGAGGAAAAGAACGTTGCCGAGGCTATGAGTTTTATGCTTTTCATGGATTATCCTTAAATGAAGGCCCTGCACACGTTCAAAGCATGCATGTGGAGGAGAAAAATAAAGAAGAAGGAACCCGCATTTGGAAGTAGAGAAAATCAAGATTTAGAGAATCTTGATTACCCGAAATCTTTGTGAGTTCAAAGTTGTATCACGCGGATGGGCTGAGGAATTCCTCTGCCTATAAAAGGAGCACCCGAGGCGCTTGAAGCTTTCACTGATCCTTTGAGAAACGGGAGTCCCGCGAGTTCCTTGCCTCACGAAGAACAGCATGCGTGCACCCTGTGCGGCAGAAAAGCCCGGAGCCACCCCTTGGCTCTGTGAGGTTCCTTTCGCGCACCCCTTGTGCGAAAGAAGAAGGGAAGGTCCCCTGTTTGCCTCATGTGCGCGGCAGGAGGTACCTGCGCGCCCTGCGGCCAGCGCACCCTTGCGTGCCCGAGGTGTCTTCACCCTGCGCGTCACTGTTCTCTAAGCACTTCCGCGCCTGGTTGCACCAAGTTCACCTACGCGGCAGTGGGAGAAGAAGAGGTGGCCGCTTGTACCCATTGGACTTGCGAGCCCTTTTTGAGACAGGAGAAGCAACACGAGGCAGTAGGGGTTCGGGTTGTGTGTGCAAGACAAGTGGAAGTGCCTTTGTCTAAGTGTGTGCACAAAGAAGGAATTGGCCGAGGCATGCACAAAGAACTACAGCAAGATTTGTGTGTGTGCAAAGAAGGAAGGCTATTACATACCTGCGGCTTGTGTGTGCAAAATAACAAAGAGGTCGTAGCCTTGGGTGTGTGCATGAAATGAAGTGTAGGACACAAAAAAGAAGAACTCATTCAAGTGTGTGTGCAAAGTGAAGAATTTGTGTTTGATTAACAAGTGAAGGCCGAACCTAGTGTGTGCACTAAAAGTGTATACACTTAGAAGATGTGGAAGACTCTCACACTAAATAATAACACACATTTATGTGTGTAAACAAATTGAACAAAGTATGTGAGTGAGAAGGTGTGTGTGCTCAAGGTAATTACACCCTTTGAGGGTTTACTGCACCAAGAGAAGAAAAGGATAGTGCATGCTTGCATGCATGCACATGCACACGTGAACAAAGTCAAATCAGATTGTGTGCATCTGAGTTGTCCAAGACCAGAAGATCTTGAAGGAATTAAGAGACCATGCAGTCAGTGCATGAGGAAGCAGAGATGCCATGCACTCAGTGCAGAAGTTGATGTGAACTGAGACTGGATCCAGACTGAAGTTAAAGACATCAGTTGTCTGAGTATTCAGTAATTGGAGAGAGAAGCTAGGTCATCCTGAGAAGAAGGTGATAAATCCTGAGAAAGATGAGAAGACCTGATCAACTCAAGTGATCAAAGGTACAGAGCAAGGCCAGCAGTCTTTATCCCAGACTGCTGAGGATACTTGAAGAACATAAAGAGAAGAAGATCTACTCGTGTGACTCGGGGAGCCAGGAGAAGACCCCTGTGAGACTCAGGGCGGAAGAAGACTTCAGTGGGATTCTGGAGCAGGCCAGTGGGACTCTGGTAACACTGTGAGACGCAGTATAATGACCCTTCTGTGGGACTCAGGATAGATACAGTGGGATGCTGTATCGACCATTGTAATACTAACAGATTATAATGGAAGAAACCATGTTGGGGTGTATAACCAACATGGCAAGGACGTAGGCCTTTGGTGCCGAACCTTGTAAATCCTTGTGTTCAGTGCCTTTACATTTACTGCATCATTCGAGGAAAGGCTAAGAGATACAAGAAGAGTGGATCGAGGCTTTAACCAGCCATAGAGGTTTAATTGATAAATAATCAATTAGTAAAAAGTTTTAAGGGATCACTGATTCACCCCCTCCCCCTCTCAGTGATTCACACTGATCTGGGCACTTCAATTGGTATTAGAGGGAAGGTTACCTCTAAAAGATTCAAAGGAGTCTTTATGAAGTGCATATTTGAGGAAATGAGCGACCAGCCTCAAATGGAGATATCTGCCAAGAATTAGAAAAATAGAAAGAAGAAACATGCCAAGAAGATGAAGAAAGCATGTCCTATCTGTGATGAAGTTGGAAAAATGAATGATCTTCAAAATGCACTCAAATATCTTCAGAAGACAGTCCCCAAGGAAGTGGAAATGTGTATTACTATAGGCATCCTTGATCTTCAAGATGAACAATTACAACTAGAAGAAGAATCCAATTCTATGGAAGATCAATTGGAAAAAAGGGTTGGCATAACCAACACTCTCAGAAAGATGGTGAAGGCTAAATATGAAACTGTTTCTCTTTGCAATGAAAGATATGAAGACACTGCTGAAGAATTGCAAAGTAGCCTTTCTGAGAAAGAATTATTTAAAGTAATAATCAAATATGTTTACCATGCACTGGAGAAGAGTCATAGAGTATCAATGGTTGTTAAAGATGCTCATCTTGAAGACAAAGTAAAAAGGGAGAAGGAGCTTGACAACTCATTGATTGAAATGAATAAGGTTCATGAAGACCAGATGAAACAGCTGGAAGAGAATTGGGAAACAAGGCTAAGAACTGTTGAGGATGAGAAGAACTCCCTTAACATTAAATTCATAGAACTGGAGGTGATATTGAAAAATCTGCAATCACCCAAAGCTGAAGCCTCCCAGTAAGCTGAAAGAAGAAATGTTGCTACTCAAGTGAGCTTTGAAAAGGATGATTCTAAAAGAAATACATCCTCTAATAAAAGGGAAACAAATTCTAAAAAGTAGGTACCATCCATCCCATCTTGTACTCATGTTTCTAAATGTGTTTCCACAAAAAGTGCAGGATGGAAGAATGAATCTAAACAAGTATGGATGAAGACAGTGAAGAAAGAATGCTCTCCTGAAACAACACATAAAGTCAAGAAAAGTACCCAACAATTAGAAGGACTGAAGAGGACAAGATTTTTGGGTCAGTGTAGGTGTTGTAACAAGTATGGTCACTGTGCAAAGGATTGTTGGTATAATCTGCTGAATGTCAAAGAAGAAAGGAAGCCCATTCCAAGGGGGAGCAAGCCAGAAGAAATGAAGCAGCATCCACAGGTCCAGAGACATCTGTTTACTGCAAATAGATTTGGATTACTTGACAACATCTGGGATGATTGCAAAAGTGGTCAAAAAGATACTTGTCAATCTCCAACTGTATCTAGAGCTAAAAAGAAGAAAAAATCACAGAACCTGGCTCAGAAAGAATCCTTGGGAAGAAAGAATAAGACAGTGGAAGATGCTCCCAAGAAGATTATGAAAAAGGAAGAGAAGACCTTGGATTTGAAATCCAAGAAGGGTGATGCATCCAGAAGGACCACCAAGAAGAAAACATGCTTCTACTGTGGAAAGAAAGGACATATCATGGATCTTTGTAAACAAGACATTAAATTCAATAGAGGCAGACTGTACTCAAGCAGACAATAAATCCAGAAGAAGCAGAAGGGATTGATTGAAAACAAGTTTCCTAAGAAAGGTATCTTGACAGCATCAAAAGAACCATGTGGAACTTCCAGAACTGAGGCCACACTTCCAAATGATCTGTTAGTCATATGGCAAAATCAGTTGCAACTTGCCAAAGATCTACAAAGAGCTGATGATGAAGTTCTGGCAATTGCTAAGGCAAAAGGGAAGAAGAAGATTTCACATGAAGATGTATTGAGATCCACACCATCACAAACATCATTAAAGATCAAATGTGCAAGTGTGAAGAATGGTGAAAATGGGACATCTCGGTTGAGAGAATATTCTCAACCTTGTTGTTCACATTGATGAACCAAGGAGGTTCCATTTTATTCCCTAATCACTTGTATTTACATGTGCTAACATTACAGGGAATTGAAGATGATGATCATTCTCAACTAGAGGATGGTTTGGACAGAATGGAGTGCACCCCTTGAGGGGGAGCCAATCTGAAGAAGATGAGATTCTTAGATTAATACCATCTTGATAAAAGTGAAGGTATTCCAATCATACTTTCATCCCTTGTTTCTTAATTGTATTCATCATGAAAATTAAGGGGGAGTATTAATTGAAGACAAATGGTTTAAAGGGGGAGCGTTATCTTTTCACCTGAAATTTCGAATGAGTTTTGTGAAGTATGTGCAGGATTTAGCAATTTATTGATATATCTGAAAAATTTCAACCCCTTGGAGCATGATCTCACATGTATAGTGAATTTTGGACAGCATTGAGTACCTTGGTTACATCACTCTTGTTTTCTACAATGGGTTAGCCCAAGTAGACTTAGAGTTGATTTACTAAAGGTTCTTTTCTAAAGAGAACATGTGACATCATCCATCTCTCAATGTTTTTCAAGAAAATACTTTTCAAAGGGAGGAAGTGATATTTTTAAAATGAACCACACCAGAACTTTGCATTTGGTTGCCAATAAGGGGGAAAAAAGCTGACATATTCCCCAGAAATGTGTGGCACACATATTGACCCATTCATATGTGTTTACTGATTGGATTGACAATATGTTCTCTAGTGGTATTGACAAGAAATACAAAGGGGGAGATTGAAGTGCACTGTGTTGCATTTGTTGTCAATAAGGTATGTTGTTGATCAGAAGATGTCAAAGAATGAATGGATGTCAAGGAGAGTCAATATGTGAATGACAAAGGCTATGATGGTGTTGGTGATGAATGGAGGATGGACATTGTGTTAAGATGAATGTCACTTAGGAGATTCACTAAGTGGCATAACTGTTTATGGATGAAACATTCATCCATGTTCATATCAGACGATTGTAGAACTGATATTAATGTTTCAATACTTGTATCAAGATGATACTAAGTTACACCACTTGAAGAATGGATGATGATGGAGTATCATCATTACATCAGACGATTGATGAGCTGATCTTTAAGTTCCAGGAACTTGTATCAACTGGATACAATGTCACAACATGATTAGAAGACCATGCATTGTAGTGACAATGCATGAGGAGTTGAAAGTGATCCATCCATAAGTTCTAAGTGGATGAAGTGGATTAAAGAAGTCAATGCAATATCACTTAGTGCATGTGAATTTGAAGATGATCCAATTTGATCTCTGATTAGATCAATGAAGAACATTGAAGAATCTATTTGATTAAGGAGCCCGGTTGAAGGAAGACCCTTCTGGAATTCCATTCTTAAATATTGAATACATGATGAAGAAGAATTGGAGGAATTCTAATAAAGAAGAAGAGAAGAAAAGAGAGGAGGAGAAGAGATATAGATGAAGAAATGGCTTAGAGGTCGAAGTGGCATTTGGAATTGGAAACTTGGTTACTTTGTTTTATACAAGGTCCTAAGATTTCCTCTTAGAAAAAATATGGGCCACCAAGGAGGCCAGCCGAGGGTCATCACCCAAGGCTCTTGTGGGACTCACGGTCACCACACCCATGGGGAACCCTCAAGGCCAAGGCAGCAACCCTGAGGCAGGGTCGCACCCGCAGGACGCAGCGTAGGCGCTAGGGGCACGCCCGGAGGAGCGCATGGTGGGCGCATAGTGCGCCCGTGTGTGCATAGTGGGCGCCAGTGGCACGCCTGAGTGGCAGGGGTGGGCGCAAGAGCACGCCCACTAAGAGAACATGGTGCGGGGCGACACCGTGGAGGGAGAAGTTCAACTGGACGTCTCTGGGAGCGACTGGTTGATAAACCGCAGAAAATCCATGAGCCGTTTCGATGTGAGACGCGGAAAAATCCCCAGGAGCGGATCTTGGCCGCACGATTGATGCAAGTAAAATGAATTATATATTTAGAATAATGAGATCATAATTAGTTTATCATAAAAATTTCTTATTTTGGAAAAAAAAATTCATGGTAAAAAAACAATTCACCACATTATATATAAAATATTGTACAAGGTTAATGTTATATGGTAAATGATTAAAATAACTAAAAACTATAACATTAAAAGGGGAGTTTTTGTGTTTCTATAACTAAAACCGAACTTAAAAAATCAATCATGAAAAAAAATTTCATAATTAATCCACCCATATGTGGTCGTCATTAAATAAAAAATAATTATTGACTACAAACATTCAACCACACCTCATAATGTATAAATGAAAACCATTTCTTAATATTTTATAATCCAAAGACTTTTTGGTCATCAAATATCATTAAAAACATCTCCTAACTACTCTCCTATGTCCATATTCTATTTTTTTCACCCAATGAAATATTTAATGTTCCGTAAGGGGTCCTCCATGGATGTGATATTCAAGAGATAACTTTCTCAAACCACCTCTCTAAATTTCTTTTCATCAACTACATTTTACATTCCTCATTCATCCTACAATAAATAATAAATAAATTATCATATATATAATAGAATTATATATTTATAAGTATTATTTTTTATCATAACCATTTCTCATTTTATCTTACTCAATGAAATGAATCCATATCCCAAATTATTATTTTTAATGATCTCTATAGAAAATGATTTTTTTTATTTCCAATTACATCCATCATGTTTATACATCAAAAAAAAATTTCTAGTTAAAAAATATTTTAATGTGTCTTTTATAACCTATTTAAAGTTCTATAACTAATATATATATATATATATTGTTAAATAAAACAAAATATTTTCTTGATGGTCATAAAAATCGCCAAAAATATAAAAAACATTTATCCTTAACTATTTATCAAATTAATAATCTTGATGTTAGAATTAAAATTGATTTATTTCACCATTAAAATATTTGGATGTTAATTAAAAATAATTTATTTCACCATGATACATTTATGTCCATTTAAAAATAACATCCCTAAATATACACATGTGAACTGACCATGTCAACATGAAATGAACACTCTTAAAGTGATAAAATTTATCTGTACAACTCATTATAATGCCCATATATTAACATAATAAAATTATAATAATATATATATATATATATAGAAAATTATGTGAATTAGTTAATTAATTAATCTAATTTAATAATCAAGGAATATAAGTATAAATATAGATTACTTTCATACCTTTGGTTAGGATTATCTTAGGTCATTTACAACTCATGGGGTTAAACTTCTACGTCATTGATTTTTTCCAGCCAAGATAATTTTAGAATTGAATTTTTATTATATTATGTTTCATTTCAATTTTTTTTATATGTATATGAATCTAATACACTTAATAATATTAATTTTTTAATACTCACATCAATGATATGGTAATTTAATACATTTTTTTAAAACATTATCATTTAATGTTTCACTTAAAACATTATTTTTATTCCATTTCATTATTTAATAATATGTTTCCAAAATAATTTCTACTAATTGTTCAATAGATTTTTAATTTTATTTTAAATAATTTTTTACCTCAAAATGGTTTGAATAGTATATTATTTTGTTTTTAAAAAACGTTATTTGATAATTTTTCATCAAAATACACGACATAATGTATGTTTAAATTATATAGCATGATATAATTTTCCAAATTTAATTATGCCATAATTAGGGATGAATCCTATTACTGATAAATGTTTTAATTTAAAATGATATTTTTTATTTTATAATTCGTTAGTTTTTTAATCACAAATGATTTTCAATATCAAAATAACTATTTTCCATAAGTATTTTTAATTGATCTCATCCAATATATGTTCATCTTTTTCATCATATATTGTTTGATATTATTAATCATTTAGTTTTATATAGTTTCATTCAATATTTCATATTTTATTAAATGGTTTATGATCAATTTGACTAGTGATGTACTATTTTCGTACAAACTACCATATTACCATAGATGCATTTTGATTATGTTTACTGATCATGTAATTTTTTTACATTTCATATTCATATATCTATACTAATTTATAGGATTATTATTCTTCAATCAATTAATACGAGTAATGATATGGAGATAGTAACTCATGTGTGGGGCCCTCTATAGTTTCTCAATGCATTAGTAGTTATAATGAGGTAAGTAGTTTTTTTATTGGATTATGTCATTCCATGTTTTTCTGTGGGGTCTTGAATGAAGGCGTGAGGGTATTTTGATGATTTTATTCATTATTAATTACCTCATTGTGTTATCAGTTATTAATTATAATGATATTATTCAATTTTATTCATATCCATGTTTATGTTATCTATCTCATGTAATTATTTATATGGCATTATTTGAGAATCATTTGTCCCTAATATATTATGTATTAGTTATTGATTAAATATATTATGTTTTAGTTTTTTACCATTGAATAATTGTTTATACCTATTTATGATACAATACATTATATTCATTCCCTTAATTGGAATATGAGATTACCCCTTTTTTATGTTGTATTCTCTTCATAATGACATGAAGTTTAATATGATTGATATGTAGTGTTAAGATAAAATAATAATGGTTTTCTCAACGATGTTCTATATTATATTTTACAAATTTAATTGTATTTTAATTTTCAATAATTTATATAGTTTTCCAAGAATAATAATCTATTAAATCATTTTGGATGTGATTCTATATATATTATACCAGTATAATAATGTAACCACAAACTCTAGGATATGTGGGCTATGGTCTTTAATGTCACATACGGAACAACAAAGTGGCCAAAAAACCACGTAGTTTTACAATACAGGGTGTTATGAATTAGTTGATCTTAATTTAGATTATGAATCATTATGAATAACTAGATGCCATAAATTATGAAAACCAGTTATAATAAAATGTGATATAGAATAATCATAATGGGTTGAATGAAGGATTTAAAATTTAATAAATCATGATACCCACTATTATAGTAATATGATTAAATAAATTGATTATTTATTAATGATACTCATAGTTTGAATTGTTAATTTAGTAAATGTATAGGACAAATAGAAACCAATTTAATAATTGGTGTGAGTGAAAATGTGCTGGTTTTTCGAATGAATAACCAGTCAGTATTAATGATATAGATAAAAATATTTCGGTTATTCCATAACAACTATCAGGACATATGATTAACAATATAATCATGGCCGAGTTCTTATTATGGTCTAAACGAAGAATAAATAGAGTCTCATGGAATGTCAGTGGATAACAAACACTGAATAAACAAGATTAAATTCCTAAAATTAATTTAATATTTGTAAAGGCACTTGATTAAATACATTAATGGAATTTTATTGTGTTTTTTTCTAAGGTGGAAAAGGAATATATAAAATTATTATACCAGAAAAAATGATTTTATGGTCGGAGATAAATAAATTATATCCTAATGAATCACTAAAAGTTAATTGTATTAAATGTGGGAAAATAGAAATTATCTGATCCCATGCCCTAATCCATGGGATAATGAGAATTATATTTGTCATCCAATATCAATACCAAAAAAATAATGTAAAACAATGAAATCACAACTACAAATGTGGATTTTACAATTGATGTGGATTATTATTCATTGATCATCTACTCATGAACTCTATGATTTGTATTTTTTTCTTATTCAACCAGTTCTTTTGTATTGAGAATGTTTGATTATGACATAAAATCACCAAAAAAAGCTAATATCTTAATTTATAAATAATATTTTTCATTTTTTATAGTGAAATAGTCTATGATTTATAGCTCCACTCTAATAGAATATAAAGAAAATATGGTATATATAATTTTAATTAATTTAAAATTAATTGAATTTGATGTGATATTGAGAGTTTTTTAGTTAAATTTATATATTGCTCATAAATATTTCAAATTATGGGAAGTAATATTTTATATTTTGAATCAATATATAATTGTTTATATTTTTGGGGAGGAACATGATCATCCAATGTAATTTGAATTCATCTTATGGGTCTTATTACATATTTAGGAGGGGAAAATATTTATAATGTCTATGGATTAAGTTAAAATTTATTATATAAAGGTTTTATAATTATTGTGTATGATTTAAAATTTATAATTTTCTTAAATTAAAAAATGTACCTATTCACAAAGTAAATGATGACTATACCACAAAATAGATGATTTGTGTTTATTATGGCCTCTAAATTCTCAATACATTAAAACCATGGGGAAGTCAACATGGTGGTTTATTCATTAATTTTAAAGGACTAAAATAATTTTACCATGATGAGGATTTATAATGATCAATTATATATGGATGTACAATAAATGTACCATTAAATAGAGACAAACTGTTAAAAACCATATCATTTTTAGTATAATGTTCAATCATTCTTCCATTCATGTATTAATACAATGTCTAAGGGATATGTCTAACTAAATAAGGAGAAGAATATTTGTTATCTAAACCATTATTTTGATAAAATATTAGTTTTAGGAACCATTTTTAACCCTTCAATATCATAATTGTTGAATGAGATACTGAATGAAGCTTATATTTCATCATTATATATTTGTTGTAGTAGTAAAAATATGTATATAGATCTAATTGAGTATTTATGTTTGGAAAAAATAAATATTCATATTAAAATATATGCATCATATTCATTTTTATGTCGAAACAACAATTCTATAAGAAAAAAGATTAAAGGGATGATACAATCATTACACGTGACAAATAGGAAAAAAACACCATGTATTTCATCATTAGATACCAGAATAATTAAAATTGTCACAATGATACATTAGATATAGACAATCATATCACAAATACCAATCATTGTATACTATCTCTAAATATTTCTCTCTTTTCTAAATTTAACTCATATAATGTGTTGTAGAATAATGAATCAATGGAGTACTACATTCTATTATATTGAATCAATATCCTATGTTTTCAATGATATTATAGAGACATTTTAAATTGTATCTGAAATAAAAGATGATCATCAAAACTGAATATCATTATTAAAACTAATTTATTATTTTATAGGTTCTTCCAAACCACTAATTATATAATTCAAACACTTTATATTAATTTTTATTGTGGTTCATTTCATCAATGTTATCTGGTTAAATTATAATATAACAATATTTTCCCCACATTATTTTAGATTAGTTCTTATGAAACACTATATGAAATTATTTTAAGAACTCCAATATATTGACTTAAAAATGGTGAAAAAAAATATATTAGTACATTATATTTACACATAAATGGATGAGAATGAATGATTTAAAAGATTCATGTATGGCTATTGTAGGGTTAAAAAACATGTTAGGCTGACAATATTTGATGAGATATAGTATTTGAATTTGATGAAGTAATATTCCAATGAATTTATCCTTGTAATATGGTTATGAATTTTTATATAGTATAAATTTAATACCTGGTTATTTTAGAATGTTTTTAAATCATGATAAAAAATGGTAGATATTAATTAGACAAACTGCCAAATATCTATCAAATCAGTGATGTGTTCCATGTATACCATTTGAGAATGTACATATGACATCCTTCACATGTCTAAAATAAATGGTTATAATTAAATATCATGATCATTTTTATGATTGATAATAATTTTATATCATATATCATAGATCTAATGTGGTGTGGAACAAGAATGATCACAAGGTAAATGTTTTGTGGGGATCCAATAAATATTAAGAATCTATTTTAAAATAAAATGATGTGATGAAAAAAATGTATCGACATTTTCCAATGTTGGACTAGTGCAACTTCACGTGAGAAATTTATATAGGTGATTAAAATAAAAAATCAAAACCTTTTGTTTTATATTTATATTTTAGGGTAATGATTTTTTATTTCTTACATTACACTGAACACTCTACATAAACACACAATGATATAAAATATAAATATTATAACTAATTGTAAAACTTCTACCCTATCCAACGGATTTATAGGTATTAATACTACTTAAAATATTTTGAATATTAGAAATAATGTTTTCTATATTTTAATATTATTTATTAATTATAGAAAAATAATTACGAAAATGTTAATATTAACAACAATATAGCCTTATTTTATATGTTCATATATTCATCAGGTATTATTATTATATATATTAATATTTAATTTCATTAAAAAGAAATTATTTTGATGAAATTTATTGATATTAAATTTTATAAAATGCATTATAATTCAATAATTTATTATATATTGGTTAAAATTTAAGAAAATATCTTTTCAAATGAATAAGTGATATTTTTTTAAAAAATGTTTTTTATGCATAGTGTATTATTTCGTAATAAGTTTTATTAAATTTAATTGATGAAATATTTTCATGAAAGGAATAAATGATATATCGATTAAATTATATTAAAAATCATTTAATATTTTTACATGGAAATAGAATATGAATATATACAGTTTTTTGAATAAAAATCATTTATTTAAAATCAGTTATCATTACATTTTATACACATATATTAAAATTGATTTCTATAAATAATAGTAGTTGAATATCATAAAATTGGTTTAAAATTTTTATTCATAATTTCAAAATTTATTAATGAAGATAATTTAAATTCTAGTCGTTGTAAATATTAAATGAGATGAAAATTTCTTGTTATATTAGTGATCAGAGGGGTTATCAAGTTGTCAAAAATTGTATTTTGAGTTTAAATTATATAATATCATATGAAAAAAAATTTAAAAATTTTACCAATTCCAATATCATACCATACTCATTCTTTATAATATTTCGATCCAAAATCCAATGAGAGAATATTTATCATGTTATCATATAATTAATAATTATAATTAGGTGTTTCCCTTACATATAAAATAGAACAACATATTTTATATTCTTCACAAAAAATTGATCACAATACCATAACCATTCCCTAATAAAATACATTTTAAACCATCCACACTTTATTTAATGTGTTATTTAATTAAAAAAACCTCATTTAGAGTGACTGGGTTATTAGCCAAAGGAGGTTCCCGGAAGTTGATGTATATGTTACCACATCAAATTTTCATATTTCATTATTCACAAACGACCTCCAAATAATTTATAATGATATAAATATGATTATATAATTAAATTTGTTGTTGTGAAATTTTTTCATGTTACTCTTATAAACTGTTTCTATATCCATTAAATCATATTTAAAATTAAATCATTACTCATGTGTTTGTAAGGACTACCATCACCATGAAGCGATGTATAATATTTTTCATCCCCATATGTCTTAGATGGTAATATGGTTGAATATAATGGATTTAAATAATATTAATTACATAATAATGATTATATAAATATTATGTATTTTCTATTTTCTTCTCATACAATCTTTTAGCAAATGATAATATGCTCGTGCATACATGTGGACTACCTCCATGATGTTATGTGATCCATTTTTAATTTTCCATTAACATTAATCCTAATATGGTTAGATTTAATGAATATATTTCAAATTGATTTTTTTTTTAATTTGATACTGAATTATTATTTATCTTTAATTCATTCCAATCATTGATAATTGAAAATTCTCACATGTGTACGTTCTTATTATAATCTCCAAGAAGTTATGTAATTTTTTTTAATCACGTATATATAATTATTGTTATAAAATTGTATATAATAAATAAATATTATACTTATTATATTATAAATATTTTATAAATTTTGAATCCAAGATCAATTTGAACAACCATGACCATCAAATTCAAATAAACATGAAAAAGAACATTTTCCCCTCAAAAAATAATTTTAATGTGGAATTGTGAATGAAATGGTGATTAGAAATTATAAATGGATGATAAATTTAATGATATTGTATAATATTGAAATATAATAAATTTATAATTATTAAATATTTATTACACTGGTGGTTAAAATTCATGTTAAAAAAGAGTATACATTAGGTAAGGGTTTATGTTACAATCCCATTTGTCTTCAGGATTTTATATGTTAAATATATTTAGATAAAAATTGTATTATAAATTTCATTTATTGATTGTATATTTTCATATAATATATTTTTTCCATTTTCCTCTCATGGTTAGATTTTTTCAAATATGTACCCATTTTTTTATAATGGGTGAGAAAATATTTTCCCATTTTATGTGTTATCAAAATTTATTTATTGATGTTATAATCCAAACAAAATATTTGGGACATGTTTATTAAAATATAAAATATATTCAGTTAAGTTATTATAATCGTTCTATTAAAATCTTTATAATAGGACCCACTTTATTCTTTTTAAAATAGTATAAAAATAATTTTATCTTATAAAAATATATTTCACATCGGATATTTATCACCTTTCTAGTCATTCTTTTAATTCAATATAAATTTATAATTTTCTATTTTATTTTCTAAATAAAATTTATTTTGACAATATTTCTGGATTTTTTTAGTTATTATATAAAAATATATTCCTATTTATCCAGTTTTTAATTAAATTATCAAAAGATATTATAAGGATATTTTAAATAAATTTCCACATTTTTTAAATATAGTTTTTCACCACATGGGAAATGTTATTTTGATACAATAAACATTCATTTTATAGGCATCATAGGTTGAATATTATATTAGAAAATTTTTATATAAATTATATCTATTGATGGGTTACAGATGATATGATTAAGTAAGTATGAAATTTATTTTTCCTATATTTTATATGATGATGATGTTATGAATGGTTTTAGAATATTTTGGAACAATTTGTTATATTTTACATGGGTGTGATGGGTGGAATTGAGAATATATATTTCTTTAATTTAAATTATAATGATTGTTATCTCATGAATTTATATGATATATAATATGTATTGAACAAAGTTCAGTAAGGTATTATCTCAACTATGAATGACATAGAAGTGATCCTTGATTTAAAAAATGATGGAATGAGGAGTTGATCTAATTTATTAATGGAAAATGTACACTATAGTTGTATATGAAGTGATCCTGGACTATAGAATTAACCTAATATTATTATATGTATGATAAAAATTATTTAATGTGATTATGAAATTTTATCATGGAAAAACATTAATTAATGGTGATTCCACACTCTTATTATTTACGTCTTTTTTAAGGAAATATAAATATTGAATTACTTTGATTAATTTTGTTTGACTAAATGGTTCGCATTTCATATTGTATAATCATATAATGAAACCCTTAGTCTAATCAAATTATCAAATTTGATCATTAATTTATAGCTTATTTGTTTACCTTTAGAGAAACTTTTATCTTAATCATTCTTATTTTTTAATTTCCCCGAGTTATTTATAGTGGTTTTAAATATTGTCAGTCTAAGAAGGATGATATGAGAGATTATATCTGGGGGAGAAGTTTCTGATTCTTCATGAAATAATTTGATTTCGTAACTAGTATCATAATAAAAAATCATTATGGTTATTTATAATCAATTTTTTTGAAATTTATTTTATATTCATTAAAAATGATGTAATACTTATGTACGTAATTATATGGATGGTATATAAATCACCTATAAACATGAAACATAGATAAGTTAAGAGATAACCAAATTCCCAATGCCCATTACTCTCATGCTCTGGTTGTCTAAACTAAAATATTCTAAAAATAATAAATTGAAAAGTTTCTCTATGAACCTTGGTTTAAATAATATCCATTCATCTATACCATCTTTTCAGAAGGAATCCTAGATCATCCCTGAACCAGAATCCTAGAGAGGCCCTGATGTGCCTGAGGTAATTTAATGATACTCAAAAGTTAGAAACAATTGTTTATACATATTATATACTTGAATGTGGAGAATTTAACCCAAATAAATAATTTACAAAATTTTAATTTCACCAAATCATTCTATATTACCTCTCAAAAAAACAATTATTCTATTTAAAATAATATAAATAGTTTTAAACTAATGTAAGAACTTATTTATGAAAAAATAGAAATATATATCATTCGAAATATACAACATAGAATTAAAAAAATATCCAACATACACAGAAATATAAACTCTTTTAAATAAATAATATTAAAATAATATATGAAAAACAAATTGTACTGACACTAGCGTCCAAGTGACATATTTGTTATTAACCTTCCATACTACATCTGAACTACTTGGAAGAAAATGAATAAAACAAAACCCAAAAAATGTATTCATGATTACTGACATCGATTGTGATAAAAAACATTGTGATATTTAATACAAAATAATTAATCACTATAATGCTCATATAGCTTTATTTTAAAAACATTAAAAAATTATTTAGAAATATAGGAATTTAAAATATTATTTTCACCAGTTATCATAAATGATATCGTGGATAATTTATAAAACATTATTATATATAGAATATATTTTAGAGAACTATATTTTAAAATGCATATAAAACACCCCTTTAATTATATACCTTTTGAATTCCCAACATTAAAATTAACTTCACCTGATATCAATCAATGTTGTGAGCTAAAAATAATATAAGTTTACAGTAATATAAATAACAATATAGTAACAATCCTAGATATAATTTAAAACAAGTAATTGAACCAAAATAAAAAATTATAATTTTAATAATATATATTATAAATATATATATAGTAGATGTATTAATCAATATAGATATAATAGTCATGGGAAACTCCATAAATTCTATTGAGGTGACCCAAAACAAACATGGGGTGGAACCATTTTACCGTTTATCGATAGATTCCCATATCTAAATACATTGTGAATACAATCAACTTACCTCACTAGAGGAACATCCCCATAGCCCAATCCGATTCCATTACAATGGGGTTTCACACATCATTTCATTACTAGATTGTATCTCTCATAGAATGCATCATTATGATTTTTATGATGCAGATAATCTAAGCAATGTGTGGTGAAGTATCATTAGTAAATCATTCATTCTCATATCACATATCCAAACCCCATAATGATATTCCCGTATTACATATATAGAAAAATCATCAAAAAAATATAAATGTTTTAAAAATAATCCACCCACATTGGAATAGAATCCGAGTGAAAATTGGATAATGATTTATTAGTCTGCGCCTTAGGTTCCAATTTTTTTTACTATTTTTTTAACACCCATTAAAAACCACATCATATCAAGTTATTTATAAGTAAAAATATTTTACTTTTACCAATGTTTATTTCCTAGAAAACCAATTATTTTTTTTCAGGTTATTTTTTAAAATACCCATGTTATAAAAACCTGAATTCTTAAAAACATTTTGAAATAAATTTGTAGGAAATTTTCAAAACCAATAAACCCAATTACCACTAGATGAAATTGTTAGTAATAGAATTGGACAAACATAGAATAATAATACGAAATTTAATCAATAAACTATTATAAGAGCCTCCCAAACACATACAAGAATCTAATGACTTATGAATCCCAGGTATGAAAATGAAAAAAATAAATTTCTATTCATAAAATGTTTAATTTTATTTAAAAAATCATGAAATGAATTATTTTATTTTATTTAAATCCACTAAAACCAGTAATATAATTTTATCATGAATAATTTCAATGATATATCATTATTTAGAATGTTTAATATTGATGTAAACTGGAAAAATGTGGAAATAATAAAACATCCTCCTAAAAGCATTTGTGGATTTATAAATAGTATCATATTTTTATGGAATAAATATTTGGATGAAATAAAAACATCATAAAATCATATGGTAATTTTATTTTGATCAAAACCTCACCTGTATATTTGGAAAAAATGATTCTAATGTATATAAATAAGTAAAGATATGTAAATGTGTAAAATATAATAATAGGCCTTACCTTGGAAGAGAGAAGAAGAAATTGAATTTAGAAGACTCAAAATTTAGTATTTTAAAATGGAGAGTCGTATAGGGATCTTTATATTATTTACAATTTCAATGAGAGAGAATATGAGGGTTTGGAGTTTGAATTTAGATATTTCAGTTTAATAAATACAACTATTCAATCAATTTGAGATTCTTATAATGTTTTACTAAAATTACCATCCTAACCATGTGTTTACCAAAAAATTACATAGATCACACCTAGGGATGATATGGTTAGATTTATGTTATGAAATTAACATGTTCCAAACATGGAACAATTATTTGATAAAAAAATAGGCCACTAACATGGTGGAAACATGTTTTCCAAATAATACTTGAGAACTATGAACCATGCATGAATCATATAAAATTTAAAATATTCAATAAATATCAATCAATAACTCAAAATAAAATAAAACCACAATAAATTTAAAAAAAATAAGAAAAAAAATGTTTTAGTCATGAAAAAAGTGTTTTTCCCTTATGAATGAATCACATACGATTACCTCATAGAAAGCAACCTTATACACCATACTATTAGAATTCCTCGTTATATACTAGGATATAGCCTTAGATAATGAAATTTGGGACTCCCAAGACACTCACCAGTATCAATAGATCATTAATTACATGTGATGTTTCAAGACTATTATAAGGGGTTTGTCTTTAATGAATATATTTAACTCTTAAAATTATAAATGGGGTAATGTAGTTACTTAAAAGGGTTGCATAAAATATTCACTAAAATCTCTAATTATTCCTAAAACGTTGATATTTTTATGAAAATACATAGGAATTTATGAATTCACTAGGAATATATATATGGAATACCCAAGATAAAGATTTTTATTGGTTGATTGTTACTAACGAATTTAAGAAATATTGGTTATCAAAATACATGAAGATAGAATACCATTTTTATATGGATTTCTTAATATTAACAAAAAAGAATTTGTTATATTGAAAAAAATACTATATTTCCAAGGACTAGTACCAAGGAATTAGTTATATATATAAACACCCAATGGCATGAATATTTCATATTGACATGACTATAAGAAATTATTTCTATAAATTAGATTTCTGTCTTGCTATAAATTTAGTTTTTTAGGGAATTGGTACATAAAATTTACTCAAAAATAATACTGATGTGATTTATCTAATTTATAATTAATTTATTTATTTATAATAAGTATTCAATAGCTCCCAAAAATTATATACGCATGATATTCTTGTATAAATAGACAATGTTTTACTTTTATATATAATTATGGGAAATTAAAGCATAAGATAGGGTTGAGCTCAAATTGTCATTGAGGGTACATGATCATCGATATTTCATAGATTGATATAAAATATTAAAATAATAAATATTTAGTAGGGGATAAAAATATTATTCTAAATAAAATGTATCAATAAGTGTTCTCAACAAGTAATTATTAATGTACATGCAATCACATGTGAAAAAACATGCCTCTTAGAATGGGTGTATGAGACAAAAAAATGAGAATTTGATATTAATCAATGGAATATCAAATATAGACAACGAATTTCATGGAATTATATCCTATTATATAATTATGAAACAATCATATGCAAAAGATATATTTTGGGAAACCATATATTGTGAACTTACTTGTAAACAATCTCTTTACATCAATTCACTTAAATGTGATAGAAATCACTATTTCGATGAATTTATGAACAAAATCATTACATGAATACATTATTTTTTCTTTAGATATAAAAAATAACTAATTCATTAAAGAGATATATATAACCCAAACTATCATCATTCATATAATGAGATCCACTTGAAATCATTCACTTGTTGTATCACCCAAAATGTAACGCCCCGACCCTAGTTACCCATAGTCGGTGCATTATTTTAATACATTGGCACGATTACAAGGAATCAAGTCCCGAAGGACTGATCCGTTTAGCATTCTTGAAAAAATAGATCACATACATGAATGTTACATTTTCACTTTATGATGTATAAAAAAACATAAATAATCTTTATGAACGCCATTATTCCCTTGGATTAACCCTTCATATCAATCACATTACACTTCTTGGAATCCTGAGAAAAATATAACATAGAAAGGGGTGAGCTCAAATGCTCAGTAAGGGTAAGCAATACAGCGGAAACATTCAAAAATAAGAATAAACATTTAAGGAAATGTATAAAACTAAAACAAAAGCCTTTTAAACTTGAACTTCAGCATAATATGGAAGAAATAAAATGAAATAATGCCATTTACATATTCACATGGATATTCTACTAATCAAATAATCACATTCAATATCACTAACCACATTCATAATGATGGAATTCATGATGCAAAACTTTAATTTCTTTATCGAGGCCTCATGCCAAGACCTAAGGGATAACTATAACCGGAACCCAACCCGGAGAGCCTCGGGAACCAGACTTTATCCCGGAGTGCCTCTAATAACCGGACTCCAACCAGGAGTGCCTCTAATAACCGGACACCAACCCGGAGTGCCTCTAATAACCGGACACCAACCCGGAGTGCCTCTAATAACCTGACACCAACCCGGAGAGCTTACTTTTACCGGTCCCCAACCCGAAACATACTATTCCAACAAATTTATCTTAAGAAGAGGATGAAATATAACATAATCATTTGTATTAAAACTAACATACAAAATGTCAAAACATTAATCATAAATCATTAATGGCATAAAAATAACTCATCCATAGTCAAAAATATCACAAAACCGTAAATACAATATGGATGATTTGTATCATAATAATCCAACTTGAAACATGATTAAAATTTATCAAAGGATGTTGACATAGATGAAATCAATACTATTTGAGAGAAATATCTCTTTTTTTGAAATCATTTAAAAGTTGTATAATTATAGAGAAAACATTTATTTTGAAAATATCTTTATAAGATTGTGAAGGATGCTTTGAAGGTGTAATAACGTAGGAGAATAACCGCAGCCACTGTATATGTTAAAAAAACATTCTTACCATAATTTTTTCAAAAAGGTTAAAATCAAAATTGTTTGGAAAACGACAGAAGGATTCCATTATAAACCTCTTATAAAAAGTCAAACAAGGGTATAAATGTCTTTAACCCATATTCTTGTAAATAGTAAAAATGTTTTGAATTTTATTTTTAAGAAACATGGATGTCGATGAAAAGAGATCCCAGTAGATTATTACGTATATACAACCTCAGATAATGAAGAGATTGTGAAATAAACCCTTACCAATTTGGTAACTTACCAAAAATACAACCCCTGAAATAGGTATCATACAATGAATATGTAAATACACATAAACTAAAGTGTATTACACAAAGAATATAATTATGGGCAGTACATACACCACACAAAAGGTAATGGTGGCAATAGGCATGAATCTCACTGGAATAAGGAGTGAGATGAAAACCCTTTACCTTGCACTTTCCTTTAGTCGAGGGTACGTTTAACCTCTTGTACGAAGATCGTAGTATGTTATTAAATAATTCCAGAACCATATTAATATTTATGATATCATACATGATTCATTTATGACTTAATATTACCCATGTAATAAAAATTTCCATGTTAAGTTAACATTTCAGGAAATAATCACTTTCTTTATCGTACGCGTTTTAACTTGTCACTCTTGATTGTATCACTTAGATCATGATTTAAATACTTCTAGAATATAAAACATGATAAATATATCATATATATATATAATATATATTTCTATAATAGACATATATATGAAATGGAAAACAACTTCTATGGAGATGGTAGTCCATACATACGCATAAACGCTGTTTCTATTTTCATTTAGTATTGAACGGAATTAAGTGAATAAGATATATGTATGTACATAAATCCTTATATATATATATATATATCTCCAGTAGAATTATTATGTAATATATTATATACTTATTATTAATATATATTTTTATAATCGTCGATGAATGGTGAACATGGAAATGAATATCATCGCATCATGGAGATGGTAATCCGTACGTACGCACGAGCGAAAATATCATTCTTTTGATATTAAAATAATATATAATTGGATGGTATATCATATACATGGAATCATTATCATTTTATATTTATTATTTAAATTAATTAAAAATCATTATTATATCCATCCAAATAATAATATATTGAATAACAATTACACCACGACGTGGAGACGATAAGTTGTACGTACACACGTATGGTGACATGTCATTCAAAGGATGGATAGAATACTGAATATGGTTGTACCATATTTATAATAATATTACAGTATATAGGAGATACTAGATTCATTATTTTAGAATAGTAATAACAATGAAATAAGAAGTGGAAGAAGAATAGAACTTGAAAAAGGGTGGTGAAATCATTACCTCTTCTTCGGGTTATTCCCTTTGATTTGATCAAATGGTCTCCTTAGGATGGCTTTATGACTAAAGTAAGGCCACTAGGATGAATTGATGTAGTTGAGAGAGTACTTGGATAGGGGTTGGCTGAACAAAAAGACTTTGAAGGTGTGAGTTAATGAGAAGGGTGTGTGTCCTTTTATAAGAGGGGTGAGAGGCACCTTTGGAATAGCTAGAAATGTTATTTTATAGTAAATTAATATTTGGTTTATAATGGCTCCAAAGTGGATTATTTAAAGGTTAAGGTGTGTATGGGTCGAAAAATACTCAACCAATAGAATTTAGATAGGTTTGGGTGATTATATTAACCTTATCCTTTAGTTTTAACACTTAGTTAATTAGTTTGACATTTACCATGCCACTTTGTATTTTTATATGATATAGTTAATAAACATACAATATACATCCAAGAGACCCCCAAATGGTCCATTAATGATAAAACTATCATGATATATGTCTGTTGGCCGACCCTTATATTTTTAGAAATTTAATATCAATTAATAATATAATATTTGTTTTAAAAACTCTTTTCTGTCAATTTTGACAATATACAGCAATTGACATTTTTAAAAATTATAACAGAATGATTACTTCGAAAAAAGTTAATTAAATAAATCCTAATATGTCTTAGTATTCTAGAAAAATAGTTTAATTCATTAAAAGTCTCAAATTAAATTTATTTTGGTATTTATAATATCAATTATTTTAATTTTTCACTATTATCGTAATTACTACATCATCATTGTGTCATAAATAAATTAAATTATTTAATGTCTAAAAATTATAAATAAAATACCATTATGTAGTAAATCTTTTTAGATTTATAATTAATAAGCATAGTTGAAAATCCAACATAAATAACCCTATGTAAATATTGTTTTTCTAAAAGATATATGCTTTTGTCATTTTTGTATTTATTTTAACATAATTAAAATAAAGTGTCATTATCCCTTACAAGTGGCTCCATGGGGTCCCAAAATCGACCCAAAGATTCCCATGGTCGGACATGTATCAACCAATAAGGTTAAGACACATTTTAGGGTAATTTAGTATTATTATTATATTATTTTTTAACCCTTATTTACCAGATTATCCCTTTAACCATTGTAAATAAAATATTTACCGAAGTAATTATTCAAAATGTATAAAAAGAAAAGTTACCTATTTACACAATTTTAACATCCTGATTCCAAATATGGAATCCATTTTTTACAAATTCAAAACACAGAAGTGGCAGAAATTAATTTAAAATTAATCCCCGTTGTCAAACCAAAAAGCGTGTTTTAAGATATAATAAATATCAAAAGATTGATACTTGTTTATGTCCGGTTTAATTGCGAAATTATGTCCAAATACCAAAATTGTATTAAATGGTAAAAATATATTCTAAATATACTTTAAAACCACTAAAATTCATAATTTATCACTAATAATTATTTTTATTAAAATAGTTGTTTTTAATTAAAATTTAGTAATTTTCAATATTCATCAAAATATTAAAGTTATCCGAAAAGTACCAAAATTTCACCTTAGGTTCAATTTAATACTCCAAATCCAAAAATGAAGTCCATTTCGAGAGATAAAATTTCTGAAATTTTAAAAATTAGGTATTACTATTCATAACGGCTACTTTGATTGGTCGTGGTGTGTGTTAGAACTCGAAGTTCCGTACAACACACGATACTATATTATTCAAAGAGAAGCGTACCGTGGATGATCGGGGAGTTACATTCTCCCCTCCTTCAAAAAATTGCGTCCTCGGAATTTGATATTGTTCTTTGAAAACAAATGTTGAAAATAGAAAATATCTTTTTGGAAAAAACCCACATCAGAAATTTGGTTAAAAAAAATTTAGTTTTAACAAGATGATAAGAGAAATGAAAGGGTCACCACAAAATTATGATCTCGATTAGGAGGACATTGGTGGAAATTATAGAAATATAACTGGAAGAAAAATGTAAATATTTATAGGTAGTGATTGAGGTCATCAATCACAAACAAGTTTAAATTTGAGGTCCTTCAATTCATCAATCTATGATGATTTAAAATAGAATCGGTTCAAAAAAACATAAGGTATTTGGATTACACATTTTTGACGTTTCAAAATATCTTAGTTGAAATCCCACATCGAAAAATGTATTAATTACACCTCCATTTAGAATAAAGAGTGGAAAGTATGAAGATTACCGAAAATAACACATACTAGGGTTCCATGTAGGAAAATAAGCATATTTAAGAGAAATATGACCATCAATTATCTGATGGAGAGTGGTAGAGAACATGGCTATGAAAAGGCCAACAATCCCAAAGCCATAAATTAGTGATGATCTAAGGTACCATCTAGGAAAAAAAATTTGTTCTAAGTTCCTTTTCTTAATGTTGATAAATTTATTTATGAGATTGACTAAGATCATAAGGAGATATACTTACTTTATAAGTAGAGTTTTATCCATTAATAAATTTCTACCAAAAACTCATATTTCACCCCAAAACATAATAAAACTCAAAAATACTCTATTTATCCTAATCGTATAGGGTTCCAAATATAATGACTTTATATTTCACATATCAGACCCTTTATGTAATGAAACTACATTATATCATCATGGAACTTCATGTAGCACAATGGTAGATGATAAATACCAATTAATATATGGTGGTGGGTTCGATTCCCGTTGCTTTGTCTGACACGACAGGTCATCACACAGTCTGCGTGTAGTCCTTTTATAAAAACCCAAAAAACTAACCTTTCTAACATAATCCATTCCAACCATTAGACTTATCCAAAATAATATTATCCAAACTCACAGTCCAAAATTTACAAGGATGTTAAACATAATGACGATCCTTTTTTCCAAGTAATATCATGTGAATGCCTTCCTCATATATTCTTTTAAAACACCGTAACATCCTGAATTACCAAAATCAACCATCTCTTATTCCAAAATCACTACCTAAATATTAGGATCATATTAAGGTTTATCTTTCCTTCAACCATGTAATTTCCAAAAAAATAACTCGTTGTAGAGTCACTTTTCTTAGTACCATAAAATCTCAAATCCTTAATAAAATAGTACTGCGGTACAATCCTTATTTATTTCTAGAACATCATTAATACAACACTAAAATGAAATAATTCTAAAATAACAACATAAGAACACTAGTAATTCGTCTTCATATGTGGTAGTATCATAACTTGATTATTATCTAATAGCATCATTTGCGGCATAGTCTGATGACTAGGACATTGGTTCGCATAGTGTCCAAACTGATTGCAAATGACGGATTGTACATTTGAAACCATTTTCTTACCCATAATTTGTGCCCTTTTCCTCCACACTTATAACAAACTCCCATTCCGTTCCGGCAAGTTCCAGGGTGTTTCTTCCCACAATTATCATATATGGGAAAATTCTTTTTTTCCCTCTCCCCTTTACCCAAATTTCTTTCTTCCATCCTTTTCTTATTTTTCTTCCCTTCAAATACATAGGACTCTGAGAATTATTTACTCATCTTATCAACACATGATACTATTTATTCATATGATGATAATATGTGGGAAACTATTTCCCATCTAAATTCTGGCTTAGGTCCATGAATGATATGATCCTTCTTACTCTTTGGATCATACGTATTATGGGAGTTCACATTCATTCTACTGGGCACCATCTCTATACAATAGCATAAACTAGTTCAGTTTATGAATTGCAATGAATAATTACCAAACTTGTAGAATACCTAACACAAATTGAACAATTTATGGATATAATCCATAATCATAAAAATGTTTTCTTTGAGTATGTATATACTCATAATCCCTTAATAATTGTTTTTAATGAAAACTAGAATTATCATAAGCATATCCCCCAGGAGTGTCGTAACAAAGAGTGCAGCAATTCCCATTGTCGTGCACTAGTTCCCGTTTGAGTCTAGCTCAAAACGTTGTTTTTGGGTCTTACCCTTAGGTACCTCTGTGCCAGAGCCTCCTCTACCTGCTCGTATCCAGATAGGGATGTATTGCTCGGAAAACACTCAAAATCTCTACAATGCCAAAATTCTAGGAAGTTCTTCTATACTAATCCTCAATGTCTATCTTAGGGCTATGTGCTCTAATCAGAGTTGATCTAAATATAGTTTCCAATGTTATTTCTAAACTTCCTCTAAAACCAACTGTAATGCCCCGACCCCAGTTACCCAGATTCGGTGCATTATTTTAATACATTGGAATGATTACAAGGAATCAAGTCCTGAAGGACTGATCAGTTTAACAGTCTTGGAAAAATAGATCACATACATGAATGTTACATTTGCACATTATGATGTACAAAACAACATAAATAATATTGATGAATGCCATTATTCCCTTGGATTAACCCTACATATCAATCACATTACACTTCTTGGAATCCTGGGAAAAATAAAACATAGAAAGGGGTGAGCTCAAATGCTCAGTAAGGGTAAGCAATACAGCAGAAACATTAAAAAATAAGAAAAAACATTTAAGAAAATGTATAAAACAAAAAAAAGCCATTTAAACTTGAACATCAGCATAATATGGAAGAAATAAATTGAAATAATTCCATTTACATATTCACATGGATATTCTACTAATCGAATAATCACATTCAATATCACTAACCACATTCATAATGATGGAATTCATGATGCAAAACATTAATTTCTTTATCGAGGCCTCATGCCAAGACCTAAGGGATAACTATAACCGGAACCCAACCCGGAGAGCCTCGGGAACCAGACTTTATCCCGGATTGCCTCTAATAACCGGACTCCAACCAGGAGTGCCTCTAATAACCGGACACCAACCCGGAGTGCCTCTAATAACTGGACACCAACCCGGAGTGCCTCTAATAAGCTGACACCAACCCGGAGAGCTTACTTTTACCGGTCCCCAACCCGAAACATACTATTCCAACAAATTTTTCTTAAGAAGAGTATGAAATATAACATAAAAATTTGTATTAAAACTAACATACAAAATGTCAAAACATTAATCATAAATCATTAATGGCATAAAAATAACTCATCCATAGTCAAAAATATCACAAAACCATAAATACAATATGGATGATTTGTATCATAATAATTCAACTTGAAACATGATTAAAATTTATCAAAGGATGTTGAAATAGATGAAATCAATACTATTTGAGAGAAATATCTCTTTTTTTAAATCATTTAAAAGTCGCATAATTATAGAGAAAACATTTATTTTGATAATATATTTATAAGATTGTGAAGGACGCTTTGAAGGTGTAATAACGGCGGAGAATAACCGCACCCACCGTATAAGTTAAAAAAACATTCTTACCTTAATTTTGTCAAAAAGGATAAAATGGAACTTGTTTGGAAAATGATGGAAAGCTTCCTTTATAAACCTCTTATAAAAATTCAAACAAGGGTATAAATTTCTCTACCCCATATTATTGTAAATAGTAAAAATGTTTTGAAATACATTTTTAAGAAACATGGATGTGGATGATAAGAGATCGCATGAGATTATTACGTATATACAACCTCGGATAATGAAAATATTGTCAAATAAACCCTTACCAATTTGGCATCTTATGAAACATACAACCCATGAAAGAGTTATCATACAATGAATATGTAAATACACATAAATTAAAGTGTATTACACAAATAATATAATTATGGGCAGTACATACACCACAAAAAAGGTAATGGTGGCAATAGGCATGAATCTCACGGGAATAAGGAGTGAGATGAAAACCCCTTACCTTGCACTTTCCTTTAGTCGAGGGTACGTTTAACCTCCTGTACGAAGATCATTGTATGTTATTAAATTATACCGGAACCATATTAATATTTATGATATCATACATGATTCATTTATGACTTTATATTACCCATTTTATAATAATTTCCATGTTATGTTAACATTTCTGGTAATAATCACTTTCTTTATCGTACGTGTTTTAAATTGTCACTCTTGATTGTATCACATAGATCATGATTTAAATACTTCTAGAATATAAAACATGATAAATATATAATATTTATTTAGAATATAAATTTCTATAATATACATATATATGAAATGGTAAACACCGTTTATGGAGATGGTAGTCCGTACGTACGTATAAACGCTGTTTCTGTTTTCATTTAGTATTGAACGGAAGTAAGTGAATAAGATATATGTAAGTACATAAATCCATATATATATATATATCTCTCCAGTAGAATTATTATGTCATATATTACATACTTATTATTAATATATATTTTTATAATCGTCGATGAATGGTGAACATGGAAATGAATCTCATCGCATCGTGGAGACGATAATCCGTACGTACGCACGAGCGAAAATATCATTCTTTTGATATTAAAATAATATATAATTGGATGGTATATCATATATACAGAATCATTATCATTTTATATTTATTATTTAAATTAATTAAAATCATTATTATATCCATCCAAATAATAATATATTGAATAACAATTACACCACGACGTGGAGACGATAAGCTGAACGTACACACGTATGGTGACATGTCATTCAAAGGATGGATAGAATACTGAATATGGTTGTACCATATTTATAATAATATTAATGTATATAGGAGATACTGTATTCATTATTTTAGAATGGTAATAACAAAGAAATAAGAAGTGGAAGAAGAATGGAATTTGAAAAAGGGTGGTGAAATCATTACCTCTTCTTCGGGTTCCTCCCTTTGATTTGATCAAATGGTCTCCCTAGGATGACTTTCTGACTAAAGGAAGGCCTCTAGGATGAATTTATGGAGTTTAAAGAGTATTTGGACAGGGGTTGGCCGAACAAAAAGGCTTTGAAGGTGTGAGTTAATGAGAAGGGTGTGTGTCCTTTTATAAGAGGGTGAGTGGAACCTTTGGAAAAGCTAGAAATGTTATTTTATAGTAAATTCATATTTGGTTTATAATGGCTCCAAAGTGGATTATTTAAAAGTTAATGAGGGAATAGGTCTAAAACTACTCAACCAATAGAATTTAGACATGTTTGGGTGATTATATTAACCTTATCTTTTAGTTTTAACACTTAGTTAATTAGTTTGACATTAACCATGTCACTTTGTATTTTTATATTATATAGTTAATAAACATAAAATATACATCCAAGAGACCCCCAAATGGTTCATTAATGATACAAATATCATGATATAAGTCTTTTGGGAGACCCTTAGATTTTTTGGAATTTAATATCAATTAATAATATAATATTTGTTTTAAAAACTATTTTCTGTCAATTTTGACACTATACAACAATTATCTTTTTTAAAAATTATAATAGAATTATTACTTCGAAAAAAGTTAATTAAATAAATCCTAATATGTCATAGTATCCTATAAAATTACTGTAATTCATTAAAATTCTTAACATTATGTTTATTTGGGTATTTATAATATCAATTATTTTAATTTTTCACTATTATGGTAATTACTACATCATCATTGTGTCATAAATAAATTAACTTATATAATGTCTAAAAATTATAAATAAAATAACATTATGTATGAAATCTTTTTAGATTTCTAATGAATATTCATAGATGAAAATCCAACATAAATAACCCTATGTAAAATTTTTTTTTCTAAAAGATATATGCTTATGTCATTTTTGTATTTATTTTAACTTAATTAAAATAAAGTGTCATTATCACTTAAAAGTGGCTCCACGGGGTCCTAAAATCTACCCAAAGATGCCCATGGTCGGACATGTATCAACTAATAAGGTTAAGACACGTTTTAAGGTAATTTAGTATTATTATAATATTATTTTTTAACTCTTATTTACCAGATTTTCCCTTTAACCATTGTAAATAAAATATTTACCGAAGTAATTATTCTAAATGTTTAAAAATAAAAGTTACCTATTTACACAATTTGAACATCCTGATTCCAAATATGGAATCCCTTTTTCGAAATTCAAAACATAGAATTGGCACAAATTAATTTAAAATTAATTCCCGTTGTCAATACAAAAAGCATGTTTTAAGATATAATAATTATCAAAAGATTGATACTTGTTTATGTCCGGTTTAATTGTGAAATTATGTCCAATGACCCGAATTGTATTAAATGGTAAAAATATATTCTAAATATACTTTAAAAACACTAAAATTCTTAATTTATCACTAATAATTATTTTGATTGAAAAAGTTTTTTTAATTAAAATTTAATAATTTTCAATATTCATCAAAATATTAAAGTTATCTGAAAAGTACCAAAATTTCACCTTAGGTTAAATTAGATACTCAACATCCAAAAAGGAAGTCCATTTTGAGATATTAAATTTCTAAAATTTTTAAATGTAGGTATTACTATTTATAACGGCTACTTTGATTGGTTGTGGTGTGTCTTAGAACTCGAAGTTGCGTACGACACACGCTACTATATTATTCAAAGAGAAGTGTACCGTGGAAGCTTGGGGTGTTACATTCTCCCCACCTTCAACAAATTGACTCCTCACAATTTGATATTGTTCTTTGAAAATAAATGTTGAAAATAGAAAATATCTTTGTGGAAAAAACCCACATCGGAAATTTGGTTAATCAAATTTTAGTCTTAACAAGATGATAAGAGATATAAAAGGGTCACCAAAAAATTATGATCTCGATTAGGATAAAATTGGTGGCAATTATAGAAATATAACTGGAAGAAAAACGTAAATATTTATAGGTAGTGATTGAGGTCATCAATCACAACCAAGTTTAAATTTGAGGCCCTTAAATTCATCAATCTATGATGATTTAAAATACCATCGGTTCAAAAAAACATAAGGTATTAGGATAACACATTTTTGATATTTCAAAATATCTTAGTTGAAATCCCACATCGAAAAATGTATTAATGAGGCCTCTATTTAAAATAACGAGTGGAAAGTATGAAGATTACCAAAAATAACACATACTGGGGTTCCATGTAGGAAAATATGGATATTTAAGAGAAATCTGACCATCATTTATTTGATGGAGATTGGTAGAGAACATGGATATGAAAAGGACAACAATCCCATATCCATAAATTAGTGATGCTCTAAGGTACCATCTAGGAAAAAAAATTTGTTCTAAGTTCCTTTTCTTAATTTTGATGAATTTATTTATGAGATTGACTAAGATCATAAGGAGATATACTTGCTTTATAATTAGAGTTGTATCCATTAATAAATTTCTACCACGAACTCATATTTCACCCCAAAACATAATAATACTCAAAAATACTCTATTTATCCTAATCGTATAGGGTTCCAAATATAATGAATTTATATTTCACATATCACACCCTTTATGTAAAGAAACTACATTATTCCATCCTGGAACATCATGTAGCACAATGGTAGGTGATGAATACCAATTTCACTATGGTGGTGGGTTCGATTCCCGTAACTTTGTCTGACACGACAGGTCGTCACACATTCTGCGCGTAGTCCTTTCATAAAAATACAAAAAACTAACCTTTCAAACTTAATCCATTCCAACCATTAAACTTATCCAAAATAATATTATCCAAACTCACAGTCCAAAATTACAAGGAAGTTAAACATAATGAGGATCCTTTTTTCCAGGTAATAACTTGTGAACGCCTTCCTCATATATTCTTTTAAAACACCGCAACATCCTGAATTACCAAAATCAACCATCTCTTATTCCAAAATCACTACCTCAATATTAAGACCATATTAAGGTTTATCTTTCCTTCAACTATGTAATTTCCAAAAAAAATTAACTCGTTGTAGAGTCACTCTTCATAGTACCATAAAATCTCAAATCCTTAATTAAATAGTACTGCAGTACAATAGTTATTAATTTCCAGATCATCATTGATAAAACACTTAAATGAAATAATTCTAAAATAACAACATAAGAACACTAGTCATTTTTCTTTATATGTGGTAGTATCATAACTTGATTATTATCTAATAGCATCATTTGTGGCATAGTCTGATGACTAGGACATTCTTTCGCATAGTGTCCAAACTCTTTGCAAATGAAGGATTGTACATTTGAAACCATTTTCTTACGCATAATTTGTGCCCTTTTTCCTCCACACTTATAACAAACTCTCATTCCTTTCAGGCAAGTTCCTGGGTGTTTCTTCCCACAATTAACATATATGGGAAAATTATTTTTTTCCCTCTTCCCTTTACCCATATTTCTCTCTTCCATCATTCTCTTCTTTTTCTTCCCTTCAAATACATAGGACTCCGAGAATTATTTACTCATCTTATCAACACATGATACTATTTATTCATATGATGATAATATGTGGGAAATTATTTCCCTTCTAAATTCTGGCTTAGGGCCATGAAAGATATGATCCTTCTTACTCTTTGGATCATACGTATTACGGGAGTTCACATTCATTCTACTGGGCACCATTTCTATTCAATAGCATAAACTAGTTCAGTTTATGAATTGCAATGAATAATTACCAATCTTTTATAATACCTAACACAAATTGAATAGTTTTTGGATATAATCCATAATCATAAAAATGTTTTCTTTGAGTAAGTATATACTCATACGACCTTAATAATTGTTTGTAAAGAAAATGAGAATTATCCTAAGCATATACCCCAGGAGTGTCGTAACAAAGAGTGCAGCAAGGCCCATTGTCGTGCACCAGTTCTCGTTTGAGTCTAGCTCAAAGCGGTGTTTTCGGGTTTTACCCCTAGGTACATCTAGGCCAGAGCCGCCTCTACCTGGTCATATCCAGATAGGGATTCATTGCTCGGAAAACTCTCAAAATCTCTACAATAGCCAAATTTTAGGAAGTTATTCTATACCAATCCTCAAATTATATCATAGGGCTATGTGCTCTAATCAGAGTTGATCTAAATCTAGTTTCCAAGGTTATTGTTAAACTTCTTCTGAAACCAACTGTAATGCCCCGACCCCAGTTACCTAGAGTCGGTGCATTATTTTAATACATTGGCATGATTACAAGGAATCACGTCCCGAAGGACCGATCAGTTTAGCAGTCTTGGAAAAATAGATCACATACATGAATGTTACATTTGTACTTTATGATGTAAAAAACGACATAAATAATCTTTATGAATGCCATTATTCCCTTGGATTAACCCTTCATATCAATCACATTACACTTCTTGGAATCCGGGGGAAAATAAAACATAGAAAGGGGTGAGCTCAAATGCTCAGTAAGGGTAAGCAATACAGTGGAAACATTAAAAAATAAGCAAAAACATTTAAGGAAATGTATAAAACTAAAACAAAAGCCTTTTAAACTTGATCTTCATCATAATATGGAAGAAATAAAATGAAATAATTCCATTTACATATTCACATGGATATTCTAATAATCGAATAATCACATGAAATATCACTAACCACTTTCATAACGATGGAATGCATGATTCCTAACTTTAATTTCTTTGTTGAGGCCTCGTGCCATGACCTAAGGGATAACTATAACCGGAACCCAACCCGGAGAACCTCTGTAACCAGACTCCATCCCGGAGTGCCTCTAATAACCGGACACCAACCCGGAGTGCCTCTAATAACCGGACACCAACCCAGAGTGCCTATAATAACCGGACACCAACCCGGAGTGACTCTAATAACCGGACACCAACCCGGAGGGCATACTTTTACCGGTCCCCAACCCGGAACATACTAGTCCAACACATTCATCATAAGATGAGGATGAAATATAACATAAACATTTGTATTAAAACTAACATAAAAAATGTCAAAACATTAATCATAAACCATTAATGGCATAAAAATAACTCATCCATAGTCAAAAATATCACAAAACCATAAATACAATATGGATGATTTGTATCATATTAATTCAACTTGAAACATGTTTAAAATTTATCAAATTATGTTGACATAGATGAAATCAATACTATTTGAGAGAAATATCTATTTTTTTAAACTAATTTAAAAGTCGCATAATTATAGAGAAAACATTTATTTTGAAAATATCTTTATAAGATTTTGATGGAAGCTTTGAAGGTGTAATAACAGCAGAGAATAACCGCACCCACCGTATAAGTTAAAAAAACATTCTTACCTAAATTTTGTAAAAAAGGTTAAAATGGAACATGTTTGGAAAATGACAGAAAGATTCCTTTATAAACCTCTTATAAAAATTCAAACAAGGGTATAAATGTCTTTAACCCATTTTCTTGTAAATAGTAAAAATGTTTTGAAATACATTTTTATGAAACATGGATGTGGATGATAAGAGATCCCATGATATTATTACGTATATACAACCTCGGATAATGAAGAGATTGTGAAATAAACCCTTACCAATTTGGAATCTTTTAAAACATACAACCCATTAAAGAGTTATCATACAATGAATATGTAAATACACATAAATTAAAGTGTATTACACAAATAATATAATTATGGGCAGTACATACACCACACAAAAGGTAATGGTGGCAATAGGCATGAATCTCACGGGAATAAGGAGTGAGATGAAAACCCCTTACCTTGCACTTTCCTTTAGTCGAGGGTACGTTTAACCTCTTGTAAAAAGATTTTAGTATGTTATTAAATTATACCGGAACCATATTAATATTTATGGTATCATACATGATTCATTTATGACATTATATTACCAATTTAATAATAATTTCCATGTTAATTTAACATTTCGGGTAATAATCACTTTCTTTATCATACGTGTTTTAACTTGTCACTCTTGGTTGTATCCCTTAGATCAGGATTTAAATACTTCTAGAATATAAAACATGATAAATATATCATATATATTTATAATATAAATTTGTATAATAGACATATATATGAAATGGAAAACACCGTTTATGGAGATGGTAGTCCGTACGTTTGAAAAAACGTTGTTTCTGTTTTCATATAGTATTGAACGGAAGTAAGTGAATAAGATATATGTAAGTACATATATCTTTATATATATATATATCCAGTAGCATTATTATGACATATATGACAAAATTATTAGTAATATATATTTTAATAATCGTCGATTAATGGTGAACATGGAAATGAATCTAATCGCGTCGTGGAGACGATAATCCGTACGTACGCACGAGTGAAAATATCATTCTTTTGATATTAAAATAATATATAATTGGATGGTATATCATATATACATGAATAATTATAAGGTTATATTTATTATTTACATGAATTAAAAATCATTATTATATCCATCAAAATAATAATATATTCAATTATAATTATACCACGACGTGGAGACGATAAGCCATACGTACACATGTATGGTGACATGTCATTCAATGGGTTGATAGAATAATGAATATGGTTGTACCATATTTATAATAATATTACAGTATATAGGAGATACTGGATTCATTATTTTAGAATGGTAATAACAAATAAAAAACAAGTGGATGAAGAAAGGAACTTGAAAAACGGCGCTGAAATCATTACCTCTTCTTCGGGTTCTTCATTTTGATTTGATCAAAAGGTCTCCTTAGGATGGCTTTCTGACTAGAGGAAGGCCTCTAGGATGAATTAATGGAGTTGAGAGAGTATTTGGACAGGGGTTGGCCGAACAAAAAGGCTCTGAAGGTGTGAGTTAATGAGAAGGGTGTGTGTCCTTTCATAAGAGGGGTGAAGGGCACCTTTGGAAAAGCTAGAAATAATATTTTATAATAAATTAATATTCAGTTTATAATGGCTCCAAAGTGGATTATTTAAAGGTTATGGTGGGTATGGGTCGAAAACTACTCAACCAATAGAATTTAGATAGGTTTGCGTCAATATATTAACCATATATTTTAGTTTTAACAATTAGTTTATTAATTTGACATTTACCATGTCGCTTTGTATTAATATATTATATAGTTAATAAACATACAATATACATCCAAGCGACCCCAAATGCTTCATTAATGATACAAATATCATGATATAAGTCTCTTGGCCGAACCTTAGATTTTTAGAAATTTAATATCAATTAATAATATAATATTTGTTTTAAAAACTCTTTTATGTCAATTTTGACACTATTCAATAATTGACTTTTTTAAAAATTATAACAGAATTATTACTTCCAAAAAAGTTAATTTCATAAATCATAATATGTCAGAGTATCCTAGAAAATTAGTTTAATTCATTAAAAGTCTAAAATTAAATTTATTTGGGTATTTATAATATCAATTATTTTAATTTTTTACTATTATGGTAATTACTACATCATCATTGTGTCATAAATAAATTAACTTATTTAATTTATAAAAATTATAAATAAAATACCATTATGTAGTAAATCTTTTTATATTTCTAGTAAATATTTAGAATCGAAAATATTACATATATAACCCTATGTAAAAACTATTTTTCTAAAAGATATAAGCATATGTCATTTTTGTATTTACTTAATCTTAATTAAAATAAAGTGTCTCTATCACCTACAATTGGCTCCATGGGGTGCCAAAAATCGACCCAAAGATGCACATGGCCGGAAATGTATCCATCAATACGGTTAGGAGACTTTTTAGGGTAATTTAGTATTATTATAATAATATTTTTTAACCCCTATTTACCAGATTTACCCTTTAATCATGGTAAATAAAATATTTACCGAAGTAATTATTCAAAATGTCTAAAAATAAAAGTTACCTATTTACACAATTTTAACTTCCTGATTACAAATATGGAATCCATTTTTCCAAATTCAAAACACAAAAGTGGCAGGAATTAATTTAAAATTAATTCCCATTGTCAAAACAAAAAGCATGTTTTTAAGATATAATAAATATCAAAAGATTGATACTTGTTTATGACCGGTTTAATTGTGAAATTATGTCCAATGACCTACATTGTATTAAATGGTAAAAATATATTCTAAATATACATTAAAACCCCTCAAATTAATAATTTATCACTAATAAATAATTTGATTAAAAAAGTTGTATTTAATTAAAATTTAGTAACTTTCACTATTCGTCAAAATATTAAAGTTATCCGAAAAGTACCAAAATTTCACCTTAGGCTAAATTCGATACTCCAAATCCAAAAATGAAGTCCATTTTGAGAGATAAAATTTCAAAAAATTTAAATAGTATGTATTACTATTCATAACGTCTACTTTGATTGGTCGTGGTGTGTGTTAGAACTCGTAGTTGCGTACAACACACGCTACTGTATTATTCAAAGAGAAGCGTACCGTGGAAGCTCGGGGTGTTAAACTAAACCCATAGAATTAAATAATATTACATATATTTATTAAATTGACTCAATTATTTAAATCATTTATTATTAAATCAATTATCAAAAATTGATATAACACTAAAAAATTAATGGGTATCAAAATATATTCAATAATATTACAGCTAAATATCTATCAATCTGGATAATATATAATAGAATATTTACATTGTATATATTATGTTAATATTGATATGTTAATTATTTTCCCAAAAAATGTATATATTGCATATAATTATAAACACATTAATCAATTTATGTAAATATAGAGTGATCATATTTGAATACAATTTGTGAAAAAATCATATACAGTTAATAACATTGCACAAAATGGTAGTAATGGATTTTTGAAGTGTTTAATCCACTTAAATGGTATAATTATATTTAGAGGGTATTTCCATAATAAGGATTTACATGGTAAAAATCTTATTGATACAAGGGGTAAAATATAAGAGAAACAATAAAAATATTTCTATGTTTTTTTCTTTTCAATAAAATAATATGTTATATGTCCCTTCTAAATAATTTTTTTATAAAATGTGATTTTAATTTTTTTGAAATCATGTATTTTATTGAATAACCTCATAAAAATAGAGACTTGAAAATTTAATAAATGTTATCCTAAGGAAATGTGTAGTGGATTTAAAAAATATTAAAAATGGAAGGAAATATTTTTTTGTACTAAAATTATTATTTTTTTAAACACATATTTTATGTAAGATCCTAGATTTTCATTGATGTATGGAACCTTTTACTTTTAATTTTAATTATTAAAAAAATCATACTACCATATAGGTGAAATTGGGAGTATCTAGGGCTTATTCGGAGCATAGATATCAAATTTTTGGAGGAATTATGTGTGGCATATGGTTGAACATTACTAGTTTTTACAATGAACCTCAAACTATGCAGACTGGTAAAGGGGACACATTGTTTGAGGCCCGATCCATATACAGAGAATATCTCTTTCCCTTATTTGAGATCATTTGATCCAAAATATAGGTATTGGTGTTTCTCTTCCATCTAAACTCTTTTTAGACAATACTATATCACATTTGATCAAGAGTGTTATGATATCCAATCCTTTATCTCCTTTAATAATTTTCCCCTCCATCTATCAAGTTATTTTTGGTGTGATATATTATTCACTGTTTTTAGTTCATTGCACTGTTCTTCTATTTTGTCCAATGGTTTCCATACGTAATACCGATATTAGATGACTGTTTTACCATATTCATAAATTATGTGGTCTAAAACAATTTCATAAGGTTTTTTCCTATTTAATTTTAAAAATTTTTCCACACATATTAATATCCTATCATTTATTCTAAATAAAATAATAATACATAAATTATTTATTTTAAATAATTTATGTCACAATTGTATCAAATATTCACTGTTTAAAGTTTTCAACTTCATCCCAAGACACATATGAGGGGTATTAATTTATCTACCCTATGTTAAACCATCCCTTTCTGTGTTTTTCCTCTCTACCCCTATAGAGGGATCCTTATTCAATTAAATGAGTTAGTTGGAGAGGATCTGGCCTTATTTTCCATGTTGATAAATGCTAATAAAATGTATAAATGGATTTATTCAAATGAAAATGTGGAATCATATGGATATTAAATTGGAATTTTATTCTTTATTCTAATAACATTAATTCATCATGGACATAATCATCCCCCTATTCATTTTTTATTTTTCATGTTTTTTGAATGACATATTGGTATGGAAGCAACTTATTATGTTGGTATGGAACTTGTTACATCTTCGAATGAAATTGAATTCAATGAAGTTATGGTACATTATTTATTATAGAATATCTCATATTTCATTATGTAATGAAAATAAGTAGGGGACTATGGTATGGAATATACGTCCCATATAAGTGAATGATTATATTATAAGACCAACTCGGGGATCAAGTTATTAAGCCTACGACCCTGATATGGTATATCACCTATTAGGGGATTAAGGTATGGATCCTTCGACACCTTGATATGAGTATTTTTGGTATGGAACCATTGTGGAGATCCAAATTATACAACTTATGACTTCCATATAGATTTACATACCTAGATATTGGACACCCTGTTAGTATTGATTAAGAAGTAGGCCATATTGGTTAGTTATTCTTTTAACATGGGGAATATTATGGGTCGGTTATAAATTTATGTAAACATATAATAGATTTACTATTTATCATCCACTTTAGCCTAATATCATTATAAAATGTGACCATGAACTTGTTATATATTTTATTCACTTATGTCATTGTCTATTATATCATCAAATGGTTATAGCTTATTATCATAGGGTTAATTTTATATAGCTACTTTTGGTGGAATCATACCGAGTAAATCTATTTACAAATTAGGATGGATAATTGGTACCTGAAAAAATCTTATAGATGTACGATTGGGTAGGGGCTAGCACCGAGTTACTAATGTTTGATTGATTTTTTCTTTTGAGTAGGGAAGTAAACAACTAATTTATGTCTCAAGATGATTTATAAAGATGGTTATTTTGGAATTTTGTGTCCTTATAATATTCATGTATTTATGTCTGTTAAATCCATGTTACCTATTTAATTCTCATTATATAAATAACATTACATAATTTTTTATATGCTATTTTATTTTACTAAAGATGTTTGGATTTTTATTATCATCTGGATATATTTAGTCTATTGTACTAGTGTCAATTTATTATTCTTATTTTAATATATATTTATTACTTAGTGGTGATACTATGATTATTATGGTATTGTATCCCCACTATAAAATCCTAGTCCATCACATCTAGTTGAAAACATCTTGCATATGGGGAGGAGTTTGTGAGGTCTTATAGCCAAACATGTTTGATTACTTATGATTTAACATATTCTAAGATTTATGAAAATGATATTAGATGATTCTTTGATTTATTACACATTTACTATCGTATAAAGGAGACTCATTCATGTCATAATTTTTAACATAAATTGTGCATGAATGTCGACAACCTACGTATAGGGAAATAAATTACCTAGAATGGGACAAGATGTTTGGGTGTATGGTTGTTGTATTTGATTTTATTCCATCAATGGGTGGTTAAAATCATATGTAATGTTATTATTATTATAAGTATGGAAAATATATATCATGTCCATGTATTGTTAGGAATCATCGAGTATGACTCATTATAAGATTATTTTAGGTTTAATATGACTTTCATTATTTTATGCCATATTTATTGTGTTACCTTACTGCCTGATACTTCTTTTATATTCCATGACTAATATATCTATTATGGAACACATGTTTTTATAATAAATAAATATTTAATAATTAGTTAATAAATTTTTCACATCATAATAAATGGTTCATTACTATATAGTTTGATTGTGGAACAATAAATAACCAATTATCAATGTATTGAATAATTCAATAGACGTTATATATAATCAAAAGTATATTGACTTTAAAATCATGATTTTTACTTTCATTCTAATGATATCTTGTATCTATGTAGATTATAAATGATGATTACATTATTAAAATTATCCTATATAACATTTTACATACTACTATCAAATCTATGGTCTATGTGTAGTTAAATAACTAACCAATTAAAAATTAAAGAGCATTTAATTCTATGAATTTTTACTGATAATATAATTAACTGGTTTATTATGTAAACAAATTATTTTGATATGTTCTAAAATATAATATCGCCACCATTTATTAGAGTTTACAATTAGAATATAAAAGGGTTTACATCTATAAGTAAAATTGAATAGTTAATATATTATGACCCTTATAGTTAAACACAATGTCTATCCCAGACCGGATCATATAATTGGGAAGTACATAACGATTCTGGTCTCATTTTTGAATGATTATTATCCAATAGATAATTTTTTTTAATGTATGGTGTAACTCTTATATTGAAATTATTATGCCTATAATATTTTTGTATTATTTATTAATTATGGTTTAATCCTATTATTGGTTTGTTCATCAAATTTTTTGAGCTATGAAATCATTACATAATGGAGTTGTGTGCTATTATGGTGGTGATGACCACGGTTTTCCTATGGTCTCACCTTGTTAACTACTTCTACCTTTAGTAGTTCCACCTATGGAACCACCTAAATTAACTTATGTAAGAGATGATTCCCTTTTTCAAAGGAAATTTATTTGGGTTATGAAATAAATATCCTGATCACTATGACATACTATATTTATGGGAGAGTTTATGTGAGGGTGTCAACAACAACGTCGACTAGTTTTTATGGGGATACTACCCCCAGGTATATAGATTCATGTATAAAATAAATGGTAACTACATTATAAAGACTTGATACAAATCCAGAATAGAAGAATTTATATTTAAATGTATATTCATCATGATTATATGGAAAAATATTAAGACATTATCGCCCTTCAGATTATCAACTGGGTATGGCCTGAGATATTTTAAGACTATATTATAAGACTGATTTTTCTATGAGACCATAAGAAGTGATTTTTCAATGGATTTAAGGAACATGAATAAGGGATCAATGCCTCTGTATCATTACTCATCTCATTTTATGGGGATTGAGCGTTTTTCACCAGTCTATACTTCTAATGAGAAAATTAAAGAAATGTATTTTGAGGATTGGATCAAGAATACTATTCATTTTTAGGTGAGTGATTTCTTGTTGACTACTATGTCTACTATATTAATCTAGGATCTTATTTTGTGAATAATTTTTGTGATTCTTGAAATTCATATCTTAGAGGAATAATTTCATGCCCTAGTTTTGTAATATCTGGAGGCACTAAGGGCCCCTTTAATACCTCTCATGAGGGACGTATCACCTACAGTCCACATACTTGTTTGTTTTTATCCTTTTATAAGTACATATAATAAGGGGATGTGAAACTATAGGGTGATAAGTCCCAAATTGTGGGTTGATAAAAATTTACGATGGGGTTTTTATACAGTGCTTTCAGAATCTTCCTTTGATTTGATTGTAAGAGAGGATCAACACTGAATCCCTGTTCTAATGTAGGATTTGAATCTCCTCATCTCTATGGGACCTAGAGTGCAACTATCCTATCATGCTGAGAAAGTGGTCATGGATAGGGGAACCGAACAAAAGTTACACAACATTACTATAGAGATCATACACAAGGATGTCATGTTGTATCTTAGAGACATATAATGAGAATTGTTTATATAGTGAAACATATAAAAGGGACGAAGAGTACCATTAATTATATAGTATGTGGAATGATTTAATTACCTAGTACATTGGTATCATTTTTAATTGAAACATATATATAATTTTAATTTTTTATATAGACATTATGGAATGCATACATCTTGAATTTCAGTACTTCTATTGTGTGATGAACAATGACACTCCATTATGTCTTTAATATGATATTTTACATCCCTATAAGTATTTAATCCTTTATTTGGTCATTTAATATTTTATTTGGAACCTATTAATTATTTAGATAACTTCTTTCAACATTATTCTCATGATGGAATGGTTATTACTTTATAGTGAATATGTTGATTGATTTCTATTAAGGTTTCATTGAAATCAAGAACTTTTATAACTTAAATTAAAAAGTATTAATGGGATGTATTATAAGGTATAGATGAAAAAGTGCATCATGGGTAGATTTTTGTGACAAAATACATTTCTATTATTTAAAAATATGATCAGGGAATATATTATGATAAATTCTCGCTGGTAGTATATATTTTTATAGATGTATTTCAGAATTATTTTCTTCTTTATAACCAGAGAGGGAGGAGGAATTATATATTTATTTAGTTCTAAGAGATACAACAGTTCCCATTACACCGTAATATATGGGAACTAATATTTTTCAGGATCATAAGAGATAGTTATATGACATAGAAGCTAAGTTTTTTATATATAACAATATTTATCTTTGGGGATATATGATCTGTTTGTCAAAAAACAAAGACATGACTATCAGATATATTGTATATTAGAAGAAGACAAATCATCTTATCATTAACTATACGTAACCATTTCCATGTATAGATGTAATCTTTGATAATATATAGATATTTAGTTTTTCTAAATTATTGACTTGAGGTTTGGATATCAATAAGTATGTGTCAGAATATCATACATGCCTCAAGTAGTGTTCTATAGTAGGAATGGTATGCATGCGTATCTATTTATATTTTTTCTCATGAATAGGATATTTGGTTTCATGGATATAATGAATCATGTTTTCAACCCATTATTAGATGCATTTTTGGTAGTCTTTGTATAAAAAATCAGTTTTACATCCAGTACACGAAAGGACCATTGAAGAAATCATGATAGAATTTTGAATACATTTATATAGAACAATATATATATTGAACTAAATTCCAAATTTGTATAGATAAGGTACACTTTTTGGATCACATTATCTCTATGGGATGAGTATCAATTGTTCTAGAAAATGTGTGATCTATAATTACCCGGAGCATCCCTAAAATGTTTTTGATATTCAGAGATTCAATGGGATTTATATTAATTATTGGAAAATTATGCATGAACATTCATACCTAGATGATCCTAATATATAATCAATTAATAAGGGTTTATATTATTTTGTTTAAAAGCATGCATGACATCCTTTATGATCTAATAGAACCATTAATGTAGTGATGACCCTATTATGGCCAGAGATGGGAAGAAAATATGAACTCTATTGTGATGAAGTAAGAATTAGGTTAAAATAAGTTCTATTAGAGAAGATAATGATTTGGAATATGAGTATCATTAGATTAGACCATAATAGAGTAATTAAAAATTGTATGATATTAATCTATCCACTAAATTTCAAGAAATCTGTTTTTGGAGTAATTGTATGTTTGGATACTGCATTTGGTGTATAAAAACCAAAAAAACCACATTAATATTTTCACATGTTGTGACATTATTATAAGGAAAATGGGTTCGTTGAGTTGATTTTTTTATTTGTTTTTTATCATCCAATAATTTTGAGAATATAAATATATTAGAGGGTGTTCTAAGATGAATGTCTCAGACTTATTCATTTTCAGACATAGTAATGAGTGGCGTCACATGGATCTATTTTTTGAGATGCACATAAAGGTTTATGACTACCATGGATAGCATATACATGCATCATTATTAGTGAATATTCATTTCTGTATAGTTTTTTTCTCACATTTTTTAGATCTCAAGGGATTGGTCCTAAAAGAGTGTGGTTTAGGAAATGTATAGTGCAATTTGCGCTCATAGAGGGGGATGAGTTCTTGCACGTCCAATGATTCATCTGGGTCGCTATAGACATCTTGGGAGAATTGTTATGAGAGTCACATGATTATATATGGGTAGGACATCCCAATATTACCAAGATGTTTCATAATTTATGTATCCAATAATTGTGTCCAATTATTAATGGATAAATAGTTAGATTCATTAATCGATGTTTATCTTATCAATAGGTAATGGATGAACTGCAATGACCATCATGGTTTAATCATCCATTTGAAACTCCTGTGTAAAAATGGAATAATGTCACTATATATTTTATGATTGTATTAATGACATCCCTTAGAGGAAGGTATTCATTATTGGTTAATGTAGACAAGCTCACAATGATTACTCAATTATTACCTATCAGAGAGAGATTCTTAGTGGATGAACATGGGAGACTATATTTCTATTTGAGTATAGATCTACACAAGGTCCCCCATAAAATAAATATTTATAGGGATTATCACTTTACGTAGTTGTTATTTAATGTTTTATATAAATATTTGGTTTATCATGTTCATTTTGGTGAGGATTTTCACCCATAGGTTTATAGTCAATCAGAATGAAAGATACATGTTTTAGATGAATTTATTCAATAACATGTCCTTGATTTCAGAGGTTCATGGGAGAAATATATATCTTATCGAGTTCTCCTATAATAATAACTTAAATGAGGCAATAATTATGGCTCTATATGAGTCTTTATATGAATGTTTTTTTCCATACACCATTATTTTGGCTACATGCTAGTGTGGAATCATGACATGGACATCATCTTGTTTTAGAGATTCGAGATAAGGTTTATTATTATAGGATGTAGAATATCTACATCTCAGTGTAGTTAGATGTTGTAAACAAAATATCACCATCAACCAAAAGAGTTAGAGGACATGGGTTTTGTGTTCTCATGTGTATCTACCAGACTAGGTAATTTTGGTTTATATAGATAGTGAATCTTTAAACATAGTTCATTGGACATTTTGAGGTTGTGAATTGAATCGAGCAAGTAGCATATCGGTTTATATTATCTCATGTGATCTAATATATGAATAAAATATTCTGTGTTTACAGCTTGATTGATACTATTCTGATAGGTCTCAAATATTTCAGTCTAATAATGATGATATATATATATGTCTCCTTTTAGGATCAACCAATCCATATTATGGATCCAAGATTGAATTCTCTTTAATGTAGGTCAGTTCCTCTTTTACTGGTGCTATGGTAGCATGACCACATATATTATAAGACCTAAGAGAGAATGTCAGATGTACTCGCATAGTTGATAGACATACTATTTTATGATGGTTAATATACATGTATGGAAAACTATGTGATAATTTGTTTTATGAAGGAGAAACTGTAATATCCAAATTTTTCTTTCAGATAAAAGGAAAAAAAAATTAATATGATTCATTTTTTATCTATATTAATCATTTTAATGTCATTGAGTTGAAATTGTAGTGTACTTGTATTTTTAGGAGATCTTAGCGTTGAGATATTGAGGAAACATTAAAGGTTCTTGATTATTGTACGGTTTTTTCTAATCCCGAACCTCAAATTGTGAGGCCTTGTAATGTTGTCACGTAGTTTTTCTAATCCATGAAATTGTGTCTTATGTTGTTTGGGTTTGAGATTGAGGATGGACACAATAATCACATGGTTTGTCTAGATTTGTTGACGTACATGTGGGGTGTGCTCTCAGGAGAGTGGTTTCCACGTGATTAGCACATTGTGCAGCCAAACCATGTGACCTCTTAAATAGAGGAAAATTAATTTTTTATGTACCTTATTATAAATAATATCCCCTAAATTTATTTACCCTGCATGCACATAGAAACTCCCCTTCTCCCATTTGAGCTCCTCTAACATAAATCTAGGATTTTTTGTTTTTTATGTATATGAAAATCTATTGAAATTCCTTATAACACATTAGATATCCACTGGTTTGATCCTCCTTATTTTATATCCAATGGTCATTTTTCATCCCAATTAATGTGTTACATGGGTGTGTGATCTTATTCTCTATATTCATGTTGTTTGGTTGTTCATCAATTTTCATCTAATCTATACCAAACCAAATGCCATTATAGGAATATTATTCTACCACCACCATAAGGTTGGTGGTCTATACCATTTCCTTAAAGTTATTTTTTTATATTTGAAAATATTTGTTATTCCAAATGAGTAACCATTTAGTCATTTGAAACTAAATTTAATGACATGCCTTAAATTAATTTTTTCATCATATTAGACATTCCTTAACAGGAGCTAATCAGGGATGTATGATTCTACACTATGGAGAAAATAGGATTTTGCGCTGGGCTATTTGCGACATGATTAATTCCTGTCGCAAATAGTATATGCCAGAGAATATTTGCGATTGGGGGTTCATCCCGTCGCAAATAACAAGTTATTTACGACGGGGTTTGGGGTCCCGTCCCAAAAAGTAATGTGTGTTTTGGCGCGGGTTGGGCGCCAAAGGATTGGTTGCGTGCCAAAGTGCGAGAATGTTATTCGCAACGGGGGGATCACCTCGTCGCAAATAGTGTGTCGGTCAGAGGGTATTTGTGACCCGTCCTGTTGCAAATACCGGCAGCGGTATGTGGGGTTTTGCGACGAGATATTGCCCCATCGCAAAAGGTGTGTTGGAAGGTCATTTTTTCGAGGGGTCCGTCAGAAATACCCTTTTAACCACTGATAGTAATTAATGCAGGCAAAGGTATTTGCGATTGGCCCCGTCGCAAAAAGAACATTGTGTGATGGAATTACTGTCGCAAATAGCATCTTCGCAACTAATCTAACTTATATAAACCCCCTCCGTTTTCATTATCTTACCCTCAATTCTCACTTACTCTTTCTCTCTAAACTCTATTTTAAGAGTGAAAATTTTCATGAGTTAGTTTTTTTATGGATAAGTTGTGATGTCGCTTACATCAATAGGAGATCATGTTTAAAGGTATTCATATTTTATTTTTTAGTATTTATTTTATTTTATTTATATAAATTTTAATTATTATTGATTAGTTGTAATGAAATTAGATTTAAATTGTTTTTTTCTATGTATTTATTTGTAATAATAATTTTAAATTATTAAAACTAATTCATAATAATTAGTAGTAACTAAAAATTATTAAGGAAAATTTGTATTGTCTATAAATAATTACTTATAATTAGTAATTAGTAGTTGTAAATTTTAGTTATTAATATTAATTGACGCTAATTAGTAATAGTTATGTATAATTAGTAATAGTTATGTTTAATAGTAATAATTTTGGGTAATTAGTAATAATTACGGGTAATTAGTAATAAATTGGAATAATTATATATAAATAGAAATATTAGTAATAAATAAAAATAATTAGAAATGAATAGAAATAATTAGTAATAAATTGAATAATTAGTAATAAATATAATAATTACTAATAAATATGAATAATTATTAATAAATATGAATAATTAGTAATAAATATGAATAATTAGTAATAAATATGAGTAATTAGTAATAAATAGGAATAATTAGTAATAAATATGAGTAATTAGTAATAAATAGGATTAATTACTAATAAATAGGATTTATTAGTAATAAATAGTAATAATTAGGAATAAATAGGAATAATTTGTAATAATTAGTAATAATTAATAATAATTAGTAATAATTAGTAATAATTAGATATAATTAGTAATAATTAGTAATAATTAGTAATAATTAGATATAATTAGTAATAATTAGTAATAATTAGTAATAAATATAAATAATTTGTAATAATTAGGAATACATAGGAAGAATTAGTAATAATTTTGAATAATTTGGAATAATTAGGAATAATAAGTATTAATAAGTAACAATTAGTAATAATTAGAAATAATTTGGAATAATTAGGAATAATTAAAAATAAATAAATAAAAATAAAAATAAATAGGAATAAATAGAAATAAATATGAATAAATAGGAATAAATAGGACAAAATAAGAATAATTATAAATAATTAGGAATAATTAAGAATAATTATGAATAATTATGAATAATTATGGATAATTAAGAAAATTTAGGTATAATTAGTAATAAATAAAAATATTTTGGAATAATTATGAATAATTAGTAATAATCAGCAATAATTAGTAATATTTAGTAATAAATAGAAATAATTATTAATAATTAGTAATAAATAAGAATAAATAGGAATAAATAGGAATAAATCAAAATAATTAGGAGTAATTAGTAGAAATTAGTATTAATTATTATAAATTCTTAATAAATAGTAATAATTAGTAATAAATAGAAATAAATAGGAATAATTTATAATATTTAGTAATAAATAGTTATAAATAGTAATAATTAGTAATAATTAGTAATAATTAGTAAAAATTATTAAGAATTAGTAATAGTTAGTAATGATTATTAATAATTAGTAATAAATAGTAATTATTATTAATCAATTGGATTAATTAGTAATAATGAGTAATCATTAGTAATAATTAGTAATAATTAGTAATAATTATTAAAAATTCGATATAAATAGTAATAAATAGTAATAAATAGTAATAAATAGTAATAAATAGTAATAAATAGTAACAAAAAGAAATAAATAGTAATAATTCGTAATAATTGGTAATGAATAGCAATAAATAGTAATAAATAGTAATAATTCATGATAATTCGTAATAATTAGTAATATTTAGTTATAAATAGTAATAAATAGTAATCAATAGTAATAAATAGTAATAAATAGAAATAATTATTAATAATTAGTAATAATTAGTAATAATTTTTAATAATCAGTAATTAGTAGTAATAAATAATAATCAATAGTAATCAATAGTAAAAAAAATTAATAAAAATTAACAAATAGTAATTAATAGAAATTAATAGTAATTAATTGTAATTAATAGTAATTAATAGTAATATGTAGCAATTAACAGTAATAATTACAAATAAATAGTAATAAAAAGAAATAAATAGTAATAAATAATTACAAATAGTAATAATTAGTAATAAATAGTAATAATTTGTAATAAATAGTAATAAATAGTAATAATTATTTATAATTGGTAATAATTATTTTTAATTATTAATAATTATTAATAATTAGTAATAATTAGTAATAATTAGTAATAACTATTAATAATTAAGAATAATTAGGAATAATTAGGAATAATTAGGAATTAAGAGCAATAATTATGAATTAGTAGGAATTAGTAGGAATTAGTAGTAATTAATAGGAATTATTAGTAATAAGTAGAAATTATTAGTAATTAGTAGTAATTAGAACTAATTAGTAGTAATTAGAACTAATTAGTAGTAATTAGTAGTAATTAGTAATAATTAGTAGTAATTAGTATCAAATAGTAATAATTAGTAATAATTAGTAATAATTATTAGTAATTAGTATTGATTTTCAATAATTACTAATAATTAATAATAATTACTAACAAATATTAATAAATAGTAATAATTAGAGGTAATTAGGCGGTGACAGTTGCAATAAGATGATTCATCGACGAAAAGGGGTCTCTTTTGTCAGACATCTCATTTACCTACAACTTTATCACAAAGAAATCATAATGAATTATCTTCTTGGAGGTACGCACGAGAATGAATATACGTACCTCCGAGCAGATTATTCATCCGTATTTTACTTTAGATGCCCGAAATGTGTGAATGATCCTTTCTACGGATGGTTTCTGTCTGTTTGGTTCTTATACTAGTCAGTATTCATGTTGTCCTATCTTTATAACTCCGTAAAACTTACCTCTATGTATGTTGATGAAGGAGCCCTATATCTTTTTGACCTTATTAATCCCTGGACATCCGAAAAAGAATATTAATGTTTATTTAAAACCATTTATTGATGAGTTAAATTCATTATGGAGTGATGGTGTTAGTACATATGATGTTGCAATGAAACTAAATTTTATATTAAAAGGTGCATTGATGTTAACGATCAGTGAATTTCTGGCATATGGCATGTTATTTGGCTTGAGTAAACATGGTTCGAAAAAATGACCTTACTGAATGAAAGGAAAAAAAGCCTTTATGATCGTCAATGGTAAAAAAACCTTTCCATTTTGAATATCACCACATATATCATCCAAACAGTGATCCTTTTCAGAGGAACAAATCTCATTTCAGAAAAGGTATTATTGAAAGAGATGAACCTCCAAAAAATATCTCAGGTACAGAGATAAAATCAGTTTTATTTTCATTACCACCCATCACATTTCGGCCAACAGTAAACCAAAATAAATTTCAAGGCTTTGGGAAAGAACAGAAATGGATAAAATGATTTTTTTTTTGGAATCTTCCAAATTGGTCTGATTTTTTGGTCTGCAACATGTTTGATGTCATTCATATTGAGAAGAACTATTTTGATAATTTATTTCATAGAGTTTTGGATACACCTGGTAAGTCAAAAGATACTGTAAAGGCACAATTAGATCTTGTTCAAATTTCCATGTGACCAGAACTTGAGCAATTTGAAAATGTCAGATCACACAAGTTAATGAAGACAAAATTAGCTTATTCACTATCCAAAGAGAGTTTCTTACTATTTTTTTAGTGGATTCCATATTTGAAACTTCTATATGCCTATGATTCAAATTTGGGCAGATGTGTTAAGAATGTTTATATTACAAGGTTAAAAAGTCAGGATTGTCAAGTTATAATGGAAGGTATTATCCCGAAAGGATTCCTAGGTTTCTTGAATTCTATGATTTTTTTATTTGATAAAAAACAAATCATATTTTTTTCATGAAATTTGTGCAGCGACAATAGACTACGATGTTCTAAGATAATTGGAAGAAGATGTTGCTATAATTATATGTAAAATGGAAGAAATCTATCATCAGCTTTCATTGACTCAATAAAACATATGATATTACATTTTCCACATGGTGAAAAATGTTGAGGTCTGATACAGTTTCAATGGATGTACCCATTCGAGAGATTCATGCATAAATTTAATAAAAAAGTAAGTAACAAATCATCAGATGAATGCTCACTTGGTGAAGCTTATTTGAAGAAAAAATTTCTTTTTTATGCTCTCATTATCTTGAATCTCAATATCCCACTAAACAAAATCGCATGGGATGAAATAAGGGGAATGTTAATGATGAAATGGAAAATAAATTGTCTGTTTTTAGTCAGCCAAATCTTGGTTTTAGATAAGTTCATGAATGATGGCTTTCAGATGATGAACATCATAGATCTCATATATATGTTATGGTCAACTGTGAAGAAATGACAAAATTTGTACTGTGAGTGCTTCTATCACTTATTATATAATTTATTTTACATTATGTAAATATATTATATTTGTAGGTTATATGATAATCATATCAAGAAACTACTTCGAAAAATTACAATAGTTTCTTTTGAAGAACGCAGACAAAAAAAATTCCAATGGTTTCCAAAACTGGTAACATAAATTATTAATGTTTTAATATCATTTTCGTTTATTATTTATCATTTTGTTAATTGTTTTACAATTTTTTAGGTGTCTCGATATGCTAATAAAATTGATAAGTGACTAGGTATATTGAGTAACTCACTATCCAAAATGGTTAAATCTTATAATGAAAATGTTGTGAATGGTTTTTGATTTCATACACGTGTATATGGGGGATAAAAAAAAATTGAATAGCAGAGTTTTCCTGAGAGGATCACATCATAGAGAAACTGACGTTGAATTTTATTGCATTCTGGATGAAATTAGTGTTTTGTGTTATCTAGGAAAGAATTTCATAACGATGTTTAAATGTAGGTGGTTGGATTCTTAGAGAGGCTTGCATGTTCATCCAACTCATGTAATCATCGATATTTAATATTAAAGTAATCTTGTAGTAAATGAACCATTTTTAATCTCTCAACAGGAACATCAAATTTATTATGCAATTTACTATTCTACTTTAAGAGACATGACAGATTGTTGGAGCATAATAAAAATGAAATCTTGGGAAAATCAGTTTACTCAAACTGAATACAGTTCAGTTGAAGTGGAAGGAATTGAAATTATAAAAGAGATTACTCAAATTCCATGTTTTTTACAAAGAGACGTGAATATCGATGATGACATTTCACAGTTAAGAATCGATGTCGATGAAGTTGTTAATGATGTTACAAATGAATTTGAAATGATAAGAGATGATGAAATTGAAACTCATATGGATATTGATGATACTGAGGAGGAAGATAAAGACATTGAAATTGACAACTATAGAGATTAGGATGAAAATGAACATTGTCATAGTTAAAAGCTGGTTATAATAATAACTAATATATATATATATAATAGTTATTTTAAACAATATACTAACAATTATCATTTTGTTATTCATATAGATCCTAATCTATTTCGTGAGTTGCATGAGGTTGATCTACCATTGGATGAGGGGATTGTGGACCATCTAACCCTCATCATACTGACGGTTTAGGGGGTACCCGGAGGGTGCACTGTCTTGTGTGACTAATGATTCCTAGCCCTATCCCTGAGTGATTTCCATTTCTAGGCTTCGATCCATGCACATAGAGGTATGGTAACCTATATATTTTAGTTAGGAATGATTTATTTCATTATATAGACACTAATTGATTGAATATTTATTCCTTTTTCACAGTTTTTCACATTTAGCTATTGGAAATGGGAGTGCTATCTTGGACAATTATTTTTCCCATCCATGGATCACATGGGAATAGATTCCCATTGATGTACGGTGCGACATGTTAAATAATTGGTTGTTATGTAAATAAATAATACTTATTTTGAAATTAATTTTAATTATAACATGATATTATAAATTATTTGTAGGTATTATGGTATCCCAATGATGATAGCATGTGTGACTCTATCCATACGGCATGGTAGGTGTCTTTGTGTGACCGCTTCCATCAGTTTTTTCACAATTTGAGAAGAACATCCATTATGAAAGCAAGAGTGATAGAATTTGATTAGTCGTGTAGTGCCCACCGACAAGAGTACATTTAATCTCACATTTAGGATAGATTATTTTTACACTAGTTGAGTGGTGGATTTCAGAAGAGATCATTAGTGGGATGGTAGAACCAGGGGATACATGAGGTGAGGTATCAAGCTGGTAGTTGTACACTCAGTACGCATAGAGATCATCTTGTAAGAATATTTTTTAAATATTTTATATAAAATTAAATATAAATAGTTTATTTTATATTTTTGTATGCATTTGAGCATCGTGATATTACAACGTTTGATGTTTTTCAGAAGATGTATAGTGACCCAGCCACTGGAGAGATTAGAGGTGATCCCCAGTGTTGAATTATGATTAATATTATTTTTTAGTTTGACAATTAATTGTATATAATATTTTAACCATTTTAATTTCAAATTGGAATTTAAGGAGTCATATGAGGCTGAGACCTCTCATACATAGGAAGAGAGTCAGGATGAGACGACTGAGCAGACCAGTTCCCACTATTTCGATGACGCGACATGGATTCAAGCGACTCAGTATGGCTTTGAGAAGAACCATGTAGTGGGTATCACCTCTCATTTGACACTTGGTACTTATTATGGTACTACTGTGATGTTGGAGTCCAGCTCAAGAGGAGCTAAGGGAGAGGCATAATCTTATGCCTCATAGTATGAGGAGCAGTTGTGAACTAAGTCTGACTTTATAGAGGGTTTGCATAAGCATCATGAAGAGATGTGTCAACAGATGCAACAGTAGCACAAGGAGAAGATGTGTTGAGGGAGGCAACATCATCAACGTCGGCATCACAAGAAGATGGAGTATGCGTGTTGTCTGACTCATAGTTTAGGGAAGGAGTTTCCTCCACCATCTCCTACAGCTCATCCACATCCTCTAAGAGACGACCCACTGTGATTTTTTATTTATGTAAAAAACATTAGAAATTAAGATTTATTGTAATATGAACTATTTTTAGTTTCTGTATTTTATATTAGTGAGAATATTTCATTATATTATGTTATATTAAATATTTTATTATTTATTATTAGTATGATATGTTTTAATATTTGATTATTTTAATAATAATAAAAACATGTTATGATTTTTTATCTTTTTTTGTTAATATTGAGAACTCTAGTAATTTTTTATTTGTTTTATTATATTATAATTAATATTAATTTTTAGTTAATCATATATTTAATAAATATTTTTTTTTAATATTTTAGTTTTTAATGATTTTTTATTTTACTAATAATAATATTTTTTTAATAATATTAATATAATTATTTCATTAATCATAATTTCATTAAATATTTTTTAGTATATTTAGTATTTGCGACGGGACTTTTTGGGATGAGCTCATGTCACAAATAATTAAAATATAAATTTTTATTAATAGTATTTGTGATGGGATGATGGGCACATCACAAAATATTTATATATATATATAATGTATATAATCGGAGGCCTATTTGCAATAGGGAAATTCCCCATAGAAAATTCTATTTGTGAAGGGCCCATTGAAAAAGGATTTTTTATATATAATGTATATACTCACAGACTTATTTACGATACCGTTTCCCGTTACAGGCTTTTTGCGACGGGGGCCCGTCGCTAAATCATATTTGCGATGAGATTCCATCGCAAATAGACCTTTTCAAAAGCATCTTTTTTAGTACTGCTAACCTCCACTCAAGCAACTTATAAGAGGCATTCTACTATTTTCATTATGTTAATCTACTATGTGGTTTCTGTGATAAAGCCTCCAATGTGGTGGGATCCTTTTTAAATTAAATAAGTTTGTTTGATAGTATCAGGTATCCATTACCATGATATTAAATTATGTTAAAATGAATAAATGTTTTCTTTAAAATAAAAATGGTGAATGATATGTATATTCATTTTTCATGTGCCATTTTTGTATGATAATTGTAATTTTATATGGAAACAAACTTATAAATCAAATTTTTATATATTTCATTCTTGGTTTGGATATCACTGTATGTAATCGAAATATTATGATGTTATGTTACATGATATATAACTATTTAGCAATGGCTTATATGAATGTATCGAACTAGTTTTATTAGGTATGGAACTAGTTTAATCATAGAATGGTTGAAATAATGGGATCGAGTAATACATCATATGACAGCATCTGTTAATTTTATATTATAGAAGCTATTAGGTAATCATGGTATGGCATCGATGATCCCTAAGTATGATTAATTTGTATATAGAACCAAATTGTGGATTAGGGTACGGAACCTACTCACCTAAAATATGATTTCCTTTTGTATGAATACATAGTGGAGAATCAATATATAATAATTTTTCCGTCCATATAAATTTAAATATATGAATATTAGCCACCCTGATTATACTATTTCGACTTGATCCATATAGGTCTTTTAGTCTTTTAACATGTGGTGAATACCAAGATAATTATTAACAACTTTAGAGACATAATAAATTCATTTATTCCCATTATATCACCCAAAGATTTCATAGAATGTTATTTTTTCAAAGTAATGCAATAACTTGCACTACACACAACACTGAGTTCAAGCGCACCATGACATACCAAACAAGACGTTCAAAAATGGATATGAATAGTATTTACTGAATTTTTTTCTTTATTTACTCCTTATAATTTTTGAATCCATTTTATGAGTTTCTTAGTCATAATGTAATAACAGATTCATTTTTTTCAGAAAAAAGAATTATTTTTCGAAAAATGAAATTTTATCGTCTTTTAATGGAGAACCATTTTTTAATCCAATATTTGAAACTTTTATATTTTCAATTTGAAAAAATAAACTTCTTCATTAGAATTGGGACATAAGAATATTGTTTCAATAAATATTAGGTGTTTTTCTGATAACTTTCATATTTGGGAGAATAATGAAAAATACAATATTTTAACTGAAAACAACATATTTAATTATAATAATTTATAGTGTTGACTTATAAATTTTAATGGTTTAGAAGTATAATTAGATAATATTTTTACCATTTAATCCAATGATAGTCATTTTAGGTAGTTTCACCTTAAAATTAGACATAAACAAGTGTCAATCTTTTGATAGTTATTATTTCTTAAAAATACACATTTTGTTTTTGACAACGGGAATTAATTTTAAATTAATTAATGAAAATTATATTTTTTGAAATTGGTATAATATAAATCATTTTTGAATTCGGAATATAAAAATTAGCTTAGGGTGATGTTTTGGTATTTTTCTGAAAACATTACCTTTTTTATGAATAGTGAAAAACATTGAGTTATAGTTTAAAAAATAATTCTTATTTAAATAATAATTTATTTTATTTTAATTTATTTTATATCCAAAGAGATACATAATAACTATATAAATTTAATTTAATTTATTTAATTGAGTTTATAAAAACTTTAGATATATAAAAATTTTATTAAACTTTTTAAAATCTTTTACCCACCTACTAGTAGCATTTGCAATTTAAATAAAACATAATTTTACCACTTCTATGAGTTGAATTTCGAAACTACGAGAGACACGGTTGATAAAAGTAAGTAAAATGTGGTTCAGTTAAATTAAAATAATTTTTTGTGAATAATAATGTTATAATTTTATTTACCACGGTTAAAAGTAAATAGTGTAATTAAGGGTAAAATTGATATTATTATCACCTAAAAAATGTCATAATTATATTGGATAATTAAAATTAGACCAAAAACAAGATTATTAATAAAATCTGATTCTTTATGTCCACTTATATTAGATTAGGACATTTATTATTATTTTATTTAAAGAAGTGTTAAAAGAGTTAAAATCAATGTTTAATAACTAAAACATTTTTAATATAGGGTTATACATAAGATAAATTCGATTATAAATATTCATTAGAAAGTTAATAATATTTCATACATAATGGTATTTTATTGATACTTTTTTTACATTAAATAATTAAATTTATTTATGACACAATGATGATGCAGTAATTCTAGTATTAATGAATGATTAAAATAATCGATATTATAAAAATTAAAATAAATATTATTTGACACTTTTTATAATTTTCATTAATTGTATAGGTTAATATGACATGCTAGGGTAGGTTAGATTATTTTTATTCGAAGTAATTATGTTGTTATTAATTTAACAAAAACAAAATACCAAAGAGTGTCAAAATTGACATAAAAGTGTTTTTAAAACAAATATTATATTAATAATTTTTATTCTATTCATAAAAATATATGGTTCTGAAAAATGACTTATATAAGGTTATATATATTAATAATTAACAACTTTATGTTCTTTTGGGAGTTTATTTTATGTTATTTAAGAATATAGTGTAAGAATACAAGAAGACATGGTAAAAGTTAAATTATTTAACTTAGATTTAAATATAATAGAAAGGGTTAAAATGGTAACCTAATGTTTTTTAAAACCTATATTATATATTATTTCTACCCATAAACACATTATCTTCTAAATAAATTAATTTTATGTCCTTATAAACTGAATAATATTTTATTATAAAATAATATTTCAATCTTTTCCTAAGTTTCCCCGGACCCCTATTATAAAAGGGCACTCTCCTTCTCTCAAATGAACACCTTCATAGCCATTTGGATTAGGTGAACACTGCCCATATATCATCCTAACTATCCTCAATTAAACTTAGAGGCCCTACTTTAGTCAGAATGTTAAGATAAGGAGTCATTTTTATCAAATCAAAAGGAAGAACCCGAAGAAGATGTAAATACTTCATCACCTCATTCAAGTTCCTTTCTTCTTCCAATTCCTCTTTCTTTTTTGTTTCCATTATAAAATAATAGCTCCAGAATATTATATATACTGATAGGTTATTATAAAAATTGTACAAAAATATTTGTTATTTTTATCCATCCTATGAATGAAAAGTCTCCACACGTCCATACATACGACTTATCGTCTCTACATCGTGGTGTAGTTTGTTATTCAAAAATTTAATCATTTGGATGGTTGTAATATTTAGTATAAATTAATTAAATGATAAAGATAACATTATAATGATTCTTTATATATGATATAACATCTATTTATATACAATTTTAATATCAGAAAAATGATATTGTAGCTCGTGCGTACGTTCGGATTATCGTCTCCACGACGCGATGAGATTCATTTCCACGTTCACCATTCAAAGATGATTATAAAAATATATATATTTAATATGTATCTAATATATGAAATAATAATGATACTAGATATATATATATATACATGTGTGTGTGTGGGTGTGTATTTAGGTACTTACATATATCTTATTCACTTCCGTTAAATACGATTTGAAAACAAAAACAACGTTTATGCATACATACGGCCTACCGTCTCCATAAACGGTGTTTTCCATTTCATATATCTATCTATTATAAATATTTATATTATAAATATATATGATATATAAATCAATGTTTATATTTTGGAATTATTTAAATCAAGATCTACATGTTACGATCAAGAATAACAAGTTAAAAAATGTACGATAAAGAAAGCGATTATTACCTGAGACATTAATTTGACATCAAAATCATTATTAAATGGGAAGTATAAAGTAATAAAATAAACATGTATGATATAATAAATATTAATATGGATAAGGTAAAATTTAATAACATACAATGGTCATTATACAAGAGGTTAAGCGTACCCTCGACCAAAGGAAAGTGCAAGGTAAGGGTTATTTCCTCAATCTCATTATGTATCTGAGATTGTTCATGTGTATGTACATTATGGGACATATTTATCATCAATATACATATTTCATAAAGTTTTTTCAAAAGGGATATTTTATGGTTTTATGGGAGGGTCTATTTAACTAGATCATCATTTTAAATGCTTTAAAGATTTATCATTATAAGACTTTTTAATTAATGTCCATGTTTTCAAAATGATTTTAATGATTAATATATCTGGACATGAATTTTTTGAAATGATTATTCTTTTCAAATGTTAAAATGTGGTAGGAAACAAATTTATTGAAAAATCTATTTTAAATAACTTTTTTTATAAATTGTGATACTTTTAAACGATTTCATGAAAAATGGGTATTTCTATCATAACATTTTACACATCATTTTCATATATGTCAACATCATTTGATGGATTTTAAACTTGATGAAGGTTGATTTATTATGATTAAATCATCTATATTATATTGAATGAGTTATTCTATGTTTACTTTGAATGTGATATTTTTATACCATTCATTATTTTTGGATAATGTAATGACATTTAGTATGGTAGTTTTAATTTGAATGATTATGTTATGTTTCAAACTTTTCATATGAGGGATACATTAGACATATTAAGTGACAAGTGGAGCTCGCTATAGATCCTCGATGTTGTGGTAGGTCTCATTTGACAAACTAGTGTCTTGGAACATGGCCTTCGAGAAAAATTTTATTTGTAGTCTTGGTACAAGGCCTTTACTATGTGGTTATGAAAGACTAGTATTATGCATTCCATCATTATAAAAGTGGCTATTGATATTTCATGTGATTATTTGACTATAATAATATGCATGTGAATAAGTAAATGAAGTTATTTTATTGTATATCTTCCATATTAGGATGAACTTTATGTTTAAAAGGATTTTGTTATACTCTTATACATTTCCTTTAATGTTCATTCTTATTTATTAAAGTTTCTGCTATATTGTTTTCCTTACTAAGTATCTGACCTCAACCCTTTTTATGTTGTAATTTTCTCTGGATTCCAAAAAGTGTATTATGATTTAAAAGTATGGTAAATCTTGGGTATTATTGGCATTTTCATTGGATCATTTATTTTGTGTTTTATTTTCTAATTTGCAATGTAACATTCATGTATGTAATCTGTTTTCCAAGACTACTAAATTGATCAGTCTTTCGGGACATGATTCATTGTAATGATGCCAATGTATTAAGATAATTCATCGACTCTGGGTAACTGAGGTTAGGGAATTATAGTTGGTATCATAGGAAGTTTAGCAATAACCTGGGAAACTATATTTTGATAAAATCTAATTAGAACACATTACCATAAGATAGAATTTGAGGATATTATTGAACAACTTACTAGAATTTTGGTATTGTAGAGATTTTGTGAGTTTTCCAAGCAATATACCCCGGTCCCAACATGAGCAAGTAGAGGCGACTCTGGCGTAGATGTACCTAGAGGTAAAACCAAAAAACAATTCTTTGATCTAGACTCAAACGAAAACTACTGCACCACAAAGATCCTTGCTGCACTCTTGGTTAGGAAACTCCTGGGGTGTATTCGTAGGATAATTATCATTTTATTTTACAAATCATTATTTAGGGTTTATGAGTATATACTTCTTAAATGAAAACATTTTTATGATTATGGATTATATCCATATACTGTTCGATTTATGTTGAGTTTTTTACATGTTTGTAATTATCTATTCTGATTCATAAACTAATCCAGTTATGCCATTGATTAGAACTGGTGCCCAGTAGAAGGAATGTGAACTCCAGAAATACATATGATCCATAGAAATTGAAGGATCATTACATTTATGGTATTAAGTCAATGTTTAGAAGGGAAATAATCTCCCATGTATTCTCAAAGTATGAAGAAATATTATCATTTGTTAATAAGTTAAGTAAATAATTCTATTAATCCTATGTCTTTGAAAGGAAGCAAGGGAAGAAAAGGATGGAAGAGAGAATTATGGACAAAGGGAAGAGGGAAAAGAAGGATATTACATTATGTGATAATTGTGGAAAGAATCACATTGGTAAATGGTTGAAGGGAATGAGAGTTTCTTATAATCGTGGAGAAAAAGTACACCAAGTACGTGATTTCATGTGTAAGAAAAAGGATTCAAATGTAAAATTCTTCATCTGCAAGACGTTTGGGCAATATGGGAATCAATGTCCCTGTTATCAAAGTATACCTAAAATAATCCTATTGGGTAGAAATCAAGTTATGATACTACCTCAGATGAAGAGGAATGACTAGTATTCTTAATTTTTATTATAGAATTATTTTATTTCAGTGTTTTATCAGCAATAAACTGGTTATAAGAATTATGGAGATAAATAAGGATTGTACTAAAGTCCTATTTTATAGAGGATTTGAGATTATATGGTTCTAAGAAAATTAACTTATGAGTATGCTGCACTTTTGGAAAATAAATGTTTAATGGAAAGGTAATCCTTAATATGGTCCCGATCATGAGGTAGTGATTTTGGAATAAGAGATGTTTGATTTGGATAAATTATATTCGATAATCTTGAATACCATGCAACATATTTATGATTTTTATATTCCATCATTGTTAGTGTTTACCACATGTTTGGATAGAAGGATTATATCCAATATTCTATAAGGAATAAGGGAGTGTGAATGTAATCAATAAGATTTTATGTTAATTCAAGATGTTGCATTGTTTTAAAAGAATACATAATAAAAGTGTTCACATGTTATTACATGGAAAAAAGGATGTTCATTGTGTTTAGATTCTTTATAAAATTTGATCTGTGAGTTTGGATAGAAATATTTTGGATAATTCATGTTTAAGATTATTTTTTGATTGCTATAAAAGGGAAACACGGAGGTCGGGTGACAACATGTCGCATTCGACAAGGCCGCGAGACTTGAACCCGCAACCAAAGGGCGACACAGGTTTATCACCTACCACTTGCCCTTGTGATGTCCTGGATTGAAGAATGTAGTTTTTTAAATTGTCTGGTAGATGAATTTTAAATTTTTTTTGGAACCCAATATGAATAGGGTAAATAGAATATTTTTTATGTTATATTAACTTTTCGAGTGAAAGGTGAGTTTGTGGTAGAAATTGGTTAAATAATGGAACTCTACTTATCAAGTATATATTTTTTCATCTTATATTAAATGAAGAAGTTAATTCTTAATCATTAGGAAAGGGATATTAAAACTAATTTTTTTTATCCTAATACCCTATGTTTTATTAAAAAGATGATATTTTAAATCATCATAGATTGATGGCTGTGAGGCCCTCAATTCTATAATTTTTTGACTAATGACCTAAATCACACTATATAAATATTTAAGTTTTACTCAAATTATGTCTCTCTAATTTCCACTAATGTTCTCTTAATCAAGATCATAATTTGGTGGTGACCTTTTCATTCCCTTTTTCCTATTATTAAGAGTAAATTTTATTAAACCAATTTCCGATTTGGGTATTCCCACAAGGGTATTTTCTATTTTCAACATTTCATTTTCTAAAAACAATTTCATATTTCCATGATGAAATTCATTTAAGGAGGGAATAATGTAACACCCCATGTTTTCATAGTACATTATTTCTTAAAAGTAATCCAATAACCTGCACTACACGCAACACGGAGTTCATATGCACCACGACTTACAAAACAAGTCGTTCAAAAGAGGTTATGAATTTTATTAACTTAATTATGAACATTATATAATCTTTATAATTTTAGAATCCATATTATGAGTTTCTTAGACCTAATGTAAGAACAAATTCATTTTTTTAAATAAAATAATTATTTAAAAAAATAAATTTTACTGCCTTTTAATGGAGAACCCTTTTTAAATCCAATATCTGAAACTTTTATATATTCAATTTGACAAATTGAAGTTCTTATTTAGAATCGGGACAGAATAATATAATTTCAATAATTTTTTTTTGTTTTTCTGATAACATTCATATTTGGGCGAATAGTGAAAAATACTATATTTTAACCGAAAACATCTTTTTTAATCCAAATAATTTATATTTTTGACTTATACATTTTAATGGTTTATAAGTATTAATAGATTATATTTTTACCATTTAATCTAATTATGGTCATTGAATGTAATTTCACCTTAAAATTTGACATAAAAAAGTGTCAATCATTTGATAGTTATTATTTCTTAAAAATACAGTTTTTGGTTTTGACAACGGGAATTAATTTTAAATTAATTAATGAAACTTATATGTTTTTAAATTTTTAAAATAGAATTCATTTTTTAATTCGGAATGTCAAAATTAACTTAGTGTGAATTTTCGGTTTTTTTTTTGAAAACATTGAATTTTTAATAAATAGTGATGAACACTGAGTTATAATTTAAAATATAATTTTTATTTAAATAATTAATTATTTTATTTAAATTTATTTTAGGTCAAAATAGATAAATAATATCTATATAAGTTCAATTTAATTCATTGGAGTTAGTATATAATAACTTTAGATATAAAATTTTTATTGAACTTTTACCATCTTTTACCCACCACTTAGGAGCATTTGCAAATTTACATAAAACATAATTTTACCACTTCTGTGAGTTGAATTTAGAAAATATGAGACACATGGTTGATATCAGTATGTAAAATGTGGTTTAATGAGATAAAAATAATATTTGTTTAATAGTAAATTTTTACTTTTATATACCACGGTTAAAAGTAAATAGGGTAATTATGGGTAAAAAATAGATTATTATTACCATAAAAAATGTCCTAATTCTATTGGATAATTGAATATCGACCAAAAGAACCTTAGGAATAAAATATGATCCTTTATTTCCACTTGTATTTGATTAGTACATTTATTATTATTTTATTTAAAGAAGTGTTAAAAGAGATAAAATCAAAGTTTAATAACTAAAAAATGGTTAATATAGGGTTATACATAAGATAAATTCGACTACAAATAGTAATTATAAAGATAAAATGATTTCCTAAATAATTTTATTTTATTTTTAATTTTTATATAATATATAATTAAATATATTTATGACACAATGATGATGCAGTAATTACTGTATTAATGAATGATTAAAATAATTGATATTATAAATAGCCAAATAAAAGTAATTTGAGACTTTTTATGAATTCCAATAATTTTTTAGGTTAATATGAAATATTATGATTGGTTAGATGAATTTTTTCGACGTAATAATGTTTATATGAATTTAATAAAAACAAAATACCAAATAGTGTCAAATTTGACATAAAAGAGTTCACAAAACAAATATTATATTTTTAATTGATATTATATTCATAAAAATCTAATGTTTGGGAAAATGACTTAAATAAGGTTATATATATAAATAATGAACCAATTTAGGTTCTATTGGTTGTTTATATTAAGTTTATTAAACATGTATTGTAAGATTAAAAGAACTCATGGTAAAAGTTAAATTATATAACTTAGAGTTAAATCAAAATAATATGTTTAAAATGGTAACCTAAACTTGTCTAAAACCTATTGGTTGAAAGGAATTGAAACCATAAACACTTTATATTTGAAATAAATAAATTTTGAGTCCTTATAATATTAATATGAGTTTATTATAAAATAATATTTCAATCATTTGTTAAGGTGCCCCTAAACCCTTTTATAAAAGCAAACTCCCCCTTATCTAAAATTCATACCTTCAATGCCATTTGGATTGGCCAAAACCCACCAAAATATACTCAAAACAGTCTTCCCTTAATACTAGATGCATTCCTTTAGTATGAAAGAAAACCTATGGAGCTATTTTGATAAAATCTAAAGGAAGAACCCGAAGAAGAGGTAAATATTTCATCACCTCCTTCAAGTTCCTTTCTTATTCAACATCCTCTTTCATTGTTGTTTGCATTTTAAAATAATAACTATAGTATCTTACATATAATGTGATGTTATTATAAAAATGTTACAACCATATTCATTATTTTTATCAATCCTATGAATGAAAAGTCACCACAGGTGCGTACGTACGGCTTTCAGTCTCCACGTCGTGGTGTAGTTTGTTATTCAAACATTTCATCATTAGGATGGATATAATAATGAGTATTAATTATGTAAATAATAATTATAACATTATAATGATTCCTTATATATATGATATACCATCAACTATATACTATTTTAATATAAAAAAAAGATATTGTCACTCGTGCATACGTACGGATTACTGTCTCCACAAAGCGATGATATTCATCTCCATGTTTACCATTAAACGATGATTATAAAAATATATATTATTAATAAGTATATAATATATGATATAATAATGATACTTTAGATATATAAATATATTTATGTACTTATATATATTATATTCACTTCTATTTAATACGACTTTAAAATAGAAACAGTGTGTATGCGTACGTACGACCTACCATCTCCGTAAACGGTGTTTTCCATTTCATATATCTATCTGTTATACATATTTATACTCTAAATTTATATGATATATAAATCAAGGTTTATTGTGTAATTATATAAATCATGATCAAAATGATACTATCAAGAATAGAATGTTAAAACTCGTACGATGAAGAACGTGATTATTACCTGAAACGTTAATTTAACATGAAAATATTTATTAAATGGGTGGTATAAATCCATACATGAATCATGTATGATATAATAAATATGAATATGGTTCTGTTATAATTTTATGACATAAAATGGTCTTTATATAAGAGGTTAAACGTACCCTCAACCAAACGAAAGTGCAAGGTAAGGGTTATTTCCTCAATCTCATTATTTGTCCGATATTGTTCATGTGTATGTACTTTCTGGGACATTTTTATGAATGATATCCATATTTCATAAAATAAAATTCAAAAAAAATCTTATATGGTTTTATGGGAGGGTCTATTTAACTAGATCATCATTTTAAATGTGTTAATGATTTATCTTTCTAAACCCTTTTAATCAATATCTATGTTTCAAAATTATTTTAAGGTTTTAAATATATGGACATGAATGTTATGAAATCATAATTCTTATCAAAAGTTTCAATGTGGTTTGATAAAATGTTTTTCAAAAATATCTTTTAAATATCTTCCTTTATAAATTTTGATACTTTTAAATGAATTCATGAAAAATGGTTATTTCTCTCAATGCATTTTTCTCATCATTTTCATCTATGTCAACATCCTGTGATGAATTTTAAACATCTTTGAAGTTGATTTATTATGATACAATATTCCATATTATATTGAATGAGTTATGCTATGTTTGATTATGAATGTTCTATTTTTTTACCATTCATTGTTTGTAGATTAATTATTGACATTTCATATGCTAGTTTTAATATGAATTATTATGTTGTGTTTCAACCTTTTCATATGAGAAATTCATTGGAATTAGTATGTTATGGGTGGAGCATGCTATAGCTCCCCAATGCATCAGTAGGTCTCATGATACAAACTTCTGTATTGGCCTAAGGCCTTAGAAAAAAACTTATTTGATGTTTTGGCATAAGTCCTTGACTATGTGGTTATGAAAGTCTTTAATTATGCATTCCCTCATTATGAAAGTGGATATTGATATTTCAATTGATTATTCGACTAGTAGAATATCCATGTAAATAAGTAAATGGAATTATTTTATTGTATATTATCCATATTATGATAAATTTTAAGTTTAAAATGATTTTCTTTTATTATAATACATTGCATTAAATGTTTAGGATTTTTATGAAAGATTCCGCTATATTGTTATCCTTGATGAGAATCTGAGCTCACCCCTTTCTATGTTTTAATTATCTTAGGATTCCAAGAAGTGTGTTATTATTGATAAGTAGGGTTATGCTAGGTGATTAATGGTTCTCTCAAAAGATCATTTATATTGTGTTTTATTTTCTAATGGGTAATGTAACATTCATGTATGTAATCTATTTTCTAAGACTGCAAAACTAATAGGTCTTTCGGGACTTGTTTCCTTGTAATCATGAAAATGTAATAAAATAATTCACCGACTCTGGGTAACTGGGGTCGGGGCGTTACACCCATATATAATAGGCTACTCTTAAAATAACATATTTTCATGGTCTTTTTATATATATTATTCGCGTACACTATTTCCTGTTTTACCTATATGATATTTAATTTATACACACATGATATATTCGATACATACACAATTAGTGGTGGCCTACTGAGTATATCTCATAGCATATTCATTATACTAATTTGTACCCACAAAGACTCCAATAATGTAGATTGAAACATGGGAATGAAGATAGTTACTAATTTTGGATTTATTATAGAATGAGAGAGTGTAATCATAGTACCGAGAAATGAATCATGATACTATTTAGATATAATATTTTTTTAATATGGATAATTTGATATTATATTATTAATATTTCTTAATTTTATGTTTCAATATTATTTTTTTAAAGATACATGACATTACATCATGTTGTATATATTAATGGATGTTACTATTAATGTAAGTCTTATTATTATCATCGAGATATATTATATTTTATAGTGTAATTTATACTTATTATGATTCTATAATATTCTATTTGTTAACCAGATTAGTTACTCTTATTATAAGGGTATAGTATCCCCACCATAACATAATAGAGCCTCTACAGTATTTGGAAACATTTGGCATATAGGGATGTAAACTAGATGCCTTTTGTCCAACCGTGTTCTGTCTACCGTCTGTGTACCGAGTCGGGGATGGTACATTGTAAAAACAAATTTTATATACAACAGAAAATGGGAATGGGGAAATTAAATTTCATAATATATAACTCTTGACATTGTTTTAATATATAACGTTAAAACTAAAGGTTATAGAAATTATGTTAGATGGGGTAAACCATCATTAATAATGATGGACTTTATTCTCAACAAAGATAATCTTTTATTGAATGAAATTTTATCATTATAACAGATTTCAATAAATTTGTTATTTTCAACAAGACAGAATTATAATTTCCTTGATATAAAATTTTAGGATGGATGAAACAAATATTTCACTAATTAATTTAATTATTAATCATTATTATATAGTGAAGGTAGTTGACATAATAAAATCCATTAAAATATTATTTTCTATTGAATTGAATTCCATTTAATGAGATAGAATTATATGCATCCTAAAACATAATTAAGTAAAGTAATATTCGACAGTAAATTTCTGATAGAGTAACCACAGAATACTGAAGACATCATTAAGCTAAAAAATAAATATTTCTCATCAAATTAAATATGACATGAAGAACCACTTCCGATGGTGGTAACATAAGAATATAATGAAGGTATGATTGTTTAAAAAAAATTTAATACATAATGAAATGAGATATATTAATTATATTCAATATTAAATAATTTAGGTAATATATAATATACATTCTTTTTTTAAAATTTAAAGTACTCTCATTAAATAAAAAATAGAAAAATAACACTTTGGTGTATAAATGCACATTAATATAGATTCCACGAAATAATGGGCCTCAAATTTTAAATAATTAACATGTAGTAAAATATAATTAATTATATTAAACATCAAATCATATGTATACACAATTCATAAATGATATGATGTTATTAAATTAAAACATGTATCCTTCGAAAGGAAATTGAAGTGAAACTCCCATAACATAAATCACACTTATTCGGACGTAATGTATCCTCATATAAAAAGAATATGAATATCATAATAACTAAATTGGGAGACAATTTCAACATTTTAACTTTTTTTACATTGTATATCACAAATAATCAAAAATAATCACAAATATGTTTCTTAATTATATTTAATTTCCATCATCATATGCAATGTATTTTCAATTATTTCATATAAGATTCATAATAAATTGGGATATTATCACCTATTAGGTCCTTGTAATAATTTCCATTTTATTAAAGATATATTAATAATATCATTCTAATGATTACTGACATTCCATTTGATTAGGTGAAATACGTTTATTTGATTTATTAAAAAGTAAATTGGATGAACTATTTTGACCATTAATAATAAATAAATGGTGGTATGTATATAGTTTTTTAAAATATAAAAAATTAAATGTTATGGAAAAATATGAAGTAAATTATTATTATATGATATTTACATTATATTAAATTATATAATAATTTATAATCATTAAATATATAAAACATTTAAAATTGTTCATATATGTTTAAAAAATGAAAAAAATTACATTATATTATTAATATTCAGTGAGTAAGTACATTAATAACATCATGAAAATTTATTTTAAAATAACACTATTCATGTTATATTTATTAATACACGATAACATGTGTTAAGTGATGTTTAATAGACTTCTAAAATATTATTATATAAATGTGATGTGTATAACATATTCAGTGAATTATTTTTTTAAATACTTATAAACTCATTAACTATTTTATGTTTAATATTCCTACATAATAAAATAATTTTGATTAATTATTTTTAAATATTAACTAAATATTTAATGATGTCATTTTATGTTCTAATAACAAAATTTTTGAAAACTGGATTTAATATTATTTGGGGCCTGGATATTATTATTAATGTATTAATGTTTTATTAAATTATTTTCATAAAAATGATTTAATTTTTGAAATAAATTTATAAAAATTAGTTTATTAAGATTTTTTTTGGAATTTTTTATAAATGAAATCTTCTTTGGTGAATTATGAAAAAAAAATTCAATTGAAATTTTATTTTATTTTTATTATTTTTATACAATCAATTTGATTCATATTTTCATTACAATTTTCGTATTTAAAATTTTGAAATTAAAATTCAATTTTTATAATTTTTATCAATATTAATCATGGCATTGCAATTAATACACATTTAGTCATTAAAATCAATTTTTAAGAAAACATTTTTTTTTGTTTTTATTTTTATATTAAAAAAATTCCATCAATTATAGAAATTTAATATTGAAACATGGATTCTATGTTCATAATAATAATGTGTAAATTTATTATTTAGTACTCTTTTTCATTTGGTAATAATTATTAGTAAATATGGTAAAAATATTACAATCGTAGTAAAAACAAGTCAACAGGTAAATTATAATAAAAACTAATTTTTAAGGCCACAATGTTTTAGATTAAATAGTGTTGAAACAAAATTGTTTAAAAATTTATAGATATTCTCATTAAAAAAAATTTTTTATAGAAACTTTTCATTGAATACCACTGAATAATAATATAATCTTTTAAAACATACATTGTGTATCCCTCCTCCACTTGTAATTGGACACCAATCATATCTCTTATTTGCACCACATTGAGTTATCTATATTGAAAAAAACCCAACCACAACATCCTATAAAAATCAATAAAATTTATTTATATGTTCTTGTAATGAAAAAAAATGATACCAATGTACCTTTTTAGGGATCAAAAGTGGGTTTATCGAAGAATAGGTAATCATCATTATAGACCCGTTAAATATTATTTATACAAATAATTTATCTAAATATGCCATACCAATCATATAAATATTAATAATGAATAATTAATATACTGATATGTGATTATGATTATGAAAAACCATTTTCCACAACATTACATAATAAAATATGTGAAAACATCACTGGAACATACATACAACTTACCATCTCCATGTGATATTGAATTTCGTTTTTCATTACCATTTAACATGGATGGTTATATCGATGGATCTAGTTAATATATATATATATATATGATATTTAGGATGTATTTTTTATACATACGTATTTAATTATTTAACATATTAACCTTCCACCAATTGAAAAAGGATATTATTGTTATTGTGTCTCTGGACAACTATCTACATGGGGCAATGTGATTCATTTTTCATTTTATCCATTAATATAAAATTTTTAATATTAATATAATTAATACATATGATAATTATATTATTATTTTATTTAATTTTAAAATGGTACCATGGTCATGAGGTAAGGATCAAAATGTCCTTACCAAAACATACAAGACAAATGAAATATGGAACACTCAAAATTGGTGATTTAATAATAATAATTAATTAATCTTTGTTTCAATTTTATAACTATAAAATATAATATATTATAATATTAATGTGGATACATTATTTAATTATAATAAATTTAAATTTATTATCCACGTGGGTAAAATCACTTACAAAATTCATCAGATCTAGGGTATGTGTTGCATGTCACCAAATTATTTCATTTATACATGTTTGATGTTATCCAACAATATAATTTAATGAGGAGAAAAAACATTCAATATGAAATGTTTTGTTATATAACATTCATAATATATTGAATTTAATGTTAAAATTCAACTATTTTCATCCAAGATGTTTTGATTCAAAATAAATCAACGTGGTAATGGTTTATTATCTCATTTTTTCATTTGGTTCATATGTTATATTATACAACTATATTAATTTTTTGAGATTTAACTACTTCCCAATTTATATTTTTCATCATTTATTTACTTATGATCGTTGTATTTAATGGTGTATATTACGTTATTTTTTCATGGTATTGTGATAAACATTTACCAAATAAGTATTTGATATATTCTATAATGTCATTTCCGTTACTGTTATTTGTGTAAAATTTCATTTCATTAAAAATTATATAATATATATAAATTTAGCTGCATATATTTTCATATAATCAAAATATTATTATTTGATTCTTATTATAGTAACATATTCCTCTCATTGGTTATTAATATGATAAAAAAATTGGTTTAATATAAAATATGACTTATTTCCCCCATTGTCGGAAATGTATTTGATTTCATTAGAATGTTTTAAAGAATTATTTTATATCTTATTATTAATGATTAATTTATTTTTAAAACATTTTTGAATTTCTATAAAATCTATTATAATGAAATTTCTTTTCATTTTTATAACTAGCCAATTTTTAACAATGGTGTGAATGGAATCCTTATCTTAACATACACCGAACAATTGAATAATGCCACCATCATGATTAGTATTTTTTTAAGGATTAATTTACAAGTTTCCAGGGTTCATTATAAAAATAAATGTTTTACAAACTTATATTTTTTTATATATAATGTGTGATTTAATAATGAAAAGGTAATTTTCTTTAATAAATATTGCAATATTAATAAAAATAAAATTTTATCAATGATGACATATTCTAATGAATAATAAGATTTAATAAGGATATAATCAAATAAGAACATCTAACATATTTCACTGGATGAATTATTATCATTTTTTATGAATGTTATTAAATTCCATATGATAGTTTATTTTATATGATATTTACTGATTATTCAGGCATATTGAAAAACATGTTCTATTCGTTCATAATATGAATGTAGAAGACTAATATTATGATAGGTGGGACTTGAAATTCGATATCCCCTCCACACATAAAAAAATATAATGAGAAAAAATATTTCAGGTATTTGGTCATCGACATATAAATTTATGTATGTTGTCTTCCCTTGATGCCATGTTGGGATGTTATAGATATCCCAAATTATGCATTCCATCATTGTCAAATTACATAGTTGTTTCCCTAAATCCATTCAGATAGCATTACTTTCTATGGATATGATATAATATCATGTTTTTATTGATAAATAAATATTTTATCATTACTTTTTCAAATTATATTGCTGAATATTTATTTATTATTTGATAGCATTCAATGTATGTATTCTTATATTGAGCATCTAACTTCACCACATTCTATTGATTTCATTCCTCAGGATATAATTAAGTGTTCTATGATAGATATATATTTATATAATAGAATGAATAATGAACATATAATATAAAATACAATTTTTTATTTTATATATTAATTTGTTTGATTAAAACATATATCTAGTTTTTCCTGACTTCTAATCACATGTATCCATCGGGATTTGATCCCTTGTAAGTTATACCAATATAATAATGTTGTAATTATCACTGAGAAACTAGGGTCTAGGATGTTAAAAAACATTTTTATATAATGACATTATAAAATTATAAAAAACATAAATCTATCATAAAAAAAATTTTCCTTCTGTAAATTCATTCATAGGTCAATCCTTGTAGGGAGGTTATGGAAAAAACAATAATTCATTAATAGAGGTAGTAGTCCACACATAATAATTATTTATGATTCTATTTGTACGAAAATGGAAATAAATTTTGGTATATGATAAATTATATTATCAAAATAATAATATTTTATAATTTAATATAGTAACATCAGGTAGAAAAATAAGATTCCACATTGTGGATTTAATGTTTCTTTCAATGAAATCATATATAAAAGTAAATAGGCAGTATTTTTACAAACGTTTTATAGAAAATAAATTTTAACAATTATTTAAAATTTATTTTATCATTTTTTTATAAAACTAATGATAAAGTTAATAATGAGACATTTTAATGTAAAATCTCTATTAAAATGACGATAATAGTGTTTAAAATTAACCATTTTCAATGGAAAACTCACCATTTTTTACAAAATAATTATTGAATCATCATTCTCTCATCATATGAATGAAAATGACCATGATGAATGTTCTCTTTCATTCAATTTCCATATTCATTTGACTTAGATTAACATTAATCATCTATCATTTATTCATCTTCCAATCCCCTCGACATTATTATGACCAAAAAATAATAATCCACTCCACTTGTAAATGAGCCTCATAATTGTTTTCATTCATTTTTCTAATTTTTTATTCAATTTTTTCTCTACAATATTGCACTATTCCACCTATTACTACCTTATTCAAGTGAAATAATAATAATTCATGAGTTGTTTCTCATATTGACTTCCATATTTTAATTTTTTAAGATATATTAAATATAATTTAGTTATATATTTCATTCACCGATTAATTTTTTTGTATGTATAATATAAACAATTAATGTTTTTTATTGATAAATTATATGAAATGTTATAAAATTTTATTGATTTTTTTAATTGTAATTTTATCATTATAACTACTTGTATTTATAGTTTTCAATATTTTTTTTCATTGTTGAGGTTATTTTTTTCCAACTTTTCTATATATAATTTTTTTAACTGTATAATTATTTTGTATTAATTATTTTGTAATTTATATTTAGTTATAATTTTTTTAAAATATATATTTTTTAGTTCTTTTCTATTTTATATATATTTATATTATTATATGATTTATTTTCTGTCATTCATTTATACATTTAAATTTCAAAATTTATTAATATATTCAACACTTATATCGTGTATTTTTACATATATAATGGATCTTAATAGCATTAATACACAAAGAACAACTGATAAATATGTGAATGTGATTGAATGATTATTTTAATTTTCTAAAATAAATCCCTTAGAAAATGATATTATTTTTCAATGATTTAAATATTTGTATATAAATATTAAGCTACAATGAAATCAAATAAAATATATATTTCTTTGTATTTTTTTAGTAATTATACATGTATTATTTTTCAAGGTGAAAAAACAAAGACTTGAAGATATAATTATTATAATGATTTTCATTATGATATAGATGATAATATTGAATAATTAATTAAATATTTATTCAATGATAACCCTGAATAAATATGTTTAAAACCATTAAGATGATGTTTAGAATCAATTATTCTCATGTTACACAAAATTTACAAAGTAATCAAGTTTGGTGAGATTAATTAACTTTAAATAAAGACATGATTTTTGTGATCATATTAGATTACATTAAAAAAACATTTAAATGAGATAAATAAAGAAGGAAGAAGGTTTCAGAATGATAATTATATGGAAAAATATTATATCAAATGGTAATTATGTATAAAATTATACATAATTTCCTTGAAAATAATTTTTTTGTTGGCCGGATTCTAATATTTTTTATGAATATCTTGATTTTTGAATATCCGGATAGATAATAAATGGAAAACCCATTAATAAGTAATTTTTAATAATAATAACCTAACCTCCTGTTAAATAAATATGGAATATTCAAATAAAAACTCTTTTTTGGCATAACATTAAAAATTCAAATAATGTAATTATGATAATATTTCATATAGATGACGACATATCTAATAGAATCCTATATAATCTAGAATGTATTATATAAATTAATTTTTTTGATAATAAAAATTTGGGTTTAAGAAATGAATATAGAAGACATAGAAATTTTTTATTCATATATTTAATGAATCCATATTAGAGTCTCTATAAAAAATATAGTTTAGGGTATGTTATCTTGATTCCCTAAAATATTTTTATACTGTTATGTTTGAAGAAAAAATATATTACGGTGAGACTATTTGTTCCTAGTATAGAAAATAAGGGAAATGATATCAACGTTAATATATAAATTTTGAGTGGTGAGTAGAAATTTATATTTGAAAATGGTGTTATAGTATTTGATTCAAATATGAAATAGTATTTTATTTTGTGTGATATTTCAAAACTAACTATAAGAAATATTCTTTAGTATGAAAGGCAATATTGATATATTGTTAATGGCAATAAATCCCCTCCAATTTTTGAATAGTATACATTATAACCTCAATTGTGGAATGTGACAAATTTTTGAATAACAGATGTTAGATATTTCTATGAATTGTTCATCTTTATATAAGATTAAAATATTAATTTACTATTTCATAATAGAATGAATACATCCCAAAATAAGATTCATATAAATAATATCACGATAAGGTAAAAAATAAATGTAATATTTGGATGGAAAATAAGTTCTATTAGTCAAAAAAATACATTGAATAAATGAAACATTTTATTTCATCTTCATTATTATAATTTATTGGACATCAAAACTAATATTTTTATTTTTATTTATTATAACAAATTTGATATTCTAATTTCATCATTGTTGAGTATAAAATAAATATAAAAAATATGAATTTACAATGTAATATACATGATCACCATGGGAATATGTATGGATTTAGATCACATAATTAATTTAAATATTTCATATTTCACTCAAGAAATTCACACATTAGGAAATATTTATAAGATTGATTTTTCACAATTTCTACATGATATTAATGTATCTAGTTAGATTTCAAAAAATATTAATCATTATTATAATTTATGTATTTAATGGTAATTCGTGGGAAATATAATGTTTATCATGTATTGATGAATTAATATCTACAAATTTTATTTAATATAATGTTATCATTACTTTTCATGTTGTCAATGATCAGGTTACATTATTTTTTCAATAATACATTCAATAACGTCAAAGATCATTAAATATATTATGTGTGTTAGTTAATGAATATTTCGTCATAATTTATAAACTAGAAATTTTTTCCACCAATTTATTTATATAATGGTTTATTTATGGATTAATTTCTAGTAAGAGATTAGAATGTGTTATTCTGATAATCTGTGTTGGTTGTATCCATTTGAATGATATATGATAGTTTTGATGGGATTCGTTAGGATTGTAAATCGACTAAAATCCACTTTTATTGAAATAAATATATCAAAAGTTGTAATTGAGTTATTTAATAATTTCTCACCTAATTAGATAATGTTGGTATCCCATTATCTCTTAAATTTGTAGTTAAATGTTATGTTAAAGTGATTTTCTTCCCAAATGAAAATTTAATTTTATAAGTGGTAGTGATGTATGAACATTGATATATTTTTTTACTATTTATTTGAGGTTCATCCTTTTATATCATTAAATATTACTATATTGAAGGTATTATATTTGATAAGAAATGAAAGTTGGATGAATAATAAATAATAATTAAAATTTCATTTACTATTTAATGTGAAAATCATTATTTACTTTTATACTCTAGATAAAGTAAATGTTTTATCTTGTAGACAAAGTGATAATATATTCATGTGGTTCGATTTTGATATTATTATATAATCAATATACATAAAATACATGGATGGTAAATGAAGAATTTAAAATAGTGCATGATTTATATCACCATAAAACTAATATTTTTATTAGATGAAAATTTGAAAAAAAAACATTATAAATAAAAATAATAATTTAGAGTTATTTAATATATATGATAGATTTAATTTAGTAAATTTTAAATTAAAGAGTTTAAAGGTAATTATGTTTTATGTAACAGAACATTGAATCATGATGATTATGAAAATACAATTATGAATATGAAAATATATTATTGTAAAGATGATTTATTTTTTATTTTAAATTAGGAAAAATAAATATATGATACATTTGATTAATCAAATGATGATTGGTAAATTTTTTTCAATAAATATTTTCATTTTTATGAAGAGAGTATTGATTATCAGGATGTCATAATAATAAGTACACCTATATTACAAGACTACTCATTAATTACATTGAATTTGATGTGAAATTTTCATAAAAAAAGAAAATGATTATGCTGAAGTGGTATGTGAAAAAACATCATTACTGTAATGAATAACCATGAATTTTTTGTTAGGAAAAAATAGAGTTAAAACATTATTTTTTATATATTTGATATCAAATCATATATTAGATATTGATTCCTACAATATTAGTAAAAAAAATATTTTCCATCAATTTCACATATCAATATCATGGTTGACAAAAAAATGCCTTTATCATTTTTTAAAAATACCTTTTATTATATTATTCATTTTATTATAAATAATATATTAATAAAAATATTTATTATATTTATCCTTTTTTGGTCATTTATATTTTTATAATTATGAAATTAAATAATTTTTAAACAAATACATGGACAAAAAGATGTACACATTTGAAAGATATTATTTTTTTTATTTTATGTTTTTTTCTATGGATTTAGATACACATTTTTTGGAATAAATATCTATTATTAGATCATTTAGTTTCTATAACAGACGAATTTTTTAAATTTTATTACATTTAATAAATTTTAATCTTATATAGACGAACATCATTTTTTATATAGTATAAACCTTTATAACTGAGAGACAAAGATGTAAGAGAACAAAGGTATATACATTTTTCATATAAATACATATCTACTATATGAAAAATATTTAGTGAAATAAAAATCTATTTCTCAAAATTATATAGATTTCTTATTTTTCTCAAATAAAGATGTTAACTAAAGATAGTCTGCATAGGATTATAAATTTACTAAAACATTAACACGCACATGGAGATAATAGAATTATAATTATCTTTGATGATAATAACCATCCAAATGGACTATATGGAACATATATTAGGATTTATATGGATATGAGGTATCCTAATAGGATTATTATTCCCATCAATAGTTGGAAGAAAAATGAATATTTTGGGACATATATATTATTGTGGCCTATAGAAAAATATTTCACAACATGTAAATTTAGTATTCTAATTATTTAAAAACTATGATCATGTTAATATTTAAACACTTTACTTCTAGAATCTATTTTACAATCAGGGGAAAGAGGTTATTAGAAAAAATGTATCCTTTTTAGTAATAAGATATTGACATTTTAATATTTAATTGACTTGATTATATATTTTTCGAGTTCACATAATCTAGATAAATTACATATGTATGGGTTTATATATATGTAGATATAGAAGAATTTTGTCCCACATTGTTTATGGAAGACATTATGAGATGTATTTTTTCTATATCATTTATAAGAATATTTTGGTTTTTAATAAATGTATTTTTTAATTTTTATTTATAAATACAATGATAATAATTAAAATTAGTAGAAATAAAATTATTTATGTGTAAACAAATATATTTAATTATGTTTAATTAGTATATAATTTATTTATTTTTTCTTATGTAAGAAACATATATGAAAACTGTTTAAGAAACAAATAATCATAATTTATAAACTAAAATATGTACACATTAAGGGTATCCATTATTAGATAATTAAAGGATTAATTTAGATTTTAGTGAATTAAGAGCCTTGTTATGTAGAATATCCAAATATGCTCCACATGACCGTCTACATCCACCCTCTCATTATGAAAAAATTTCTATGAAAGATAAAAAGGGGAATTATATTAACAATCTTATAAATGATGTGGTTTATAATATTTTATTAATTAATTTTTGAATGTGATCAACATTAGAATCCAATAAAATTATATCACTAATAATATATTTGAAAATATTTCACTAGCACTTCCATCAATTGAAAATGGGAGAGGGGACCCTTAATGGTCATTGTATGATGGATGATATATCAACTTCATTAGAAAACACGGAATAACCACATAAATGTTATAGGGTTGTTGGAGGGAATCATTTTTAATGTTCGCACCTCTATTCTATAATCTATGAGGCTAGAAAATAAGTGAAAAATAGAATTCTTAAAGGAAAATATATGAAATATTAATTTTTTGGAAGTGGATAGTATTATATCATCTGTTTCAACTATTATTAGAGATGTGATGACATAGATATAGCCTACCAACCCATATGAACCACATCATCATTCATATTTGACCATGCACATTGGGTATCTTGTTTTATATCCCAAAGTATGTGTTAAGGTATAAAACATATTACATCATATAGATTATTATTTTAATCATTAAAAAATGTAGTCGGGTCCGATCAGTGTAGTGTTATTTGATATTTTTTACCCAAAATTGTTAGTGATTCTTCATACTAAGGAGGTGTCCATAGTTGGATAGAGTGTTAGGAATTTTTTACACTATCCATATATTCTTTATAATTGTTATATTTACTATTTACAAATTTTATAAATATATTATTTATCCTTAATTTATAATTTCTTATAATAATCTCAAAAAAAAAACATATAATTGAGTATTTAAAAAAAATGGTCACACAGAAAAGGAATACAAAATATAAGGTTCTAATACAATGAGATAATTATCTATATGTTAACTAGTTCTCAAATTTATTATAAAAATTATTATATTAAATAAATATAATACATTTATGATGAATTATTTAAATTTTTAAGAGATTATGCATTAAAAGATTATAAAAATTACATCATGGTTGTTTTTATGGGTCATAAGCATCGTACTAGTGTTACAATTATTTTTATTTTTATTTAAATTGCATTATATAATTTATTTTCATTGAGTAATAATGTTTTTATTGAATTTATTAATTATTTTTATTATCATGTATCTCTAATCTATTTATATCGAAGAGGATTTCACTTATACTTATAGTTGTATAGTCCTATAATACATTTCAACAAAGGTGAAATACATGCACAAGTATTCCAGGAATGGATAAATATTTGAAATAATTAAAAACCAATGATTTAAAGATTGTTAATTCGATTAAATGAATAGTAAGAACAAATATACAATTATGATCCACTGTTAATTATAATATTATCGATTTTGATTTTTTATATTTTATTGTACATTGGACATTATGTGTATATTTTTCCAACATATTATGATACATATTTCTTATTATTTTATTTTTCATTGGTTTAAAGAAGATATATCTAGAGATTGAAGACTTGTATTTTGTTATATTATTCTAGATAATTAATATTTTTTATTCAATATATATTTTGACAGTTTGTATTTGAAATTTTAAGAGGATAAGGATTTAGTTCAAAATGGCTCACTATTAAACAGTGGAGCTAGAAAATATATAATATAATTATAGTTATGTAGAATGAAATTATATGAGTGAATTATTGTTTTTTTTTCATTCATATATTTTTCATTAATATTTAAAATATTGTTTCATAAATAAATTTTCATCATAAAAATTATTTTTTTGAATGTTTTTATTATGATTTATGAGTGTTTTATAATATAATCATAATTAGAACAAAACAAAATTGAGGAAAGTATATTTTAATTATAAAATATATAATATAAAAATATATATTAATTTTATTATTCATAACACATTACTTTTAATTTATTTGATTATATATCCTTGTGTGTGTGAATGGATCTGATAGAACATTAAAATTTATTTCAGTAATTGTTTCGGTGTTGACTAATATCTATATTTAAATCAATTATGATGTAAATTTGTAAAAAATATTATGAAACATATGTAACACATGAGAATCAATTATACTATGTGAAAATTATATATTAATAAAACCGTAATACCATCAACATATTAATATTTCAATTCAAAAAATATTTAATTTGAGAGGATTAATATTTAATTTGAACATACATTGTCAAAATATGCCTACAATGAAATTTCTATTGATTCCCTTAAAATAATCTTTTTTTAATAATAAAAAATATTGAATTTAAATATTTCTTATTAATTTTGATTTAATTTAAATTAATAAGTATAATTACTAATATATAAACTATAAATTTTTCTTAAATTATGATAGATTTATTTGGAGGTAACAATGGATATTTTTTTGGAAAGTTACTCTTCTAGAATAATGTATTTTGATTTTATTTAAATACATTATTATTTAATAATGTAGGATTTAAATTAAATGAATAGTTTATATAACAATATATTATAATTTAAATCCATATAAGTTTTATTAATATTTATATGGTTAATGTAATTCCATCTTCTGATTGAAATAATCATTCATTGAAATATTGTTTTTCAACGGGTGTTGTGGGCTTATTATTAAACAAAATTCTTCCACATAAATTATCATAATTTGATAAAATGTATTAAATATTTCTAATTAGATTAATATATATTATTTAATATGAACATATTAATTTTTGGTCCTAATTTATATTAAAACTAATTATAAATTTAGTTACAAATATTAATGTCAAAATGAGTTTATTTGGGGGTTCATCTATAAAGACAATTGTTACCATTTAAAAAAATATTAAACACCATTTTTGATGAATATATGACCAAATATTATCTTCATTAATATGATACATTTTTGTAAAATATTTATTTTAATTTTACTTGACATTATTGAAAGACATTGAAAATTTACAATTGATCCTCTGAACTCAATTATAAATGAGACCCACCTCCCCTCAGTTACTCATGAACATTATTTTTTATTTATTTCATTTGATAATTTTATTATTTAATAATTATTAAAATATAACAACACTATTATCAATTATTTATTTATATTGTGTTAATATTATAATATTTATACATCTCTTTCTCTATTAAATGGAAAACAGAACCATTTTTCATGTATACGAAGGAATGTATCTTTAAGAACTGATGTAAATTCTCCCATAATAGAATAAATTGGACAATAATAATGATGTAAATATTGAGTATATATATATAATTATAATATAATATTTATGTTTCAAATTTAAAATATCTTCCTATTCTTTCCCCTCTCACCCATTAATGAAATGATAACATCACTTGTTAACAAAAACTACCTACCGTCTATACGAAGCGATGTGATTCATTTTCTATTCTCATATTTATATAATGATTATAAAACTGTATCTTATAAATACATATTAACTCTAAAACAGTAATTCCAGTAATTATATTATTGAATTGTATCCTAAACAAATGTACATGAACATACATGAAAAATAAATGCATAAAAACAGATTTCCGAGCTCCAGAAATAATGGAAATTATTTATTATTATAAAGAAAAGGGATATAATATGTTATTATGGGATCATATTTAATATTATATATTTTAATATGTTTAATATATAAATTTATAAGATATTTTAATCCATTCTAAAGGCTTTTAATGTATTTTCAACTAATGGGAAGTGTGAGGTAATGGATATCATTTCAATTAAACTCTATTGAGACATATATAATATTATACAATAATACACATTTATGGGGAATAAATACTACCAAATTGATGTATTAAAAAATATTAAATAATTATTCCAAAGGAATAACTATTCAATTCATAACTATTATTTTAAGGGGTTTCAATTTAAATGTAACCAAAGGAGAAAGAACATATTTTACAATCTCAACATTTGGGATTACACTTATTTTCATTTAAGGAATATTATATCCAATAAATATATTTATAAATATATTATTTAATATAGAATTTAAATTTGTTTCTATATATAATTACATCTATTCAAATTTTTGGAACATAATAATTCAAGGAATTATTTAGAATATAATTCATTTCATTAATATTTTAATCAAATATATTAAACTATCATGTCCAATAATTCTACAAAGTTTTTTAAAAAAGTTATTTTATTTCACCATATAATTTATTATGTAAATTTATTGTTTTAATTTATTTTTTGAATTGTTTACAAAGATTATTTATAATTTTTCAAAAATGATTTTTTAACCTTTTAAATAAAAATATTGATGGAAAATATTTAATATATTTGGTGATAACAGAATTCCCTACATCCATAAACATTTGAAAACAATTAATTTGATCTATACATATTCAATTGTTTTACATTTAAAAAACAATACTGAAATATTAATTTAATATTTCACTTTTAATTTATTTATTTTTCCATTGTTTATGTTTTTACCTCATGAAATGTATTTCCAATGAATATATGGACACCACTTATCCCATTATATGTTTATGGTTTTTATGTTTTTCCTAAATCATTCCATATATTTTGATCATTATATGACACATTTTGCATAGATATCCAAATTATTTATATCCATTATTTAGTTATTTCATAAATCATACACAATTTTTTATAGGATTGTTTTTTATGTACATTTTTTTATTCATGGGATAGAATATTGTTTGATAAAAAATGTTAACCCTTGATATATAATTAATTATAATTATTTTTTTATGAATTGATTTTATTAGTAAATCTATTAGTGAGGAAATTAAAATTCAATGATTAGTGGTTCCTAAACATAGATTACCCCACAATGCATCAACATACCACATGAGGTAAATTTGTTGGTAAAATTAAATATATTTTTGTTTTATACCAACTAATTCTTGTAAACTATACTTGAACATTGTCTTTGTGATATAGATATAATGATTTATGAGATCATAATGTAAAATATTAATAATTTCATTAATATAAAATTCAATTATTATTATGTATTAAATTTTATAATTTATATTATTCATGGATTCATTTCATGATAATATTATAGATTAAATGGATTTTTATTCATTATATATTAATTTTTCATTATATACCAATGATAAATTCAACTATATGTAACCTTTACTAGTAATTTAATCTCACTTTTATTTAATACCATTACCAGTTAGTATTGAGACGAATTCATTGAACAAGTTTCAAGGAATGAAATTTTTTTCTATTTTCAGATTTTAATTTCATTCTAAATATAAAATGGGTATCATTTGATGTGTGTAGTTCTCCTAAAATACTAAACTGATCATTAATTTAGGAATATATCATTTGTATCTAGTCCCATTTAATAAATTAAACATTTTCTTTATGTTACTAGATTAATTATCGTTATAGTTTGTATAGAGTTAGTTTCGTAGAAACCTTGGGAAAAATATTTACGAAAACAATGATTTGGGAATATAAACCTATTTTAAAACTAATTGGTATTTAAAATTTGAGGATTTATCATGTTTTAGAAAAACCTAATATGTGTTTTTTATAGTATAGATTATGTGGTTTTTGTTAATAATACTTCTATTTTTTATAATACAAGTACTCATGGTTTTGGACACGATGTATCAAATGGAAATAACCCCAAAATGTTACGTTTTATTATATCAAGACCCTCATACTCTATCAACTTTAGTTTGTCATTAATATACACATGGTTTTTTTTGTGAATTAGGATATGAATTGTTTTATACATTGTATCATTAAAACATATTTTGAAGGATTTAAAAACAATTTAATTAAATAAAAATATTTTAAAAGAAACTATTTTTTTATTTCAAGATTAATAAAGATTAAATTTACAATTAATGTTATGTGTCACAATATATTTACAATAATTTGTTGTGATTTAATTATTTCAATTTTATAAACTCTATCAGAATATTACATTGTTTGAAAATTGTTCTTAGAGAAATTAATTGTATCAATACTCATAGAAAATATATAAATTTCCCTACTGATCATGAAAATATAATTGGTAATGGAGCGTAGAATATAATGTCTATATTATGAATTCTAACCAATGTTATAACTAATAACATTGCAGATGTATAAAAACATGATGTTATATATGTTGAGTCAATAAGGTTTTCCTTATGACTTTTCCATTCCTTCTTGTTTTGAAAATCACAAACACCTTATCTTTAGGAAAATTTCTTTCTTAAGGAAAATTACTTTAATAAGGAAAATTGATTTCTTAAGGAAAATCGCTTTTATAAGAAAAATTATCCTTATCATATTTTCATTCATATTTTTCTTAAGTATAAGATTCGGATTCATTTTCTCGGAATCATTGAAACTTTGATATAAAGCTTTCTGTTTTAGGGTTCGGATTCTGGATAAGAATTATAAGGAAGTTTCATTCTGAATTCCGGATATGAACTCTGATTAAGTTATATTCCAGATTCAGGATATGAATTCTGAAGAAGAATTCCCATTACGAACTCTAATGAAGAATTCTCATTACGAATTCTCATTACGAATTCTGATGAAGAATTATCATTACAAATTCTGATGACAAATTCTCATTACGAGTTCTAATGAAGAAATCCCATTCCGAATTCTCATTACGAATTCTGAAGAAGAATTCTCATTACGAATTCCAATGAAGAATTCCCATTACGAATTCTAATGAAGAAATCTCATTCCGAATTCCCATTACGAATTCTGATGAAGAATTATCATTACGAATTCTGATGACGAATTCTCATTACGAATTATGATGATGAATTCTCATTAAGATTTATGATGATGAATTCCTATTCCAAATTCTCATTCCGAATTCACCTATTAAACAGAATCTGATTATCTTTGTTTTATACACTCTGAATTTATTCACTCCGAACCATCACTGCGAAGTTTTCATTCCGAACTTTTATGTTAAGAATTAAAACGATGTCGTACATTCTGTTACACTTGTTTTGTTATAAAACGATGTCATCTGTTTTGTTATAAACTAACCGTTGTCTAAGTGACATGTGTACAGGTCCCTCCGATCTTTAAGGAAAATATGACCGTTGGAGAAGGAGCCGACCTTACCTATAAATATGAGCTCATTTGAAAGAGCTCATAGCTGATAGCTGTTAGAAAAATGACTGAGTTTTGTGCTTACATGCTGTTGAAGTGAATTCTAGAGAGAGAGAGAGAGAGAGGCTCTTATTAACTCTCAAAAGCTTCGTGCGACTCCGAATGTTGGTGATTACATTCGAGGGACTCCGGGTATAGGAAGACAGAGGTGCCGACTACCTTAAAGTTCGAGGTCTTCCTTGCTGAGGAAGACAGAGGTTGCCAACTACCTTGAAGTTGAGGGCTTGCGGGGATAGCAAGACAGAGACTCCGATCTTCATATCGAGGGCTTACTCTGGTGTGGGTAAGACAGACTTTCTTGAAAGTATAAATAAAGGGACCTTTATCCAAGGTTGTTGGATACCCTTCTCTTTGGGTTAAAAGACTATTATCTTGTTACTTGTAGTTTAACTACTTGTTTTATTTCCGCTGCAATTTGTATCTTAATGAAAGTGTAACTTTCTTATACTTCCTTACTTACTCTGATTCATTTAGATTCTATACGCTTTAAGGTAGAATCTCATATTGTAATTGTTTGTTAAGTTTCAATCTCCGGAACCATATTTCCGGAACCTACTTTTGGAATCTCTTTCCAAGTTTAGTTCGGTGTTAGAGGTGTTATGAATTTTCTTTGTTTAACTTTGTTAAACATAGCCCTTTTCCTTTACTTAAAGAAAACATAGTTATTCTTAACTAACTTTAATAGTTCCAAAGGAATTTTTAATGTATACAATTCACCCCCCCCCTCTTGTATATTGAGCATCTCATACTATATTTCGATCCTGCAATTGGTATCAAAGGTTGGAAACCTCTTACTCTATACCAATCATACATTTGGTATCAGAGGAGGTCTCTGAAATACATGTACTCACATACAAGTTTTTCTTTCTCACTTTATCCTTCCGGACATTCTCATTCTGAACTTTTTGATTACGATTTTTGCTACTAACAAGTTTGTGTGCAAAGTTATTTCTTGTATGGCAGGAATTAATGTTGGATCTATTGACAATATAAATCCTACAAGACCACCTATATTTGATTGTAATGACTATGAATACTAGAGAGATCATATGAAGACATTTGTTATCAATACTGGAGTAGACAACTTTGTCACGCTTACTGGTGATTATAAAATTCCTGACAAGGAATTCAGAACCTTTACTAACCAAGAAAAGCAATAATATCAACTCAACTATAAGGTACGCAACACTATACTATGCTCAATGACTAGAAATATATATAGCCAAATTTCTTCTTGTGAAGCAGCTAATTGTATATGGAAGAAGTTAGAGGTTACACACTTTGGGACTTCTAAATTGATTGAGACTAGAAGAGCTGTGCTTAGAGCTGAATATCATGGCTTCAATTTTCCTTATGGAGAACCTATCTGTAAAGTTCAAAAAAGTTGATGACTATAGTCAACAGTTTACAATCCATGGGAGAGAAAGGCTTAGATGATGAAGCTCTTGTGGACAAGATAATTGACATTATGCCCAATGAGTGGGAATCCAATAGAACAGCTATAGATGAAAACAGGAAGGTCACTCAAATTACTCTTGATGAATTATTTGGAACTCTTCAACAACATGAAACATGAATGAAGAGAGATGCTGACAACATCAAGACGAAGAATGGAAATGGTACTGTTGCTTTTACTACAACTTCAAATCAGATGAAAGCTAAGACTCCTGAGAGAGTTACTAGATCCAAGTCTAAGAAAGTCATTTTCCAATCCGAATCTAGTGAGAGTGAAGTCTCAGAAAATGAATTAGCCAATCTTGCTCGAAGGATGAACAAGATAGCTGGATAGAGAAATTTTCAATCTAATTATAAGAAGAAGGACAGGAAAGATAAGAAAGATGGAGATGTTACTTGTTATGAATGTAAAAGAGCTGGACATATTAGACCAGATTTCCCTATGCTCAAAAAGAAAGAAAGGAAGGAAAGACATTCAGACAGGAACATGAAGAAGTATTATAAAGCTAAAGCTAAGAATGTTCTGAAAGCTAATGACACCTGTAGTGCCAGTGGTGGTGACTCTTCAGATAAATCTTTTGATTATGAATCTTCAGGACAGAAGAATCTTGGTCTTATAGCCAGATTACCTATTGATAATCATTATCTTATGGCTAAGGTACGAAATGCTGAATCATTGACCAATGTTTCTTTGAACTATAATGATAGTAAGTATTATAACACTTCTGATGAAGAATCATCTTCTGATGAAGAAAATACTTTACCTACTTATGAAGAAGCCTCTAGGTTTGCTGAACTTCTTGAGATTGAGAATTCCAAACTCAACAAGAAACGTGATAAGGAAAATTCTAGGAATTCTATTCTTACAAAAGAGATATCAGATCTTTCTAAAGATCTTGATAAGAAAAATGATGATTTTGAAAATATTTCAAAAAATCTTGAGGAAGTAAGTTCTAAGAAGAACAAACTTTCTAAAGAGTTAGAAAAAGTAATTTCTAAGAAAAATGTTTTCGAGTCTAACTCTAGTTCAATAACTAATGATTTTGAGGATAAAAACTTGGTTGTAAAACTCAAGTCCGAAATTTTTTCCTTAAAGAAGTGTTTATCAAACTTTACCCATGGTAAGGAAAATTTTGATAAGATGTATTCTCAAATACGACCTTTAAGAAATAAATCCGGATTTGGTTATATCCATGAAAAACCTATTTTCAGTAACAATTATTTTGTTCCTCATAGTGCCCCATTTTGTACCAAGTGTCAATGTGGTGGTCACTGAGCAAAGAATTGTTCCTTAAACAAAACCCAATCTTTAGGATTTCACAAAGCTTACTTTTTTAAGAAAATGTGGGTACCTAAAAATTTATTGTCTGGAAATCTCGGATCCAAACAAGTTTGGATTCCAAAAGTCTAATTTTCTTCTTGATTTCAGGATAATAAAGAAAGTCCCAGCAACAATACATGGTACATGGATAGTGGATGTTCCCGGCACATGACTGGTAACAAAATCTTTTTTGAAAAGATTATCAAAACGAAAGGAGGAAAGGTAACTTTCGGGGATAATGCTAAGGGATAGATTGTTGGTATTGGTAATATTGTTCTTTTAGGTAAAACCTTGATTTCAAATGTTCTTTTTGTTAAAGGTCTTAAGCACTACCTCATTAGCATAAGTCAGTTATGTGATGAAGGTTACCTTGTGAATTTTAGGAATGATAAGTGTTTAGTTCACAATTCCAAGAAAGAATTTATTTTCTCAGCCAATAGGCAAGAGAATGTTTACACCATAAAATTAGAAGACCTAAGAATCCAAGATTTACCTTGCCTAAGTGCAATGGAAGATCATTCTTGGTTATGGCATAGATGATTAGGACATTGTAATATGAGAAACCTATGTAAACTCTCTAAGAAGAAACTAGTTAAGGATCTACTGGAGCTTATATTTGATTCTTCTAAAGTTTGTGATCCTTGTCAATATGTCAAGCAACATAAATCTAGTTTTAAGTCAATCGGTGAAGTCTCAACAACTGATGTATTACAGTTAGTGCACATGGATCTTTTTGGTCCTACACAAACTGGAAGTATTGGAGGCAAATACTATGTGTTTGTTCTAGTTGATGATTACACTAGATTTACATGGGTCTATTTTCTAGCAAAGAAATCTGACACTTTTTCTTATTTAAAAATTTTTAGAGCTGAAGTTAAAAATGAGAAAAACCATCCATTGAAAACTATTCATAGTGATCATGGAGGAGAATTTCAAAATTCTGATTTTGAAACTTTTTGTAGTAAAAAAGGTATTACTCACAATTTTTCAGCACCTAGAACTTCTCAACAGAATGGTGTAGTTGAAAGAAGAAATAGAATTCTTCAAGAGATAACTAGAACCATGTTGATTGAATATTCTATTGCTAGACATTTCTGGGCTGAAGCTGTAAGTACTGCTTGTTATACTAGAAATCGAGTTTTGATTAGACCTTTTCTTAATAAAACTCCTTATGAGTTATGGAATGGTAGAAAACCAAGACTTTCCTACTTCAAGGTTTTTGGTTACAAAGTATTCATTTTTAATACTAAAGATAACTTACATAAATTAGAACCAAAATCTGATGAAGGAATTTTCTTAGGTTATTCCAAAACCTCTAAGGCTTATAGAGTTTTCAATAAAATTACCTGCACTGTTGAAGAAACAGTTCATGTGAAATTTTATGAGTCTGGTCCTTTTGTTTTTAAACCATCTCAACTTACATCTTCAGATGTGTTTTCAAAAACTGATTATCAACCTTTGATAGAAAAACCTTCTGATAAAGAAATTGTTCAAGAAGATACTTCTGAAACATTTACCCCAGAAGACTTTCTACCCTATGTTGATGAACAAGTTTTACAAAACCCAAGTCAGGTGTTTCTTAAGAATCATCCCAGTGATAGTATCATTGGTGATGTAAATCAACTTGTAAAGACTAAAAGTTACTTAAGAAATAAAGTAGAACATCTAGCATTTCTTTCCCAATTAGAACCTAAAAGCACAGATGAAGCTTTAGGTGATGATGATTGGATTAAAGAAATGCAAGATTAACTAAATGAATTCGAAAGGAATAAAGTCTGGACCTTGGTTGAAAGACCTAAGGAAACTTCTGTTATTGGAGTAAAATGGGTTTTCAGAAATAAATGTGATGAAAATGGAGTCATTGTTAGAATTAATGCTACACTTGTTGCTAAAGGCTATAATCAGCAAGAAGGAATAGACTATGATGAAACCTATGCTCCAGTAGCTAGACTTGAATCTATCCGTATTCTACTTTCCTTTGCAGCATTCTTTAATTTCAAACTTTTCCAAATGGATGTGAAATGTGCTTTTCTTAACGGTTATGTTCAAGAGGAAGTTTTTGTTGAACAACCTCCTGGCTTTGAAGATACAAAATATCCTGATCATGTTTTTAGACGTACCAAAGCTTTGTATGGACTTAAAAAAGCCCCATGAGCATGGTATGATAGACTCACTGGATTTTTGCTTCAAAATAACTATGTTAAGGGAAATGCAGATCCAACTCTTTTTATAAAGAAAGATACGAAAAATGTTTTTATTGTTCAAATTTATGTTGGTGACATTATATTTGGTTCAACTCAGCAATCTATGACTGACTCTTTTGCTAGTCTAATGAAATCTGAGTTTGAAATGAGTATGATGGGTGAGTTAACATTTTTCCTTGGTTTTCAAATTTTTCAAAAACCAAAAGGTACCTATATATCTCAATATAAGTATATTAAAGATCTTCTTAAAAAGTATGGTTATGACAACACTAAGAGTATAAGTACTCCCATTGGTACCTCAAACTCTTTAGATCTTGACGAAGCTGGGAAACTAGTAGATCAAACATCTTTTAGAGGTATGATAGGAAGTCTACTTTACTTAACAGCTAGTCGACTAGACTTAATGTTTTCAGTATGCTTATGTGCAAGATATCAATCCAATCCTAAGTAATCTCACTTAAAGGCAGTAAAAAGAATTTTTTGCTACCTTAAGGGAACCATGGATCTAGGATTATTTTATACTTCTGGAAATGATTTTGTTCTAAAAATCTTTTCTGATGCTGACTTTGGTGGATGTAGAATGGATAGAAAGAGTACATCCGGAACTTTTAATTTCTTAGGAGATTCTCTAGTTTCTTGGTCCTGCAAGAAGCAACATTCTGTATCACTTTCCACTGCTGAAGCTGAATATGTAGCAGCTGGAAGTTGTTGTGCACAAGTTTTGTGGATGCAACACACACTCACAGACCATGGCTTGAGTTTTACTAAAACTCAAATTTTGTGTGATAACACAAGTGCCATTTCCCTAATTAAGAACCATGCACATCACTCCCATGCAAAACACATAGATATTAGGCATCACTTTCTTAGGGATCACACACTCAAAGGAGATATTATTCTTCAGTTTATCGGAACGCAAGATCAACTAGCTGATATTTTCACAAAATCATTGCCTTCTGATAGACTTGAATATATTAAACAGAAGTTAGGAATGATACCGTAAGGTAATCTTTCTTAATTAACTTTCTGTTGAAAAAGTCTCCTTACAGTAATAAACTCATTTTCATAGGGGGAGTACATTTGATTGTTTGTTTAACAAAGTTTTTCAAAATTTGTTTTCGATCTTTTCGGAACGATGATTTCCGGAATGGAACTTCTGGAAATAAAATTTTCCAAATTGGACATTCTCGTAAAGAACACTTCTGGAATGGAAGTATTCGTATTATAAATTTCCGGAATGAAAATTTACGTACTGGCAGTTTAATAACCAGATATTTTTGTACCAGTTGTTTTTCGTACTAAAATTCTTCGTAATGTATTTTTCGTACTAAGTTCTTCGTACTGATTTTCTTCTTAAGTTTGTTTTTCGTACTGAGTTTTCCGTAATCTGTCTTCTCTCAATAAAGTTTTTTTTCTCTAGTCTGTGTTATATTACCCATTACGAATAATCCTCCTAAGCCAATCCGAAAGGTATTATTTCCTGACTCAGATTATGTTTTCGGATTATAGTTTACTTAACTCTTTGTTTTAATAAAAACCTCAAAAAGATCGGATTCAAGTTTTCAACCGTCAGATCTGATCTCAGCTTATTCCAACCGTTAGATCAACCGTGGAAAGTGAACCGTCATCTCGTTGCCTATATAAAGGGGACCAAAATACTCGTCCCACATCGATCTCAAAGCTCTCGCATCCCGAATCTCTGCCTCGCTGTTTTAAGCCCGTTCCGAACTACAGTTTTCTCCGTTCCGAACTTCCTAGAGGACTTCAGATCCGAATGTCTGCGGAGTTAGCTTCTCAAAAAATGTCATCCACCAAGACTATTTCTCAGTGGTTAGTTTACAGAGAAAGGTTGGACCATCCGAATTTCTTCAGCAACTACGATTCTATCATTTCAAAGAATATTAAGTTGAATGGTTGCGAAGATGGTGAGGTGTCAAAAACAGGGAACCAAGATGAAGTGTACTCAGACTTACTTGTTGAGTTTTATGAGTCAGTTTCTTTCTTCAAGGAAGATAATAGGGAGAAGTTCTCTTTTAAGTCTTATGGCAAGACTTACAAGGTTTCTCACACCAAGGCTGCAAGCTTGGTAAGACTATCTTATGAAGGAGAAGCCGAGTTTATTTCGCATGTGTTTCCGGATTCCAAGGGTAGTTTCAACAAGGAAAAAGCCTTAGAAACTCTCGGACTGGCTGATGACAAGGCTCCGAAGATTTCAAGTCTTTATACAAACTTCTGGATTCTAGAGTTATGGGTAGAAGGACTTATCATACCAAGGAAAGGCGATAAAGACAGCTTGAAGAAGAGTGAGATCTATATCATAGATTTCTTGATAAATCTAAGGAAGTTTATCTTGATGAAGCATATTCTTCTTACTCTTGAAATTTGGAGAAAAGAAATCTGAGAGCTCAGATTATTATGTATCAAGCAATCATCTCCAAATTAATTGTTCGGTGCCTTGAGTCTTTCAAGGAGGCTTGCAAATCTAAGCCAAGAGTTTACAAGATCATGCTGGTCAGCGATGGTACTCTGAAAAGGATAGATGTGGCTTTCAACAAGGAAACATGTGAGTTCTTTGATCTACCTCCTCAAGAAGAAGTGGCTCCGAAATCTGCGGATCCGGAATCATCTAAGCCAGTACGGAAGAGAAAGATGAAAGAAGTGGAAGAACAAGTAGAGAATCCTAAGTCTAAGGAAGTCCATTCCGCACCTCCAAAGCCTAAGATGAAGAAAGACTATCCTGATGAGGTTGTTATAAAGTGGAGAGCTGATAAAGAGAAAAGGAAAGAAGGGGATCCGCAGTTCGGATTGGACCCTGCGGAGGCTAAGGCCTTAAAGGAGAAAACTGCTGATGAGCTTGAAAGACAAGCAAAGAAAAAGATGATCACGAAGAAGATGTCCGAGGCTGAGGTAGCTCAGGCCTTGTTAAAATTCAATGAAATGGTTTCAGCAACTATTCTGGTTCCGAGATCTTTCTCCCAGGAATCTCTACCTGAGACTCCAGGAAGGAATTTCGCTGCTCTGGAAGAGGCTATTGCCAAGAATACAGAGGAAGTTGAGCAAGTGGGACAAGTAGAAGAGGGTGCTGAAGGAAGTCGTGAAACCGGAGATGCACTGAAACAAGTAGATGATTACAAGGGAACACCTTCGAAACACTTATCACTCTGGACTTCAGAAGATGAATCTTCGAAGCTAGTTACTCCAGCAATGGAAGAAGATAAAGGAGAAGAAGAAGTTGCCTATCATGGAGAAGAATAAAAACATTTACATGATATTTCTCAGATGAAAAACGCAGAGGTTGGTGTTCAGGAACTTGCTGATGAGGAAGATTTTGTTGTTCAAGTTTCTGATAGTGAGAAGAAAACTCCGGAACATGATTCTATTCTGAAAAAAGATAAGGGGAAACAAATTCTTGCTGATACTCTAAGCTCAGTAGAAAGGAAGAGAAAGGAAGCTGGTAGTTCTTCAAAGAGAAAGTTGGAGCTTATTGAGGAAGAAAACTCTCCTAGAAAGATTTCAGATTCGGAGTCATCCTCGTTGGGGAATGACTTTGTTGTTCAGTCCTTAAAGAAGTTGGTGGGAACCATTCCCACCTTCTCAAGTATTGATTCAAGATGCCAAATTCTCCAACATGCCTTAAATCAGAAAACCGACTCTGTATCTATGGTTATGGATAAGTGCATTGAGATTTAGGCTTAGTTCAAAACCTTCTTTGTTGGTTACGAAGCTCATAAAAGATCTTGCAAGAGGATGACAAGCTGGTCTAAGAAGACTGTGGAAGAGATGAGGCTACTAGATGAGTTTCAAGACAATTTTAAATATGCCTTTGAGACCGAGGACAAGAAGATAAACGAGCTGACTTCCTCCTTTGAATAAAAGCTGACTGAAGAAAAGAACTTCCGGATTCAAGAAGTCAGGGATCTGAATGGGAAACTGAATTCTGTTTCTCAGAACTGAAAATTTGAAAGGGATCATCGGATCGATTTTGAAGAAAGGATGAAGGCTCAGGAAGAAAAGATCCAAGATCAGGAAGAAAAGCTGAAAGGCCAGGAAGAAAAAATTGAAGCTCAATCCGCAAGAATAGTGGTCTTAGAGATGCAAGCTGAAGAAGATCATAAAGACCTGAAGAAGATCAAGACTATTCTAAAGGGGATTATGTCAAAGGAAAAAGATCCGAAATAACCTAATCCGATCTTTTTGTTGTATTCTTTTTGTTACTGACATTCCAAATCTAATGAAATTTGTGTATCTCGTTTCCATTGTTGTCATTACTAATCTTTCAGGTACTTTGTTATTTTTTTTCCATTCCCTCCAATTCTTTTTGAAAATCACAAAGGGGGAGAAGGAAAATATCCTTAAGAAAATGAAGAACTCTAATAAGAGTTTATCGAAGGGGGAGAAAGAAAAAATACCCAAGGAAAAAGAACTCTAATAATAGTCTGTTTAAGGGGGAGTTTTTCTTAAAGAAGACCTTCTTATGAAATATCACTCCAGAAATATGATTACGATCCTTAGAGTTTCAAAGCCTAAGGGGGAGTTAGTCGTATTCATCTATATCCTTAAATCAAGGGAGATAAGCATTAATATGTTTCTTTCTTCTTAGAATTTTTTTTTCGTAAGGATGTTTGTGCTTTCCAAAAAGGGGGAGATTGTTGAGTCAATAAGGTTTTCCTTATGACTATTCCATTCCTTCTTGTTTTGAAAATCACAAACACCTTATCTTTAGGAAAATTTCTTTCTTAAGGAAAATCGCTTTTATAAGAAAAATTATCCTTATCATATTTTCATTCATATTTTTCATAAGTATAAGATTCAGATTCATTTTCTCGGAATCATTGAAACTTTGATATAAAGCATTCTGTTTTAGGGTTCGGATTCTGGATAAGAACTATAAGGAAGTTTCATTCCGAATTCCGGATATTAACTCTGATTAAGTTCTGTTCCAGATTCAGGATATGAATTCTGAAGAAGAATTTCCATTAAGAACTCTAATGAAGAATTATCATTACGAATTATCATTACAAATTCTGATGAAGAATTCCCATTACGAATTCTGATGAAGAATTCTCATTACGACTTCTGATGACAAATTCTCATTACGAGTTCTAATGAAGAAATCCCATTCGGAATTCTCATTACGAATTCTGAAGAATAATTCTCATTACGAATTCCAATGTCGAATTCCCATTACGAATTCTAATGAAGAAATATCATTCTGAATTCCCATTACGAATTCTGATGAAGAATTCTCATTACGAATTCTGATGACGAGTTCTCATTACGAATTCTGATGATGAATTCTCATTACGATTTCTGATGACGAATTCCTATTCCGAATTCTCATTCCGAATTCACCTGTTAAACAGAATCTGATTATCTTTGTTTTATACACTCTGAATTTATCCACTCCTAACCTTCACTCCTAAGTTTTCATTCCGAACTTTTATGTTAAGAATTAAAACGATGCCGTACATTCTGTTACACTTGTTTTGTTATAAAACGATGTCCTCTGTTTTGTTATAAACTAACCGTTGTCTAAGTGACACGTTTACAGGTCCCTCTGATCTTTAAGGAAAATATGACCATTGGAGAAAGAGCCGACCTTACCTATAAATAGGAGCTCATTTGAAAGATCTCATGGCTGATAGCTGTTGGAAAAACGACTGAGTTTTGTGCTTACATTCTGTTGAAGTGAATTCTGGAGAGAGAGGCTCTTATTAACCATCAAAAGCTTCGTGCGACTCCGAATGTTGGTGATTACATTCGAGGGCTTCCGGGGATAGGAAGACAGAGGTGCCGACTACCTTAAAGTTCGAGGGCTTCCTTGCTGAGGAAGACAGAGGTTTCCAATTACCTTGAAGTTGAGGGATTGCGGGGATAGCAAGACAGAGACTCCGATCTTCGTATCGAGGGCTTACTCTGGTGTGGGTAAGACAAACTTGCTTGAAAGTATAAATCAAGGGACCTTTATCCAAGGTTGTTGGATACCCTTATCTTTGGGTTAAAAGACTATTATCTTGTTACTTGTAGTTTAACTACTTGTTTTATTTCCGCTGCAATTTGTATCTTAAGGAAAGTGTAACTTTCTTATACTTCCTTACTTACTCTGATTCATTTAGATTCTATACGCTTTAAGGTAGAATCTCATATTGTAATTGTTTGTTAAGTTTCAATCTCCGGAACCATATTTCCGGAACCTACTTTTGGAATCTCTTTCCAAGTTTGGTTTGGTGTTAGAGGTGTTGTGAATTTGCTTAGTTTAACTTTGTTAAACTTAGCCCTTTTCCTTTACTTAAAGAAAACATAGTTATTCTTAACTAACTTTAAAGGTTCCAAAGGAATTTTTAAAGTATACAATTCACCCCCCCTCTTGTATATTGAGCATCTCATACTATATTTTGATCCTACAATATATAACGATATACTTATATATATATATGTTTAATGTAAATAATCCAGCATCATTTTATAGAACTAATAATTAATTGGAGGTGAAAATGGATAATGTCACATGAAATGATATTTCTAGATAGAGGATGTGATTAATGGGAAAAAGATGTATCATATGTGTATTATCTCAAGGATGTTAATGATCAATTTCTCTATTTTGATATTGAATACATGTTTTAAATAATTACTTTAACACAAATTAGAGAGCTCTTTTAAAATAACATTCAATGTAAAATATTTCACTTTTCAGCAAAGAAGAATTATTTGATTATGAAAGTGGTTCCTTAGTCAATGACCAATGGACAATTTATGGAAAAAAGGGGATACATAAACCTGAAAGATAGAACATTATTACCGTATTTCTCATAAATAGGAAGAACATCACCAGGAAGATCATCTTTCCAAGTAATACCTTGGTTTACTCCCCTATTTTCAAGAACATCAACAATCATATTTTCTTCACAGAAGGCATGGGTGATGATGTAGTTGATTTCCATGAGCAAGATAAGGAAGATCATCCAACAGATAGAGAGAGGCCATGCAATGTGCACCACCCCTTTCCAAATAGCCTTGCCAATAGTGGTTGAATCACTTTAAATCCAAATAATGAACCATCCTTTTTGTTTAGAAAATTAAACCACATGGATCACTCCCATCATCTCTTCTACTAGTGACGAGGCCTTACTGTAACCTCCAAATAAACATTTGTGGAAATGTCCACGAATGTCATTGAAGATATAACCTCAACATGGTGGACCTGAGATACCTTTAGAAGCTTCATCTACATTCACTTCGATCCATCCCAGAAGTGGAGAATGTTGTAATACCTCAAAAGTTTGTCTTTGTGGCCTTTAGAGCCTAGACACCCAAAGATAGTGTAGGATCTAATAATCTCTAACGAATTTGATGCAAAAAGATTTCTGAGTCATGGTAGCATCACAAACGTCAATGAGAATTCGCGAGTAACATAAATTAATCCTATATGATCATGTATTATGAAGAATATCATTTTTATCATACTAGATCAAGTGGATATTCTCAGCCACTACAGCCTAAAAAAATTCATTATTTGGTGAGAAGCTTCAAAGCCAACACAATGCTGCAATTATGAGCTAATCGATTCAGGACGTAACCATATGCAACAAAATATGTCAAACACATAATTTAAAATAGATGATTTTGTAGCATAAGAAAGAAATAGATGATATGCATATTCTTTATGTTGGTTGTAAATGTGACATTTTGATCAATAATTAATATAATGTTCCTCTTTTTAAAGTCAAAGGATATATAATGTGTTGTGGAATATGAGGCAGTATTTATAAGAATATCTAAGCATGATATTGATTTTATTAGTAATAATAAATTTATGATTTGCCATTTCATTGAATAGATTGATTTATGTATTTGATATGAACAAGTTTCTCAATCATTTTCTCATATGTTGAAATAGATTTATGTTACATGAAAATTATCTAAGAATTTAATAAAACCTATTTTTTTAAGGGATAGAAATGGATGAAGATTTTGGATGAGATCCATTAAAAAGGAAAAAAAATATAATAAGAAGATAGTGATTATGAAATTACCACCATGTAAAAATTGTGAAATAAAATATCATGGAAAAATACTGATATTTGTGTGATTGTCTAACAAGTATATTGATATGTGTCATCTAAACCATCTATGTAAATAAATGAAAATTATCAATGTTATCTTGTGAAAAAACTCTAATGAAATGTGATTTTATTCAAACAAATATACCAAGATTCAAGTAATTTTACCATTTAATATACTAATGATAGAAGGCTAAGATTATGTGATCACAACAATTGAGGATGATCCTCACATAGATGTTATGGTCAATAAATTAATTATAAAATCCAATTTTAATAATGATATATCTAATTCAAAATCATCACACAATTATATATCTTCATTATTTTCCATGAATATTATAAAATAACCTCACACCATAATAATGGAGTTTTCAGTCAAAACTCATAATGGAAATCTCATATAAATAAGTATGTGTTCAGTAGTTGCTATAATTAATCATTAAAAAACCAAAATTGAGGACGTTATTAATATACCTAGGGTATTATTTGATATAATACTTGTTATTAAAAGGATTTCAGAATTATGATTCAGTTAATTTATTTTAAATATAAGGAAAATATTAGACATGATAAAGATGTGGAATTATCGGAATATATAGATGAGACATCATCATCTGGTTAATTTATATATCCACTACTAGTATAAATACTGAATGATATTATTAAATAAGAAAAAAAAAATAAATCTAAAGTTGGAAAAGAAAAAATTCAAATTTATTTATTTACTTTTTTATAATAATATATTTATTTATTTGGTGGGGATGTACATGGACATCAACCACACATGAAGATGAGTTTTTATTGAAATTATCCAGGATGCATGACCTATAACAATTAATCCATATTGAATGTGAATTGAAAAATTATTAGACATGATGAAAATATATATGGTGTTTTGTGATATTAGATTTATTCATAATACTATATCACATTAAGGAAACTTTATTATTTTCATTAAGAAGATTTATGGGACCATGAGGCTTTCCATTGATTATATTGAAATCGATTCTCTTATCATAAAGAACAAAAATAATCTTCCACACATTGATGAAATAATAGATCAACATCATGGAGGTCAATATTTTTCAACAATTGCACCTTGTTCATAATAGAAATACTTGAATGTACATAGGTGATATATTATAAAAGATATAATTTTTATCATGGTCTAGAAATACAATGATTACAGTAATTAGATTGGGATTTACTTTTCTAATATCTAATTTTATCGATATAATGAGAATTTTTTAAGGAATATCATTATAATTTTTTTGGTTTTCATTGATGATATGTTGTTGTATTCTAAAATATATTTAATAATGAGAGTAAATTTTGGGTTATTCTTCAGATAATTATATGGAAAGAGTCATATGTGAATAGTAGTTATTTTTATTTCTTGTTTTAAGAAATTACTTTTCATAGACATATTGTCTTCATATGTGGAATCTTATCAAAGATATGATTAAAATGGGAGACTACTAATTTCATTCACCATATAGAAAAATTGAGGCATGTAGTTTCATTGGTTTTTTAGGTAACTCTTCGTGATTGATTAAGGATTAACCATATTTTCAAACCCATTAACCATGTATACATTAATATGATTTAATCATTTATAGACTTGGGAATGGGAATAATGTTTTAATCTAATTAGAAATATTATTTTTCAAATATATGATTTTGATAATTAAATAAACAAATTATGATTTTATGATATATAGTTATTCATAGAAGAATAGATATAGTTTTGTACATATAGAAAAGGATAAATTTATTTTTTATTCAATATAATTTCGAAATAGTCTTGAATATAATGATTCAACTCCAGATATTGAGTTGACAGTGGAGGTCTTTTCATTAATGATATGGAAAAATTATCCTTTGGGTGTATTATATGAGATAAAAATATGTTATTGCTGCATAAAATAAGACTTTTCATAGTAATTGTTCAATAGGATGCAACGGTGATGTCCTTAACTACATTAATACTATGAATTTTTATGAAAATACAACTAATTGATAGACAACAAGGTAGAATATTAGTTAATCACGAATGATCATGTAGTCCTACAAAAATAGGATTATCTAAGACCCTATATTCATAGATCTAGATAAAATAGATATTTGAATTTTTAAGGTGGGATATGCATGAAATATTTTTCAATTTAGTGTGAATGATAAAAATCGCCCAATATGATGATGATAATTTTCAGATGAAAATTAATTTAATTAATGATAGAAAATGGGAATGCTTATTTTGTGAAGATAATGTTCTGAAATTTTGATAGATGATATAGTTATTATCTATACCTGATCATGAAACAGATGTATTGGATGATTCATATCGATAAAACTTCTCTATACACCTTTATATTACCAAGATATATATGTATTTTAAAGAGCATTTTTTTGGGATAATATGATGAAGAAAAGTGCTGATGATATATAAATGTTTTTTTATTTTTCAATAGTTGGAGGCTAAAATATATTATCATTGAATATTTATTCAGTCAATATAATTTCCTTTGTGTAAGTGGGATGATATTACTATGGGTTATATCATTTTATTACCAAATAATTCGTGAAATAATGATGTAATAAATTTTTTCTTTAATAGAACCAAATTTAGAAATTTTCAGGATATATCAAAATCAATAAATATAAATGTAATTCCACGACCCTAGTTACCTGGAGTCTGTGCATTATTTTAATACATTTGCATGATTACATGGAATTATGTCCCGAAGGACCGATCCGTTTAGCAGTCTTGGAAAATAGATTACATACATAAATGTTACATTACACTTCATAACATACAAAACAACATAAATAATCCTTTATGAATGCCATTATTCCCTTGTCTTAAACCTTCATATCAATCACAATACATTTCATGGAATCCTAGGAAAAATAAAACATAGAAAGGGGTGAGCTCAAACACTCAGTAAGGGTAAGAAATATAGAGGAATCTTTCATAAATAAGAATAAACCATTCAGGAAATGTATAACTAAAACAAAATACGTTTAAACATGAACATCAGCATAATATGGAAAAAATAAAATGAAATAATTCCATTTACATTTTTACATAGATATTAAACTAGTCGAATAATCATATGCAATATCACTAACCACTTTTATAATGATTGAATGCATAATTCCAGACTATCATAACCATGTAGCCAAGGCATCGTGCCAAGACTACAAATATGATTTTGTCAATGCCTCGTTCCAAGACACTAGTTTGTCTAATGAGACCTACCTATGCATCAAGGAGCTATAGCGGGATCCACCTGTCACTTATTATGTCCAATGAATTCCTCATATGAACAGGATTAAACATAAAATAAAAATTCATATTAAAACTAGCATATGAAATGTCAATAGTTTATCCATAAAGCATGAATGGTATTGAAATAATACATCCACAGTCAAACATATAAAAAAACCTTCAACACAATATGCAAGATTTGTATCATGATAAATCAACATCAAAACAAGTTTAAAATCCATTAATAAATTTTGGCATAGAAGAAAAATATTTGTAAAACTCTTTGAGAGAAATATCCCTTTTTCATGAAAACATTTAAAAGTCACACAATTTAGAAATTAAGTCATTTAAAGTAATTTATTTAATAAAAGTGTCACATACAAGTTTGAATCTTTTGAAAGTAATTAACAATTTAAAAGTATTCATGTCTATATAAATAAATCCTTAAAAACCATTTTGAAGACATGGACATTAAAGAGAAAGTTTTAGAAGAATAATTATTTAAAACATTTGAAATTATGTTTTAGTAAAAAGTCCCTAAAAATAATTCCTTTGAAAAATCTTTCATAAAACATGGACATGGATAATAAATATTTCCCAGTAGATACTTACATAAAAACAACCTCGGATAATATGGAGATTGTGAAATTAACCCTTACCAATTTTGTAACTTACGAAACATACACCCCATGAAAGAGGTATCATACAATGAATATTTAAATACACATTAATTAGAGTTTATTACCCAAATAATACAATTATAGGCAGTAAATACACCAGACAAAAGGTAATAGTGGAAATATGGCATGAATCTCGCGGGAATAAGGAGTGAGATGAAAACCCATTACCTTGTACTTTTCCTTGGTTGAAGTTAGGATAACCTCATGTATAATGGTGAAATAATTTTTATTAAATTATATAAGAATCTTATAAATTAATATGATATCATATATGATCTTTAAACATTTCTTTGTTGATAATATCATAGTATTATCGTCGTTTCGGGTGTTAACTTACTCGTATATGATTTTTTATATAAGCCATGTTTTTTATGTATATGTTGTATATTATTTATATATAGAATTATATCAAGTCCTTAAACATTATTTTTAATCATATAATGAAAATTATACTTGAATGGACACGATGGAAAATGAATCTCATCGTGTTCGTGGAGAGGGTAGTCTGTACGTAAGAACGAGCGATGATATCATTATTTTGATATTAAAATAATATATAATTGGATGTTATATCATATATAAATTATCATTATCATATTATATTTATTACTTACATGAATTACCCATAATTATTATACCCATCCAAATAATAATTTATTTAATAACAATTACACCACGACGTGGAGACGGTAAGCCTTACGTACGCATGTATGGTGACATGTCATTCAATGTATGGATAGAATAATGAATATTCTTGTACCATATTTATAATAACATCACATTATATATACGATACATGATTTATTATTTTAGAATGGGAATAACAAAAAAAAGATGTTGAATAAGAAAGGAACTTGAAAGAGGGTGGTGAAAACATTACCTCTTCATCGAATTCTTCCTTTTGATTTGATCAAAATGGCTCTTTAAGTTGGCTTTATGATAAAAATAAGGCCTCTAGGATTAATTTATGGATGTTGGGAGGATATTTTGGTAGAGTTTGTCTGAGACAAATGGCTTTGAAGGTGTGAATTAGTGAGAAGGGAGAGTACCCTTTTATAAGAGGGGTGAATGGAACCTTTGGAAAAGCTAGAAATATTATCTTATAATAAATTTATATTCGGTTTATAATGGCCCCAAAGTGTATTATTTAAAGTTAAATGTGGGTATAGGTAGAAAAACACACAACCAATAGGTTTTAGATAGGTTTGGGTCACTATATTAACCTTATTGTATAGTTTTAACTCTTAGTTAATTAGTTTAGCATTTACCATGTCACTTTGTATTTTTATATTATATAGTAAATAAACATACTATATACATACAAGAGACCCAAACGTGGTCCATTAATGATAAAACTATCATTATATAAGTCTCTTGGTCGAACCTTAGATTTTTATGAATTTAGTTTCAATTAATAATATAATATTGGTTTTAAAAAAAATTATGTGAATTTTGAGACTATTCAATAATTGATTTTTGTTTAAGTCTTAACACCTTTATTAATTAGAAAAAAATTCATTTAAGTATTTCTAACATTTCATATTAACCAATAAAATTCTTTTATGTCATAAAAACTTTCAGATTATATTTTTTTAACATTTATAATACACATTATTTTATTCTTTCATTAATAAGGAAAATACTTCATCAGTATTGAGTCATATATATTTTTTCTTTTTAAATCTATAAAAATTATAAATAAAATATCATTATGTAGGAAATCTTTTTATCTTTCAAGTAAATATTTATAATATAAAATATAACATATATTACCCTATGTAAAAACTATTTTTCTAAAAGATATAAGCATATGTCATTTTTGTATTTACATAATCTTAATTAAAATAAAGTATCCCTATCACCTACAATTGGCTCCATGGGGTGCCACAAATCGACCCAAAGATTCCCATGGACGTAAATGTATCCATCAATATGGTTAGGACACGTTTTAGGGTAATTGTTTTTATTATAATATTATTTTTAACCCTTATTTACCGGATTTACCCTTTAACCATGGTAAATAAAATATTTAACGAAGTAATTATTCAAAATGTCTAAAAATAAAAGTTACCTATTTACACAATTTGGACATCCTGATTCCCAATATGGAATGAATTTTCCCAAATTCAAAACACATAAGTGGCAGAAATTAATTTAAAATTAATTCTCGTTGTCAAAACAAAAAAGTGAGTTTTTAAGATATAATAACTATCAAAAGATTGACACTTATTTATGTCCGGTATAATTGTGAAAATTTTGTCCAATGAGAAAAATTGTATCAAATTGTAAAAATATATTCTAAATATACATTAAAACCACTCTAATTCATAATTTATCAGTATTAATTATTTTTATTAAAAAAGTTGTTTTTATTTAAAAGTTAGTAATTTTGACTATTCATCAAAATATTAAAGTTATCTGAAAAGTACCAAAATTTCACACTAGGATACATTTCATATTATGAATCCAAAAATGAACAACATTTTGTGAGATAAGATTTATAAAATTTTAAAAATTAGGTATTAGAATTCATAACGGTTAGTTTGATTGTTTGTGGTGTGTGTTAGAACTTGAAGTTGCGTGCAACACAGGCTACTGTTTTATTCAAAGAGATGCGTACTGCGGAAGCATGGGGTATTTCATTGTGAATTTTTGTTTTCCCCATTCTAAAAAATAAATTTATTTAGTCAAATTTAATATTTAAATGTTTAAAATAATGTAATTAAAAAGGGTTCACTATTAAAAGTTGGTAAAATTGCATTTCTGAAAAATAATTATTTTATAAAAAAAATGAATTTGTTCTTACATTATGTCAAAGAAACTCACAATATAAATTCTAAAATTATAAGGAATATATTACGTTCAAAATTTATTCAATATAATTCATAACATTTTTTGAATGACTTCGTTGGTAAGACATGGTACGCTTGAACTCGGTGTTGAGTATAGTGAAAGTTATTGAATTATTTTGAAGAAGTAGAAAACTATGAAATATTGGGGTGTAACATTATTCCCTGCTTCAAAAAATTGTGTCCTCGCAATTTGAATTTTTGTTTTCAAAAATAAATGTTCAAAATAGAAAATATATTTGTGGGAAAACCCACATCGGAAATTTGGTTAATAAAATTTATTCTTATTAAGAGGAAAAGTGAAATGAAAGGGTCACCACCAAATTATGATCTCGATAAGGAGAACATTGGTGTCTATTAGAGACATATAATTGGAGTAAAAACATAAATATTTATAGCTAGTGATTGAGGTCATCAATCAAAAACATGTTTAAAATTGAGGTCTTAAATTCATCAATATATGATGATTTAAAATACCATCAGTTCAACAAAACATAAGGTATTAGGATAACATATTTTTGGTTTTAAGATCCCTTCAATAAAATATAAGAATTAATTTCTTCATAGAATAAGAGTAGAAGAAAAATATATACTTGACAAGTAGAGTTCCATCCTTTTACAAATTTCGACCACAAACTCATCTTTCACTCTAAAAGATAACAAAATGTAAAAAAAATATTCTAATTATCCTATTAATTTGGGGTAAAAAAATGAATTTATAATTAATGTACTAGACCTTCTTAAAATAAACTACTTTATTTAATCCAGGACATCTCGTGGGCCAGTGGTAGGTGATACACCCTTGTCGCCCTTCAGTTGTGGGTTCAAGTCGCACGGCCATGCCGGACGCGATGGGTTGTCGCCCAAACTCCGGGTTGTCCTTTTATAACAATCCAAAAATAATTTTCAGAAATTATTTAACCTTAAAAATTGTATTAAATGTCAAATATAATCCATTCCAACCTTTAGACTTATCCAAATTACCTGTGTCCAAACTCACAGTCCAAAATTTATAAGGATGTAAAATATAATGAAGGTCTTTTTTTCCACGTAATAACATGTGAATACCTTCATCATGTATTCTTTTAAAATATTGCAACATCCTAAAATACAATAAAACCTTATTGGTTACATTCATGATCCCTTACTCCTTAAAGAATAATGGATATACTCCTTCAATACAAAAATGTTGTAAACCCTAAAAATGATGGAATATACAAATCATTAATCAGTTTCAAGGAAGTAAAGAATATCCAATATAATTTATCCTAATCAATCATGTATTATTCTAAAATCACTACCTCAGTATCAGAACCATATTATGGTTTATCTTTCTCTAAACCATATATTTTCAAAAAAATTAACCTACTATTGAGTCACATTTATTTGTTCCACACAATCTCATGTCCTTAATGAAATAGTACTGCAGTAAAATCCTTATATACACCATAATTATTATAACAAGTACATTGTTGATACAACACTCAAATGACATAATCAACAAAATAAATCTAATCATTCATCATTATCTATGGTAATATCATAACCTTATTATTATCTAATAGAATCATTTGAGGCATAGTCTGATGACTATGACATAGGTTCGCATATTGTCCAAACTCCTTCCAAATGAAGCATTGTACATTTGAAACCATTTTCTTACCCTTGCAGTAACGTTCTTGGAGCCCTTTTTATCTACACTTATAACAAAATCTCATTACTTTCCGGAACGTTCTAGGGTGTTTCTTCCCACAATTATCTCATATGGAAAAATTCTTCTTTTCCCTCTTCCCGATATCCATCTTTCTCTCTTCCAACCTTTTCTTCCCTTGCTTCCCTTCAAATCCATAAGACTCAGGGAACTCTTTACTTATCTTATCAACACATGATACTATTTCATCATATGATGATAATATGTGGGAGACTATTTCCCTTCTAAATGATGGATTAATACTATGAAATATAACATCCTTCTTACTCTATGGATCATATGTATTTCTGGAGTTCACATTCCTTCTACCGGGATCCATTTCTATACAATAGCATAAAATAGGTCAGTTTATGAATCGAAATGAATAATTCCAAACATGTAAAATACCTAACATAAATTTAATAGTTTATGGATATAATCAATAATCACAAAAAAAATTTCTTTGAGGAGGTATATACTCATAAACCCTTCATAGTGGTTTGTCAATAAAATGTGAATTATCCTAAGCATATTCCCCGGGAGTGTCGTAACCAAGACTGTATCAAGGCCCATTGTTATGCACCAGTTCTCGTTCGAGACATGATCAAAGGGGTGTTTTCGGATTATACCCCTAGGTACATATGTGCCAGAGCCGCCTCTACCTGCTCGTATCCAGACAAGGATGTGTTGCTTGGAAAACTCACAAAATCTCTACAATACCAAAATTCTAGGAATTTTTTCTATATTAATCCTCAATGTCTATCTTAGGGCTATGTTCTCTAATCAGATTTTATCTAAATCGAGATTCCAATGTTATTTCTAAAAATCCTCTAATACTAACTGTAATGCCCTGACCCCAATTACCCAGAGTCAGTGCATTATTTTAATACATTGGCATGATCACAAGGAATCAAGTCCTGAAGGAACGATCAGTTTAGCAGTCTTGGAAAAACTAGATACATTCATAAAGTTTACACTAAATCATAAAATGAAAAATAAAACAATATATTCTCCATTTTCCACACTCTTATCCCCTCATACTATCCCTTCAGGTCATTCATAAAATACTTCTTGGAATCCTGGGAAAAATAAAACATAGAAAGGGGTGAGCTCAAACACTCAGTAAGGGTAAGCAATACAGCGGAAACATTTATAAATTAGAATAAACATTTAAGGCAATGTAAAACTAACAAAAATCCTTTTAAACATGAACTTCAGCATAATATGGAAAAATTAAAATGAAATAATGCCATTAACTTATTCACATGGTTATTCTACTAGACGAATAATCAAATGCAATATCACTAACCACTTTCTTAATTATATAATGCATAATGCCATACTATCATAACCACGTAGCCAAGGCCTCTTGCAAGGACTAGAAATAAGATTCTGTCAAGGCCTCTTTCCAAGACACTAGTGTGTCTCATGAGACCTACTGATGCATTGAGAACATAAAACGGGCTCCGCATGTCACTTATTAAGTCCAATGCATTCCTCATATGATCAGGTTTGAACATAACATAACAATTCGTATTAAAACTAGTATATGAATTATCAATACTTTTTCTATAAACCATTAATGGTATAGAAATAACACATCCACATTCAAACATATTAAAAACCCTTCAACACAATATTGAAGATTTGTATCATGATAAATCATCTTCAAAACATGTTCAAAATATATTAATGAATTTTGACATAGATGAAAATAATTTTTAAAACTCTTTGAGAGAAATACCCCTTTTTCATGAAAACACTTAAATGTCACAAAATATAGAAAAGAAGTCATTTAAAGAAATTTTTGAATCAACGTGTCCCATACCACTTTGAAACATTTGAAAGGAATTAACATTTTAAAAGCATTCATGCCCATATAAATAAATCCTTAAAAACCATTATGAAGACATGGACATTAAAGAGAAATATTTAAAAGAATAAATATTTAAAACATTTGAAATGATTTTTTAGTAAAAAGTCCCTAAAAATAATTCATTTGAAGACTCTTTCATAAACCATCGATATGGATAATAAATATGTCCCAGTAGATACTTACCTAAAAACAGCTCGGATAATAAGGAGATCTTGAAATTAACACTTACCAAATTGGTAACATACTAAACATACACCCCATGAAAGAGGTATCATACAATTAATATGTAAATACACATAAATAAAAGTTTATTAGAAAAACAATACAATTATAGGCAGTACATACACCACACAAAAGATAATAGTGGAAATATGGCATGAATCTCATGGGAATAAGGAGTGAGATGGAAACCCCTTACCTTGTACTTTTCCTTGGTTTGGGGTTGGTTAACCTACTGTATAATGGTGAAATAATTTTTATTAAATTATACAAGAATCATATAAATTAATATGATATCATATATGATCTTTTAATATTGCTTTGTTAATAATATCTTAGTATTATCATCATTTCGGGTGTTAACTTACTCGTATATGTTTTGGTACATAAGCCGTGTTTTTTATGGATAGGTTGTTTATTATTAATATCTAGAATGATATCAAGTACATAAACATTATTTTTAATCATATAATGATAATTATACTTGAATGGACATGATGGAGAATGAATCTCATCGCATTCGTGGAGACGGTAGTCCGTACGTACGCATGAGCGACGATATCATTCTTTTTATATTATAATAATGTATAATTGGATGGTATATAATATATAAAGAATAATTATAATGTTTTATTTATTATTTACATGAATTAACCATCATTATAATACCAATCCAAATAATAATTTATTGAATAACAATTACACCACGACGTGGAGACGGTAATCCGTACGTACGCACGTATGGTGACATTTCAATCAAAGGATGGATATAATTCTTAATATGGTTTTACCATATTTATCATAACATCAATGTATATATAATATAGTGGAGTTACTATTTTAGAATGGGAATAACAAAGAAAGAAGAAGTTGAATAAGAAAGAAACTTGAAAGAGGGTGGTGAAAACATTACCTCTTCTTCGAGTTCTTTCTTTTGATTTGATCAAAAGGGCTCTTTATGTTTTCATTATGATCATAATAAGGCCTCTTGGATGAAGTGATGTAAGTTGTTAGGATTTTTGGCCAGGGTTTGGCCGAGTCAAATGGATTTGAAGGTGTGAATTAGCGAGAAGGGGTGCCCTTTTATAAGAGGGGTGAGGTGCACCATTGGAAAAGCTAGAAATATTATTTTATAATAAATTCATATTCGGTTTATAATGGATCAACAGTGAATTATTTAAAGGTAAATGAGGGGATAGGTCTAAAACACTCAACAAATAGTATTTAGACCAGTTTTGGTGAATATATTAACCTTATCTTTTAGTTTTAACTCTTAGTTAATTAGTTTAACATTTACCATGTCACATTGTATTTTTATATTATATATTTAATAAACGTACTATATACATCCAAGAGACCCCCAACGTGGTACATTAATGATACAAATATCATGATATAAGTCTCTTGGATGAACCATAAAATTTTAGGAATTTAATATCAATTAATAATATAATATTTTTTTTAAAAACACTTTTATGTGAATTTTGACACTATTCAATAAGTGATTTTTGTTGAAGTCATAAATACTTTATTAATTAGAAAAAAATTCATTTAAGAAATACTAAAATGTCATATTAACCAATATAACTTGTTTACGTCATCAAAACATTCAAATAATATTTATTTTAACATTTATAATACCCATTATTTGATTCTTTCATTAAAAAGTAAAATATTGCATCATTATTGTGTCATATATATTATTACTTTTTCAATGTATAAAAATTATAAATAAAATATAATTATGTAGGAAATATTATTATCTTTTTAATGAATATTTATAATCAAAAATATAACATATATAACCCTATGTAAAAATTGTTTTTCTAAAATATATAAGCTTATGTCATTTTAGTATTTACATTATCTTAATTAAAATAAAGTGTCTCTATCACATTCATGTGGCTCCATGGGGTCCCAAAAATATACCCAAAGATAATAATGGTCTGACATGTATCCCCCAATAGGGTTAGGACACGTTTTAGGTTAATTTATTATAATAATAATATTATTTTTTAACCCTTATTTTCCGGATTTACCTTTTAACCATGGTAAATTAAATATTTACCGAAGTAATTATTCAAAATGTCTAAAAATAAAAGATACCTATTTACAAAATCATGAAATAATGATTCCAAATATGGAATCCATTTTTCCAAATTCAAAACACGGAAGTGAGAGAAATTAATTTAAATTTAATTCCCACAGTCAAAACAAAAAGCGTGTTTTTATGATATAATAACTATCAAAAGATTGACACTTGTTTATGTTTGGTTTAATTGTGAAATTATGTCCAATGACCAAAATTGTATTAAATGGTAAAAATATATTCTAAATATACTTTAAAACCACTCAAATTCATAATTTATCAGTATTAATTATTTTGATTAAAAAGTTGTTTTTAATTAAAATTTAGTACTTTTCACTATTCATCAAAATATAAAAGTTATCCAAAAAGTACCAAAATTTCACCCTATTCTGAATTTGATATTATGAATCCAAAAACGAAGTCCATTTGGAGATAAAAAATTTAAAAAATTTAAAAAATTAGTTATTACTATTCATAACGGCTAGTTTGATTGGTTGTGGTGTGTGTTAGAACTCGAAGTTGCGTACAACACACATTAATGTTTTATTCAAAGCGAAGCGTACTGTGGAATCTTGGGGTGTTTCATTGTAAATTTTTGATTCCCCCATTCCAAAAAAAATTATTTAGTAAAATTTAATATATAAATGTTTAAAATATTGGATTTAAAAAGGGTTCACTATTAAAATTCGGTAAAAGTGCATTTTTGAAAAATACTTCTTTTATCTAAAAAATGAATTTATTCATACATTATGTCCAAGAAGCTCATAATATTGATTCTAAAATTATATGGATTATATTCAGTTCAAAATTTATTCAATACTATTCATAATCTCTTTTGAATGGCTTGTTTGGTAAGTCATGGTGTGCTTGAACTCGGTGTTGCATGTAGTGCAAGTTATTGAATTATTTTGAAGAAGTAACACACTATGAAATCTTGTGGTGTTAAACTAGAGATCCCTAAAAGGATCTATATGAATGAATTTTTTATCATTTATCAATCATCTATTCCAATAATTTATTATTGTGATATTAAATTTTTATCAATTATCTTGAATTGTTTCTAGAAGTCTCTTGATACTGAGCATAATTAGGGATCCAATTACTATCCCCGAATTGAAATAATTTCATATAAGATTATTAAATCGCTATAAGACATGTTTATATCATGATCTATTTAAATTAAATGTATGTTAGATAAGTATGTAACATCTTAATAGCCTTCCAATAATAATATCTTCTATTCATCTATTAATTTGGCTACCTATGATGCATTTTTGAAAATGATATTTCACTCTCCTACTTGTTAAGGTGATTTTCGTGAATGTAAACTTATAGGCCTTGAATTTTTTATGGAGACAATGTAGTTTTTAAGGTATATTTAGAATCATAATAATGTAATAAAATGATAAAAAATTATGTATGCTCATAATTAGAGTAAATATTAGAAATTTTATGTTGGATAGGCTTTTTCATGAACATGTATTCGTGGAATGGTGTCATTAGGTTTGGTAGGATGGGAATACTAAGCCCCAAGTCCATAAGACTCTTTGATCTTTTGGAATCAATTGTAGCTATGTATTATTGATATTTAATTATACCATGCTTCTCTCATGTTCACCATGTGTTACGTATGTAGTTTTTAAGGAATAACATGAAATACCAGACACTATTCTCCAAATAAATAAAATATAATTGGAACAATATATATCATATAATAAAGAGACGTTCTAGATTCTTTATTCTATTGAGCTAGAATTATGAGATCATATATATTTCATTATAATGCTACCCTATAAAAATCATAAAATAAATGTAGAAATATGGCAACCTGAGGATTTTATAAATAATAAACACTACGATTTTTTAGAAAGAAATAAAAATGAATATATGAAGGGTATAATGTAGTGTGATAGGTGAATGTCAAACCTAGGATTTAATTTTAATAAGTGAAAATCAATATTAATTAAACAATAATATTATTCAAATTTTAATATATCTGGGATAAATAATTATAAATTTATAGGATTGATATATATTTTGAATCTACATGTCAAAATTATCCATGAATGAATTCTTGAAATTTTTCCATAGAAATAGAATTTTATGAAAAACATAAAATTAATTATTTACATATTCCACATATTCTTTATTTTAATGAGTTAGAATTTATAGTTTAAATTATTTTTTGACTATCAATTTGATATAAATTAAAATATGATCATTTGGAGGATAACACACTATTTTTTAATATAAATTTTTTATGCATAATGTAATTCCATTTTAATGAGATAAAACACTGTTTAATTATTAAATATTAAACCAAAAATTATATATTATATGTATATCTATATAAATTTGAATCCATATAATCATGATAATAGGTAACATAGTTTTTGTAAGTTCCTCATGTGGTTAAAAAAACATGTATTGAAATACTATTTTTACAAATTTTATTATATTATCTATATATTAAATTCTACCACTAATAGAAAATTAATTTGATGAAATATATTAAATATATTAAATAATAATTATTAATAATATTTAATAAGTTTATATTATGTTTTTTTCATAATGAATAGTAAAAACATAATAAAATTACTATTGTTATTTTCAAAATGGGGTTACTGAGAGTTAATCAATATATATAATGGTTATAATGAACAAATAATTGTTTATACACCATTATTTAGAGAATTTTTGAATTAAAATTATCCAATTACATTATGAGACCTTTTGAGCGACATTTGCATAATAGTGGCTTGTTATTCAAGAAAATGAAAGAAAAATTACATATGTGTCAGGACTACTACCTCCCAAAATGATTTAATTTGTTTTCATATCTAATTAAGAGGAATAATAATAACAATGTAAATAAGGAAATTATATGATTCTTATGAAATAGTATTGATTATATAAATGTAATATATCATTTACATCTATACCCTTTAATTAATGAATGAAATTTTAATGCTAGTGATGTATACGTGTAGCCTACCATTAAGATACAAAAAGTGAATCTTTTTAAATACATATATTTCTTTATTTATTATATAAATTAATCGAATGAAAATTTTGATATTTATATCATAAAATCAATAACTGATTTTATAGAAATATATATTATGTATACGAACTACAACATTCATGACACAACATGCATGATAAAATAAACCAGTTAACAACCGAAAGATTGTTAGTAAATGAAATATTGTTAATGAATGGGTGATAATATTTTGTAATATGATCAAATAAGATATTAAATTGATTAATATGGTTGTTTAATAAATTATTAATGTTATTAAATGCATTATATTTGTGGCATAAGAACATGCATTTATAAGTAAATGTGATATATGAGACATTATATAAATTTATTTAATATTAATAGATATTTGTTATTAATCACATATTAAATTTTATGTGGGTTTAGATATCACATTTTATGTATTCAAAATGAATAAAATTTTATTAATGTTGAAATTTTTTTAAATTCACATATATTATTTCAAGGGATTTATATTTAAAATGCACCATAAAGTTATGGACATATTAAATAATATTTACATTCAGTATTTCTCGTATCTTCATTGAATAAATCATAAAATATAACCCTATTATAATCAATCTATTTTATAATACATATTGTATTTTAATAGTATCCATGTTTTCTAACAACTTTTCCTCGCAATTATAATTGAATCTGTTTAATGAATTTTTAAAAGAGAAATAATAATTTATTTCATTTTTAATTATTTTTTTATTTAAAGTCTATATTTTTATAAATTATTCTTAAAATGGAGGATTAAATACTAAAATAAATTTCTAAGGAAGATTTTCGTTATATTATACTTCTTAATATTTTTTAATATAATCATTTTTAATTATTAATGAAGGGAATCATTTTTATTTTCATTTTAGGAAGTCAAAAGGAATATATTTTTTGATTTTCTACATTAATAAAATTCCCCAATTCCAGAAAATTTTTATGATATTTTTCTCCAAATACATATTTTAAATTTTTTTAATTGGAAAAAATCAATTAAATTTTATTTAAATATTTCACGTTTTTTTTATTTCTCAACAAATGATATTTTTATCACAAAACCTCTATTTATGATAAACTGATCACCATCTCATATCCCTTATTAATTTTTATGTGATTAAATTTATATTGAATAAATCAATTATGTATGATCTTTGTAAATTTTATTTCACATAAATATATATATTATTTGGATAATGAATATTATTTTTACCTAAAACAACATAACATTTTTAAAAGTGGAGTTTATTATTAATATTATTTTATTGACAGTGAGAAATAAAGTTAAATATATATTCATTACTTATGATGTATATTTATTCATAATGATTAATTGTTTATAAGTTGAACCAATTGTTAATTATTTAGGGAATGAATTGAACATGTAGTGATGAGAGGTATCTGGTTATAGATATATACTCAATGCATGAAAAAGATAAATGATACAAATTACTTTTCCAAATTTAATTGGTTTCTTGTAAATACATACGAAGAATTTTAAACTATCTATGTCAAGAGAATTGATAGTATAGATACCATGATGTATAAGATCATGAACTTCAATTTAATTAATTTAATTCAATGAGAATTAAATTTTTACCATCCATGTGATTTTACATTTTATATTGTTGATGGATACATTTCCTTCTAAATATATTTATAAGAGACATATATTTTTTGTTATTTAAATTTCTATAATAATTATTCATTACCTAAGGATGATATATTTTAATGTACATAACCTTTACTGATTATTTCATCTCACCTTAAGATTTCCATTCTAATGATACGAAGATTAATTTTTTGAATATGTTTCAAGGATAACATGGATATTCAATTGTTATGTTACATATTGTAGTCTAAATATAAATGGGGTATTTTTTATATACCATGTTTTCCAAGACTACTATATTTATTGGTCTCTTATAATTCGCAACATATTATATATGCCAATATAATTACATAGAGACAATCTAGTGGTTGTTGTTTTCAAGGATGTTACAACATATCATTGATTTTTTCTTATTTAGTTTTACTTTTTATATTTTTTCTTCATTTGGTTATGATTTTATATTTTTTTGGTGTGGTATAATGTGTTTCTATATTATTTATTAAAAAAATAAACATTCCACTATATTTTTATAAATAATTTGAAATCAAATATATTATTGAATTTTTTTATCACCAATTATAATAAATTAAAAAATTGATATAGCTCTATATTTAACCTTTATGAAATGTTATTTAATGATGTTTTATTAAAAAAAATATGTAGAAATTCCCACATTCAGCATCATATATATTAACATTTCATTATATAATATTTTGAAATATTAAAGGAACTGATGTTAAATTTTGTTTTCCCACTAGGGAACATTGATATATATTAATTATAGTTCATTAATTATTTTATATTGACTGAAAATGATTTAAATATTTTTATTAATATTAAATGATTATAGAGTAAATAGTGATCATGTTTTTAACATGAGATATCTCTTGGACATATAATTTGATGTTGAGGATTATCCTAACTAATTCATTTAAAAAAAATTAAATGATTTTAGATTCTAGTAGGTGAAGTGTTTTATATATTGATTTTGGAACTCAGTGATATTGTTTTATGATGAAGTGGTGGAAACAATTCTCTATTGCATTTCATGAGATGGTTATATTTTGATGTAAACATTAAATTTCTATAATTTTCTTAACTATTTAATAATAAGAGGATGAAAATGTTTAAAATATTGGAATGGGGGAGATTCTTCTATTCCATGAATCATTTTAAAACATGTACGCACATTTTTTTAATGTTTTGTCATTCTGTAATCTATAAAACTATTTTTAACCATATACATTTTTCCACCATAATTAAATTTTTATCCTCTATAAACATTTTTGAAATGAAAAATTATAATTGGACACATTTTCTAATTGAACATAATAATTTAATGTATGGAAATATTATAATCAAATAAACTATCTTCAAATTATAAAATATAATTTCATTATTACTACACATCATTTAAAAAAACAGTATATTAAATGTTCTAAAACTCACAATTTATGATTATGTCATTCATTTTAATTACATTAATTTTCCGGAATAATATTTCTTCATTATAAAATAAATAAATTCTATGTATTTCAATGAAGTCTAGAATTTAATTTCATAATTAATAATTATTAATTAGAAAAAAGAATTATATTTTTTACAAATTGGAATAATATGATACCTAAGATATAAAATCTATCAATTGATATTCTATGTTAAAATTAATTCATAATATTCATAATATTAAAAATTCAGTAAAAAAAATTTAAATTATATATTTATATAAAATTTCATAATATTTATAATATATCAACATTAACATAATTTTTATTGGCACAATCTATATTTCTCATAATTTATTAAAAAATAAACTTTTTTAGAAAATACCAAATAAATAAGAATATAATATTGAAAGTTTGAATTAAAAATATTTATTCTATATAACATTTTTAAAATAAAAAATTATAACAATTAAATTTTAAATTAAATTATGAAGCATGAAGGGATGGAACTTTTATTGAAAAATGTCACTTTAAAATATTATGTATTTCTAATCAAGTTTTATATGATTTTTTAATTTATTAAAATAATGTTATTTATTAGTGGTTTTATTATTCTAATCTTATATTAAAAATACTCATTTAATATTTCATGTTTATTTTTTGTTTGTTATTTTTTGTGGGAAAACCTCTATCACATAGTATTAATTTAGAGACAAATGTATTGAAAAAACTCTAGGTGTTACACACCCCATAAAAAATCACATATACATAATTTATAAATGCTTGACATTAATGAATGTCGGAAATTTAATTCCTAACATATTTCTCAAATGGTATTTGTTTCTAAATGTATATTAGTTTAATATATCATTTTAATTTATGGTTATAATGTATAACCCAATCAATTTTATGCCACATTCACCAAAATTTGATGAATATCCACAAAAATATCATCAATCAACTATTAATCCCTTGGAAACCAATACTTTATATCTTGATTTCTCAAAATCAATCACTAATTTATTATATTAACATCTTCTGTATACTATACGTTACTGGTAACTGACCCTTAATAATTTGTTTTAATAATTTTCTTATAAGTCATAACCATGAAATAAAATCAAATTTACAGGGTATTAATGACATTTTATATATGTTTCCAAACCATTAATGAAAATATAAACAAGAAAAAAGATTATATTTGTCACATAAAACATATATCACAAAAAATATATGTTAATAAATTCAATAAATATCACTCACTAATACAAATATAAATAACTATCTAAACTTATTTCGGTTTTGCATGTCGAACTTATTACATTCGTAAGACAAAGAAAAACATGTTTTTCATCATAATAGGGATATACATGTATTTTAAAACAATTAGGTAGGTAACCTAATTCATTAATAATATATTGAATTTTTTATATAATCAAATTCATTACATCATTTACATTACACTATTTTAAAAAAATATTAATAATATTTTTATGATAATATGTTAATTAAGTATTTGAAAGATTCTATCAAATGATACCTTCCCCTATGCCACAATATCAAGATAATAATTTTTTATTTTTTTAATTATCTTATTATTTAATATTTTTATCATTACTTATAACTCTATTTTAATATCACGTTACATAGAAAATTTTTTTGTATTATGTTATACACCACATTGAGATCATCATGATTTACACAGAACACAGAGTTTAAAGGAAATGTGACATATCCTAAAAATGTAATCATTTAATACGATAGATATCAACTAGATTCTTAAATGGTGGTTGTGAATAATATTAACAATTAAAATAATTTTTTCAAATGCATATAAAATGATTTATTTTGTGACAAATTAATTATAATTGAAAATAAATATATTTTTAAAATAAAATGAACCAATTCTCTGTGAAATTATTATTCTGCTCCCAAGTGTGTTTTATTTCAATAAATTGACCAAATAAATTATGGTTTTTGTTTTTAATGAAATTTATATATTTTATTTTAAATCATGTTTTAAAATTCATTCTAAATTTTTTCATGATAATAATTAAAAATAAAAATAATTTCACGCTAACAAATTATATTTTAATTTAAAATTGTTTTATCATATTTTGCACACTAATGACAGAATTAAATTTATTTATTATTTTACGAAATAAATATTATAAAATAAAATAATTATTGAGATAATTATTTTACAAATATTAATGGATTTTTTTTGTATTTATCAAAAAAGTTTTATTATATCCTGATTAGTGAAAAATAATAAATATTTATTTGATAAGTGAAATTCATAATAAATTATCTATAATGTTATATTAAATTTTAAATTTTATTTCATGTAAAATTAGATAAATTTTATGTAAATTAATAAAATTTTTATAATTTTAAAAAAATTTATTATCTATTTTTAATATGAAAACATTTTATACAATTATGTATTATCTTTTTGAAAACATTATTTATCAATACGTATGCCGGATTTTATTAAAATTAAAATTTTCCACCAAAAAAATGGAATTTAAAAAAAATCCACAATCATAATCTCAATAAACTATATTTTCCGATATGGTAAATTTAATTTTTGACCAAAATAAAATATGAATTTAGTAAAAATTATTTATCATGGTCTTGATAAAATGGGTTTATTGTGGCACAAAAAATTTATTGGTAAAAATGTTCATTAATTTTATCTAAAAACTATTAGATAAACAAATTTAGACCCTTAAACCTATATGGATTTATATTTTCGAAATTGGACCCTTGTAAAATATGAAATACTAGGAGAAAATATTTTTTTTTCAAGAATAACATGTGTATCCTCTCCCCAACTAAGAAACCTACACCATATCCTCTATTTTATAATCCTTAATAAATTTATGGTGTAGAAAATACCTTCTAGAATCACATAAAATCATCCAACACCTCATATTATAGACCTAATTTTGGGAATATATCCATCTTAGTATGTATATCATTATAAACCTAAAGTGGGTACTTGGAGATGTGTAAACATTAATCAATGTGTGTTTCTGTATTATTTCTTCCACCATCAGAATAAATTATTATTATACAATTATTACATAATAATTTCATTATATTTTGGGTATTGAGATGTTTCTATATTAGTTTTATGATATAAAACCATCTACACTTCAATAAAATGGGATACAAAATCTTTTTTAGAATGTATAGTGGACTCCCATCTAGCATACTGATGTCATTCATTTTTCCATTACCACCGCTCATTGATCGACATAATGATGTAATAATTTTGTATGTGATATTTATAATGTTATTATGATTATATAATTGTTATATAATAAATAACAACATTATTTCCATTTTGTGGGAATACCATAATCTCGCTCGTGTGTACGAAGCACTACAACCTCGAAAATGGATATGATTATTCCATGCATTAAATGGAATGTATTAAAGATGGGCTTCAAAAAATAATTATGAAATTAATTACATAACCACTATTACTTAATTATAATATATTTAAGTTAAATTTATTTCTTTCAATCATACATCAAAATGAGTAAAATATTGTTCATCCATACGTACGACATACCCTCTTCATGAAATGTGTATTTCATTTTCTTCCACTAAATTAATGTAATACAATAAATTAATATATATATATATGATATTTATATCTCAACAATAACTTTGATGTTTATTCAACCATTATCAGATTAACAAAACATATAATATAACAAATCATATTATATATGAAAAATGAAGATGTTATTCTCCAAAATGTAACCCTAACATGGAATTGTTAATAAATACGTAATAAATTGTATTATTAAAATCATAAATGGTACGATATATATGAATATGGTTTTTAATATATTTATAAGAAAATTATATTTACACTATATGATGTTTGATGGATTAAAATCAATGCTTGGACATAAAGTTATGGATTCTCATCTCTTTTTTAAACATTTGTAAGAGAAATTCCATATTCTTCACTTATATCATTTACGTGATGAATATAATACCCAAGAAAGTATTTTATAAATATTCTCCAAAATTATCTTATTTTATTTATATAATATTTATATATTTATTTTAAGGTAATTCTGGTGTAAATTATATATATATATGAATTGATTTTTACCTCAATTTTCCATCATTAATACATATGTTATGTCGTGAACCTATATTATTTCACTTCTGTGGGTTTAAATCCCATTTAAATGTAATACCATGAAATTATTAACCACATGATATTGTATTGTTTTATTTTTATTTTTTTCTTCTATGGGGATTATGAATAAAGGATACTAAATTGATTAAGGTTTAAGCTTACAATCTCATCACTTATCATTATTAATTATGCCCAAGTCCCTAATGTTTAAATCTCATAATATAACTATCAGGAATTATTATTTAATTTATTATAATATGTTAATTGATAATATGTTAATGAAATTGAAACAATTTCTAATCATTTTTATTTAATATTGTTATGAAAATGTTTAAAAGAAAATATGAATTCATTCCACTCTTCCTCCAAAAAACAATTTTCTCAAAAAACTATGTTTTATAAAAATTTATTAAAAAATGTTTTATTACCCAATTATAATTTTAAAAATGAAATTTTACCCATGTTTATCATTTAAAAGAATCTTAATTTAATAGTCATTCTGTTTTCCAAATTAAACCAATGTGGTTTTTATAGAAAAGTTCAAAAGAATTCGTTTTTTACCATGCACAACATAATAAGTATTTCTGACATTCATGGTAATTCTAGGATTTCTAGATTATTTTACACTCAATATATTTTTTTTCAATGAAAATTCAATCATTACTTTTTAGAAAATTGTAATATTTTTATTTAAATTATTTATAAGTGAAAATGATTTAGAAAGTTTCTTATCTTTTAAAAGAGCTTTTCAAATATGAATGAATAATTTCCCAAATAAATGTTTTAATTGATTTTCAAAATATTTAATTATATTAATTATTGAATAATTTCAATGAATTTGATTATCATATTAATTTTATGTTTTAATATTTGATTTTAAAATAAAATCAGTTTTCATTATGAAATGTACGAAGTAATATTAAAAACACTTAATCTAATATACAAATATTCTTGGATTATTTTTATACACTAGGAATATAATCTATGGATAAAATTATTATTCATATTATGAATGGTTTCTGTTTATGATGAGAAAATATTTTGGAACCCTATATCGCATTCATGTGTTATCTTTGATATAATTATTATGAATCCATGTTTTTTCCACCAGTTATTATTCTATGAAATGGTGACATGATTATGAAACCAGTATATTTTTTGAAATAAATTTTATGATGAAATATTTATAAATCACGTTTCATTTCACTGTTTTGGATATAATGAAATTTTTATATTCATGTCAAACTTATATGATTTATTTTGATTACATGATGGTGGTTACAATATAATCATGAATTTTCGTTATGTTATTACCAAATAAATGTGGTCCCTATATCTCCCTCTAATGAATTCTATTAAAATTCATATCATATGATATATATATTACTAGAAAAAATATTATACCTTGTTTAGTAACAAAAGTATTCATCTATAATTGTATTCGATGTAAACCATTATTACTATGATGTTATGTGGTGACCTATCTTTTATGTCAAAAACATTATGTTGTAACAGAACTATATTTTCTTAATGTTATATGTGAACATGATTATATATTAAAATTGTTATTTTTTGACCTATATTTCAGATCTAGAATGTTTTGTGTGGACCTGGTTACATATACAATCGTTTTCACAAGGGCCCGATTTCATGTAAAAAACTAAGTGAGTAAAAATGCTTCTATTTTTACATTTTAATAATTTTATAATCTCGTTTCTCCCTCCCCCCAAATCTAGATTTTATGAAAATTGTATTATCTCATGTGTTAGAATGTTTTATAATAATTTTATTCATATCAAATAAACATCTAATATTTTATTCATGATTTGTGATTCTAATCTATAACATGTTTTGTAAGAAATTAAATGTTATATTAATTATAACATATCATTATTCATATATTATGATTTCATATGATCACATATCTATACCTCTATTTTACACCATAAAAGAGAATATTATCACACCTTTTATTATGTTTAAGAACCCTAGTTTATAAATAATTTCTTGATGTAGGATATGTATATGAAGAGTACTAAATGAGAGCATCATTGTGAAAAAAATATAATCATTCACTATATTAGAATATAATGTTCCATGGTTCCATATATACTAAAATATCATTGTCCATGTGTGTGAAATTATACAATTAATTAATATTTTACTAAATATAAATTATATCTATGTTTGAGAAGTTTGGGTCACAATAGATGGTATCAAAATAGTTGTTTAGCTTATCCTGGGTAATTGAGATGATGAAATCTTAATGATATCCATAATGATATTTCTACGTATATATATATTTTTTCCTCTATGGATAAGTCTAAGGATGAGTTAAATTATATTAAATATTTCAATATATTTCATGATAGAAATAGGTAGTAATTTTCCAAAAAAATACACCCTTTCCACGAAACATCATTTGTTTGTAGATCTAGAACACATTTACCGTGGGTTAACAACCCCAAAAACAAAAATATTATGATACAATCGATCATGGACTCATGGTTTATAAAAGGTATTTTTTCACAAATGGTTTGAAACACCTAAGATATATGATTTAGAATGTCAAAAAAAATATGATTTATTATTATTGAAATATATATATAATGGAAATTAATGAACTATGATAAACCAAATCCACCATAGATTAAAAATATGGATACATAATTTAGACCACAAAAATGATCTTTTAGGCTATGTGATTTTCCATAATGATTTTTGTTTCTTACACTATCCATTTTGGTTATAATCAATGGATTATACTCAAATGAACCATCTTAATGAGGAATTCCATTGAAAATGGAATGATTTGCTTCATGGGAAAAATATTGTTTTCTATGATGGAATAAAAAATCTCATTTTTATGCTCACACATGTTTCTCAAGGTACATATCATGGGTAACAACCAGTTGAGTAGAGAAGGGAAGAATAGTTTAGTGAGTCCTTAATGATGAAATATAAAACCATATTTCAATGGTTAATATGATCCATTCATTTATTATAAATGGATCTGTAGAAAGGAAACAATTATTCCAATTATCAAATCTTTTTATCCTAAAAGATTCACTATTGATGAATACATTCTAAAAGGTTAGGTAAATAAATTGTGGAATCTTAATATGAATTAAATGTAATAAGCTAATGTTGACTTTATTTAGTAGTGTGTCTTTAAAAGACTAAATTTTTAATAAGTAATTTCCTCATATTCATCATACAAAAGTAGTAAAGGAATTTCAGGAGCATAATAAAATAGATGATGAATATATTGGTTCCTATAAGTAAAATTGTACATAATATGTGATGTACTCTACAATCATTCTGATTTAGTATTAATGTAAGGTAAACAAATTCTTTAGTTCCTTCAAACAAAATTTATGAAGTTAATTATTCATTAATAACTTTATCAGCTGTAATAAAATCAGTTTTTGTGAAGTAAAAGTGGAAATGGGAAGCTAGAAACCCTCTTGGTTTTAGTGATAAGAAAATAAAAAAGGGGACATGTTGAAAACATATTTATATATCAAATGTATGGATGAAAATGTTTTAAAATCTTATGTTCCAAAACTATGGGATGGTTAACTCATGTGAGAATCTAAATAGAACAATAATTTGTTCTAATTTTTGGAAGCCTTTCCATTTAAATAAATGTTCATTTCATGTTAAGAGGCTAGTCAATGAAATGATATGTGGGAGAGCTCAACAGAGTGGAACACCCACACATTAATGTTTCATGTAAAATAATTTTCGGAATTATATGAATCAATTCCTAAATCGAAGGGCTAATACTGATGATTGGATCTAACAACCTTTAAAGGAAAATAAAAAATTGTAATCAATTGGAATCAAAATGGATGAATTGAAGGACAATAATTAAATCATAATTATCATCCTATCTTTAGTTTGGATTATTTTGTTAGTTATTGAATGAATAATCTTAATGAAAATATTATTATTAAGCCTTAGTGAATTTTAATTTTACTATATCCTTATAAATTGATTCTGAAAAATTAAATTATATTTAAGACCTTATTTAAGTAGGAACCCAATTTTCTATGATTTTTTTACATAATAAGATCTTATTAAATGAATAATGGTTGAATTGTATTTTATAAGCATAATTGTTTCCATGTATGATTAAATTAGTATATATGGTTACTATTATCCGTGTATGAGTTTGAGCTGGATCATAAATTCATTGTTATTTACACCACCATTTTAGGTTTTATGTTATAGTAGTTTATCATGATTTATAATATTTTATGATATATTTATGGAAATGAAATCTGTTGGTATTGTTTACAGAAAAATTTTTCTTTTCGGTGGAAGGAATTAAAAACACGAGGAAATATTATTAATGGATAATGTCAGATCTCATCATGTAGATTTAAATGGTGGTTGGGATCAACACCATACTCAAGTTTATTTTTTTATAAAAAATATATTTATCTTTAGCATTCAAATGGCTCTTAATAATGCACTTTATAGAATTAATATTATAATTCATATATTCTAGAATGAAGATGCAGAATGAAATATATGAGGATATTATAATGACAATGACATAAAAAATTATAAATCCATCATGTAACATGTAAGGACTACAAAATTTTTATATATAATTTATAAATATAATCATTTAAGTGATATAGAATTTAATGTTTTTGAAAAGGTAATTCCATGAATTTCATCATGGAAGAATGAAGAGAAGACAATGCACAATCTAAATCATTCCATTTAAAAAAAACATGACCATATCAATATAATATATTATCATATAGAGTTTCAATTGAATCTATATCCATTTAATGATTTGTTCCATGTATCAATCAGGAGGATATACATTCATGACACATCACATATACTGAACATGGAAGTCGTACAACTAGAGAAGTATATTTCATATAATTTATGAATAGTAGTGTTTTAGATTTAATATATAAGGATAAATGAAACAAGACTACTCATTTTATTACAATTATGTGAAAAAACCCCAATATTATGAATTTATGTTGGAACATGAATATGTAATAAGGTATAAAAATCCTCTATTTGTATACCTATATGATGATTTTTAGGCCACAATTCATTTTATGGGGTGTATAATGTAACACCCCATCATTTAATGAAATATATTTTTTGAAATTAATTTAAAATTATTGATATTTTAATTTACATAGAACTATTATTTTAGCTTTGGTCTCACAGAATAATGATTATTTATTTCCTTTCATTTAACATCAATTTTCTTTCAATTCCCCCAGTACTGAGTTTAAATGAAATGTGACATAATATTATAACAAATTTATTTAATATGACAGTTAGAACCTATTCATTGGAATGGAGGTTGGGAATAATATTATCTAAACTACTATAATGTTGTTCCCATATGTATATATAATGAATTCATTGGTGACAAAAATATTATATATGGAAATCAATATTTTTTTTAATATAAAAGGAAATATTTCACTAAAAAACAATATGTATAAAAATAATTTAGTTTTATAGTAAAAAAATAACCAAATAAAATTATAAATGATTATATATATAATTATTTATCATATATAAAATAAAATAATTATCATTCATATTATATTTTTTCAATACAAGGAATAACAATAAATTCAATATTTTAGTTAAAACTGTATTTTCCTAAAAACATGTTCTATGTCATTTTTAGAACATATTATGGAAATTATTTTTCGAAATATTAGAAAACTAATATTATTAAATAATATTATTTATTGAAAATAAAATTTCTAAATACAACCATGGTTTATTATTGGGTTTTTTTCTAAAAAGTTTAATTTTATATTGAATACTAAGAAACACTGATTTGTAATTGAAAAATACTTTTTAGTAAAATTATTATTAATGTTAAATAATATTCTAAAATTTTATTATGTAATACTTTTTTCAATTTTATATCAATTAATCGATTTTTTGGTCATGTTAATCAATTTATAGTGAATTTTGATAAAAACAACCAGTCCATAATTTGGATGTTTTCTCATTAGAAAGTCATTATCTAATCGTGTATAAGGGATTAATTTTACATAATATTTCCCACTTCTAGGAATGGAATATGGAAAAATAGAATACATAATTGGAATTAGAATAATTTATAATGTACAATAAGGATAAATTATTTTCTTTCCAAAATTAATAGTGAATGTATGAAAATATTAATTACCATGGTTAATGTAAAAATGAATTTTATGGCGGTTACTCTAGAATGTAAAAAATAAATATAAATATACACATTAATAAAAACTTTTTTATAGATAATTTTATACTATTAAACATATAAGGTTTCTTAATAGCCTGATTGGGACACATTCGAAATATAAATATTGTGGGATAACATATTTCACTTAAAAAATGCTCATTATTTCATATCCACTACTTATAAAAGGTCACCACATATCTTGTATTATTCACCACTTCAAGCAATTTTTTTAAAATTAACAACCAAAAAATCTCTTCAATTTCACTACCTTAACTATATAATCTTTATTTTTTTGAATAAATTGATCTAATGATTTATTTTAATTCAAAATAAATGAGGATTCTTGAAGAAGAGGTAACATTCATCAAAAATTGTTTTTGATTTATTTCATAATCAATCCTAATAAATAATATAATACCATTATTATATAATATATTCAGCATATTACATATAATAAAGGGTTATTACATTAATTTATTGACAAAAAAAATTATTCTATTCCATAAAATGTGTTATGAAGTCAACATTTTTGTGTACGATGATCTACCCCTCCAAAACTAATGTCGTTCTTTTTTCCATTACCACCACTCATGATTGAAATTAATGATTGATTTATTTATTATATGTTATATTTATGATATTATTTTGATTCTATAATTGTTATAACTTTCATATCCTCATTATAACCATGTAGTGGGAATATGATAATATCTAGCATGTGTATAGTGGACTACCACCCCACGAAGTGATGTAATTCATTCACACATGTCATGGAATGTTTTATGGGTGGGTATTATAAAATTGTGTGATACATATCAATGAAAAATTACTTTTTAATTATAATATTTATAATTTAATTTACTTTCATTCGAACTGACAAAAAAGTGAAAAAAGTGTTCAAGAGTACGCATAGCCTATCGTCTCCATGAATGGTGTATTTCATTTTGTATCACTAAAAGTAATAAATAAATATAAATGGATAAATATAGAATATATATTATATTAATATCACGGTAATAATTCAATATATTTTGAAACAATGATCAAATTTATAGTACAAAAAATATAACAAATCATAACAAATGAAAAAATAATGTGTTTATTACATGAACCATAAACAAAACATGGAATTATTAATAAAATGTTAATAAAATGTTTTAATAATATAATATATTGTATGATATATTTTAATATGGTTCTCTAATATATGTATCATAATAATTTATTTATTATAATATATTTTTTAATTAGTACATCAAAATTCCTAACTGACGGTATGGGATTTTCGTTCACAGTATTTTCTTTTCTAAGTCAAATTCCATATTCACAATCTATACCATTTATGGGTTATACATAATTCCCAAAAATGTATTTTATAATTTTTTTTATAAATTAAATTTTATTTATATATTTAATTTAGGATCCCACTTTCACATGGTTTATTGTCTTAATGTTTTCTATATATTAGGATACTGTAATGTCAATTTTAATTCTTTGAGACATATGTTATGGTATACACCTATATTATTCTACTAGATGCCTGTAATGACCCATTAAATATATAATATTTAATTTTTTATCCTCATTATAATTTTATGTTTCATTAGATATTATCCATTTATGGTAATTATGATACATGTTTTCCAATGTGGTAAGGGTTTTATGTTATAATCACATCATTTATCATTTTTACTATGTTTTTATATCCAATAAAAACATTTCATGATAAAAATCACAATAATATTCATTAATTTTCATTTATAATTTTTCATTATATCATACTCTATCAGTTCCAATTTTTCCTTTTATTAGAAAAAAAAAATAATTAATAATTTCTTTATGAAAATAGAAAAATATATCTATTCAGTGGAAAATCTACTTTCACCAGAAACCCTGAATTCGAAATATATAATCAAAAAAATTTACCCTGAAATTATTTTTAAGATAAATTTTATTCATTATAAAATTTTTACAAATTTAATTGAAATGAATATTTATGTTGTTTTCCAAACAATATTGTTTTTCTATAGAAAATATATGAAAAGATTCATTCTTTTTAACATGTACAACATGAATAATATTTCCTAATAACTTGGGCAATTAATTCATTCAATATTCCATTAGATGTTTTAAATTTTATATTCAATGAAAATGAATTCTTTAATATCCGGTAAATTTTTTAATTTTATAAATTTTATCTCAGCGTGAATCTGATTTTGAAAGTATTCTTCATTATAAAAATCATATTTCAAATCTAAAATGATATTTTAATTATTAAATATTTTAAATGACTTTAACATTCTTCATTTATCATTATTCATAGTTATTTTGAAATAAATATATTTACCAAATGATTTATGTTTAATAATTTATTGAAAGTGAAACAGAAATTTATTTTTGAAATGTCACTAGTAGTCAATCATATTTATTTTCAATTTAGGATTAAATTCATTGTGGTTAGTTTTGATTTAATTAGGATATGATCCATTGATACCATTATTATTCATTATCTAAATTGTTTATATTTATGCTGTAATGATTTTTATGAAACCTATTTATCATTCACCTTTTATACCATGCTATAATGATTATGAAAACCATTTTTTCTATGGGTTATGCATTGAGTAAATGAATAAATGATTATGAAACATGTTTATTTTCCATAGGTAATGTTATAATGTAATTTTTATGAAACCAAATTCATTCCATGAGTTCTGATAAGAAATTTTTTTATTAATATGGTGCAATATATATATATATATTCTTTTTGTTATGTGAAAATTGTTACATTGTATCTAGGGAAGGTGATCACGTAATAACCCAATATAGATGTGACCTCTATATCCTTCAAAATCATTAGGTAATATTTATATCACTGTAGGTAAACTAGATTGGAATAGATAGTTTAACTGATTTTGTAATGTAATTTTTCTTATATGATTATATGGGTTGTGATCCTTGACTACTATGATTTTATTTTTGGACCATTCATAAATAACCATAGTTTATATATGAACATGACTACATTATTACAATTTTATGTATGAAACTGATTAATGTTAACAATGTTATATGTGTAATTATCTATGATGAAAAAAATGACTTTTCAAACCTGGTTGTAAGTCCATATGTTTATGTGAGGTCTTACATTCATGTCCTTAACTTAATGAGTGAACCTATTTTTTTATATTTTCACAATATTATAAGATGATGTGTGTTCCATGAATCAATTTTTTCCTATGATATTCCCATATGGATCATTTTATTTAATTCTGTTAGGATTTATGTCTTTTATACTCCCAATATTTATGACATGACTCATGTTAATGATCTATAACATATTTGGCGTGAACATCCTATGTCATCCCCTTTAGAAAATATATTTATGATTATTTTTTTCTTTCATATGATCTTATATTTTAATATTTAATGTTTACCATTACTGATCATATGATATGAACCTTTATTATGTTTCATTTAAAAAGGTTATGATGAATAATTTTATGTTGGGTATGTCTATGAGGTATACTCAATGAAATGGTCATTTTGGGAATCAATGAATATTTTTCACCCTATTTACTGACTTTTTTTAGGCTTCTATTGGAATTTAACTATTAGCATCCTCAAGAATGTGTTTCTGAAATGTAATTATCATTCAACTAAATATATATGACATTCATCTATGAGAATCACTAGGTTCCATAGACACCTTCACTATTAAGATATGTTACTTTTTGTTTAACATATAATTTCTTTTTTTAATTTTTTTTTATCCATAGTATTTTTAATAATATTTTATCTATACATATTAGTTAACATCATAATCATATAAAATATAATAGTTCATTAATGATAATTAGAATTTACCATATATTCTACACTGTACTTTTCAAACTAGGTTTGTAGTGATGCCTCTTTGTACCACACTAGGTGACGATCATGTGAATACTTTATCCACTATTTTTAAGATTATTAGAAATTGATACAAATATATTGGATCTATAAACCAATTGACGTGTTGTCTTTGGGATACCATTTATAGGAAACCCCAATACTTAATACTATAGAAAATGTTCATGAGGATATCTTACATTTAGACATATCTAATAGATATATCTACAAGATTATCACAAATATATACTCATCAATGTCCGAAAATTAACTAATATAATTCTCAAAATGTTCTATAAACACCTATACTTCTAGATATAAAAACCCTGATTAACATATAAATTTTAAAGATCATTTCCATATGTTAAAAAATACATCTCAAACAAATTCATTAAATACTAGGAATAAAATGTTTAATGACCTTGATGAATACATATATATTTGAATTATTTTATGATTCAAGTGAAAATTAATTTATAATTTAACCACACATGACTCTATTCTAGAATTACAATATGTTAAATTTATCTTCTTAAAGTAGGGAACACTGATATAAAAAATTTGTGAGAAAAAATTATTACTATGGGTAAATGATCATCAATAAGTCATCAATGGTAAGATTAAAAAAACATTTGAAAAAATGAGAATCATAGAAATATATTATTAAATGTTTTTAAACAAAACAAGAGTTCTATATATTTTACTCTAATGTTAAATGTAGTCTAAAATGAATAAATGTGCTTCATGGAAAAACTGCATGAGATATATAATTATCCATGTAGAATAATCATAGGCACCATGCATTGGAAAATGTACGATCACTAAATCAAATAATATGACGGAATTATGAAAAAATACTAGATAACGAATACAATGCGAGTAGACTCATTATTCATTGTATATGGTGAACAAATACATAATCTCCATGCTTTAAAATGTTAGGAAACTCATTATGGACTGGCCTATAAGAAAATAAGCATAATATCTGCAATTTAATATTTAATGATATTTCAAATGTAATGAATGTAAAAAAATGTCATATATGACCTCTCCCATTATCTTCCACACATTTGAGGGCTATATTAAATTATTAATTAATCATATCAAATAAAAACTTAAAATGAAAATGGGATTCATATATTTTTAAAATGGAATGATGAATGGAAAAAAAATTAACTCCAACAACCAATATAACTTTATATACATATTGAAAATAAATGAGTATCAAAACACCTTCTTTAAAATTATGGGTAAAAATTGTTTAATTAATATAATAGATCATTTAGTATTATTCTATAAATATTATGAGTATATTATTATGTTATTAATTTCCCATATCAATCAATTTATGTATTTTAGGAAAAATCTCTTCAATTAAAAGTTAGAATTGTTTATTGTTCAATTTGGAAATATATTGGAAAAAAATTCTTAAAGATTCAATAAAAATGAAAGACAATGTAATTAATATTTTTCCATTAATATAATTTTCCAAATATTATTTGATAATTTAGAATGTAATTCATGAATTGAAATTTACAAGAATTTAAATATTATCATTTTAAAATAAAAATTGATGTGAAACCATATATTAATTTTCACAAAACATATTTTACACTATAATTTTATAATATAGTAATAGTCACATTCAAAATATATTTTTTATGAAACATTGATGTTAAATTTTTTGAAAATATAATATTTTAAAAAAATTTCTTAACTATTAATCCTTTAAAAATGATAAAAAAGTTATCCTAATAAAATTTTTAGTTGAATATAAATAACATAATAATATATTTAAACAAATTTAAATATTTCAAAATAACTTTTTTGATCTTATCATTATAAAAAAGGATAACATAAAATTATATTGAAAATAGGAAATTGAAATATAAATATATAATTAGATATAAAAGTATTACATTTACAAATACAAATGAGATCATTAAAACTAAGTAAAATATATACCTGGTGGTGAAACCATTATTATATAGGATTGGATTTATTTTGATCAATGATATATTTTTTTATTAGCATTTATTTAAGGTAAAAGGAATAATTTATTTGTTCATTTTCTAGAATATGGTTACATAAACTTCCATGAAATAAATTCATATGGAAGAATAAACCAATCATGTGAGAAATAAGTTCATGAATATTAATTATATGTCAATGGGAGGTGTTTAGTTAAAAAAACCCATACATGATTGGTATCATCGGTATGAAAATCCATTTAATTTGGGAAAATAATATTTCCTTCCAAACATCAATAATTAAATTAATTTTTAATATAAAATAAAATAGTAGTAATATAACTATATAAAAAATGTAATGGTAAACAATATGATATATTTATCATGATATTAATGTTGATACAAATAACCCTATCTGGTTGTAGTAATGTATGAATCCAATAAACATAATAGGGTTACAATAACACGGACATTTTAATATCCTATATTAAATATATTAATTATAATTTAAGAGAAATAAGTATGTGGATACACTATATTTAATAATATATGATGTGAAATACGAATAAAGTCTCTTGGAATTAATGATAAAGACATCTAACCCTCATAGGTTGAGGAAAAAATTAATATTCACCCCATGAATGTGTTATCATGAAATTAAACATTAATTACCATTAATAAATGATAATTAATGATACTATATATCAAATAAGTAGTGTATGAAGAATTATAATAGAATTTTTAATATAATAAGATTTATCAATACACATTGAATTGAGATAAAAACCATTACCTTTAATACTTATTAGTCAAATGTGCATTGAAATATTCTAAAATAAAAATAAAAATATTAATAAATTATTTTAGAGCAATATAAAAATACATTTCCATTTACAATCATTATTTTTCACCATCTATCACAAATATGTAACATAGCTATTATTTGTTTTCAATATTGAATATTATGATTTTTCATGTGTTTTCTCATACATTTTTCAGAATTAAAGGATAGATTCATAATTATTTGATCAATTTTAATAATTATGAGATTATCCAATATGAAACTTTATTTTTCCCTGATTGATTCCATGACTCTTGTTTCATTAGGTGACAGATATAGATATGGTTTTCTAAAATTTAAATTTGGATAAAAATGATTCATTATGTTTAACGATCAGAATTTATTATATTAATAAATATATTAAGTATATATCACAAAAATATTAAATAATAAATTGACCTTATATAAATTATTATGAAATTATGCTATATTTATATCATATTCCTTAATCTATTATAAAATAAACTTTATAATATCATTCATGTATATGTTAAAACTAGACCAAATGAGACATTATTCTATTGATTTAGTAAGTATTAATGAATTTTAAATAATGATAATATGAATTCTATATATTATTAAGAAATATAATAATATAATTTACCTATAGTCTATTATTTCATAGAGTTATACATGTATTATGATCAAGAAAAATGTATTTCTCTATTTGTGGTTGCAGTAGTATGAACATATGCACAAATGATGATTGGACATCTCAATTAATAGAATGGAATGACGATATATGATAAATAATATATTTAGTATATAAAATAAATATATTCCACATTTTAATTCATAAAATTCATCCTACGTTCCAAACATGGAATGTAGTGAAGAAAAATGTATCACGCCGCATCATGTATCCCGCAGTCTGCATATACTCATGGGAGACGTTATTTGGTTTTTCATAGTGGATTGAAGGGTTCCAATAATGTTTTATCAATTAATATAATAATATTAAAATATATTAATTTTTTTGTTTAATTATAAATGTGATTTTGGATTTTTTTTATGTGGATGATTAATAATAAAAAACTACTTATTATTAGACACGCACACTGAAAACATCATATTTATTTTGGAAATATCTTTAAATATTAAAGGGGTATGATAACTAGTTGATAAAATATTATTATGAAATTTATAATTTATTATTTTATTGTATAGTTGGTATAATGATATTATAAAATTATAGGGTATACATGTAGCAAGAATAAGTAGAAGTTACCAACATTCATAAGTGAATAGAGTGGTAATTTTGGAATCACTCATTGAATTTTTATAATGTTATATATTTATTTATGTTTAAAAAGAATAAATTTGTTTCAAATAATTGAATTGTGTGGGTTTATGATACACTTATCTTGCATACACACGGTGTAATCATTACACATTTTTTGTTCTTTTTAATTTTTTGTAAGTCCATCCATAATTTTTTACTCTTATCAAGGTTACTAATGTTTTTAACCTAAATAATTAATATTAATTAATAAAATAATAATAGATATTACTTATTAATTTTAACATTCTAAATTAAAAATTTAAAATAATATTATTATATATAATCATTATTATTTTGAATAGTTAAATTCACAATTATAGAATATGATGTTATATAACACTTATTAGAAAACATTTTTTTGTTGATAAATATTATTTTAATATTAAAATTTTAAATAATAATTATTTTTATGCACAAATATTTTCATTAAAAAATTAATTAATTGTTTAGATTGGAAATAATTTTAGAACATATGTTTATAGTTAAAAGTATAAATTACTAAAAATCTCGAAAATTATTTTTTAATTAGATTAAACCATTTCCTATTTTATATAAATTAAACATATGATTTATATGTTTAGAATAATTTTTCAAATTTAATATTTTAAAGCATAAATACATATTAATAATTAATGTGTTAATTTAATTTAATTTTTTTGTTATATAATGATACGATCATAAAATATATAGTTTTGATAAAAAAATACTTTTTAACTATTCATATAAAAAGTTCAAAAAAATTATAAAATGATATTAAGAAGGAAATTATGTGAATATTATTAAAATTAATTTCATTTTAGAGAACTAAATATATACATTAAAATTTTAAATTTTAAATGGAAAAATATATCCCAGAAATTTATTTTTTAAGGAAATTTTTTTTAAGAATATTCAATTATAATAATCTCATTTTTAGGAATATTTTATTTATTATAATATTTTAAATTATGATTAATTTTCTCATTCTACAATTTCATTTTAAATATTACTCAAATATGTCGCATAACATTTTCGAATGTTATATCATGTCAAACAACTAAACGAAAATTAAGGAGACCCTTCGTTTCTTACATTTATATTATGTCATTTTAAAAATATAAAACTATTACACAATGAGGATCAAAATGTTTAGTGTTATGGGATAACTAGGATAATATATAAAATTTACAGCATAAAACAAATATATTAATTTAATTCATTCTTCAATTTCTTCTTATGGGCCTTGGAATTATCCTTACTACTTGTTGTCAATTGAGGATGTACATCAAAAAGGGGTGAGATAAAATTATATTAAGAGGCTAGATAATAACAATAAACAATATAACAGAGGGATATAATAGTCAAAATCTCATCATCATAACCATGAAAGGAATCATTAATTGAAGGTATGGAATGTGGAACTGTATTACAATGAAACAACATGTCATTGTTGTTAACTACCACAAAACGTTTTGAACAAATATTGCTTCACGTTCTTGAATATTTCACTTTAACTCATTAAATTCATCACATTAATAAATTCATTGGAGTGTTGTATAATTCTGGGTGCACCATTACATCGTAACATTTACATTGCACTATATAATTCTGGGTGCACCCATCACATTAAAATATTTACCCTATAAAGTATAAAAAATATAACATATGTCAATATGGGACATAAAATCACCTATCAAGTGAAATTGGTTTTTTTTTCATAAAGCATACATTCATAATAATTGGGTTCCCAAATAAAATAGGTAATAACATACTTGATATAAGAATCATTATTTTTGATTGAAGATGAAGCAATCTCGATAAGTAGAATGTGTGTTCTTTTGAAAGAAGAGTTCTTTTGGAATAAAAATTAGTTTCTCATAAAATCAATTGAAAAACATGTATATCTCGGACAAGATAATATAAGTATGCATGAATTTATTTTTAAGTAATATATATACTAAAAATGGGTTTAAATATGGAAAAACCATAGAATGCGAGTTGGGTTTGAGAATTCCACTTATAATGTGACTGAATTCATTCTTCACATTAATGTCAAATATAATAAAAATAGATCGGTTATGTAAAAATTACAGAACCATTTATACATGTTTTTGACCTTTTAATTTTAACTTTAAATAAAAAGGTATTAATTTCATTTTCCAACCAAAGTGGCTCCATGGGGTCCCCATGTTTACCCATGGATTGTCATGGTCGGCCATGACTCATCCAATGAGGGTAGGACATGTTTCTTGGTCATTTCATTTTATTAAGACATTATTCTTACCTTAAACTACACTAATTACCTCTATTCGTGATTAAAAACTTAATAAGTTACTATTCACCAAGAAAACTTTAATCCCATTGAACCACATTTTAATTCTTAATGACAACCATGTATGTCGGATTTTTGAATTTCAAAACACAAAGATGGAAAAAATTTCATTTAAACAGAAAATTAGTTTTTATAAGTACCACTTAGTGGTTTCACTATTCATCAAAAATTGAAGTTTTTCAGAAAATTACCAAAAAAAACACCCTAAGCTATATTGGATATTCCGAATTCAAAAATGATTTATATTTTACAACATTCAAAACATATATGTTTAATTAATTAATTTAATAATTAAATCCCGCTATCATGACAAATAGCGTGTTTTATGAAACAATAAGTATCAAAAGATTGACACGAGTTTAAGTCCAATTTCAATGTGAAATCGATTCCAATGACCACCATTGGATTAAATGGTAAAAATATATTCTAATTTCACTTCAAATCCAATTAAAAATATAATCTATTCATATAAATAAATTAGATTAAAAAGAGGTTTTGAATTAAAATACAACATTTTCACTATTCATTAAAAATGATCTCTATCGGAAAAATACCAAAATTTTACACAAAGTAAATTTTGATGTCCCAATTATAAAAAAGAATTGTATTTTGTCAAATATAACACATAAAATTGTCAAAAGGGGGATTTAAAATAGGTTTGCTATCAAAAGGCGGTTAATCGACCTTTTAATGAATATTAGAATATAAATGCTTAAAATTGGATTCATTCACATTTTAAGCCTCTAACATTTATTCGATAAAAGTAAAAATATTTGACAAACATATATAATAATTTTTGAGTTACTTCCATTAATTTCCGCCATTACAACGACTAGTCGTTAACTACGATTTAAAATAATATTATTTTATTATTAGAGTTCAACGTAAGATTCCCAAGAAACTCAATGTTGCGTATTGGGCACGCCATCGAGCATAGCGTCCCCTTTAAAGTCATATTAATATTTTATTCACAAATATGGATAAATATAAAAATGTTATATTATTTATTTACCTGGGGTGTTACACACCTAATCCACTATATATGTTTTAGTATATCATGTGATTATTATGGTTAGATATGCATATATGAACATTGTATAGTACAAATATGCATGGGATTTATAATGGCAGATAGTTTAATGAATTTTTCAATTGATGTTGTATTGATATACCCATTGATTGTGAATTAAAATAGGTTCTGTTATTTAATGTGTTAGAAAAAACAAACATGTTGTTTTCCAATGAATATTATTATTTACATTCTACATAATCATACAGTATGACTATGATATACATGACATGGATAATAATGTGATTATTTTATTATAGTAATATACTTATATATATGTGTCTGCTTGTGTGTGTGTGTGTGTTTGTATAAATGATTTTCTTTTTTAGTAAGGGGGTTTCCTCATAATTAGACAATTAGTGTGGATGGGTAACCTATTAGGCTTATGATTTGGAATGTGATGAAAGGTATATATATGAAAAAACCCTATAATTGGAGTTTAAAAGGAAAATATTCCATATGATAAGAGAGATTTTAGTAGGAAAATTTTCCCATGAGTTGTAGCCTGATATATATAGTTTATGAGAAATTTTGGAAACTATAGTTTCATTGGGTTATGCCTTGGGCTGTTAGTACTTCATGTATTCTCTATGAGGTTAAAATTAGATTTAATTATACATGGCATGTAGGTTTAAAATTAATGAGAAGCATTGATAAGTTATTCAGGTAAATGTTGGTGCACTGGAAGGATATTAGGTATATAATGTTTTTATATTTCATGATTTTATCTTTAATGGTGTAAAATATTATAGGATGATATTGGTATCCCTGAGAGATTTAAAGGAAATGACCTATGGGATGTATATCTCTGTTTACATTAATTTAAATTTCTGATGATATATAGTATATATATCATAAATTATATCATATATAATTCCTATATAATGGGTATATTGTTTTGGTTATGAAAAAATCCTCATCAATGGGATTTCATATATTATGTGTTGTAATTGTGGTGATGCCTTAGGTAATATAATGGAACACCATTTTTTTCTAATGATAACAAGTTATTGATATGTATTAGGGCCTGTTGTCAGTTTTTTAGGATGGTGATCTTATTATGTTTTTGGATTGATGAATATCTAATTCAAGTGATATATTAGGTTATTGTAGAAGAGTATACTAACATGGACGTATATGTTATCATAATGGGAGATATTGAATGCTATTTAAAAATTATACACATGAGAGGATTTGAGGATTAGTGAATGATTTTATATATTTTTTCTTTTTAAATACATTGTGGATATATTTTGGAAAAAAAATTTCTTTTGTGCGACTCATTGGAATTTGAATCAAGTTGTATAATTATGTTAAATGAGAGAGTAGAGTAATTGGTATTTAGATGATACCACAATAGAATTTATGTTTCTTATAAATTATTTCATTTTTGGAACATCCCATGTAAGTAAATATTGATATATTTTTATTTCTATGTCTATTTAGGAATTATAGTGTTTTAGAGGCTTAAAAATATAATAAATTCAATCTTAAGCATAAAATACTCTAATATTTTTAAAAGATTGGTTTACCTCCTTTTGATGGAAAACCATTTTTAAATATAAATTTTGAAAATTTCATAAAAAATATTTTTCAATATTAACTAATTCATTAAAATTGGGACATTGAAATTTACTTTGGATAAATTTATGGTGTTTTTCTAACAATGATCATTTTTTAACGAATAATGAAAAATGATGTATTTTAATTTAAAAAATCCTTTTAATATAATTTATTTACATGGTTAGATTATCAATTTAATTGGGTTTAATGTTTAAATAAAATATATTATTACCATTTAATCTAATGGGGGTAATTGGAATTAATATCACTTTGAAATTGGACATAATCAAGTGTCAAAATTTTGATTGATATTGTCCCGTAACAACACACAATTTGTTTTGAAAATGAGAATTAATTATAAAATAAATTAATGAAACTTATAAGTTTTGAATTTTGTAAAATAGAAATCATTTATGAATTCGTAATTTCAAATATATCTTGGGGTGATTTTTTGGAATTTTTATGAAAAATATCAATTTTTGATTAATAGTGAAACCACTAAGTGGTGGAATAAAAAATGATTTTTCGTTTAAATGAAATTTTACCACATCATTGAATTAGATTAAAAAAATCCTATATACATGGTTTTCATTAATAAGTAAAAATTTTTTCAATGGGATGATAACAAATTTTTGTTAATAGTAACTTTTGAGTTTTATTAAACATGAAAAAAGGTAAATAGTGTAATTTAATGTAAAAGTAATGTTATAATAATATAAAATTACATTTACATGTTTCCTAACCTTATTGGATGATACATGGCCGACCAAGAAAATACATGGGTCTAATTTGGGACCCCATGAAGCCACTTGGGTAAGATAATGTCATTAAAAACTTTCTATTTAAAGATAAAATAAAGATTCCACAAACATGTATTGTTTTACTAAAACAATTTATAATGGGGTTATATAAGTTATAGTTTTGACTATATATATTCAATAGAAAGATAAAATGATTTCCTACATTATAGTAATATTTATATAATTTTTAGATATTAAATAAAGAAATTTATTTATGACACCATGATGATGCATTGATTACCTCATTAATGAACGATTTAAATAAAATGAAAAGATAAGGTAATATATAAGACATAATCTTGTCTAAAACATATTTCATTGGTTTATTTAGAACCCTTAACACCATATCCTAGATATATATCATTGTGGGTCATTTAAAATTCGAAAATCATTGTATAATAATGTAACATTTCAAGACATTCCAAAAGAGACCCTCCTCCCTCTTATAAAAGTCCCCCACATATACCACCTTACCCACACCTCTAAAGACCTTATATCATCCAAACTCTACTAATACTATCTCTTAAAATCCCCATCTTACTCCTAGATGACTCACATTGGGAAGATGGATTCTCAAGGAAGCCTTTGGCTCAAATCAAAAAGAGTTACCCGATTTAGAGGTAATGTCTTCTCTGGAGTTTCTTTCTTTTATTTTCCTTCTTCACTCACCACTATATTATTATTATTTGATCCCATAATAAAACCATTATTCTCAATATTCTAGTATTTCATATGATAATTATTCTTCATTCACTCACACACACCTCTCTCTAATGGTTAATGAACATACTGTTTCTGTGGGTGGCGAATTATGGCCTTACGAAACAATGATTGTTCAATATTTTTTCAACACCTTTCATGGTGGCCATTATGATGAAAATATATATATATATATATGATATATATTTTATTTATTTCCACTCTATGATTCTGTATTTTATTTTTAAAACATACCTTTATGATTTTCATGTTATCCAAATGCTATAATTTCATATGAGGAACTGTGGACTACCGCCCCCTCAAGTGATGTGACTCGTTCATTCCAAAAATGGAATTCATAAAGCATGTAATTAATGAACACATGATACCTATATAACATATATATTATACTGGGATTATAATATATATATATATATATAACTCATTTATTTTTAATTCTTTTAATATGATAATTAAATGAAAGTATTGTTCATGCGTACATACGACCTACCTTCTCCACGAACGGTACATTTAATTTTTTATCCCCAAACATTATGTAATATTATTAAATACATATATACTGGATATATATGATATTTAGATCATGAAAACCATTATGGAGATGATGTACTTATAACTACATGTACAATTCTCTTCAAAAAAATTTATTTTTGACTCATGAACCGATCATCGAGAAAACGTATGATAGGAACTCACATAATTAACTAATTATTAAAACATGATAATATGTGATATTAAATGAATTATAATCTTTAAAGGAAGTCCTAAAGGAATTATAAATTGACCTAGGTTTATTATTCAGGAATATAAAAATGAACGACAACAATTCGGACTTGAGGTAACATACATCTTCTCAATCTCCTTTTGTTGAGGCATACTTCTATTTAAATACGACATTCTTTTATTAGTTTTATAATAAAACCTTTTCACTTTTAATTTCATTCAAAAGTAATCTTTTTAAACAAATTATTTTACTAAATGTCAAAAGGAATGTTTTTGTCTTGAGTATTTGGCGACAATGACTTCTCCGCCACCGTGACCATTATTTGAGTTCTGGATTCCTCTACAAGACATAGTTTTTTTAAATTAAAAATAAATACCAAGTTTTAATTTTCTTTTATTTTGGTATTGAAAATGGTTTTGATAACGTTTTGATTATATCAAAGTTTTTTAATGATATATTTTTATTGAAATGTGGAAATTTTATGTTTCCTTCATGCATGTTTTAAGAGATACGATTATGTTATGGTTATTGGGAATTGTTTATGAAGTCGAGTGGTTCTGTGATAAACTAATGGTGGGTGAGCATAATATAGCTCTCTAATGCATTGGGTAATGAAAAGGAGTTAATCTCTATGGTTTCTCAGAATATATTTAGGGAATATACTGTGATAGGTATTCCAAAAGTAACCATGAAGGTTACTCCCTACATAAGAATTTTAAGAATGCCTCATGTTACCTTGATGTCTTATGATTTCTATGATTTATTCATAAATCATTTAATTTCATGAGGTATGTTAAAGTGATTATGTTTTATGAGTAAACTACAATTTAATTGATTCTTATGTATACATGGAATAATGTTTTCTTTCAATATTTTTATATCCCTTACCGAGATTTTTATGCTCATCCCACGTTTTTGAATTTTTTTTCACAGGTCAATGGAAAAGTACATGATGTGATGATAATGTCAAGGAAGTGTCAAGAAAGAAATCATGTTTTATTTTAAATATGTTTCCTTTGATAGGAATAAATGAATACTGTTTTGGATGTAACCACATTGTTTAAATGTGCAGTGAATTGCATGATTTATGATCTATTTCCCTAAAACTCTATACCTGAAAATATCCTCAAAGAGAATTCTTGAAATAACTCATGATTATGTAATTTTTAAGGATGGGGCCTTATAGTTGGTATCAAAGGTCATTTTAGATAACATAATGAGTTAGAATTATATTAAATGATTATCCAATTTTTTTTACACATTATGGTCAAATTGAAATGATATAGAATTTAAAGAATACCATGTTGGTTCATATAATACATGTTTGTTCAAAATGGTTTTCCATAGATGAAATAGGGAAGCAGTGCTAGGAAGGCCTACAAGAGGAAATGACCTTCCAAATCAGCATCCATAGATCGTTGGAATTAGAACTGTATAGTATTTTGTAGTAATGGCACAGTTGACTCAAGAAATAAATGGTTGTGGTATCCGTACACGAGATCAGCCAGATCAACCGCATAGTAACATGTCAGTGGTGGAACATTTCATGATGCAACATCCCCCATGATTCAGAGGGTCATCTAACCCTGTTCTAGCTGAAGGGTGGATTAAATCAATGGATAAGATATTTGATGTCATGGGGTGTTCAGAAAATCAAAAGGTTAGTCTTGATATTTATCATTTGGAGGGTGAGGCAGATTAGTGTTAGTCGATGGTTAAAAATAGTATAGATGCTGATGAGATTGATGCTCTCGACTGGGATGAATTCAAAGGTATGGTTCTTTAGACATATTTTCCTAAGGCTGTTCGATTTAGTATATAAAAACAATTCTTGGAATTGAGGAAAGAAGATGACTCAATGGCTGCTTATGAAGAAAATATAACTCGATTGGCAAGGAATGCTCCAAATTTTATCAGAGACCTTGATAGTAAAATCAATCGTTTTTACTTAAGAATAAAGCCAAAATATCAAAGGGAATTGGCATCTCATGAGTTCAAAAGTTATGAAAATATTGTTCGATGTGATGATAAGGTGGAAATTGAGTTTTTCGATGAGCAAGTGTTCTATGAAAACCAACAGAAGAAGAGACCGAGGATGCATGAGAAAGGGAAGAATCCTTAAAAAAGCATTGATGGTAAGAAAACGATGTATGTAGTTTTTGATAAATGTGGTAAAAAATATGATGGGGGATGTCTTTTGAATTCTAGAAAGATATTTTTATATGGAAAGAAGGGACATAAGGATCTTTATTTCACTAAAAAAGATGAGTGTAATGGTAAGACCAAATTTGATTTACATTTAGTGAAATGTTTCATGTGCAATGAGATGGGTCATTCTGCAAACAAGTATTTCACAAAGAGATCGAATGATGGGAAGAAGTCAGACTACATGCAGAATGGTGTGGTGAAATACTTTGCAAATACGTCATCAGATGTTGGGCCATCAAATGTAGTGGAATCAGGTACTTTGTTAGTTTTTTCAGATTTTTACAATGTGTTGTTTGATTCGGGGTCTACACATTCTTTCATCTCTGAATAATTTTCTTGTAAATTGGTAATTCCATCTCAATAAATGAATCTTGAACTTGTGGTAAAAACACCAAGGGGAAATGTTGAGGCAAAAAAAATTTATTATAATCTTTCTATACTTATCTGTTGAAGAACCTACTTGCAAACCTTATTGTTTTACCTATAGTAGAGTTTTATGTTATCATGTGTATGGATTGGCTCTCTGTTTACCATGTAATGATTGACTGTTCACATGGGTATGGAAAACAATTGTGTACTATAATAAACCCTTATTATTGATAACATATCAAGAGGCTGAGGAACATGTAAAAGATGAAAATAAATGTTACGTTGAACATATTGTTGTAAACAAAGGAACCATTCAAATTAATTATATTCCAGTGGTAAATGAGTATCTAGATGTTATTCCTAATGAGCTTCCTAGAATAATACCATATCTGGATGTTGAATTTACTATTTAATTAGTTCTTGATGCTAATCCAATTTCAAAACTCCCTTATCGAATGGGTCAAATTTATCTTTTAGAGTTGAATGAGAAATTGTATGATTTATTAGAGAATGTTTTCATTCGACCAAGCACATCACCATAGGGTGATCCTATCTTATTTTTCATAAATAAAATATGGTTCAATACGACTTTGAATTGTTCATAGAGCCTTGAATAACATCACTATTATGAAAAAATATCTTATACCTCATATCGATGATTTGTTTGATCAGCTCTATGGAGAATAGTATTTTTCAAAGATTGACTTGAGATCGGGGTATCATCAGTTGAACGTAAAGCAATCAGATATTCTGAAGACCATGTTTCGTAAATAATATGTTTATTATGAATTTGTAGCTATGGATTTTGGGTTAACTAATACACCTGCTGAATTCATGGAACTTATGAATGGAATTTTCCATAAATTATTGGATATGTTTGTGGTTGTTTTCATTGATGATATTTTGGTGTTTTCTAAAAGTAAAGAGGAGCATGAATGTAATTTAAGGGTTATTTTTTAAACCATAAAAGAAAATAAATTGTATGGGAAATTCATCAACTGTGAGTTCTGGTTGCAAAAAACTTCATTCCTTGGTCACATTGTCTCTAAAGATGGAATAACTATTAATCTTACAAAAACAAAGGTAGTTGACGAATGGACAAGACACACAAATGTAACTGAGATTTGTAGTTTTCATGGTTTGGAAGTCAATTATACAAGGTATGTAAAACAATTTTCACGGTTGTCCAGCCTATTGACTAAGCTCAATCGAAAGGGAGTTAGGTTATCTGGACAAAAGAATGTGATGATTGTTTTGAGGAATGGAAAAGAAGATTGGTGAATGCTGCAGTATTATGACTCCCTTCCAGGAATGAAGATTTTTTTAACTACGGTTATTCTTAATTGAAAATACTTGGTTGTATCCTTATATAGAATGATCAGTTAATTGCTTATGCTTCATGTCAGTTGAAAACTCATGAGATAAATTACCCTAAACATGATTTGGAATGTGCTGCTGTTGTTTTCGCTTTAAAATTTTGGTGGCATCATTTGTATAGTGTGAAATGTGAAATATATACTGATCCAAAAAGTTTAAAGTATATATTCACTCATACAAAATTGAACATGAGACAGAGGAGATGGCTATAATTAATCAAGGATTATGATTGCATGATTCACTACCACCCAAGAAAAGAAAATAAAGTTTCAGATGCTTTAAGTCGAAAAAGTAATGCTTCATTAACCATGTTACATTTGGAACAGTATACTTTAGTTAAGGATTTGTTGAATTTTGTATTAGAGGTTGTTGGTGCAGGAAATACTTTAGTTTTGTTTTAGGTATCATAAAAAATATTACCTATCAGATAGGATTAAGAAAGCATTAAAGAAACAAAGTGGGTTGCAGAAAAAGGTAGAGATGGTTCAGAAGGGTATGATACCTGAATTCAACATTGATAATGATTGGGTTTTGAGATTTGGGAAGAGATTGTATGTGCCTTGTGATTCACAATTTAATTGAGAGTTGTTATGTAAGTCTCATAGTTTTACATTTTCAGTTCATCCAGGCAGTTCTAAGATTTACACAATATTTAAGAGTATTACTAGTGGGCTGGAATGAAAAGAGATATTGCTGATTTTACTGTGAAGTGTTTGACTTGTCAACAGGATAAAGCAGAGCAGCATTTACTGAAATAAATACTTTATCCTTTATTAGTGCCAGAGTAGAAATGGGAAAATATATCCATGGACTTCATTGTGGGATTACCGAAGACAACTCGAGGTAATAATACAATCTGGATTATTTTTGATCACTTGACTAAATCTTCTCATTTCCATGGTATACGAGATTATTTTTTTCACTATATCGACTGTCTCCATTATATCATAATGATATAGTGAGGTTACACAGAGTTCTCTTCTCCATTGTAGATGATTATGATCTAATGATCACTTCTAACTTTTGGAAAGGCCTTCAGAAGTCATTGGGTATTGAATTAAATTTTAGTACCACTTTTCGTACTCAATTAGATGGGCAGTCAGAACGAACAATTCCGACATTGGAGGATATGCTACATACTTGTTCGATGGATTATAAGGGATTTTGGGACCAAACAATTTCATTGGTTGAGTTTTTTTATAATAACAATTTTCATTCCAATATATAGATGAAACTATTTGAGGTATTATATGGGAAGTAGTGTCGAACTCCAGATTTTTGGGATGAAGTAGGTGAATGGAAGATTATGGGACAAGAATTGGTAGATGATATGGAAGAAAAAATTCAGCTGATATAGAAACACGTGAGAAGAGATCAGATCAGGCAGAAATGTTATGCGGGCAACATGAGGAAGGATCTCTCTATTGAGGTAGGTGATCATGTCTTTGTAACACCCCGAGATTTTATGAAAAATATCATTAATGTCTTGGGTTGTGCGCTAAACCAAAAGGATCTTGCACAACACGCATCATTGACTGCCTTGCATTACACACAATCACGACCTTCCTCGATAGCGTGTGTAGTATGCAATACCGAGTTTCACTAAACAACGATATGCTATTAAAATATTATTAAAACTAGCCGTTATGAATAGTAATAACCAATTTTTGAAATTCTGTATATTTTAATTTTCAAAATGGACTTCATTTTTAGATTTGGAATATCGAAATTAGCTTAGGGTGAAATTTTGGTACTTTTCAGATAACTTTCATTTTCTATGAATATTGAAAAGTACTAAATTTTAATTAAAACATCCTTTTTATTCGAAATAATTAATAGTGAAAAATTATTAATTTGAGTGGTTTTAAATTATATTTATAATATATTTTTAAAAGTTAATACAATTTTGGTCATTGGATGTAATTTCACATTTAAACCAGACATAAACAAATGTCAATCTTTTGATAGTTATTATCTCTTAAAAATACTCTATTTGTTTTGATGACCGGAATTAATTTTTAATTTTGTTAATGTATCTGATATGTTTTGAATTTGGAAAAATAGAAATCATTTTTGAATGCATAATATCAAATATATCATAGGCATAATTTTTGGTATGTTTCTGGAAACATTCATTTTTAGATGAATAGTGAAACCACTAAGTGGCAGTTAAAATACTGAATTTTTCATAAAACTTAATTTTACCAGTTCTGTGAGTGGAATTTCAAAAATCCAAGAGACACAGTTAATATCAATGACTAAGATGTGATTCAATGAGATGAAAATAATTTTTGGTGAATAATAACTTTTTACGTTTTTACCATGGTTAAAAGTAAATAGCGAAATTAAGGGTAAAAATGATATTATTATTACCCTAAAACATGTCCTAATTCTATTGGATAATTGTAATTCGACCAAAAACAACCTTAGGAAAAACATATGACCATTTAGGCCCACCTAGATTGGATTAGGACATTTAATAATAATTTATTTAAAGAAGGGTTAAAATAGTTATAATCAATGTTTAATAAGTACATCATTTTTATTATAAGGTTATAAATCTGATAAATTCGACTATAAATATTCATTATAAAGATAAAACTATTTCAAACATAATGGTATTTTATTTGTAATTTTTATACAGTAAATATGTTAATTTATTTATGACACAACGATGATGCAGTAATTATCTTATTAATGAAATATTGACATAATTGATGTTATAAATACCCAAATAAATGTAATTTGATACTTTTTATGAATTACAATAATTTTATAGGTTAATATGAAATGTTATTATTTATTTAATTAACTTTGATTAAACTAATCATTATGTTATAAGTTTCACAAAAATCAATTACTAAATAGTGTCAAAATTGACATAAAATAGTTTTTAAAACAAATATTATATTATTAAGTGTTATTTTATTTATAAAAATCTAAGGATCGGCCAAATGACTTAGATAAGGTTATATATATTAATAATAAACAACTTGGGGTTAGTTTGGATTGTTAAGTAAGTTTATTAACCTTATAGTGTAAGAAAACAAAAAGACACGGTAAAAGTATAATTATCTAACTTAATGTTAAAACTAAATGATAACGTTAAAATAGTAAACTAATTTGTCCAAATTCTATTTTATGAGATGCTTTCGACCTATACCCACCTTATCTTATAAATATATCAATTTTGAGCTATTAATAACCGAATTTCACTTTATAATAAAATAATATTTTTTGTTATTCCAAAGGTGCCCCTCTCCTCCCTTATAAAAGGGCACCTCCTCCCTCTCTTCCTCACACCACATTGAGCCTTCACGCTTGGCCAAACCCTAACAAATATTCTTCTCCACTTCTCTAGAAACAACATAGAGGTCCTGGTCTTCTTCAAAGACCAAATTTAGTTCCCTATGAGGAGGACTCAAAGAGGTGTTTCAAAGAAGAGGTAATGTCCGTTACCGATTCATTCAACTTTATTTCTTCTTCCACTTATTCTTCTTAGGTTGTTTCATTATGATGTAATAACATCAGTATCACTAATATACTAATATGTTATTATAATTATGAAACAACCCTATTTCACCATATATCTATCCTATGGAAAACGAAATCACTGCACATGCGTGCGTACGGAATACCGTCTCCACGCCGTGGTGTAATCTATTTTCCACCACCACCTTACTTGGATGGGTATAATAGTGTAAATAATAAATATATATGATTATTGTAAAGTGATATTGATTTTGAAATAGTATACATACACTCCAATACAATTCCACGATCATGAGAATGATATCATCGCTCGTGCGTACGTACGGACTACCGTCTCCGCGACGCGATGAGATTTATTCTCCACATTAACCATTCATGAATGATTATAATGTATATATAAAAAGTAATCATGAAATATATGAAATAATAATGATACTGGATTTATGTTTATATATATTTATTTCATCTACTTAATTCCATTCAACTCAATAAGGAAACGAAAACAACGTTCATGTGTACGTACAGTCTACCGTCTCCATGAACGGTGTATTTCTTTCCATTTACTGATCTATTATATATATGTATATTATGAATATATATTATATATAAATAATGTTATATATTCTGGTATTAATTAATCATGATCTAAGTAATCATATGAATAATTACAAGTCAAAACACGGATGACAAATGAAACGATTTTACCCAAAACGCTCTTTAACATGGAATTTACAAATGAACGGGTAATATAAAGTCATAAGTGAACCATATTTGATATCATAACAATGAGTATGATTCTTTAATAAGTCAATGACATTATTTAAATCATTATACATATGGTTCAGACACTTACAAAGCAAATCGTACAAATGGTAAGGGAAATATCACAATCTCATTTTTATACGAGATTGTTTATACTTTGGTATTTACTGGGGTGTATTTTATCATCCAAATCCATGTTTCATCAATATTTAATATTATTTCCATCCACCTTCAATTGTTTAAATCCATTTTTACCCTTTGGTGAGTTTTTAGTAAAAGATATGAAAGGAACTTTTGTTGTTTTTCGTACGAGGTACTTTTTGACTTTTCTGACAAAAGTATGAGAAGAATGTTTTCTTTTAACATATACGTCATGAATGGATTTTTAAACATTATTTCCAAGAAGCTTCCCTCACAAGTTTTCATGTTTATATTTAATCAACTTCTTTTAGTTTAGAATTGTACGTCATGCTAAGAAAGGAAAAGTATTTTTGAAGTAGAAAGGATATTTTCCTCAAGAATGGAGTTCAAGTGTTTTATCAAAATTATTTTCCATCTAAGATAATATAGGGTTCTGTTTATATCCATATTATTACAGTGATATGATTATGTTGTTATGGAAATATTTTTATCTTATATGAATTGTTTTATGATGTCATGATGTTTAAGATTCCCATTTTTATTACATGGGTTATGCTATGATGTATGGAATATGATTTTGTTGCACAAATAAGAATGGTATAATTATGAGATGGGTGGGACCTATATCTCCCTAAAATTCATTGGGTAAAGATTTTATATCTCATGAGATAGACATGGCTAGGATGGCTGGTTAAACCGGTTCAGTGAAACAGGACTGAAACGAGGAGTGAACTCGGTTCAGGAATGGACTTTGTCCACTAAGATAGTCTTGGCAATGAGTCTTGACTAATAAGAAATGATTCTCTATGATTATGTGTGTATGCCACAAAGTTTCATGTTTTATGTTATGATTATTGGGATTACATTTCACTACTATGATTTATCCCATGTTATTATATTACGATATCTTTTGCGAGTTAAGATTTCCAAAATGTTATGTTATTATGAATATGATGTGATTGATATTTCTTTTGTTTACACTTACTGAGCATTTTAGCTCACCATTTTATGTTTTCTTTTCCCCGGGATATAAATAAAGGTTTCAAGTAAAAAAAGTAAGATATTTATGGGAGATGTTGAAGATCTTTCACCATGATTAGAAAATTATATTCCGAGTTTCCAAAGACACTAAACTATTATGGTCCTTGTGTGTGTGTTTTTGTTATGTACTAAGTATTCCACAAAATTAATGTAATGTCCATGTATATTAAGCATCGGGTCTCTATAGTTAGTATCAGAGGAAAGGTTTAGTCAACTTTGGAAACTAGGATGCGAAAACGTTAGTGAGATCCCTAGTGATATTTCTAAGGTATGTCTAGGGATTTCCCTAAGGATAAGTATACGTATAGGATATAGTCCTAGAACTATGGTAACAATCTTGGAATTTAACCTAAGATGTTAGATATTGATGGTACTCCCCCTTTATTATGTTGTTTTCCCTAGCTTGATTTTTCCTCTCACACTATTATTTTTGGGTTTTAGACGATGGCTAGAACCCAAAGGAACCGTGTTGATCAATGTAATGAAAAATGCAATGATTGTACTCCTGAACAAACCAATGTTATGGGAGATGGAGTAAAAAATCTTATTTCTATACTTACACAAGATATGAATCATTCTGGACTTCCAAATGAGAAGATAAGGTAACAATATTCTATTGATTCCTTCATGAGGCAACGTCCACCTTCTTTTAGTGGGTCTTCCGATCCACTTGTTTCTGAACAAAGGATCAGTACCACTAAAAAGATATTTTCAGTTCATCAATGTTCTGAACATGATAAAGTCATCTTAGCAGTATATCATTTGGAAGGTGAAGCAGATCAATGGTGGAATCTTATCAAGAATACGAGGCCAAGAGATGAAATTGAGTCCATTGAATGAGACGAGTTGAAGAACTTATTTTTCAATAAGTACTTCCCTAATATTCTTCGAACAAAGATGGAGAAGGAGTTTTTCGAACTAAAGAAAAAGGATGATGAATCTGTTGGTATATACGAAGAGAATTTTACAAGGCTCGCAAGGTATGCATCTGGCTTTATCATCCAACCTGAAAGTAAAGTTGATCGATTATTCAGTGGCTAAAAACCAAATCATCAAAGGGCATTATCTATAAGAGACTTCAGTAGCTATGAAGAAATTGTGCGCTGTGCTATTAAGGTAGAAATGGAAGTTGGTGTTATATATCCATCTCCTGGTTTTGACAAGAAACGAAAGATGGAGTTCAAGGAGAAATCTCAGAATAATGGTGAAAAGAAGATGAATGTTTCCTTCTGCTCAAAGTGTGGAATGAAGCATGGTGTTGATTGTCTTATAGGGAATAGATAATGTTTTAAGTGTGGAAAAGAAGGTCATCGAGCAGCTAAGTTTCGAAGTAATGGACAAAGGGTTGATAATGGTGTGAATAATGAAAAGACTACAGAGAACGCACCAACAACACTTCAATGCTTCAAGTGCAATGAAATGGGGAATTATGATAATCAATGCCCTAATCCAAGGGTTAATGATGATAGACATGAGAAACCACTTAAGGAAAAGGACAAATTGAAGTCCCATGTGATCACTATTGGCGATGTTGAATATGAAAATGATGTGGTGGAATGATTAAGTGTTTATCTAATGGGATTCCAAAATAATGTTGTATATAGTATTGTGGAATATTGGAATATTTATGGGTCTATTGTGGTTTTCAATAATTTTATGGTACCGATAACCATGGGAAGAGATTGATATATTTTTGGTAAGAAGATGATATGCGCATAATGAAGGGATAAGAAGATAATGAGTTGTTTGATTGTATTCATGATCTCATGACTGATATAAGGAAATAGTTATATCATGGTTTGAGTGTGTAGAATTTTTCGGTTTTGGTATGGGGAAAGAGTTAACATTTGACAACACTCATGTTTTCACTAAGGATCAATGGGTATTCATTCATTAAGAGAATACATGATTAAGGTATTCATATGTTTACAATTTTACCAACAAGACATATCTCATGATATATGGGGATCAACGATGGTATTAACATGCTTGTTATATGAACTCTTTGGAAATCGTTTTCACTGAAATATGAGATTGGAAAACAGTATTTTGGAAAAGCCTAAAGATTGGAATGGATTATGTTAGACATAAGTTAGTATTGTTTATGGATAGAAGTTTTTTTCGATATTATTGATTGGAGGTTATAGTAATGTAGTTATAGAAAAAGAAAAACACGCCGGATGGGCGACAACCCATCTCGTCGGACAAGGCTGTGGGAATCGAACCCACAACCGAAGTGCGACTGACCTTTATCGCCTACCACTAGCCTATAGGAAGTCCTTGTTTAGTAGAAACTTGTTTAATTATATTATGAAGTATGATATATGAAGTATAAGTCCATTTTAGGAACCATATATGATTAATCTCAATACAGATGGACTTATGTATTTTCTTGATAACTTTTCTAACCTTTTGTTTGAGACAGATGGAATGGCCCATCATTCTATCACATGATCTGCAAACACATCACGAATGAAAAATTCAACTTCATTTCATTAAGATATGAAGTGGAAATTGTCCAAATAACGACCAACAGTGGGACTATACCAAAATCACGAAAGTATTTCTTCTAATTCCAATTTCATCAACTTTATGGAAATGATCATGAAAACCAAAAATGTTTTCATATTGCTCTTATATCTGATGAATCATATGGTACCTTAGATCGTCAAAAATTTATGGCTTTGTGATAGCTGGATTTTCCATAGCCATGTTCTCTACCACTCTCCATCAGAACTTGATGGTTAGATTTCTCTTCCTTATCCATATTTTCACATATGTGGAAACCCAGTGATTAGTTTATTTGGGTAACCGTTATGTTTCATACTTTAGTTTTTAAATCCAAGTTTTGGTATTCCTTTTTAAAATGTGGGTTTCTATTTAAAGAAACTTTCGAGTAGTAAACCATTTATAACCCCGACAAATTTTAAGGGAGAAATTAATTTTAAGTGGGGTAGAATATAACATCCCGAGATTTTATGAAAAATATCCTTAATTTCTTGTGTTGTGTACTACAACAAAATGATCTTGCACAACACGCATCCTTGACTTTCCTTGCATTACAAGCAATCACGACCTTCCTCGATAGCGTGTGTAGTACGCAATACCGAGTTTCACTAAACAACGATATGCTATTAAAATATTATTAAAACAAGCCGTTATGAATATTAATAACCACTTTTTGAAATTTTGTAAATTTTATTTTTCAAAATTGACTTCATTTTTAGATTCTTAATATCGAAATTATCATAGGGTGAAATTTTGGTACTTTTCGGATAACTTTCATTTTCTAATGAATAGTGAAAATTACTAAATTTTAATTAAAAACAACCTTTTTAATAGAAAAAATTAATAGTGATAAATTATTAATTTGAGTGGTTTTAAATTATATTTATAATATATTTTTACAATTTAATACAATGTTGGTCATTGGATGTAATTTCACATTTAAACCAGACATAAACAAGTGTCAATATTTGGTAGTTATTATCTCTTAAAAACACGCTATTTGTTTTGACGACAGAATTAATTTTTAAATTATTTAATGTAACTGATATGTTTTGAATTTGGTAAAATAGAGATAATTTTTGAATTCATAATATCAAATATATCTTAGGCCTAATTTTTGGTATTTTTTTTGAAACATTCATTTTTTGATGAATAGTGAAATCACTAAGTGGTAGTTAAAAAACTGAATTTTTCATAAAACATAATTATACCGCTTCTGTGAGTGTAATTTCGAAAATCTGAGAGACACATTAAATATGAAGGACTAAAATTTGGTTCAATGAGATGAAAATAATTTTGGGTCAATAGTAACTTTTTACTTTTTTTTTACCACGGTTAAAAGTAAATAGGGTAATTAAGCATCAAAATGATATTATTATTACCCTAAAACATGTCCTAATTCTATTGGATAAGTGTAATTCGACCAAAAACATCCTTAGGTATAAAATATGACCATTTAGGCCCACTTGGATTAGATTAGGACATTTAATATTAATTTATTTAAAGAAGGGTTAAAATAGTTAAAATCAAAGTTTAATAAGTAAATCATTTTTAATATAGGGTTATACATAAGATAAGTTAGACTATAAATATTAAATAGAAAGATAAAACGATTTCCAACATAATTGTATTCTATTTGTCATTTTTAGACATTAAATAAGTTAATTTATTTATGACACAACGATGATGCAGTAATTATCTTATTAATGAAATATTGACATAATTGATGTTATAAATACCCAAATAAATGTAATAAGAGAATTTTTATGAATTACACTAATTTTATAGGTTAATATGACATGTTAGTATTGATTTAATTAACTTTTTACGAACTAATCATTCTGTTATAAGTTTCACAAAAATCAATTACTAAATAGTGTCAAAATTGACATAAAATAGTTTTTAAAACAAATATTATATTATTAATTGTTATATTATTTATAACAATCTAAGGTTCTGCAAAATTACTTAGATAAGGTTATATATATTAATAATAAATAACTTGGGGTTCGTTTGGCTTGTTATAGTAAGTTTATTAACCTGATAGTGTAAAAACACAAAAAGACACGGTAAAAGTAAAATTATCTAACTTAAAGTTAAAACTAAATGATAAGGTTAAAATAGTAAACTAAGCTTGTCCAAATTTTATTGGATGAGAGTATTTCGACCAATACCCACCTTAGCTTCGAAATATATCAATTTTGAGCTATTAAAAACCGAATTTTACTTTATAAGAAAATAATATTTTTAGTTATTACAAAGGTGCCCCTCTCCTCCGTTATAAAAGGGCACCTCCTCCCTCACTTCCTCATACCACATTGAGCATTAAAGCTCGGCCAAACACTGCCAAATTCTCGTCTCCACATCCCTAGAAACATCCTAGAGGTCCTGGTCTTCTTCAAAGACCAATTTTAGTTCCCTAAGAGGAGGACTCAAAGAGGCGCTTCAAAGAAGAGGTAATATCTGTTACTGATTCTTTCATCTTTATTTCTTCTTCCACTTCCTCGTCTTAGGTAGTTTCATTATGAAGTAATAACATCAGTATCACTCATATACTGATATGTTATTATATGTATTAAACAACCCTATTTCACCATCTATCCATCCTATGGAAAACGAAATCACCGCGTCTGCGTACGTAAAGAATACCGTTTCCACGCCGTGGTGTAATCTATTTTCACCACCACCTTACATGGATGGGTATAATGGTGTAAATAATAACTATATATGATTATTGTAAAGTGATATTGATTCTGAAATAGTATACATACACTCCAATACAATTCCACGATCATTAGAACGACATCATCTACTTAATTCCATTCAACTCAATAAGGAAACAAAAACAGCGTTCATGCATACGTACGGTCTACCGTCTCCATTAACGGTGTATTTCTTTCCATTTATTGATATATTATATTTATGTATATTCTGAATATATATTATATATAAATCATGTTTTATATTCTGGAATTAAGTAATAATGATCTATGTAATCATATGTGTTGGTCAGAGTGGACACTCAAGAGGGGGGTGAATTGAGTTCCAATTAAAATTTCTGTTTTAAAACATTGTCTTAAAAACCCCTAAATAAAATACTGAATTAGACTGTAGTGAATTTATATCAAAGTAAAGGTTCGGTTAGGTAATCAATGGATTGATTATTTCCCAATTAATCAAAACAGAAAGCTTGATTAACTTTTGAAATCAACTTACTGATTTACAACTAATATAAACACTTGCGAATTTAATTATCAAAGTGAATTTAAAACAGTTTTTGTTTTGAAGTAATTAGCAGCGGAATAAAAGAATAAAATTGAAAGATATAGTACAATAGATATAACCAAGAGGTTCCGTCTCAATACGATACTTAGTCCTCTCAACAATTTGTATAAAATTGATCCACTCCCTGGATCGGGGATTACAACAGTATAAAACTGTCCAGGTCCAAGACCTCTACCACTGTTATTCATGGGAAACAGAACAGCAGCAACCAGATGCCCAGGTCATGCACAACCTCTACCACTATCCCAGTGGGAAATAAATGATTCAAGAGTTTGAGTGAGGATTTACAGATCCTCTGGTTATAGTACAGGAGACATTGCGTGTGTAAAATACAGCAGATAACACACACTACTCAATATGCAAAAAGATAAATCACAGTGAAGATTTAGAGTTTATAAATGGCTCTAGTGAATTCAGTGCAGCTCTGGACTTCATTGGATTGATCAAAATTGGGTCAGAGTCCTCTTCGGGTTTCAGTCTAGAAAACAGTGTGTCGTCTGCTTCCTTGACTTTCAGGTTCAGAGATAGAGAAAAAGTAGTCGATGGTGTTCTTGTGTTATGTTGTCATTCTAAACTCTTCACTGGTAAGTAGTGATGAATGAGTTCCTCATGTAAGTCGTCTCTTTGCATTCACACTCTATTATTTTTTAGGAACACCTTGTGGTTTGTATATCTCGTTGTATTTGTCTATACATGCTTCTTTGTAGTAGCACATCCTTCCTTTATTTAAAGCACGTGCTCCGGCAAAAGAGGATTTACTTTTTGAAGGTACGAGGTACAGTTCCATGACATCCAACAGCACACATTAAATAAATGCCAGTGTATTAAAATATAAATTATATGACCATTTTTTATATTAAACAAATATAAAAAAATTAAAGCAGTGTCGGGTTCTATCTCTGGAACAGTAGCTCTTGATATTGGTAGACTTGTTTTACAGTAGGTGTCTGTATCGGTAGATTTCATTTGTAACGGTAGACTTTGTATCGGTAGCAGAAACAGTATACTTGATCGCATTAGTAGCGGTGGACTTGTAATGGCAGCTGTGGCTCTGCCTTGTATCGGTAGCGTTAAGTCCCTATCGGTATCTTCCTTGATGTATCAGTAGACTTTGCGTATCGGTGGACTTCAAAATATCGGTAGCTCTGTATCGGTAGCTGTCGACTTCTATGTAGCGATAGACTTGAGTATATCAGTGATCTTGTAACTATAACTCTATCGGTAGACTTGATGTACCGTATCGATAGACTTTGATGTAGTGGTGAACATTGAGTACAGGTGATCATGATGTATCGGTGAACTCTGTATCGGTAGTTGTGGCTCTAATCCATAACGGTGGTATCGATAGATATATTTGATAACTGTAGCTCTAATCCATAATGGTGGCTACTGTTCTGTATCGGTAGCTATAAACTGTTTAAGCATTCTATTGGCAGAATGGGTTAGGTCATAGTCCATATATCTAAAAGTCTTATATTAAGCATAATTGAAAGTAACAATATATAATAATACATATTGGAGATGTATCAACCATAATTTAAGATATAAATCAAATATAGTTTAGGATTATCAAAATATAATAATGCAACTCAATTTCCAGAGTGTTCAACAATCTCCCCCTTTTTGATAATCACAACATATTCCAAGAGAATGGAATGTGGAAAATAAATTAGCATTAGAGGAAAAGGTTGTTTTGTTTTGTTCAGAACAAAACTCCCATATTCCCCCCCCCCCCCCTTTCAATTGTACTACAAGATACTCTCCTAAGTCTGTTTTGCAAGTCACAGTTTCTCACTCCCCATTTGTTAACTCTTAGGTCTCATTTCTTATTTTCTCTCATTGGCTCATTGGCTCTTATTGGAAAATTGTCTCTCTCCCCCTTTGTGATTAACAAAAATAAGGGTAGAAGAGAAGAGATAAATATTAGCAGAGAATAAATGAAAATGTAATAGAAACACAGTAAAGTAGATAATGAAAAAGAATTTCATTAATATAAAAAAGATAAACTGATAAAATCAGAACAACAAAACAAAAAAAATTGAATCCTATCAAAAAGATCTAGAAACACTCAATCCTCCTCCTGAACAGATGTCTTTCCCATAGGATCAGCAGAGGTTTCAGATGCAGGGTTAACAGAGGGATTCAGAATGGCTGATGGCACAACTGGTGGTTCAGCAACATAAATTGTACCGGATCTAAAATATGTGCTCCTCTGAGTGATCATCGGTGTCAAGCACCTGATGTCTTGAACTAGAGTCAATTGAGGAGTACTACCAGAGGAAGAAGTAGGAAGTGCAGGAGGTATAATCACTGGTCTGGCATCCACATGAAGGAAGGGCAGCAAAAGGTTTCGGAAATCCATTATAATGTTTCCTCCTCTATCCATTGCAGACAAAAAATCATCCCTATTTTCAATGAACTTATCTAAAGCTGGAGTAAGATCCGTGAGCTTACTAACTTGTTCCCTGAAGGCTTGGGTAACTGGAGGTAACTTCATATTCTCAATGAAAATCTTGAAATGGTTTGTCATTTGGTCCTTGGAATAAACCTTTTCAAAATAACCATCCACCATATTTTTGATTGCCTCTTGAGAAGCAGTAGTTGCCCGCATGTGATCACGAAAAAAACTACTAACATCCCTAGTGGTAGCAAGAATCTGATTATCTGATGCACCACTGGGACTGGAATTAGCCAATTCTTCCTGAACAATAGTGAAGATCTGGTCAAGGTTCACACTGGAGCTAGTTGAGGTAATAGGTTTCATTGATAAATCCATTGTCTCCTTGAAAGATTGAGTCGGACTACTAACTACCTTCTGAACAAGTTCATTCTGATTGTTCAGATGTTCTTTCACTGACTTCTTAAAGGCCTCAAAAACTTCCACAAACTATTTGACCACTTCGTTGATATAATGAATGTCAGTGTGCACTTGGGTTTGAGAACTGTTCAAGGCAGTCAATGAAGCAATTGATTGTCTAAGAGCAACTACAGCTCTTGTCCAACTCTCAATCTGAGTGTGGCACACCTCAAGTTCATCCACCATTTCTTTCATAGGACTGGACACACCGCATCCAATGGATAACTCAAGATATTTCTCCATGCTTTTCATCTATTCAACCATACTTTTCTTCATATCTGTCACTGATTCTCTTATTTCTTTTTTCAATTCAGCTTTTAAGGACTCAAGGTCCTCCTTGGTTGCCACATTTTCAGCCACAGTGGGTAAGGTAACTGATTCCTTTTGGGGTTTGTCTTCCTCATTCGAATCTCCATACGAAATTAAAAGAATCATATATCTGGGATGTGATGTCCAACCATCAATTTCATATAAAACTGATACTGAGACAAGATTCTCCCCCACACTTGGAACATCCTCATGAGGTATCTCTTCCAACTTTTCTTCCTGAGGTAATTCTGCAATTTCCTCTACAATTGCAGCAGATTCAATAGCCATTTGTTCTGAGTCATTAATGACTCTCTCATCAACAGGTGCTTCTACTATGTATTCCTGATCAGCCACTATACTGAATGTACTGACTATTAGAGGACTCAAACTGAGCTCTTTTTCAACATTTTCCTCATCATCTTCTTCACTATCAGCCTCATTTTCTTCTTTAACATCATGATCAGATTCAGTTGTCTCATCCTCCTCAGAGTTGTCCTTGACAACATACTGGCATGCTTCTTCTCCTTTTTCTGTAGTCTCTGTATCATTGTCCTTCAAGACAGTTTCTCTCTTTGGTAGTTCTTTTGGAGGGCTAGCTGCTCCATAAGAAATAACATGATGCACAGGACTAGGGGGTAAGTCTGGGTCTCCTCCTTCCTCTACTGATGTCTCTTCCTCCTCATCTTCGTCATCACTGTAGACCGGTTCTGGATCATCTGGTCCAAGACTAGGATCTCTCACATCATTTGGTCTAGAAGGATGATCCACAGGAGTGAACTTGTCAAAAAAAATTCCATCATCATTCACCCATCATTTCTTCCAAGGATTCTAGCTGACTTTCATGTATTTACAGATAGTTCTTGTAATATAGAAGTTTTCCATAACCACTAATAGCTCATCCTGAGGTCCAGCAACCTCTTTCAATTTTAGCATCACAGAAATCAGCTTTGAGAAAAACAATGCATTTGATTTGGACTTCGGTCTAGTCATCTCCTCCACTTGAACCATAATCAATCTACATAGATTTATTCTCAAACTGCGCTTCATCAAGTATAACAGATATATGTCTTGGAATCGCAATGTCGCAAAGTCTCCTCTTCTAGGACTAACAACATGCTGAATAAATTTAAATAACAGCTTATCATCTCCTACCATCTCTGCAGCAATCACCTTTCTAGGGATCACATCCCCTGTGAGCTCCAGCAAAGCATCTTCATATTGAAACACATCACCGGTCGAAGGTACAGACTTTGAGTAGAACACATAATGTCCTTCCTTTGGATCTCTTATGTTCCTATCCCATTCCACTGAAGTAAAAGATACTTCCTGACTATTTACCACAGAAATCATTCTGCTTTCTTCTTCAAACGTTTCAAAACGAACGAATTCGTAGAACTGTTTCACCAGTCCTGGATAACAAGGTCCGTTGTTTTTCGCGAAGCATTCTAGCCAACCTTGTTCTTCTAACACTCTATGAACCAATGACTTTCTCTCCATAAGACATTCTGCACACACCTCTTTTTCGACAACAATCTCTCTTATTGAGAGATGCGGGTTTACTGGATTCCTTTGAGTTACACTTCAACTTCCACTGGTACTAGCATTCGATACTTTCTATCATTTCGCTTGCGGCTCATCACTCCCATATGTGACTTGGGGTCTCTTGACGCGGGCCATTACAGATTCATGGTTTAGGGTTTTGCGGCTTGAGAGGGTTAGGTTGGAGGGAGTTGATCAGACGAGTTTGCAGTGAGATTGAGTGAAATCTAGGCTTGGTTTAATATTATTTAGGATCCACAAATAAAATAAATCAAATAGAAAATAAACTCGATGACTCGGATTTAAAGAAGTTTAAAACAGCGTGAGATGTACCGGTAAAGTCTCCTAATTGTGAGGTCTTCTAGCGGTGATGATTTTATAACGGTGAGGATTCTCTAACGGTGAGGATTTTATAACGGTGAGGATTATCTAATGGTGAGGATTTTCTAACGGTGATGATTCTCTAACGGTGAGGATTTTCTAATGGTGAGGATTTTCTAACGGTTTAAGGTTAAGTTATCATTCCTAATTCATGTCTAACATAACATAATCTTTCTGAACATAATGGCTTAGCGAAAACATCAGCTAATTGAAGTTCAGTGCCTATAAATTGAAGTGTTATATCACATCTTTGATAATGATCTCTTAAGAAGTGGTGTATAACATCAATGTGTTTGGTTCTATAGTGAGACACAAGATTCTTAGAGATGTTGATTGCACTATTGTTGTCATAGTTGATTGAAACATGTTTAAATTTAAATCCATAGTCAAGTAAAGTGTGTTTCATCCACAGAATATATGCACAGCAACTACCAGCAGCTATATACTCTGCTTCAGCAGTAGACAATGCAACTGAGTTCTGTTTCTTACTACACCATGATACAAGGGAATTTCCAAGTAAATGACATGTTCTAGATGTGCTCTTCCTATCTAACTTACATCCAGCAAATTCAGCATCTGAATAACTAGTTAGGTCAAATGATTGTCCTTTTGGATAAAACAAACCTAAATTCATAGTACACTTAAGATATTTAAAAATATTTTTAACAGCCAGTAAGTGTGATTCTTTAGGATTAGCTTGTAATCTAGCACACATACATACACTGAACATAATATCTGGTCAACTAGCAGTAAGATAAAGTAAAATCTCAATCATACCTCTATAATTAGTTTGATCTACTGGTTTACCAGTTTCATCAATATCCAATTTACAGGTGGTACTCATAGGTATATCACTTTCTTTAATACTATCCAAACCAAAATGTTTTAATAAATCCTTAGTATATTTACATTGATTTATAATAATTCCATATTTAGTTTGAAAAATTTGAAATCCAAGAAAATACTTAAGCTCTCCCATTAAGCCCATTTCAAATTCATTTTGCATAACCTTTGAAAAATCAGTACATAAATAATTTTTTGAAGATCCAAAAATAATATCATCAACATTGATTTGTACTATTAATAAATCTTTTGAAATTATTTTTATAAAAAGAGTGGGATCAGAAATTCCTTTTGAAAATACTTTTGAAATAATAATGTTTGAAAGCCTTTCATACCAAGCTCTTGGAGCTTGTTTTAAACCATATAAAGATTTAGAATGTTTAAAAACATGATTTTGAAAATAAGGATTTGAAAAACTGGGTGTTTGTTATACAAAAACATCTTTAACAATTAAACCATTTAGAAAAGAACTTTTCACATCCATTTGATATAACTTGTCATTCAGATGTGATGCATAGGCAAGTAAGATCCTAATAGCCTCTAATATAGCTACAGGTGCAAAGGTTTCCTCATAGTAAATTCCTTCTTCTTGATTGTAACCTTGTGCAACTAGCCTATCTTTGTTTCTAATGATATTTCCAGATTCATCAACATTGTTTCTAAACACCCATTTTGTGCCTATGGTTATAGTGTCCGTAGGTCTTTCTACTAATTTCCAGACTTTGTTTCTTTCAAATTGATTTAGTTCTTCTTGCATAGCTATTACCCAAAATTCATAATTGATAGCATCATTGACATTTTTAGGATCTAACTGTGAACGAAAAGGTTGATGTTTAACCTGATTTCTTAGAGAAGCTCTAGTCTGTGTTCCTCTATCTAAATTACCTACAACAGCATCTAAAGGACGGTTCATTAGAATCCTAGTTGGTCATGAAAAGGTAGGACTCGAGATTTCAGGTTCATCTATAGGTTGAGGTTCAACAGAAGCAGGTTCTGGGAAATTTCTAGAACTGGATGGTTTAACTACAGGTCCACTATATTTATCATTAAGGTTCAAAACAGAGAGATCATCTTCATGATTTTCAAGATAGGTCTTAGGTTCATGTGGATCAGTTTCATCAAATGTTATGTGAACAGATTCTTCCACACATTTGGTTCTCTTATTGAAAACTCTATATGATTTACTAGAAATAGAGTAACCTAGGAAAATTACTTCATCACTCTTGGATGCAAACATGTCAGGATTATCATTAGTATTAAGAATAAAGACTTTTCAACCAAAAACATTGAAGTAGTTAACCTTAGGTTTCCTATGGTTCCACCACTCATAAGGGGTCCTCTTAATAACATGTTTGATTATGACTCTATTGATAACATAACAAGTTGTATTCACAGCTTCATCCCAAAAATAAATGGGTAGGTCATACTCATTAAGCATATTCCTAACAATTTCTTGCAGGGTTCTATTCTTTCTTTCTACTACACTATTCTATTGAGGTGTCCTAGGGGAAGAGAAATTGTGACTATATCCATTGTGTGAGCAGTAAGATTCAAACTCATGATTTTCAAACTCACGACCATGATCACTTCACAAGGTTTTAATCTTATGTCCACTAAGGTTCTCTACAGACATAGAATATTTAACAATGTAAGAACAAGCTTCAATTTTTTGAGCTAGAAAATATACCCATTTATATCTAGAATAGTCATCTACAAGAACATAGACATAATACTTCCCATTTAAACTAGAAACTGTAGAAGGTCCAAATAAATCCATGTGAACCAACTCAAGAGGTTGAAAAGTTGACACTTCTTTCTTTGATTTAAAAGAAACTTTATGTTGCTTTCCCTTTTGAAAGGGATTACAAACTTTGTCTGCTGGAAATTCATGTTTGGGTAGGTCTCTAACTAAGTTCTTCTTAGCAAGTTTTCTAAGTGAATTCACATTGCAGTGTCCTAATATTCTGTGCAAAAGCCAAGACTCTTTATGAAAAGCATTTAAACAAGTAATATTTTACTTAGCTAAAGAATTTAATTCAACAGCATAAACATTTTCATTTCTCAAAGCAGCAAACACTAAAACATTTTTAGAATTAAAACATTGCAAGAATCATTTTCAAATTTAACATAAAAACCATCATTAAATTACTAAGTAATACATAACAAATTGTATTTAAGTCCATCAACAAATAAAACCATACAAATTAAAACTGAGTCAGTGTTACCAATTTGGCCTAAGCCGATGATTTTTCCTTTTGAGTTATCACCAAAAGTGACAAATCCTCCATCAACTCTGAATAAGCTTTTAAAGCATGAGAAGTCTCCTGACATATGTCTTGAACATCCATTGTCCAAGAACCAGGTGTTTTTACAGGAGCTTTTTTAGGAGGTTTCCTACAAAACATATTTTAACAGGAAATGATTTTGGCACCCAGATTTTCTTGGGTCCATACAGGTTAGCCAATAACACATTAAGTACCCATATTTGTCTAATGGGTCTCATAAACTTTGTAGAATCATCAAATTCTGAAAGGTATACCTTATTAGATCCATAACTATGAATATAACTAGTTGAAGCATATGAAGTTCCAGAGCTAGCTACATTCTGTGCAGATTTAGGAATGAATCTAGTTTTGGTAATTTTCCTTTGTCCAGGTTGGTATCCTATACTAGTAGTGTATCTAGGTGCTATTTTCTTACCTGTCATTTGAGTAATAGTATCTTTAACATTGGTAAATTTCTCTATGTATTTCTTGAGTTGTTCATTAGATAATTTTAGTTCAATATTCTCTTTAAGAAACTGATCATTCTTTTCTACTTCAATATCAAGATCAGATTTATGTTTAAAAGTTAACGAATACTGTTTCTTTAATCCTTGGTATTTTTCTTTCAGCTCATTACATGTTTCTTCTAACATATCAAAATATTCAAATAGTTCAGATTTTGACATGTTATCAGAGTCAGAATTATCTCCAGAATAATACGAATATAAATCAGGAGTTTTTTATGTTACCTTAGATGTGTTTGTCATAAAACACATATTTGCCTTATTTCTGTGTTTAGTTTCAGAATCTTCAGATTCAATGGAGCTTTCCTCAGAAGCACTCCAAGTAGCCTTCATGGCTTTCTTAAACTTATTGTCCTTGTATTCAGACTTCTTCTTGTATTTTACCTTTGGACAGTCTGCTTTTATATGTACTTTTCTTTTGCACTCATAGCAGACAACCTCATCTGTTTTGTCAGATTTCTTCCAATCCTTTTTCTAATGACCCTTTCTGTCATACTTATTTTTGTAATTCGATTTTCTGATAAACTTCTTCTTCCTATAAATCTTTTTAAATCTTATGGAAATGTGAGCCATCTCAACATCACTATCAGAAGAACTGTCACTATCTTCACAGCTTGAACTCTTTTTTATAGCGTGAAGTTTCTCCTTATCCTTGTCCTTTGAAGTTGACGATTAGAAAGCAACAGACATTCTCCTAGGTTCATCTTCTTCTTATTTGTTTACCTTGAGTTCTTCCTCATACATCATAAGCTTACCAATGAGTTCTTTAATAGTTAGAGCAGGAATGTCACATGACTCTCTGATTGAAACAGATGTGCCTCTCCATCGGTCTGGTAAACATCTCAAGATTCTCATAATTTGTTCCTTTGCCGGAACAACTTTTCTAAGAGAATTCATTGTATTGACTATATCATTAAACCTGAGATACATGTCCGAAATAGGTTCATCAGTTTTAATTTTAAAATTATCATATTTAATAGTATAAGTATTTAATCTCATTTCCTTAATATGGGTTGTTCATTCATGATAAATACCTAAGGTATCCCAAATTTCAAAAGCAGTTCTACAAGCATAAATTCTGTTAAACTCTTCATCTCCTAAAGCATAGTACATGGAATTCATGGATTTACAATTATTATTGTAAGCAGTCTTTGTAGGTTCATCCCAAGTGGATCTAGCAGTAGTGGGAAGTTTATATTCTGATTCTATGGAAGACCATATATCAAAACCTATGCTTTCTAAATGAATTTTCATTTTAAGCTTCCATTGGGGATAGTTGGTACCATTGAATAAAGGTGTCTGGTTCGTAGCACCACCCTCTAGTCTATTATCCATAACTAGATTTTAGAAAGGCAATTTAAAGAGAAGAAATTTAGAACTAACAGAAATTTAAGATCTTTAGAGATGCAACTAAAATCACAGTTGAAAAACTGAGTATTTCAAAAATCTTTGAACAAACAAAAACAATTACTCTGATACCAAATGTTGGTCGGAGTGGACACTCAAGAGGGGGGGTGAATTGAGTTCCAATTAAAATTTCTATTTTAGAACTTTGTCTTAAAAACCGCCCAAATAAAATACTGAATTAAACTGTAGTTAATTTATATCAAAGTAAATGTCCTGTTGGATTCTCAAGGGATTGATTATTCCCAGTTAATCAAAACAGAAAGGTTGATTAACTTTTGAAACAAACTTACTAATTTACAACTAATATAAACACTTGCGAATTTAATTATCAAAGTGACTTTAAAAAAGTTTGGGTTTTAATGTAATTAGTAGTGGAATAAAAGAATAACTTTGAATGATATAGTACCTCATATATAACCAAGAGGTTCAGTATGAAGCCGAGACTTAGTCCTCTCAAAAATTTGTATAAAATTGATCCACACCCTAGATCGGGGATTACAACAGTATACAACTGTCCAGGTATAAGACCTCTACCAATGATATTCGTGGGAAACAAAACTACAACAACCAGTTGTCCAGGTCATGAAAAACCTCTACCACTATCCCAGTGGGAAATAAAAGATGAAAGAGTTTGAGTGAGGATTTACATATCCCCCAGTTAAAGTACAAGAGACAGTGTGTGTGTAAAATAAAGAAAATAACACACACTGCTCAATATGTGAAAAGATAAATCATAGAGAAGATATGGAGTTTAGAAATGGATCTAGTGATTGCAGTGCAGCTCGGGACTTATTTGGATTGATCAGAATTGGTTCTGAGTCCTCTTCTGGTTTCAGTCTGGAAAACAGAGTGTCGTCTGCTTCCTTGACTTTCAGGTTCAGAGATAGAGAAAAAGTATTCGATGAAGCTCTTGTGTTATGTTCTCATTCTCAGCTCTTCACTGGTAAATAGAGATGAATGAGATCCGCGTGTAAGTCTTATCTTTCCATTCACACTCTATTATTCTTCAGGCACACCTTGTGGTTTGAATATCTCTTTGTATTAGTCTATACATGCTTCTTTGTAGTAGCACACCCTTTCTTTATTTAAAGCACGTGCTCCAGAAAAAGATGATTTAATTTTTGCAGGTACGAGGTACGGTTCCCTGACATCCAACATCACCCATTAAATAAATGTCAGTGTATTAAAATATACCTGATATGACCATTGGTTAGATTAAACAAAGATAAAGAAATTAAAGCAGTGTCGGGTTCTGTCTCTGGAACGGTTGCTCTTGATATCGGTAGACTTGTTTTACAGTAGGTGTTTGTATCAGTATATTTCATTTGTAACGGTAGAATTTGTATCGGTATCTGCAATAGTAGACTTGATCGCATTAGTAGCGGTGGACTTGTAATGGTAGATGTGGCTCTGCCTTGTATCGGTAGCGTTATGTCCCTATTGGTAGCTTCCCTGATGTATCGGTAGACTTTGCGTATTGGTGGACTTAAGCATATCGGTATCTCTGTATCGGTAGTTTTCGACTTCGATGTAGCGGTAGACTTGAGTATATCGGTGATCTTGTAACTATAACTCTATCGGTAGACTTGATGTACCGTATCGGTAGACTTTTATGTAGCGGTGATCTTTGAGTACCAGTGAACTTGATGTATCGGTGAACTCTATATCGGTAGTTGTGGCTCTAATCCATAACAGTGGTATCGGTAGCTCTATTTGATATCGGTAGCTCTAATCCATAATGGTGGCTACTGTTCTGTATCGGTAGCTATAAACTGTTTATTCATTCTATTGGAAGAATTAGTTAGGTCAGAGTACATATATCCAAAAGACTAATATTAAGCATAATTGAAAGTAACAACATATAATAAAGCATATTAGAGATGTATCAACCATAATTTAAGATATAAATAAAATATAGTTCTGGATTATCAAAATATAATAAAGAAACTCAATTTGCAAAGGGTTCAACAATATGAATAATTACAAGTCAAAACACGGCTGACAAATGAAATGATTTTACCCAAAACGCTCTTTAACATGGAATTTACAAATGATCGGGTAATATAAAGTCCTATGTGAACCATATATGATATCATAACAATTAGTATGATTCTGTAATAAGTCAATGACATTATTTAAATCATTATACAGAAGGTTTGGACACTTATGAACCAAATCAGACCTAAGGTAAGGGAAATATCACAATCTCATTTTTATCCGAGATTGTTTATACTTTAGTATTTACGAGGTTGTATTTTATCATCCACATTCATGTATCCTCAATATTTAATATTATTTCCATCCACCTACAATTTTTTAAATCAATTTTTTCCCTTTGGTGAGTTTTTATTAAAAGATATGAAAGGAATCATTTTTCATTTATCGTACGAGGTACTTTTTGACTTTTCCGAAAAAAGTACGAGAATAATGTTTTCTTTTAACATATACGGCATGAATGGATTTTTTAAAAATTATTTCCATGAAGCCTCCCACACAATATTTGAAGTCTATTTTTAATCAACTTCTTTTAGTTTAGAATTGTATGACATGTTAAGAAAGGAAAAGTGTTTTTGAATTAGAAAAGATATTTTCCTCAAGAATGGAGTTCAAGTGTTTTATCAAAATTATTTTCCATATATGATAATATAGGGTTCGGTTTATATCCCTATTTTTACATTGGTATGATTATGTTGTGATGGAAATATTTTTATCTTATATGAATTGTCTTATGATGTCATGATGTTTAAGATTCCAATTTTTTTACAGGGGTTATGCTATGATGTATGATTTATGATTTTGTGGCACACATAAGAATGGTATCATTATGAGATGGGTGGGACCTATATCTCCCTCCAATTCATTGGGTAAATATTTTATATCTCATGAGATAGACATGGTTGGGACGGCAGGTTAAACCGGTTTAGTGAAACGGGACTGAAACGAGGAGTGAACTCGGTTCAGAAATGGACTTTGTCTACTAAGATAGTCTTGTAAATGAGTCTTGACTAATAAGAAATGATTCTCTATGATTATGTGTGCATGCCACAAAGTTTCATGTTTTAAGTTATGATTATTGGAATTACATTTCACTACTATGATTTATCCCATGTTATGATATTATGATCTCTTTTGCAGGTTATGATTTCCAAAATGTTATGTTCTTATGAATATGATTTGATTGATATTTATTTTGTTTACTCTTACTGAGCATTTGAGCTCACCCTTTTATTTTTTCTTTTCCCCAGGATATAAAGAATGTTTTTAGGTAAAAAAAGAAGATCTTTATGGGAGATGTTGAAGATCTTTCACCACGATTAAAATATTATATTCCGAGTTTCCATATACACTAAACTATTGCGATCCTTGTGTGTGTTTTTTTGTTATGTACTAAGTATTCGGAAAAAGTAATGTATTGTCCATGTACGTTAAGCATCAGGTCTCTACAGTCTTCCTCAAAGTTTCTCCATGAAACTGTGTGATGCGATTTAGTAAGAAAGGAAAGGGGAGTGAAGGTTCATTGGACCATATGAAATTTTGGAGAGAGTTGGATCAGTCATATACCGAGTTGCTCTACCTCCGAGTTTATCTCAGGTACATAATGTTTTTCATGTTTTAAGGTTAAGGAATTACATGCCAGATCCATCTCATGTTTTGAGTCAAGAGGTAGTTCAGCTAGAAGAAAATCTATCTTATGAGGAACAACCAATCCAGATTCTTGACCACAAGGAGAAAGTGTTGTGGAATACGGTGATTCATCAAGTAAAGGTTCTATAGAGAAACTATATAGTTTAAGAGGCAACATGGGAATCTGAAAAATCACTGAGGGATAAATGCCCCCACTTATTCAATGAGTATTTAAATTGTGGGGACTTAATTTCCTAAAGGGGTGAAGGATGAAACATCCCAAGTAAGTAAATAATAATATATTATCATATCTATGTATATTTATGAATTAGATAGTGATTTAGAGGCTTAAAATGAGAATAAATCCAATATTAAGAATAGAATACTCTAATATTTTTAAATAATTGTTTTATCTCCTTTTGATGGAAAATTAATTTTAAATCTAAATTTTGGAAATTTTGTAAACTATATTTTTCAAAATAAACTTATTAATTATTATTGGGAAATTGAAATTTACTTTGGATTAATTTTGTTTTTTTTCAGACAATGTTCATTTTTTAATGAATAGTGATTTTTTTTTATTTTAATTAAAAACCACTTTTTAATCTAATTTATTTATATTGTTAGATTATCTTTTTAATTTTTTTAAAGATTAATTAAAATATATATTGACTATTTAATCCAATGGTGGTAATTGGAATTAATTTCACATTGAAATTGGACAAAAACAAGTGTCAAGCTTTTGATAGATAATGTTTCATAAAAACATTCTTATTTTTGACAAAGGAAATTGACTGTAAAATTAATTAATGAAACTTATATTATTTTAATTTTGAAAAATATACAGTATTTTTGAATTTGAAATATCAAAATATAGCTTAGGGTGAATTTTTTGATTTTTTCTTAAAAACATCATTTTTTTATGTATAGTCAAACCACTAGGTGGTGATTTAAATACTGATTTTTTGTTTAAATGAAATTTTACCACTTCTATGAATTGGATTTCAAAAATCCAACATACATGGTTGTAATTATTATGTAAAATGTGGTTCAATAGGTTGAAAACAATTATTGATTAATAGTAACTTTTGAGTTTTATTAACCGAGATTTAAGGTAATTAGTGTAATTTAAGGTAAAAATAATGTTATAATAATATGAAATTACCTTTACACTTGTCCTAACCTTATTGGATGATTCATGTCTAACCAAGACAACCCATGGGTCATTCTGGGGACCCCATGAAGCCACTTGGGTATGATAATGACATTAAAAACATATTATTTAATGTTAAAATAAAAATGTCACAAACATGTATTGTTTTACTAAAACAATTTTTACATGGGGTTATATAAGATATTTTTTTACTATAAATATTAATTATAACGATAATAATATTTCCTACATCATATTAATTTATTTATAATTATTATACAGTATATAACGAAATTTATTAATGATACCATGATGATGTAGTTATTAACTCATTAATGAACGATTTAAATAAAATTAAAAGATAAGGTAAAATATAAGACATAAACTAGTAGATAACCAATTGTATGGGTGGATTTCGAACCCTTATCACCATATCCTTGAAATATATTATTTTGGGTCCTTTAAAATCCGAAAATGATTTTATAATAAAGTACCATTACAAGACTTTCCAAAAGTGACATCCATCCTCTTATAAAAGGCCCCCAAATATACCACCTTACCCACACCTCTCAAGACTATGGTTAGTATAAACTATTCACATATTATCTCTTCACATCCCTGTTTTACTCCTAGAAGCCTCACTTTGGGCAGAAGTCTACCCAAAGAATCCTTTGGCTCAAATAAAAAAGAGTTACCCAATTTAGAGATAATGTCTTCCCTCGAGTTTCTTTCTTTTATTTTCCTTCTTCATTCCCCACTTTCTTCTTATTATTTGATCACATAATAACACCAGTATCCTCAATATACTAGTATGTTTTTATGAAATGGATTCTACCAACACTCACACACACCTCTATCTAATGGTTAAAGATCATACTGTTTCTATGGGTGAAGAATTACTACCTCACAAAACGATGATTATTCAATATTCTTTTAACACATTTCATGGTGGATATTGTGATGGAAATATATTTATATATGAAATATATTATATTTATTTCCTCTCTATGATTCTGTATTTTATATTTATATCATACCTTTATGGTTTTCATGTTCTGCAAATGCGGTAATTTCATATGAGGAAGTGTGGACTACCTCCCACTCAAGTGATGTGACTCGTTCATTACAAAAATGGAATTTATATAGAATCTAATTAAGGAACTTATGTTAAATATATATCATATATATTATACTGGAATTATAATATTAATATATGTCTCATTTAGTTTTAATTCCATTAATATGTCAAAGAAATGAAAGTAGCTTTCACGCATATGTACGACCTACCGTCTCCATGAACGATACATTCCATTTCTTATCTCCAAACTTTATGGAAAATTATTAAATACATATATACTGGATATATATGATATTTAAGTCATGAAAACTATTCCATAGATGATTTACTTATAATTACATGTACAATTCTCTTCAAACAATTTTATTTTTGACTCATGTACCGTACATCGACAAAACATATGATATGAACTCGCAAAATTAATTAATTATTATAACATGATAATATGTGATATGAACTGAATAATAAACATTGAACGAAGTCTGTAAGTAAATATGAATTTACCTATGTTTATTATTCAGGAATATAAAGAATGAACGAAAATAAGTCGGACATGAGGTAAGGGACTTCGTCTCAATATCCATTCGTTGAGGCATACATCAATTTACATGAGAACTTATTTTATTAGTTTTATAATAAACACTTTTAAATTTTAATTTATTTCAAAAGGAATCTTTTCAAATGATGAATTTTACTAAACGAAAAAAATGAACGTTCTTGTCTTACGTATGGGGCGACAATGACATCTTCACCGCCCTGACCATTATATGAGTTTTTTCTTCCTCTACAAGCCATCACTTTTTTTAATGAAAAATAAATACCATGTAATAATTTTAGTTTATTTTGGTATTGAAAATGGTTTTGATAATGTTTTCATTATATCAATGTGTTATATTGATATCTTATGATTGAAATGTGGAAATGTTCTGTTTCCATTATTCATGTTGTATATGATACAATTATGTTATGGTTCATGGGCATTGTTTATGAAATTTAGTGGTTCTATGATACACTAAGGGTAGGTGAGCCCGAGATATCTCTCCAATGCACTGGTCAATGCAAAGGAGTTAAACTCTAAGGTTTCTCCGAAGTGATTTAAGGAATAATCTATGATGGGTATTCCAAACGTAACCATGAGGGTTACTCCCAACGTAATAATATTATTAATTCCTCAAGTTACATTTATTTCTTATTATTTCATTTATTCTTATACATACATGGACTAATGTTTTCTTTCCTTATTTTTATATCCCTTACTGAGATTTTTTTTCTCATCCCATGTTTTTAAAATGTTTTTCATGGGTCAAGGGGAAAGTACATGATGTGAAGATAGTGTCAAGGAAGGGTCACGAAAGATACCGTGTTTTATTTTAAATATGTTTTCATTGATGGGAAAAAATGAATACAATTTTTTATGTAACCTCCTTGATTAAATGTTTAATAAAAATCATTATTTATGATCTAATTCCCTAAAACTCTAAACTTGAAAAGACCCTCAAAGTGAATTCTTGAAATAACCCAAGATTAAGTAATGTTTAAGGCTGGGGCCTTATAATTTGAGATATGAATTTGGGAGTAGAAGTGTGTGGATCAAGTACTGCAATAGTTATGAAAATATTTTATTAATGTTTTCTTGTTTTTTTTGTGAAATGACGCATCTATTATAATAATGGAACCTATGATGGATTTTTTCAATTGTTTATATGATATTGAGCATTCCTCAAGAGTACCAAAAAATATAACATATTAGAAAACTTTTAAGATCATATTAATGATGGTTATGAGGAATAATATATTGAAGAGTAGACTATTGTTAATGTGGATGTGACACTCATTATTGATAGAGTTACTATGATTTCATAGTATTTCTATATAAGTGAGTTGGGTCAACTCTTGTTTAAAAATTTCATGTGCGGACTTGAGTAATAATATGATAAATGTGTCTGGTTATCTCATGAAATATTTGTTGGTGTTTGTCTATATAGGTGTGAAAATAATCTGGTAAGGGTCATGGGTTTGATGAGACTAGACACTATATGAAAAATATGGATTTAAGATATTATTGTATATGTGAATGTGAATTTATTTGGATTCATATGGAATTCCATATTTGAGGTTCAAATTCATTTTTCAAAGGAGCGTGTGTATTTCCATCATGCTTATCATAGTTTCAGTGTGATATGAGAGTCAGTCAAATTAAGGTTACATAAATAATTATGAGTAGATGATGATAGTGTATTTACATGTATAATGAACTAACAATTGAATTGTATATAAATAAAAGTATAGGATCAGTTTTATAGAATCAATTATATTGGGAATTATTTAGGAGTAAAGGAATTGAGATCACCTGATGGTATATTCCATTAGGTGTTTTGATCAGTGTTTTATATAATAGATGATCAAATTGCTGATCACTATTTTACCTCATCATTGTGTCTGGTGATATAGTTGGGGATTGAACTAATGGAAACTGAACCCTGATAACATGCATGATGCCTACAATAAAATTAGGGTAGGCCAAAATTTATTAGTTTTTCATTCAGATTGAGAGGGTAATATGACAAATAGGTTTGGTAGGATCATTCGATAGTTCTCGGAGAAAATTTCATAATCTTAAAAATATACCTTGATGATATGGTAACTGAACATGTCTTGAAATTGATCGAAGGGTGTTCCATATCTTCATAGTTTCACATCTAGAACTAGTGATCATATAATATGAAAGTGGGAATGAATTTACGACAAACACAATAGAATAAATATAAATAATTCAGTGTGCATACAAAAAACACCACATGGAGAACTGTGAATGAAGTAAAATAAGAAAAAACATCAAAAATTACAAAAAAAAGATATAATAAATAGGATAAAAATCCATGTCTCAATATATTAAACAATCCAATTCTATTGATAAATACCTACTTCCACCTCCATGTTCTCCCTTACCATTTCTTGATCCTAGAAGAAGATGATCTACAGACCCACGAAGTAATTGGTAGGGTGTTAGAAAAAATTAGAGTACTGCCTCACCAAGTATTCCATAATATGATTTCAGTATTTAAGTATACATATAATGATTTTAATATTATAGATAGTGTAACGCCCCGACCCCAGTTACCCAGAGTCGGTGCATTAATTACATAACATTGGCATGATCACAAGAAAGATCAAATCTCGAAAGACCGATTAGTTTAATAGCCTTGGAAACACTAGATATAATCATAAAGTTTTACATTACATTTCAAAGTGAAAAACTACTACAATAACAAAGTCTTCATATCCACACTATTAACCCCTCATAATATCCCTGCAAGTCATTCATAATTTACTTCTTCACTTCCTGGGAATAATAAAACATAGAAAAGGGGTGAGCTCAAATGCCTAGTAAGGATAACAATATAGCGGAAACTTTCATAAATAAGAGTAAACATTTAAGGCAATGTATAACTAAAACAAAAGCCTTTTATATATGAACTTCCAACATGGTATGGCATAAATAAAATGAAATAATGCCATTTACTTATTCACATGGATATTCTACTAATCGAATAATCACATGCAAAAATCAATAACCACTTTCATAATGTTGGAATGCATAATGCCAGACTATCATAACCACATAGCCAAGGCCTCGTGCCAAGACTACAAATAAGATTTTGTCAAGGCCTTGTGCCAAGACACTAGTTTGTCTCATGAGACCTACCGATGCATCGAGGAGCTATAGCGGGCTCCACCCGTCACTTATTAAGTCCAATGCATTCCCATATGAAAAGGTTTAAACATAACATAAACATTCGTATTAAAACTAGCATACGAAATGTCAATAATTTCACCATAAACTATGAATGGTATAAAAATAGCACATCCACAGTCAAACATATCACAAAACCTTCAATACAATATAGAAGTTTTTTATCATAATATATCAACTTCAAATAATCTTAAAATCCATCAAAGGATGTTGACATAGATGAAATGAAAATTCTTTTTAAAGAAGTATCTCCTTTTATTTTGAAATCATTTAAGATCCATATAAAATAAAACATTTTCTTTGAAAATATTCTTATAAGCTTGTATGGAAAGCTTCGACTATTTTATAACGGCGGAAAATAACCGCACCCGCCGTATAAGTTAAAAAAAAATTCTTACCTCAATTCTGTCGAAAAGGTTAAAAAGGACCTTGTTTTGAAAACGACGGAAAGATTCCTTTATAAACCTCTTATAAAAATTCAAACAAGGGTATAAATGACTTTAACCCATATTCTTGTAAATGGTAAAAATGTTTTGAAATACATTTTTAAGAAACATGGATGTGGATGATAAAGATATCCCAGTAGATTATTACGTATAAACAACCTCGGATAATGAAGAGATTGTGAAATAACCCTTACCTTGTACTTTTCCTTGGTTGAGGTAGGTTAACCTCCTGTATAATGGTGAAATAATTGTTATTAAATTATACAAGAATCATATATATTAATATGATATCATATATGATCTTTTAATATTGGTATCTTAGTATTATCGTTGTTTCGGGTGTTAACTTACTTGTTTTCTTTAATATGTTTTGTTACGTAAGACATGTTTGTAAAGGATAGGTTGTATATTATTCATATCCAGAATGATATCAAGTCCTTAAACATCATTTTTAAATCATCAAATGATAATTATACTTTAATTGTTACGATGGAGAATGAATCTCATCGCGTTCGTGGAGACGGTAGTCCGTACGTACGCACGAGCGACAATATCATTCTTTTGATATTAAAATAATATATAAATGGATGGTATATCATATATACAGAATCATTAACATGTTATATTTATTATTTACATGAGTTACACATCATTATTATACCCATCCAAATAATAATATATTGAATAACAATTACACCACGACGTGGAGACGGTAAGCCGTACGTACACACGTATGGTGACATGTTATTCAAAGGGTGGATATAATACTGAATATGGTTGTACCATATTTATAATAACATCACAGTATATGTAAGATACTGGAGTTATTATTTTAGAATGGTAAGAACAAAGGAAGAAGAAGTGGAAGAAGAAATGAACTTAGAAAAGGGTGGTGAAATCATTAACTCTTCTTCGGGTTCTTCCTTTTGATTTGATCAAAAGGGCTCCTTAGGATGGCTTTCGGATCAAACTAAGGCCTCTAGGTTGTAGTGAGGGATGTTGGGAGAGTATTTGGGCAGATTTTGGCCGAACCAAAAGGCTTTAGAGGTGTGAAGAAATGAGAAGGAGGAGTGCCCTTTTATAAGAGGGGTGAGGGGCACCTTTGGAAAAGCTAGAAATATTAATTTATAATAAATTAATATTCGGTTTCTAAAGGCTCCAAAGTTGACTATTCAAAGGATGAGGTGGGGATAGGTCGAAAACAACTCATCCAATAGAATTTAGACAGGTTTGGGTACTTATATTAACCTTATCTTGAAGTATTAACTCTACGTTAATTAGTTTCACTTTTACAATGTCTCTTTGTATTTTTATATAATATGGTTAATAAACTTACTATATATATCCAAGCGACCCCCAAGTGGTCCATTAATGAGGAACCTATAATAATATAAGTCTCTTGGCTGATCCTTAGATTTTTAGGAATTTAATATCAATTAATAATATAATATTTGTTTTAAGAACTCTTTTATGTCAATTTTGACACTATTCAATAGTTGATTTTTGTGAAACTCCTAACAGATTGATTACTTCGAAAAAAGTCAATTAAATCAATCATAATATATCATATTATCATTGAAAATTATTTTAATTCATTAAAAGTTTCATATTATATTTATTTGGGTATTTATAATATCAATTATTTTAATTTTTCACTATTATAGTAATTACTGCATCATCATTGTGTCATAAATAAAATAAATTATTCAATGTCTAAAAATTATAAATAAAATATCATTATGTAGGAACTCTTTTTAGCTTTCTAATGAATATTTATAATCTAAAGTCCAACATATATAACCCTATGTAAAAATTGTTGTTCTAAAAGATATATGCGTGTGTCATTTTTATTTTTATTTTGACTTTATTAATATAATGTGTCATTATCACTTACAAGTGGATCCATGGGGTCCCAAAATAGACCCAAAGATGCCCATGGTCGACCATGTATCAACCAATAGGGTTAAGACACGTTTTAGGGTAATTTAGTATTATTATAATATTATTTTTTAACCCTTATTTACCGGATTTACCCTTAACCATGGTAAATAAAATATTTACCGCAGTAATTATTCAAAATGTCTAAAAATAAAAGTTACCTATTTACACAATTTTAACATCCTGATTCCAAATATGGAATCCATTTTCCTAAATTCAAAACACATAAGTGGCAGAAATTAATTTAAAATTAATTCCCGCTGTCAAAACAAAAAGCGTGTTTTTAAGAGATAATAACTATCAAAAGATTGACACTTGTTTATGTTCGGTTTAATTGTATAATTATGTCCAATGACCAACATTATATTAAATGGTAAAAATATATTCTAAATATACTTTAAAACCACTCAAATTCACAATTTATCACTATTAATTATTTTGATTAAAAAAGTTGTTTTTAATTAAAATTTAATAATTTTCACTATTCATCAAAATATGAAAGTTATCCGAAAAGTACCAAAATTTCACCTTAGGCTAAATTCGATATTCCGAGTCCAAAAATGAAGTCCATTTTCAAATATAAAATATATATAATTTAAAAAATTAGGTATTACTATTCACAACGGCTAGTTTAATTAGTTGTGGTGTGTGTTAGAACTCGAGGTTGCGTACAACACACGCTATCGCATTATTCGAAGGGAAACGTACCGTAGAAGCTTGGGGTGTTACATTCTCCCCTACTTCAAATAATTGCGTCCTCGCAATTTCTAGGGTATTACTGCATAAAAAGACCCGGGTGGTTCTTCATCATAAGTTCCTCGGGTTCCCACGTTGCCTCTTCCATCTTATGATTTCTCCACAAAACTTTTACCAGACGCGTCGTCCGGTTTATCAGCACTTGTTCTCTCGTATCAAGAATCTTGATGGGCTCTTCGCAATAAGACAGATCGGGTTCCAGTTCTAAATCTTCATAGGTGAGTACATGCGTTGGGTCAGGCATGTATTTCCTCAACAGAGATACGTGGAACACATCGTGAACTTTGGAGAGACTTGGCGGCATTGCCAATCGGTAAGCTACAGCCCCAATTCGTTCTAGAATTTCGAAAGGTCCGATGTACCTGGGACTCAATTTACCTTTCTTACCAAAACGTATGACTCCGTTCCACGGAGATACCTTCAGAAAAACATGATCATCGACTTGAAATTCCAAATCCTTCCTTCGATTATCGGCATAGCTCTTCTGCCTACTTTGAGCTGCTTTGATGTGATTTTGGATTACCTTCACCTTTTCCACCGTTTCCTCCACCAGTTCTGGGCCTACAAGTTTTCTTTCACCAACGTCATCCCAACAGGTTGGTGTACGACATCTCTTTCCGTATAACGCTTCATATGGTGCCATCTGAATACTCGAATGGAAGCTATTGTTATAGGAAAATTCTACCAGTGGTAAATATTGATCCCACATACCCTGAAAGTCAAGTGAGCAAGATCTCAACATGTCTTCTAAGGTTTGAATAGTCCATTCTGATTGTCCGTCTGTCTGAGGGTGGTAAGCAGTGCTCAAATGAAGTTCTGTATCCAGGGATTTCTGAAGACTTTTCCAGAATCTTGAAGTAAAACGGGGATCACGATCAGAAACAATTGATAGGGGTACTCCATGAAGTCTCACAACTTCATTAATGTATAGTCTTGCTAGACGTTCCAGGGGTAGATCTTCTCTTATAGCAAGAAAATGTGCTGACTTGGTAAGACGATCAACAATAACCCATATTGCATCGTTCCTTCTAGGAGTCTTCGGTAGCCCCATGACAAAGTCCATCGTAACATTGTCCCATTTCTACTCCGGTATGGGAAGAGGTTGCATGACTCCTCCAGGCTGTTGCCTTCCAGCTTTCACTTGTTGACAAACCATACATCTTGACACAAAATCAGCAATCTCCCTCTTCATGTTGTCCCACCAAAAATGTTCCTTCAAATCTCTATACATTTTGGTGCTCCCAGGGTGTATAGAGAAATTGGAACTATGAGCATCATCCATCAATTCCCTTTTTAGATCAGGTATATTGGGAACACAAAGTCTCTTCCCGAGTTTCAAAATTCCATCTTCATACACAAAGTCTCTCAATCTCCCATCATTCACAGCTTTAATCTTCTTTTGGAATTCGTCATCATCGGTCTGAGAACTCTTAATCCTTTCTAGTAAAGATGGTTTGGCAACCATTTGAAAAAGCATTGATGTTTCACCTTCCCTGGTTATTCCCATGTCCATTTTCACTAGATCCATGAAAATTGGATCCCTTTCAATTCTCATATTGTTCAAAACTCCATGGTATTTTCTACTCAAAGCATCTGCCACCTTGTTTGCCTTCCCCGGGTGGTAGTGTATCGTGCAATCATAATCCTTGAGTAATTCAAGCCATCTCCTTTGCCTCATGTTGAGTTCTTTTTGTGAGAAAATATACTTCAAACTCTTGTGATCAGTATAAATCTCACATTTTTCACCATAGAGGTAGTGCCTCCATATTTTCAAAGCAAAGATCACAGCTGCTAACTCAAGATCATGAGTAGGATAGTTTTGTTCATGAATTTTCAACTGTCGTGATGCATAGGCAATAACTCTATCATTTTGCATAAGGACACAACCAAGTCCTTTCTTTGATGCATCACTATAAATAACGAACCCATCATTCCCCGATGGTAGAGTCAATATAGGAGCATTGACTAATCTTCTCTTCAGTTCTTCGAAACATTCTTCACACTCTTTTGTCCAAACAAATTTAACCCCTTTACGTGTGAGCTTCGTTAATGGGTTAGCCAATCGGGCAAAATTCTGGACGAAACGTCGATAATAACCTGCCAAACCAATAAAACTGCGTACCTCAATTATACTCGTAGGTGCTGGCCATTCTTGGATTGCCTTGGTCTTAGAAGGATCAACAGAGATTCCATCTTTAGAGACAATATGGCCAAGAAAAGAAATCTCCTGAAGCCATAATTCACACTTGCTAAACTTCCCATATAATTCATGCCTCCTCAGAGTCTTCAAGATAATGCGCAAGTGATTTTCATGATCTTCGTAGGTTTTGGAGTATACCAAGATATCATCAATAAATACCACCACAAATTCATCGAGATACTCCTTGAAGACTCTATTCATCAGATCCATGAATACAGAGGGTGCATTAGTCAATCCAAACGGCATTACAGTAAACTCGTAATGCCCGTACCTGGTTCGAAATGCTGTCTTCAGAATGTCTTCCTTCTTCACACACAACTGATGGTATCCAGATCGAAGGTCAATCTTTGAAAAGTATTGAGCTCCATGCAGTTGGTCAAATAAATCATCAATACGAGGTAGGGGATACTTGTTCTTTATTGTTATAGCATTGATCTCCCTGTAGTCGATACATAACCTCATAGATCCATCTTTCTTTTTAACAAAAAGAACAGGGGCTCCCCATGGAGAAACACTAGGGCGAATAAATCCCTTATTACTCAATTCCTCTAGTTGTTTCTTTAGTTCGACTAACTCTACAGTGGCCATTCTATAAGGGGTCATCGATATAGGCCTTGATCCAGGAATCAAATCAATGGAAAACTCAACTTCTCGTTCTGGAGGATATCCAGGTAAATCTTCCGGAAATACATCTACAAATTCTTTCACAACAGGTACATCCTCTATTTGAACATTCCTTTCCTCACCGATAGTTACTTCATTCTCTTCCACCCCAATAATTGAATTAAGTTGAGCTACTGGGGGTGGTTCTAAATAAGAATTAGGTGGTGACGATTCTGCTCTAAAAATAAAGTGTTCCTTATCATTATCATCAAGAATCGTAACCTCTTTCTTCTTACAATAAATCTTCGCATCATAGTCCGAAAGCCAGTCCATACTGAGGATTATATCAAACTCGGTCATAGGTATGACGATGAGATCAGCAGATAAAGAAAATTTATGTGCTCTAATGGGGACTGATTCACAAAACTTTGTTGCAATGATATTTCCCTTAGGAGTTTTAACTGACAACTCCCTTATTAAATCAAATTGGAAATATCTAATTTTCTTAGCAAACTGGGAAGATATGAAACAATGCGATGATCCAGAATCAAATAATGCATTTGCTAAACTTGAGGAAACCATTAAATTACCTGCCACCACGTCTTTCGGAGCTTCTACCTCAGCAGTAGTGATAGCATAAGCCGGGCCTTGATCCCTTGGCCTTTTCTGAGGTAAGTTCTCCTAACGCTTAGGACATGCATTTGCATAATGCCCCATCTCCCTGCAATTGTAGCACTGAACGTTGGTAGCTTCCTTCTTCCCCTTGCAATCATGAGCTTGGTGGCCTTTTCACCACACTTGTAACAGACTCCCATTCCCTTCAAGCAAGTACCAGGATGTTTCTTCCCGCATTTACCACAAGATGGATATTCAACCTTTCCCTTCTTCCCCTTATTTCCATTCCCAGATTGATCAGCAGGTCTCTTCTTCTCTTGCTTTGCTTTAAAGTCATAAGACTTAGATAATTCCTTTTCGGTCTTTATAGCACATGAGACAATGTCTTCGTACGATGAAAAGGATTGTGAGACTAATGCTCGACGGAGAAATGGTTTTAACCCATCAAAGAAACGATCAATCTTACTTCTTGGGTTGCGAATATAATCTCCAGCATACCTCGCTAACCTTGTAAAGTTAGCCTCATACTTTGTGACATTCTCATCCTCCTTTTGTCTCAGACTCAGAAATTGTCTTTCCATATCCGCTCGATGGTCGCGAGGGAAGTATTTTTCTAAAAACAGATCTTTGAATTCCCTCCATTCCATATTTGATACTTCATCATCTTCCTTCGTATTTTGAATCAATGACCACCATTGATCAGCATCTCCAGTGAGGCGGTAAACTGCCATGATAACATTTTCCCTTTCACTGCTCCCCAAAGCCTGAAATATTTTCTCTAGGGAAAATATCCATTGCTCAGCTACTAAGGGATTTGTATTCCCATTGAACATTGGTGGTTGTTGCCTCATGAATCGATCTAACATTGATCCTCCACGCTGCGGATCAGGGTGCTCCATACGGGTAAGGTTATTATTCACAACCTGAGTAAGTTTTCCCAGTATGGTGATTAGCTGATCAGCACCAGTTGCATCACCAGCCCCACTATAATTATCTTGAGCAGGAGGTCAATCCCTACATGGAGTGCGTGCATTGATACGGTTTCCATTTCTTCCACTAGGCGCCATTTCTAAACAATTTCATAAACTAGATCAGTTTATGAATCAAAATACATAATCCCATACTTATAAAACACTAAACATAAATTGAACTATCTATGGATATAATCCATAATCATAAATATGTTTTCTTTGAGGAAGTATATACTCATAAACCCTTCATAATGATTTGTAAAGAAAGTGAGTGTTATCCTAAGCATATCCCCCGGGAGTGTCGTAACCAAGAGTGCAGCAAGGCCCGTTGTCGTGCACCAGTTCCCGTTCGAGTCTAGCTCAAAGCGGTGTTTTCGGGTTTTACCCCTAGGTACATCTGTTCCAGAGCCGCCTCTACCTGCTCGTATCCAGACAGGGATGTATTGCTCGGAAAACTCACAAAATCTCTACAATACCAAAATTCTAGGAAGTTCTTCTATACTAATCCTCAAAGTTCATCTTAGGTCTACGTGCTCTAATCAGAGTTTATCTAAATCTAGTTTCCAAGGTTTGTACTAAACTTCCCCTGATACCAACTGTAACGCCCCGACCCCAGTTACCCAGAGTCGGTGCATTAATTACATAACATTGGCATGATCACAAGAAAGATCAAATCTCGAAAGACCGATTAGTTTAGTAGCCTTGGAAACACTAGATATAATCATAAAGTTTTACATTACATTTCAAAGTGAAAAACTACTACAATAACAAAGTCTTCATATCCACACTATTAACCCCTCATAATATCCCTGCAAGTCATTCATAATTTACTTCTTCACTTCCTGGGAAAAATAAAACATAGAAAAGGGGTGAGCTCAAATGCCCAGTAAGGATAACAATATAGCAGAAACTTTCATAAATAAGAATAAACATTTAAGGCAATGTATAACTAAAACAAAAGCCTTTTAAATATGAACTTCCAACATGGTATGGCATAAATAAAATGAAATAATGCCATTTACTTATTCACATGGATATTCTACTAATCGAATAATCACATGCAAAAATCAATAACCACTTTCATAATGTTGGAATGCATAATGCCAGACTATCATAACCACATAGCCAAGGCCTCGTGCCAAGACTACAAATAAGATTTTGTCAAGGCCTTGTGCCAAGACACTAGTTTGTCTCATGAGACCTACCGATGCATCGAGGAGCTATAGCGGGCTCCACCCGTCACTTATTAAGTCCAATGCATTCCCATATGAAAAGGTTTAAACATAACATAAACATTCGTATTAAAAATAGCATACGAAATGTCAATAATTTCACCATAAACTATGAATGGTATAAAAATAGCACATCCACAGTCAAACATATCACAAAACCTTCAATACAATATAGAAGTTTTGTATCATAATAAATCAACTTCAAATAATCTTAAAATCCATCAAAGGATGTTGACATAGATGAAATCAAAATTCTTTTTAAAGAAGTATCTCCTTTTATTTTGAAATCATTTAAGATCCATATAAAATAAAACATTTTCTTTGAAAATATTCTTATAAGCTTGTATGGAAAGCTTCGACGATTTTATAACGGCGGAAAATAACCGCACCCGCCGTATAAGTTAAAAAAAAACATTCTTACCTCAATTCTGTCGAAAAGGTTAAAAAGGACCTTGTTTTGAAAACGACGGAAAGATTCCTTTATAAACCTCTTATAAAAAGTCAAACAAGGGTATAAATGACTTTAACCCATATTCTTGTGAATGGTAAAAATGTTTTGAAATACATTTTTAAGAAACATGGATGTGGATGATAAAGATATCCCAGTAGATTATTACGTATAAACAACCTCGGATAATGAAGAGATTGTGAAATAACCCTTACCTTGTACTTTTCCATGGTTGGGGTAGGTTAACCTCCTGTATAATGGTGAAATAATTGTTATTAAATTATACAAGAATCATATATATTAATATGATATCATATATGATCTTTTAATATTGGTATCTTAGTATTATCGTTGTTTCGGGTGTTAACTTACTTGTTTTCTTTCATATGTTTTGTTACGTAAGACATGTTTGTAAAGGATAGGTTGTATATTATTCATATCCAGAATGATATCAAGTCCTTAAACATCATTTTTAAATCATCAAATGATAATTATACTTGAATGGATACGATGGAGAATGAATCTCATCGCGTTCGTGGAGACGGTAGTCCGTACGTACGCACGAGCGACAATATCATTCTTTTGATATTAAAATAATATATAAATGGATGGTATATCATATATACAGAATCATTAACATGTTATATGTATTATTTACATGAGTTACACATCATTATTATACCCATCCAAATAATAATATATTGAATAACAATTACACCACGACGTGGAGACGGTAAGTCGTACGTACACACGTATGGTGACATGTTATTCAAAGGGTGGATATAATACTTAATATGGTTGTACCATATTTATAATAACATCACATTATATGTAAGATACTGGAGTGATTATTTTAGAATGGTAAGAACAAAGGAAGAAGAAGTGGAAGAAGAAATGAACTTAGAAAAGGGTGGTGAAATCATTACCTCTTCTTCGGGTTCTTCCTTTTGATTTGATCAAAATGGCTCCTTAGGTTGGCTTTCTGATCAAACTAAGGACTCTAGGTTGTAGTGAGGGATGTTGGGAGAGTATTTGGGCAGAGTTTGGCCGAACCAAAATGCTTTAGAGGTGTGAAGAAATGAGAAGGAGGAGTGCCCTTTTATAAGAGGGGTGAGGGGCACCTTTGGAAAAGCTAGAAATATTAATTTATAATAAATTCATATTCGGTTTCTAAAGGCTCCAAAGTTGACTATTCAAAGGCTGAGGTGGGGATAGGTCGAAAACAACTCATCCAATAGAATTTAGACAGGTTTGGGTACTTATATTAACCTTATCTTTAAGTATTAACTCTAAGTTAATTAGTTTCACTTTTACAATGTCTCTTTGTATTTTTATATAATATGGTTAATAAACTTACTATATATATCCAAGAGACCCCCAAGTGGTCCATTAATGAGGAACCTATAATAATATAAGTCTCTTGGCTGATCCTTATATTTTTAAGAATTTAATATCAATTAATAATATAATATTTGTTTTAAGAACTCTTTTATGTCAATTTTGACACTATTCAATAGTTGATTTTTGTGAAACTCCTAACAGATTGATTACTTCGAAAAAAGTCAATTAAATCAATCATAAGATATCATATTATCATTTAAAATTAGTTTAATTCATTAAAAGTTTCATATTATACTTATTTGTGTATTTATAATATCAATTATTTTAATTTTTCACTATTATAGTAATTACTGCATCATCATTGTGTCATAAATAAAATAAATTATTCAATGTCTAAAAATTATAAATAAAATATCATTATGTAGGAAATCTTTTTATCTTTCTAATGAATATTTATAATCTAAAATCCAACATATATAACCCTATGTAAAAATTGTTGTTCTAAAAGATATATGCTTGTGTCATTTTTATTTTTATTTTGACTTTATTAATATAATGTGTCATTATCACTTACAAGTGGATCCATGGGGTCCCAAAATATACCCAAAGATGCCCATGGTCGACCATGTATCAACAAATAGGGTTAAGACACGTTTTAGGGTAATTTAGTATTATTATAATTTTATTTTTTAACCCTTATTTACCGGATTTACCCTTAACCATGGTAAATAAAATATTTACCTCAGTAATTATTCAAAATGTCTAAAAATAAAAGTTACCTATTTACACAATTTGAAAATCCTGATTCCAAATATGGAATCCATTTTCCTAAATTCAAAACACAGAAGTGGCAGAAATTAATTTAAAATTAATTCCCGCTGTCAAAACAAAAAGCGTGTTTTTAAGAGATAATAACTATCAAAAGATTGACACTTGTTTATGTTCGGTTTAATTGTATAATTATGTCCAATGACCAACATTATATTAAATGGTAAAAATATATTCTAAATATAATTTAAAACCACTCAAATTCACAATTTATCACTATTAATTATTTTGATTAAAAAAGTTGTTTTTAATTAAAATTTAGTAATTTTCACTATTCATCAAAATATGAAAGTTATCCGAAAAGTACCAAAATTTCACCTTAGGCTAAATTCGATATTCCGAGTCCAAAAATGAAGTCCATTTTCAAATATAAAATATATATAATTTCAAAAATTAGGTATTACTATTCACAACGGCTAGTTTAATTAGTTGTGGTGTGTGTTAGAACTCGAGGTTGCGTACAACACACGCTATCGCATTATTCGAAGGGAAACGTACCGTAGAAGCTTGGGGTGTTACAGATAGGGATGAAAATTAAGAAGAATATTTAAAATGATATTATTGTTTACATTTCAATTTGAGGAAACATTTCTAAATAATGTATAAAATAATCATTTTATATAATTTAGTTTATATAAAATCATATGGAATGTGAAAAATAGTTTATAATCCATGGTATTTATTTTAAATAAAAATAATGAGGAAGAAAGCAATATTTAAAAATGTATGATTGTTCTATGTTATGGTGTTTCCACACAATCATATAAATATCAAGGAAATATGTGTACACACGACACACAAACTCTTTCCAAAGATGAATAATAACAATCTCATTAGTGATATGACCAGAAGTATATGTATTGTTATTGTTGTAAAGTTATAAAATGTTTCCCTAAATAATACAATAACTATATAGGCCGGAATGTTCTATAAAAAAAATTGTGAAATTTATTACAAAAATAATTAAAGTACTATACATCTCCTTCCCCCATTTCAAATATCAAAATTTCGTTTTAAAACCCATCACACGTGTTTTAATGTAATGTTTTTCCTTTTCTATGAAAAAACCATTGGTTTTCATTTGTAACCATTTTATAAAATTTTTATAGAATAATATTTTAATTCAATTTCACCCACTCAATTTAGATATAGAATTTTAAAAAATCAAATTCCACAATTTCCATCAATTTTAGAAACACATCATAATTCAATGGAATTTGGTTTGGGGGTCCTCAATTTCATTCCAAATATAATTCAAATCCCCAATACAGTATAATTGGGGTTTCAGTAAATAAATTGGCATTAAATTTAACGTTGAATTATGATATTGGATTTAAATCTACCAATTTAATATAAATCAAAAAATCTAGGGTTAATAAAAATTTTCAATCATAAAAAACCACCTTATTTAGGAATATGGGATCTCAAAATTAAAATCCATAAATGGGAATAATTAACAATGAACATAAATAATGAATATCTAAGAATTAAACAAGATCAGATATCCAAAAAATATGAGAATATATCCTCCAACAAATAGAGATATAATAAACCCCATAGGGAAAAAATATAGGAGAGTAAGATAAATAGAATAAAAAAATGAAACCTATCTGGAGAAGATCAAACATCATTCTCCTGGATTCAATTATTTTATAGAGGGGTGAATATGGGAAAAATTTCCTTTTGAAATATTCCTAGTAATATGAATATGTTTTTAGGTTGAATGAGCCCATTGAGTATATGAACCGAAGGTTTCAGTGATTTAAAATTAAATTTTGGAATAATTTTTCCATGTAAGAACAATTTCATAAATGGGTCTATATAGTTACAAAAATAGAGCACTATAGATGTGTTCCTTATGTTGTAAGGTTTCACATTTTTTCTATGGTGGGATGATGGTTTTTAATACTATTTGTAAACTATTTCAACCCTCATTGATTGGGATATCACAATTTCTAGTAGTTGGGTGGATATTTTTGTAAAACAATGATCCTAATGTGAACAATTGAAAATCCATTAAAAACCTAAAAAATCACCAAAATATACCTTCAGAAAAACCAAATAAACTAATGTTAAAAACGTTTTATATGGATACCTAAAAACAATATCAGTATTTTAAAACCTCCCAAGCATATAAACTTATTGTCACCAGAAATCCTACTAAGATGAGCACATATTGAAAATACGACGCCACCGCTCTCTCATCAGTATTACCCTCTCCCACATCTGAAGATAATAAAAATCATACGACCATTTCACTATATCCAATGGTATTATCCTCCCATGATGTAATTTCATCTCAAAATCAGTAATCCTTTCTCTATGATAAGTCATAAATAAATCATGATTGAAAACATGGTCAGTCCAGATCACACAATAAGATGCATCGGAAAGATAATTCAATTGTATTCATAAATGAAACATGATATTTATCGATATCATATTTGGGGTAAGTTATTAATTGTAATCCACATTCCACATATTATCAGCAAACTCAAATTCACAAATAAGTGAGGCACATGATTCCCTTAAGTATTATGCCATCGAGGACAGAAATAGGGTTAAAAATTTCGGAACACATAGTCACAAACTAAATAATTCAATGTTATGTAATGATTATATGTATAAGACTTATATCTACTATATTCTATCAACATTCTATGATGAATCAACTAAATATTTGATGTTGTCTCTTTAAAAAATCTTGGCCCAACAAATTAACTTTCAAAAATATTTGACCAACACAATAGAGATGTATAAGTCCAACCATAGATGGGTTAAAAAATGAACTATAATCATGGAATGTAACTATTTTTATATAAGTTCTTAACTATCCCAAAAAATTCATCCGAATACCAACTAAATTCATTAACGAAATAAAAAATAATATTTTTATGAATCTATATTGCACTTGCTATCTGGCTATCCAACTACAGATGGTGTGTCATGGTAAAAAGATCCTTGGAACCTAATACCACCTAATGGCCTCTCCAAAATAAAAAATTAAATTTTGTATCTCTATAACAGACTATAGAATATCAAAATCAATGAAAATTAAACATACCATTAACATAGTGATACAAAACACTCAACATTTTTGTATCAAAAATGGGTACAAAGTGATCTAGTTTAGATATCCTATCAATAAATACACATATCACATTATAATTTATATTTTTAAATAGATAACTATGAAAAATGTCAATAGATTTAACTTCTAACTTCCAATCCACACAGGATGTTTTAGGGGAAAACATGACGGTTTTAGGTGCATGGCCTTGACCTGTTGGAACATAAAAAAATGAAAGAGAAATTAAGAAATTCCATGTCTCATACCAAGATAGAATAATCTACACATAATGTTTTAAAATATATTAATGGCCCTTAAGTGCATTTCCCAATACTAATTATGGAAATCCACTACCACATTTATCATTACCACTATTGGAAAAACATTGAGATTTCAATACAATTGTGTGACCTCATTTGATAATTACTGATTAGAAATGGTCTCCCTCTATAAATAGAGTATATAAATTTACAAAACTCATCATCAAGCTGTTGTTCCTAAATATTATTCTAATGAAGATAATATGTCAACTGGAAACTAGGCAAAGAAACATCGAACATTGATTTCTAGACTCCAATATCGAAATTTTTAAAGAGAGCCATAATTTTCCACACATTAGATGATTATTTAATAGCATAGGTTATAATTTTCCCACTAAAGTTATTTGTGATGACATTCCCATTCCAATGGGTATATGTTATGTCATGGTTGAACGATTTTAGGTACTCCACCCAATACCTCCAAGTGACAGTCAAATAATTTTTAGAGAAGATACAACTCCATCATTTCTAGGATGAATACATGGAAAATTTTCCCATAAAAATGCATTATAATAAACCCTATAGAACGTGCCTCGTATATGCACGTTCAGGGTCATGGGTGAGATAATTCTTCTCATGTGTCCTAAACTGATAGGAACCATACAAAATGAAATGATAAACCAATATAATAACATATCCCAAAAATTATCCTGATGCATCACAAAAGACCACCTGGCCCTGATCAGCCTCTAGAAAAGTCAACCCCAGAATAGTAGTCAGAAGATGTTTCAGTTCAACCAAACATATATGAAAATTTTAATCCCAAAAAATGAACACTCCTATCTAAGTTAGATCAATCAGTGTAGAAAATATCTTTTGATAGTTCCATTAGGAACCAATAACAATACATAGTTATTCCCAATAATCTCCAAATTGAAAAAACATTTAATGTTATATCCCATGTAATAAATGTTTCACCATTTATCGATCAACAAAAAACACATGCTCTGATAGAATGTTTCCTAGTAACCACAATTTCAGAATTCTAATATAACATTTTATGCTTTCGCATAATGTTAGTGATTTCCCAAAAAAATACTATAAATGATTCACATGATCCTCCATGGACATAATGTAGACAAGGATTTCATTCATAGAGACTACAATAAATTTATCAAGATTATTTAGGAAATTCATGTTCATCAATTCCAAAAAGAATGAATTTGAATTGGTTAAACCAAAAGACATTGAATTGTTACTAATAGATATCATTCCGACTCTAAATAGTAGTTTTAAAAATGTTTGATTCTTTTATTCACATGTAATACTAAACAGATTGATGAAAAATAATCCTTGAACACTTTTCCATTTTCATCAATTCAAAAATATCATTAGTCCATGGTAACAGATTTGAATTATTTTCTATATATAAATGTAGTTTTTATATATACACACATATTGGAATTGAAAAATAATCTTTATTGGAAAAGAGATATCATTCCACCCAAGGTGACACATTCCAATGTCATTTTTATTAAATTATATAAATAGAAAAAACTAAAAAACATGATCCCTCAAGGGGAAAGAAAATAGTGAAGACCCATGGCGTCTCATTGAATGATTGACTTACAGTCATCTGAAAGAGAACCCAAATTATCATAATCATACAAGGATTTCTCTTAATTTTTCCGATGAGTAAGAGATTCCACCATAAAATTCGATTCCTTCCAACTGTGATAAAGAATTTTTCCTCTAATGAATTCCTTTTCAAATCTACGGATGATATATATCAGTTACCACAGAACAGTGTGACTCACCTGGAAAACTCTAACCCAGATTTCTGAATCAGACTCAACCTCTGCCACAAAAAGTCTGTGACCCCAAAAAACCAGAATCTCTGAAGGGAGAGAATGTGCCCCTACTCCCAAGGACCTTCCTGCACCGTAATTTTCACTAAATCCCAACAACATCGAACACCAAAGTCCATGAGAATCCAATCTCCCCTCATAATCCCATTCATGTAGGATCAGTTGACATTGAGCACTAAACCATTAAATGGAGGTTCCCATCTGACCCTACAACCATTCACACCTCACTTCCAAAATGGTTTCCTGAGGAACCTGCTAATAGTTTCTGTCCCTTGGAAACCACTCAATTACACATTCACTTTAGAAATTAGCAACCCTAACCACATCTTCAAATAGAGAAGAGACCGAATGTTTCAAGGCCTCGTCTGGTTTCAATTATCCCATATAGTCTAGCAAATTGAAACAAGAATAAATGCCTTCAAATTTCTTTATGCAATCTCAGACACCATTCCACTAAAATAGGAATCCAAAAACATATTCCAGGAGAAATTCTCTCTTTCCAAGAAAGGGTAAGGCATAAACAAGGACCAAAGAAAAATAAACCATCCACATTGAAGGAGTAAATAGTGGGAGGACTCAAAATAGGGGTACACATATATAACACATCGAGAGGACAATATAATACCATTTCTTTCAAGAAAATCATCTGTTGGAAGGGCTTTACTTCAAACACGCCATACCAGGAAACTCATTTTCATTAGGGTCTCACATCATCAATGTTTGAGTGCTCATTAATCCATAGCACCATTGGACTGAAGAATCATCCTATAGTTATGACCAGAGAACCATCCCAAGATCGATATAGTAAAACAACATCTATTGGGATCACCACTAATTAAAATATATTTTAACACCATAATATGATCATGTTGGAGAATCACAATAATGATATCGTTGTTCCCTAGAATATCTCTAAATGGGATCATTTATGAAGGGAAACCAGGATAGGTCAATGTTTCACCAACCATGTTGGTCATCCAAAGGATAATTTTTTCATCTCCAATGATCCATCGAGTAACTTTACATAACAGCTCCAGATGATGCAACATGAAACATGAAATAGTAGACATCTTACCATTTCTAGCAACATTGAATCCCCCAGTATCCCCATAATGGATTCTAAAGAAATCTCCCCACAAGGTCTCTCCCACCAGGATATCTAATGCCAGTCTACCATGAATATTCTGCATGGCAGTATGCATGTACCTTCATCCAACTCCACCCTCAACCACCAGTTTCGCCAAATGTTCCTAGGAGGCCCAGGGAACACGACCTATGAAATTGGAATCGCTATATACAGCCGTAATTAGACCCTCCATCCTTATAATCACCCATTTTTGGGGATTTATGATCGAGAATACATTCATTGGGATAGATGATAGGACACTGTTGATCAGGGTGACATAGCCTCCAATGTAAATGAGCTTTTTATTACAATCAAGTATCATTACCAGCAATAGTTGGTAATATTCTCCATATACATCTTCTTAATTCCCCTGCAAGAAATAGGGAAACCAAGTTGGAGCATCAGTAATTGTTTTTGTTTACAGCCAATGATGTTTTGAATGTCTCTACATATTCTTCCGACGGATTTTCATGAAATAAACACCTTTCATTTCATTAAAGTGTTCCTATTCCCACTCAAATGTCTATAAGAATTCAGAATATCATGGAGACTGTATAGTTACCTATGCCATCCATTGGAAAAACATAATATGTCGTCCATGAACATAAGATGAGAGACTCCTTTATAGCCACGCCAGTAAGAATAAAGAGAGATATGACCTTCCTCCAATCAATTACGTAAATTACAAGAAAAAGAATCTTCTGCTAAAATGAAAAGAGTAGGGGATAAAAGATCAACATGGCCTACACCGCTGACCAATTTGAAAAAACAAATGTTTTTTCAAAAGTGTCACAAGGAGATTCTATGGGAATAATAACACTAGAAGCATAGATCTCAAAACCAAACCTGAAACCCAAATTTCCTTATCACATGACGGATAATGATCCACTCTATTTTTTCATATGCCATACCTATGTCAACATGATAGATCATTATGGAACCTAGAGTTTTCTTGTGAATGCTTGTCAACATCTCATAAGCAATACCAACTTTCCCTTGAATACTCATCCCCGGAACAAAACCATAATGCTCTCTTGAGACCATCCTTGGAATGACACCATTCTACCCCTAGAAATAATAGTGTCCAAGATCTTGTAGATCAATTTTCATTAAAATATGGGCTGATAATAACTGATACTTGTGGGGTCCATCGTCATTGGAATAAAGAACAAATTGGATGGACAAGAGCCCATGTTCAGCCCCATGCCTCCAAATAATTCATGCACTATCTCGACCACCTACGGACTAACAACTTCACAAGTAGCATCAAAGAATGAAACTAGATATTTTATTGTCATATGTGCACTGTTATGAGGCAATCATAGATCCAAATCATTGATCTCATCAGTGGAATGAGCTGCATAAAGTGATAATTTATCAGACACCCCCACAAGGTAAGGAATCCATCTCAAAATATTCTCACTTTCCATGACATTATGAGATAGTCTATTTCTATCCCCCCAGCCAGTAGATCTTCAAAATTCTGTAAGGCATTTTTTTATTCTATATCCATCTACGATTTGAACACCCCGTTGTTGAGGCTCAATTTAATCTTTTTTCTTCTAATCTCTTTAAAACATGCATGAAAAAATTAATTATTGTGATCACCATCCCTTAACCATCTCACTCAAGATCATTGTTTGTATAGGGTTTCAATCTTAAATAGTTTCCCCATGACTGTCGTTTATTAATCACATTGTTGGATGAAGGTGTTCGCATCCCAATCGGATAGATGGGCCTCTTCCATTTTTCCATCCTTGTCTTGGATAGTTCCCACCCAGGTAGAGTCATTTGGTTTGTTGTGTAACCAACCCTTAATATCCTTCTTGAGGCACTTAATCCAATCTATGAGTCCCCATCATTACCCACTAGTAACCCATGGCACCCATGATTTTAGTACCAATTTCATGAATGACTCCTCTTGATGCCAATTGATGGAATACCAAAAACATTATTCACTTGAGATATCCAACCTAAGGATCACCACAAGTAGAACATGATCTAAGAGATATAATGAAAAATGAGTAACTGATGCGCGGGAGAATGTATCCCACCCTTGGAGGTTCATATAGAACTTGTGCAGTCGACACTAGATGCGGTTGTTTCATCGTTGGTTATTGCACCTGGTGTATATATAACACGAAAACCCTAGGTTTACAAACCAGATGCTGCCACGAAACTCTAGAAGTGTTTTGAGCCACAAAGTTTGTTGGCCGAACTTTGTCCTTTCTCTTAAGGACCCAGGATGACATTAATGTCACCCCCGATAAACCACTGATGATGTCCTAAATCAAATTATTCTAAATATTTCCAATTTTCACTCATCAAAAGGGGGTCAATGATGGCATAAACAAACGAATAAATTACCTCTATAACATTTTCCAAGATCCTGATGTTGATGCACTGAGAATTGATACTCCTCACATCAACAGACATGTGATCCTTCCAACATATCCAAATGTGTTTGTTGTCTTGGGACCCCTAAAAATAGTTCAGGAACCCCATTCACCTGGCCAAAGAAAATTGTTTGATAGATCTTTTTTTGGGCTTGATAATAATAAGGAGAGAAGTAGGATGCTTTCTACTTTCAGAGGAGCTAAATACAAGATGGATTTTGCAACACCAAGATTATATATCTAGGTCAAAAAGAAAAAAATAATGTTAATTTTCACAAATATGGATAAGAAGTAAGGATTGTACTCAGCTTTTGGATTCATTCTACTTAAGAGACACAAAAAACAACATTGTCTTAATAGAAGGAGAAATACTATAGATAACAATAAATTTTTTTCATTATTAGAAATATTCTAATCCATTACCAAAATTATTCAGTCTGTTTGATATTGAGAAATAGAAATCTACAAGAAAATCTGATATCTGATAATGTGAAAACAGAAGTGGCACTATGGAGACCCTTCCCTATATCATTTCTAATGGGGTTACAGCATCCATAAAATAGGATAAAATCACAATATAATGATTTATCATATTTATAATAGATGTGGACTTAAACAAATGAGATTAACCATTCTCAAATAATTAATTCGCTAATTGAAAATCATTAGTGATGGTACCACTCACAATAAATAAATGTATGTATTCATCCTATGGAAACTATTACACTTTGAGAAGAATCTATATTCCAGATTTGTGTGTCTAGAACACATTTTTTCATGAAGTATTTGCTTTAAACAAAATTTTTGAAGGCGGTGATGATCTTGTGCCACTTTGTGGATTGTAATTGACATGAATGATCATCTTAAAGTGGCATGTAAAATTCCATGTACCACATACCCTAGGTGCCCTAGGGAAATCCCATTTAGAATTCCCAGGATTGCACACTGGTAGAAAATAATAATTCCTTTGATAGAAACTACAAGAGGTCGATAAAAAAATTACTATCCAGAGCTACCATGAGAATCATTATGATTCCTCTTATTATTAGTAGAATTAATTCCTCAATTAGGATAAAAAGAAACTCTCATCATCCATAAAGTTCTTAACCATTCCTATCTCGGCCATCAATGATCTATAAAACATATCATCACAGGTGGGTCTTTTTATAAAGAAAACATAAGAGTGAATATAAAAATGTTTTCTAATATTGAACCATTGATTACTCATATTCTAATTTGATACATTCACATTTTAAAACTACAAAATATTAGTAAAATTTATTTTATATTATTTCATGGCCTCTTCATTCATCTCATTCCTAAAAATTCTATAGCCATAGCCAACACTATCAACTCCAAAAATAACTTATTAGTTAGAAGAGCCTTGATGTATTTCCACACTAATACCTCATTCGTCTTCTGCATCCCCATTGTATCCGACCATCTTTTTCATATCCCTTATTGTATGAAGGCAGCAGACTTCAACATTATTTCATCATGTGTTTGCAAGAATTCAAAAAAATGATCACTACTTGTCAAAAATTTCTCAGACTCATAGGATCATTGGTTCTAATGAATGATTGTTGATTCTAGAAAATTATCATTCGATTATGATTCCTGTAGAACATCAGTCTATGGATCGACAAAAAGATGATGCATAAGAAAATGTGGTGGTGATAGTCCCAAATATTCGAATGTCTGAAAATCACCACAACTAGACTCAGGTCCACAAGATAATTTTACACTTAGGTTCTTCAAAACCATACTCATTGATCTGATTCAAACTTCTTCTTAGAGGCATGATTAAAGAAAACATCATAAGAAAACATTTAAAAAATTATATCAACACTCGTAAATAAAAACAATGGAATATTAAACCTAATAATTAGATACCAAAGATTTGGACTTCATCCAATCCAAATCATTAGTATGAGAATGAAAAGAAATAATCATCAAGATTGCATTCCCAGAACACCCATTGTAACATGAGGTTCATTGTGGAGATAGAGAGACTGAAACTCAATCAAAACTACATCCAAATCCCCCAAGTGATAAAAAATAATTCTGACAGCATGGTATGATGGAAATCCTATACCTTTGATACAAATGATTCATGAACAAATCTCGATAATCAAATAAATAGATAACCTATCTTGTCCTATCAAATCCTGAAGGGAGTTACCAATCTCTATGGTCTGGTGACTGTCACATAATATCATTCAATATGAGTGTGAGAACAAATTTTCCCTGTACAGAATGTATGCAACATAAATAGGTCAGCAAACAAAAAAGAAAAACTCAACTGGAATAAGTGTACCAAAAATAAAACAAGAATGAAAACCCAAATTTTCTTCCATAAACATACCAAAAAACTTTATTAAAAACCATATTCTAGTGGGTCAAATAATTAGAGTCCAATGATCAATGACTACTTCGACCTCAAAGTGGCATCATACACATTCTTGAACCCAGAATAAGATAATATAAAACGCTCAATGGTGAAAATGGTGTGAGATAAAATTTTAATAGGCTCTCACCATGGATTCCATAATAATATTCCAACATTTAGTTACCAAATAATACTTTTTATTTAATTAATAGGAATATAATTTCAAAATCATATTTAAAACAAAATCATGCTTTTTCATTTCAAATTATAGAAACACTTCTCATAAACGTTTGAACCAAATTTTTATATATAAATAAAAAGTGTTAATTCCTGAATAACTAAATATCAACCAATGAAAGCATGGTCTCTAATAAAAAAAATTATTAGTAATTTATTAAAAAAATTAAAATAAATTTCATACCATTCTATAATTTAAAATATTCTTATTTCCCTTTATAAACAAACACATATGTTTTCAAATCTAATAATGTATTTCCCATGATTATCCCACTATGATTGAATAAAAAAAATTAATCCATTTTTCATAAATAAAATTTTCAAATCAATTTCCTCAACTCATTATTAAAATATAAATTCAAAAATATAAATTCCACAATTTTCCATTAATTTACCAAACACGTCCTATTTTAAGAGAATTTGGGGTTTTCCTAATTTTGCCCCAAATAAAATCAAAATCCACGGACAACTAGAACTGGGTTTCATATAAATTAATTCAAATTTAATTAAACATTAAATCAAGAATATTGATTTCATTTATGAAATATATGGATTATCAAAATTTGACAGCATAACCTAGACACATTCCATGAGATTATGGTACCTCAAAATGACAATACCATAATAAGAAAAACTCTATTAATGAATATAGGTAATGGAGATACTGGAGTAACCATATATAAATGATTTGAAATAGTCTAGATTAGATCCTAAAACATTATGATCTAATAAAAACCATCAGGGGAAAAGAGGGGAGAGATAAAGACATTTAAGAAGATATATATTCATAATGGGAGGATATTTAATTCCATTTTATTAGATATCATTCGATTCTAGATGGTTGAAGAGAGGATAAAATCACAACATGATAGATTATATGGACGATTAAATCATTTTAGGGTTTAATTATACCATTGAGATCCGAAATAGGACGATTCATGGGGATAAAATTAATTTTTAGATTAACTATTTCTCTAAGACATGGTTTCCTAGGTATGGCCACAATATTAGAAAAACTATTCTCCCTAACCATGTATCCACTAATATAGGGTTTAACTGTTTATCATTGGTGGACACACAATTTTTACAACCCTTATCCAACCATTTTATCCGTGACTAGTTCAGTTTTCATGTTATCTACTATAATGGTTCACAATTTTGGAAAACTATTCGCCAACCATGCATAGCCCAAAATACCCTATAAAACAATATCCCCAATATATCTCATTAAACCCCATACAATTTATTGTAAAAATATGGGTTTAGGAATAACTGAAAATAATAAGAGGAGGTTAAAGGAAACACTGATAATTAAGGATGATGAAATTTCTTTTTAACCTGAAGGGGTTTGACATCTGGTGACTATAAAGATGGGAAGATTTCAACACTAGAAGTAATGTAAAATAACTGGAAAATATAGAATCAAAGTAGTACCATGATTATAGATAGGATTTCCATTATAGTTGTTGGATTTAAAATATGGTGAAGATGGGATATGATGTTCTCAAAAGAATAAAATTGTATCATCTGTAGTGATGAAGGTTTAAAGAAGACATAGTTAGGTGGATTGACTATTCTAGTGGATTAAAATTGCATGAATTAGTGGTAAGGGTGCAACCCACATGAGGATTGGTGCACATATCCACAGATCAAAAACCTAAATGATTATATTAGATAGTGAAATTATCCATCCAAAAGGATAAGTAGTTTTTTAGAATGAGATTCTATAAGAATTTCCTTCAAGGATAGGTATCATGTTGTTCTACATGAGGTATTTCAATGAAATAACATTTTCATTGAATGTGGATTTGGATTTAAGAATGAAATTTAATCGGGGTGGGGTTATGATCTCAATCTGGTGTTTGGTAGTCTGTTCTATTACAATTCCTTGATCATTTGGTACATTAATTACATTTATAAAGTTTTCATTTAAACACATTAGAAAAACTATTGGTTAACTAAACATAATAAGAAATATAATTTTTTTCTCGCATAGTGGTAATTATATGTGCTGAGATGATAAAATACATAAATTTTAATTGATAAATAACTGAACTCTTTCTTATTATAGTATTTAAATAGAATAGAGGATATCTAGTTATAATAATACTTAAAAATTTATTATCTATAGTGAAATTAATAAAATACCATATATTAATTTTTGGATACCAATATAAAATATTTGGATAAAATTTTACTAAAGACCACCACCTTTAGCTTTTGTTGATGGTTTAGAGTGAGGTGTTGTGGTTTTATTAAATGTTTGCATATTGTTTTAAGGTGTGGAGTATAGGGTCATTTAATATTCATGAATATAGAATGATGATTTTGAGAGGAATTGGATACAAGGATATTTGAGGATATATTGTAGATTTACCTATATAGATTATTATAAACCTGATGTCATATAGTGGAGATGTTTCAAAGGCTCATGTATTATGGGTTATAAAACTCCAAGTAAATATAAAATTTTTAATGATTAATTTTGAGAATAAATTATATATTTTAATTATAAGATTTTTAAAATCATTAATGGATATGTTTTGAAATTTAATATAGGCCCATGGCTATTTGGTGTGTCTGGTAGGATGTTCGAAAATGTCATGGTGGACAAATACAAATTTAGCTACACATTCTCTACCTTGGGGAGCACCATTACATGGATATCACTATAGTGGAGGGATAAATCCATAGGTGTGGGAATCCTTTTCCAAATTTTGGATGTGGTTATTGCATGTTTCCCCGAATGGAAATCACATGGTGTCTATTGCATGTTGGATTAATAGTGTGAATTTTAAAAGAACATGGGGATCACCCCACCATTGTTCAATATACGGTGTGATATGGGATGTACCAATTTGAAGTGCCAAGTGATAACCAAGACATGGAGGCCAAGTGGGCGTGACATAACCATTTTAGGATTGAAAACATTGATATCCAATTAATAGAACATTCAGTGGTGTAGGAGTGGGGTACATTTTGTGAAACAATGAGAGGTTGTAGTACACTCTATGTACCTTAGAATGTTGTGGGAATATAAAAAACTTGTGGGAGAAAATAGATAGTATTTGGTAAAGAAGTATTATATACTATACCATTTTCCTTTTTTTTTAAATGGAACAATATTATTTTTTCTAAATCACTAAGCTCCACTTTTATCCTAGATAATTTTTATAAGAGGTACGGGTAGATCTCCTTCATATGTTATTCCTATATTCTAGAAGTGTGGGTTGATTTTTTTTTTGTCATTTTAGATACCATTCATGGTGGTGTATAATCTCTCTTGTATTTTTAACCTTTCTTTTGATAAATACTGATTATGTTTATTTTTTAAATAGAGTTTTTGTAACACTTAAACTGAATCAACATAGACATTTCTTAATATGACGCATATTTCAAATAATTTATGAGAGTGTAAAATTATAGAATGATCTAAAACCATTTCATATTGTTTCATTTATTTCATGTCATTAAAGGATTTTATTCATGGCATTTATTTTAATTAATTCAAATTGGTTATTGAATTAATATTTATAGGTTAGGAAATTTAGTAGTCTGGTTTCAGTTGTATTTTATGAATTTTCTATCGGTTGTTAGTTACCATTTCAGTGTGAAAACTTTCCATGTAATTTAGTTTGAATTTGTGTTTATTTGAAATAAAGAAAAAAAATTATAATTTTTTTCTAATTTTTTGAAATTTTACTTATAGCGTCAGGTACATAGGAAGTGATATGACCATATTATAACATTAGAATATTCTTCTAGGTATAGAATTAAAAATAAATGGATTCGTAGATGAGTTTGGTGGGTCCTTTATCATACAACAATGAGAAATGATTTTCAATTCTTTGCACATCATATTTTATCCCACCATTATGGGTGATAGTAATTTTTTAAAAAAATAACATTTTTTATTTACATTTTTTTCATGTTAAAAAATACAAAAATGTTTCAAATGATACAATGTCCCCATAAAGATATATTGATTTCATGAACAAAAAGTGTTACATGAATAATTATGACCGTATAAATTGAAATATGAAAACCATTGATGGGTGTGAATAGTATTTGTCAACATAGTGTCACTTAAACAAAATTCCTTATTTAATATGTATAAATATATTTGTTGACTAGAAATTAAATTTTTATCATTACAATAATCACTTTTTGGTGAAAACTGAGAAACAATGTGTGTTCCAACCATAGAAACATAAAAAATAATACTAGAGAAGAAAATTTGAAATCCTAATTACACCAGTTAGATTAAATCTCCCTACAATGTTTCTAGAATAGTTCAATTATGTTTTTTAGGTTCATATTTAGAATAATCTTCAATGGATTTGGACATGTTTTCCCAGCCATGGATCAATTTATCTACCGATAACTTCTTTTCATTGAATCCCCAAATGGGGATTATGATTTTATTATTTATCCATTCACTAAAATCCTTATATTTTTTCACTTTTATAGATCATTATTAACATCTAGTTTCATCCATACTAGAGGGACGGATAATCAATGGAACTTCAAATATTTCATCCTATCTATGTATGATAAGTTCCCATTTTCCCCTTCCTCCGAACCGACTTTCCATTACAAAATTATCCATGAAAAAATTTAGTATGGGATACCATATTCGGCTAATGATGTCATGTAATGATTATAATGATATTGACGGATCTCATAAACTCTATGAGATGGGTATTTTCTTATGTGATGGGACTGGGATTTATGAGTACCTATAGAATGTCCAAGCTACATTGTGAGAGTGGACACCCAAACAGTATCCATAGTGTGATGTTGACCCTATAGAGGGGTACGTTAATTGGAATTATGGAGATTATTTAATGTGTCACCATAGAACAAGAATCAATGTTATAAGACTATTATATCTATAAAAATTATAATGTGAGATATTATGGGTTCTGTTAACTACCCTTGGGACCTTAGAAATGTATTCAAAAGTGTTAACATGAATGAATCTAGGTTACCCCTATTTCAATTGAGTATCTATTTTAATTCCTCAGACCTAACCTTAATGATAGATATATATGATGCATGATATACATCATTATATATCATTAGGTAACTTTTTATATCATATGAATAATATTTTATATGATATTCATTATTTGTATATATTTTTAATTACTTGGATAATAATTGTCATTAAAGGTTTATCTATGTGGGATATCATTGATGGTCAAAGGGATATGTCTATGTGCATAAACATATTATATACCTACGACAATCCAAATAATATTATGGTTACAAATTATATAGTTCAGATTCCTAGGATAATCGTTGGGATTCAATAAAATTACAAAATAAATTTTGGATTCATATGTTATGATACTAAATCAAGTGAATATGCCCTGTTCCGATGGATTTTTTTGAATAAATTCATGGAATTTATTTATTTTTTATTTAATTATATTTTCAAGGATGACCACCTCTGGGTAAGTTATATTACTAAATACTTTACATTTAATAAAATTACCTCCTTTGAACCCTAATTTTAATCAATATGAATTTAAGTATAACTATGCATAAGAATGGATCAAAATATATGGTTTTAACTAGGTGTTACAACATGTTCATATTCTATATAATATGGATTCTATAATTGGAATCTATATAAATATTTATTATGCTACTGAGTCAATTACTTATGGCTATTATGCATGTGTCTTAGTGGTAATCAATCATAGTTCAACAATAATTGATACTGTTGTTATATACACAACACATGATGAAATCTTCATTAGGATTGATTTTGTTACCCCCCCCCCCCTACTTCATGAATTTTCAAATTATGGGGCATTCTATCAGTACATGATGATGGGAATTAGTATGTTCTAAGTGATAGAAAAATGGTCACACTCTGCAATATTATATGAGTATTTTTAGATCAATGAATCATGTTGTTAAAAAAAGGACGAACCTAAAATTGTAAAAACATCATTTTGTTGTGTTAATGAAACTGATGTGACCATTCAGATGTCTCTAATAAGAAATATGATGATGACATCTCAAATATGTTGGTCCCAATGCTGCTATAGTTATTTCTCCTATTGCGCATGTTAATCTGATTGGTATGACTCAACTAAATTTGTCATCTTTTTTTTTGAAAACAATAGGAAAACTATTTGTAGTAACTGTAACAACATTAAAAATGGATATTAATTTAAATATATTCTACGTATGGGTATCTTAGGGAAGAAATATGTGGATTCAGATGATTGTCAAGGTGAAACACTCTTTTAAACTAGAAGTTGAATGTAATTTGAGTGGGGAGAACCTTTTATTTATCCCAAAATATTAAAAGTAAAATATAAGAGAGATGTGGTGAATTCAATTTGGGGAAAACCCATAAGGGATACATAAACTTAATATATGTATAAAAATGTTGTTCATAAATAAATTGGTTGGACATACCCTTCTTCCTCAATAAATAAAGTCGTTGTTCACTATTGGTCTATGGAAAATTCTCGTTTATCAAAACCCACTACTTCCGGAACCACTTTTTTGAATGATGTATCAATTACAAAAATACAGATTACATCTAATGATGATTGAATTTTTATACGTTTGTAGCAAATGAGTCATGGTATATAGCTTTAACCTTATGTTTTAAAGGAGATACCTCCTTCCCTAGTGTAGGAAATATCTATTGCTAATTTGAAGGACATGTATCTTATAATATCCATGTAACCCTCTAGTTCTATTTTTCATGTTCTTATGTCACTCGAAATAATTCACAATGGTATGGTGCCACCTGCACTACCTCCTTTGGATCATGTTTCAACTGAGGCACATACTCCTCTGAAGGATGCTAACATGGAAAAATAAATTATCAATTCTCGTTCCAATGAGGATCATACTTCTCCATATTTCCCTGCCTCCGAAATTATGGTTTATCATCTACATCATGATTCATTGAGTAGGAGGATAGTGGAATCCAAGAAATGATATTCAACTATTATAACAAGTAGAAATTCTTCCCAAACATTGAAGACCAAGATAAAAAGAAACATATGAGCTCATTAGACTATTGATATTCCTTCTTTAGTTATCAGTGATGATTATGGGATGTAATTTTATAGATTGGGTAAAGATGAAAACACAATGAATAATGTGGATATCAATCTCTCTAAATATGATGATGGTGGTGGTACGTGGATTTAAACCATGTCCTAGTGGAGGGGTCGACAACCCCCTAGTAGTATTGGAAGACACCATTTTCATAGTAAGTGTACCGAATCGAAAATGATTTGATTACTTCTCACGTGGATGTGTATATGTATTTTTCCCTACTTTTGCCCTTTTTCTTTTTAATTCAAATAATGTATACTTTAAACCTCATCCTTTAAAAAATCAATGGTAGTGTATTTTAATATTCCAAAATATTATGATTCATTTTCTAATTGTGTATTCAATCATAGGGTTTTATATGAACAATTAATTATGATTCCTCAGATATCACATCTTTATAAAATATCCCAATCATACAATACAATTGTATAAGGAAACATCAATAAAATACATCATATCAACTAAAATTATTCCCTCAGTCATTACATATTAATTTTCATAATATAAATATAAATCATACCTACAAGATACCAATATCATATAATTTTATATCGGCTAACATATATCATATACATATTATTTTTTATAAAATATATATCCATCTATCAATATTACCTAATAGAAATCTTGTTTTCTCTACACATATTTTTCCTTATTAAATAACTTATGAAATCATTTCATATTGATTTATGTTTTTATATTCCATAACACATTTAATGTTTTATGCTAAATGTCAACTTACATCTAATGATGGATTATATATATTGAATAGCAATCAAAATCTGATTTCAAAAAAATTGTAAAAACATTAGGAAATTTATAAGTGTTTTATAAAACTCAATCCGTATTCAGTCGATCTATATTTCCACACCATTAGAAATTATAGTTCAAGAAACAAATATTTATTACTTATATAAAAAATGTAAATAGTGAGTAAACTAAAAAATAATCAAAACCATCCAAATCACAATAAGAAATAGAAAGATCATTATAAAACACATGTTTTTTTTAAATATATACCACCATCTATAACTTATAAAAGAATGAATTTGGATATTATACCATTTTATAATACACCGATTTAACAAAGATATTCTCTATGTATTGATCAATTATTAGCATAAACATATCAAATGTTATAGAATCTAATGAATGAGAACATCACATAGCCAACATAAAATAAAAATTCACACAAAAAATCAGTTATTTATGAATAAATATATTCTATTTAATTTATTTTAATTTAGATCACATATTTAAAAATCACTATAAAGAGAAAAAATATTATAATGAGTAATCTCAACTAATTTAATTATTAGTATCATTCCCATCAACCCATGAGTAGAAAAACTTTAGTGATGGAATAATATATGCAACTATGTATAATATTTCTTATTCACTATATTTTTTATATCCTTGTGATACATAATAATACAAACAAGAAAAATTATCACAAATCTTACAATGAAAATGTGTATAACTCTCAATTTGGAAGACATCATTGGTCATCTTAAACACAAATATTGTTTTGTATCTCATGAGAATATTTTTGTTTCTTAAAAAATACATAATAACATTAACCATATAGTTTCATTATAAAATACTATACAATACAATAGACATTATTTATGTGTATCTATATTTCATTATAAAAGATTTTTTTATGTCACATGTAAAATTCAACTAGCATGAATGAATAATAAATTTCAGATTACATGTGTATTGTATTCTATGTATCCATATATTCATAATTTATTTTTAAATTTTGTTATATATATACCAAATAGTATCACATATCTTATAACAATAATTTTGAATGAATTATGTTTTCATAATTTTATATTTTGAATCTTTTATTATATATAATAGTAATTTCTACCACATCTCTATCCAGCCATCAAATTAAACCCAATACTATACTCATTTAAATAATAACATCTGTTAGTAAATTGAATTAAAATAATACTGAATTAATGAATCACATTCCAAATGATCACCTTTTAAACAAGTATTCAAACAACATTACATCACAAATTCCATTTATCTCTTTTAATAACATTTTCATTCAATGTAACATCTCAAGATTTCATAGTATGTTATCTCTTCAAAGTAATTCAATAACTTGCGCAACACACAACACTATGTTTGAGCGCACCACAAATTACCAAACTAGTCGATCAAAAAGCAGGTTTCAATAGTGTTAACTGAATATAGAATTTTATATACTATATAAATTTTTATAATCCATATTATGGTTTTATTAGACATAATATAAGAACAAATTCATATTTTTCCTGATAAATGTTGTATTTTAAAAAAAAGAAATTTTACTGCCAATTAATGGTGAATTTTTTTAAATGAAATACCTGAAACTTTTATATTAAATTTGAAAAAATAAAATTATTATTTATAATGGGGACATAAAATTTTAGTTTGGACAAATTTTGGTACTTTTCTAATAACTTTCATATTTTGATGAATACTAAAAAATAATAGGGTTTAATTGAAAACAAAATTTTTAATCAAAACAATTTATAGTGTTAAATTATGAAATTAAATACTTTTGAAGTATAATTAAGTTTTATTTTTTTTCATTTGATTCAATTTAGATAATTATATTTAATTTTACATTTAAATTTAACATAAACACATGTCAAGAATTTGATAGTTTTTATTTTTAAATACTCACTTTTTGGTTTTGACAATGGTAATTATTTTTAAATTAATAAATGCAATATATATGTCTTAAATTTGGTAAAATGGACTTCATTTTTTAATTAGTAATATCAAATTTATCCTAGGGTAAATTATATATATTTTTATGAAAACATTCAATTTATAATGAATAGTGAAAAACACTAGGTTATTGTTTAAAACTGACTTCTTATTTAAATAATTATTTAAATTTATTTTAAGTCAAATAGATACATAATACCTATTTATGTTCAATTTATTTTTTTGAAGTCATTTTATAATTCGTTTAGATAAATAAATTTTTTATTGACCTTTTTACCCTCTTTTACCCACCTCCTAAGAGAATTTGCAAATTTGCATAAAATTTAATTTTAAGACTTCTGTGCATTAAATTTTAAAAATACGAGAGTCATAGTTGATATCAGTATGAAAAAATTGATTAGATAAGATGAAAATAATTTTTCGTGATCGTAACATTTGACTTTTATTTACCACGGTTATAAGTAAATAATGTAATTATGGGTAAAAATGAAATCATAATTACTTGAACACATGTACTGCTCTGTTGGATAAATCTAATTCTACCAAAAAAACTATAGGAATAAGAAAATATCTTATTTGGTCCACATGGATTATATTAGGACATTTATTATAAATTTAATTAAAGAAGAGTTAAAATAGTTAAATTAAATGTTTACAAACTAAACCATTTTTAAAATAGGGTAACACAGAATATAAATTTGACTATAAATATTCATTAGAAAGATAGAATGTTTTTTTACATAATTGTATTTTATTTATAATTTTTACACATTAAATAATTTAATTTATTGATGACACAATGATGATTCATTAATTACCTTATTAATGAAATATTAAAGTCTTTGATATTATAAATATTGAAATAAATGTAAATTAAACATTATGGTGAATTAAACTAATTTTTTATGTCAATATGACATGTTAGGGTTGGTAAAATAATTTTTTTACAAAGTGGAAAAGTTTTTATGGCTTTCAAAAAAATCATATACTAAATAGTTTCCAAATTGACAAAATTGAGTTTTTAAAACTAATATTATATTATTAATTAATATAATATTCCTCAAAATATAAGGATCGAACAAAGTTCATAGAGAATGTAATATATATTAATAATGAACCACATCGGATTCTCTTGGATTTTTATAGTATGTTTATTAAATATATAACATAAAAATAAAAAGTGACATGGTAAATTTCAAACTATTTAACTAAGAGTTAAATCTAAAAGATATGGTTAATATGTAGACCTAACCTATATAAAACCGATTATATTGGAGTTTTTAGTCCAATAAACACCATATCCTTTAAATAATTTATTTTTTATCCAATATAAACCTAAATTTTTTTATTATATAATAATATTCCAAGATTTTACAAATGTGACCCGCACCTCTCTTATAAAAGGGAACATTTCAATTTCATAATTACACACCTCCAATGCCTTTTGGCATGGCCAAAAACTCCCATAATATCCTAAAAAATATCCTCCCTTCATCTTAAAGGCATTAATTTGGTCAAAACACCAACCAATGGAGCCCTTTTGTTCAAATCAAAACGATTATTCTGAAAAAGAGGTAAATATTGCATCACTTATTTCATGTTCTTTTCTTCCCCCACTTCCTCCTTCTTTGTTGTATTCAATATATAGAAATTATTGTAGTATCTAAAATACACATTAATTTTATTATAAAAATGTTATAATGATATTCATTATTCATTCCATCCTATAAATGAAAAAGTAACCATCTGTGCATACGTACGGATTATCGTCTCAATGTCGTGGTGTAGTTTTTCATTCAAACACTTTATTATTTTGATGGTTATAATAATGAGTATAAATGAGGTAAATATTAAATATAACATTTTAATAATTCTTTATATATAATATACCACCAAATATATAGGATTTAACTATCAATATAATGATATTATTGCTCGTGCTTACGTACCGATTACCGTCTCCACGACGCGATGAAATATTTATTACCACGTTCAACATTTAATGATGATTATAAAAATATATATTATTAACAAGTTTTTAATATATGACATAATAATTCAATTGGATATATATATATCTTTGTGTTTGTATGTATGTACTTACATATATCTTATTCAGTTACTTCTGTTCAATACGATATGAAAACAGAATCAGCGTTTATGTGTACGTACGACCTACTGTCTCCATAAAAAATTCCTTCCATTTCATATATCTATATATTAAGAATATATATATTATAAATATATATTATATATAAATCTGGTTTTATATTTTTAAATTCTTAAATCCTGATCTAAATGATACGATCAAGATTATCAAGTTAAAACACGTATGTTAAAGAATGTGATTATTATCTAAAATGTTAATTTATCATGGAAGTAATTATTAAATGGTTACTATAAAGTCATAAATTAATCATGAATGATATAATAAATATTAATATGGTATTGGTATATTTAAATAACATACTATGGTCATTATAAAGGATATTAAATGTACCCTCGACCAAAGGAAAGTTCAAGGTAAGGGTTAATTTCACAATCTCTTTATTATCTAAGTTTGTTTTTACGTAAGTATATATTGGGACATATTTATTATCCATGTCCATGTTTCAGAAATTTTTTTTCAAAATGGTTATTTTTAAGGTATTATGTTTTACTAAAAAATCATTTTAAAATTTTTAAATATTTATTCTTCTAAATCATTCTCATTAATGTCTATGTTATCAAAATTGTTTTTAATGATTTATTTATATGGACATGAAATTTTTTAAAATGTTATTTCCATTAAAAAGTTTCAATGTGGTATGATACACTTTGATTAAAAAATGTCTTTAAAAGTATTACTTTCTAAATTGTTTGATTTTAAAATGTTTTTATGAAAAATGGACATTTCTCACAAAGAGTTTTACAAATAATTTTAATCTATATCAATATCCTTTGATTGATTTTATACTTTTTTGATGTTTATTGATTATTATAAAAATCATCAATATTTTATATATGGTTTTGTGATATGTTTGACTATGGATGGATTATTTTTATGCAATTCATGGATTCTGGATAAAGTGTTGAAATTTTGTATGCTAGTTTTAATACGAATGTTTATGTACTGTTTGAACCTTTACATATGAGGAATGTAATGGAAATAGTAAGTGACGGGTGGAGCATGTTATATCTCCTTGATGTATCATTAGGTCTCAGGAGACAAACTAGTATCTTAGCATAAGGACTTGAAAAAATATTATTTGTTGTCCTCGCACAAGGCATTGTCATGTGGTTATGATGTCTGGAATTATGCATTCCATTATTATGAAAGTGTCAATTGATATTATATTTGATTATTTAACTAGTAGAATATCTATGTCAATAAGTAAATGGAATTATATGACTTTATCTTTTCCATATTATGAAAAATTTATGTTTAAAAGGATTTTGTATTATAATTATACATTTCCTTAATGGTTTATGCTTATTTATGAAAGTGTCTCCTATATTGTTATCCTTACTGAGCATCTAAGATCACCCCTTTCTATGTTTTATTTTTCCCAGGATTGAAGAATTATTTTTTGGTTGACCTACAGGGATAGGATAAGGGATATGAATGTGGTAGAAAAGGGGAAATGTTTTTGTTGTTTTTCATTTTATAATATAATGTAGAATTCATGTCTGTAATCTATTTTCCAAGACTACTAAAATGATATGTCCTTCAGGACTTGATTATTTGTAATCAAGCCAATGTATTAAAATAATGCATTGGCTCTGGGTAACAGGGGTCGAGGCGTTACAGTTGGTATCAGAGAACGTTTAGCAATAAACATGGAAAGTAGATTTCGAAAAAATCTTATTTGAAACATTACCCTATGATAGACTTTGAGAATTAGTATAGAAGATCTTCTTAGAATTTTGGTACTGTAGATATTTTGTATGTTTTCAAAGAAATACATCCCATTTTAGATATGAAAATCTAGTGGCGTCTCTGGCATACATGTACCTAGAAGTGAAAACACTGACAAGGTGTTTCGGGCTTGACTCGAGGTATCCTCGTGCAGGAAAACGGGCCTTGTAGCACTCTTGGTAACGACATTCCTAGGGGATATGATAAGGATAATTTACATTTTAATTACAATCCATTATGAAATTTTTTGGATTAAATACTTACTCAAAGAAATCATTTTTATTATTATGGATTATATCCATAAACTGTTCAATTTACATTAGGTATTTGACATGTTTGGAATTATGAATTATGATTCATAAACTGACCTAGTGTATGTCATTTTTTAGAAATGGCTCCCAGTAGAAGGAATGAGAACTCTAGAAATACGTATAATCCAAAAAGTAAGAAAGATCATATCATTCATGGTATTATGCATAAACTTATAAGTGAAATAGTCTCCCACATATTCTCAACCTATAAAAAAATAGAATCATGTGGTAATACGATAAGTAAATAATTCTCTAAGTCATATGGCTTTGAATGGATTCAAGAGAAGAAAATGCTGGTAGAGAGGGATGGGTAAAGGGAAGAGGGGAAAGAAGGGTTTTCCCACATTTGATAACTATGGAATGAATCACCTTGGTATATGCTTGAAGGGAATGTAATTTTGCAATATGTATGAAGAAAAATAACACCGAGTACGTGATTTAAAGGGTAAGAAAAAGGATTCAAATGTACACTCCTTCCTCTGCAAGGAGTTGGAACACTACGTGAATCAATATCCAAATCATCAGAGTGCACCCCAAACACAACTATTTGATAATAATCATGTTATGATACTACCGATGATGAAGAAAAGTGATTATAGTTCTCATGTTGTTATTCAAGTATTGTTTCATTTGAGTATTGTATAAATGATGTACATGTTTTAAGAATTATAGAGTATATAAGGAATGTACTGCAGTACTATTTCATTAATTACTAGAGATTGTGTTGGACCTAGAAAAGAGATTAATAGTATTTTGAATTTTTTGGAAAATATATAGTTGAGATAAAGATAAACCATAATATGGTTCTGATACCACGGTATTAGTTTTGGAATAATATATGATTGAAATGGATAAATTATATTGGATATTCTTAACTACCATGAAACTGATTAATGATTTGTATATTCCATAATTGATGGAGTTTAAAAAAATTATGTATAGAAAGAGTATATCCTTTATTCTTTAAGGAATATAAGATCATAAATGTTATCAATAAGGTTTTATGGTAATTTAGGGTGTTACTGCTTTTTAAAGTAATACATGATGAATGTATTCACGTGTTATTTAGTGGAAAACAAAATCTTGATTGTATTTAGCTTCATTATAAATTTTGGATTGTGAGTTTGGAAAGTAGTATTTCGGATAAACCTAATGGTTGGAATTGATTATATTTGAAAATGGACACTATTGTTAAGGTAATATCATTCCTTGATATTATTTTGGGATTGTCAAAAAAAGGACATCCTAGAGGTCGTACGATAACCTGTCACGTTCGGAAAGGCCATGAGACATGAACCCACAATCAAAGATCTACAATGGTGCATCACCGACCACTGGACCACTTGATGTCTAGGTTTGTGTAATGTTCTTTTTTTAAATAGTTTAACAAATTAATTATAAATTAATTATTTTTGGAACCCTATACAGCTACAATAAATTGAGTATTTTTCAATTATATTATCTGTTAGAGGGAAAGATGAATTTGTGGTGGGAATTAGTTAAAGGATGATTCTCAACTTGTCAGGTATATTTTTTTCCTCTTATTCTATGAATAAATTAGTTCTTAAACATTAGGGAAGGAATCATAAAACCAAAAATCTCTAATCCTAATACCTTATATTTTTTTGAACTGATGGTAATAAAATCATAATAGTTTTATGGATTTAAGTCCCTTAATATTCTATTTGTTGTTCACTTGTTTATGATTGATGACCTCATTCACTCCTTATAAATATTTACATTTTCCCCTAATTAAGTGTCTATAATTTCCATTAATGTTCTTCAATTCGAAACCCTAATTAGGTGGTGAATTTTTCATCTCCCTTTCCCTCTTATTAAGACAATATTTTATTAACCCAATTTCCGATATGGGTTTTCCACAAATGTACATCCTAATTTTATCATTTATTTTTGGAAAAAAAATTCAAATTGAGTGGAATAAATTTTTTGAAGGTGGGGAGAATGTAACAGACCGAAATTTCATTGTACGTTATCTTTACAAAGTAATTCAATAACTTGCGCAACACGCAACACTGAGTTTGAGCACAACACAACATACCAAACTAGTCGTTCAAAAAGAAGTTATTAATATTTTTAACTGAATTTTGAATTTTATATAATATATAAAATTCTAGAGTCAGTATTATGTATTTCTTATACATAATATAAAAAAGTAATAATTTTTTACATATAAAAGAAGTATTTTTTAAAAAAATGAAATTTTAACGCCTACTAATGTTGACATTTTTTATTTGAAAAATTAGACACCTTTATATTAAATTTAACAAAATTAAACTATTATTTAGTAGTGGGGAATAAAAATTTAGTATGGGAATATTTTTTTACTTTTCTAATAATTTTCCTATTTTGATGAATAGTGAAAAATACAAGGTTTTATTTGAAAAAAAAAATTGTAAATAAAAATAATTTATAGAGTTAAATTTTGCGTTTGACTGGTCTTGAAGTATAATTAGATTATATTTTATCATTTAATACAATGTAGGTAATTATAATTAATTTCACATTTATATTTGACATAAACACATGTCAATATTTTGATATTTTTTACACTTCTAAAACCCTCTTTTTGGTTTTGACTACGGAAATTAATTTTAAATTAATAATTTCAACCTCTATGTTTTGAATTTTGTAAAAGGAATTCATTTTTGAATTCGGAATATCAAAATTTTCTTTGGGTAAATTTTTGGTATTTTTCTAAAAACATTCAATTTTTTTGATTAGTGAAAAACACTAAGATATTGGTTAAAACCAAATTTTTATTTATATAATTTATTATTTTATTTAAATTAATATTAGTTCAATATAGATACATAAAACCTATATAATTTTAATCTATTTCATTGGAGTCATTTTATAATGATTTTAGATTTATAAAAAAAATTGAACTTTTTACCGTCTTTTACCCACCTTCTAGGAGCATTTGAAAATTTGAATAAAATTTAATTTTACCACTTCTGTTAGTTGAATTTAATAAATCTGAGAGACATGGTTGATATAAGTATGTAATATGTGGTTTAATAAGATGAAAATAATTTTTTGTGAATAGAAACTTTTGACTTTTAATTACCACAATTAAAAGTAAATAGGGAAATTAAGGGTAAAATGATATCATAATTACCTTAACACATGTCCTAATTATATTGAATAAGTAAAATTCTACCAAGAACAAACTTCGGAATAAAATATGATCCTATTTGGTCTAATTTCATTAGATTAGGGCATTTATTATTATTTTAATTAAAAAAGAGTTAAAAGAGTTAAATTAAATGTTTAATAACTAAAACATCATTAATATAGGGATAAAAAAATATAAATTAGATAATAAATATTTATTATAAAGATAAAAATATTTCCTACATAATAGTATATTATTTATAATTTTTAGGCATTAAATTATTTAATTTATTTAAGACACATTGATGATGTAGTAATTACCTTATTAATGAAATATTAATATAATTGGTTTTCTAGATATCCAAATAAATGTAAATTGAGACTTATGATGAATTCCATTAATTTTATAGTTTAATATGACATTTTAGGGTTGGTTCAGAAAATTTTATTCAATGTGATAGTGTTTTTATGGGTTTCAGAAAAATAAACTACTAAATAGTGTCCAAATTGACATAATTTAGTCTTTAAAATAAATTTTTTATTATGAATTGATAAAATATTCTTAAAAATATAAGGTTCATAAAACTTAAATAAGGTTATATATATTAATAATGAACCACCTGGGGTATTTTGGATTTTTATAGTATGTTTATTAAAAATATAATAGAAAAATATAAAGAGACATGGTAAATGTAAAACTATTTAACTAATAGTTAAATCTAAAAGAAAATGTTAATATGATGACCTAAAACTGACTAAAACCTATTGTTTGAGAGGTTTTAGTCCAATAACAACCTTAAAAATGAATTAATACTTTTTTGGATCCATTATAAATCAAAATTTATTTTATTATAAAATAATATTTCAAACATTTCCTAAAGTGACCATCACCTCTCTTATAAAAGGGATCGTTCCCTTCTCTTAATTCCACACATCCAAAACCTTTTGGCTCAACCAAATCAGACCAAAATATCCTCCCAACTTTCTTCCCTTCATCCTAGAGTCTATCCATTGGTCATAAATCTAACCTAAATAACTCTTTTGATCAAATCAAAAGGAAGATCTCAAAGAATATGTAAGTATTTTATCACCTCTTTCGTGTTCTTTTCTACTTCTAGTTCATCTTTATTTTTTTTTTCCGTTATCAAATAATAACTATAGTATCATCAATATAATTGTGTGTTTTTATAAAAATGGAAAATCCATATTCATTATTCTATTCGTCCTATAAATGACAATGTCACCATACATGCGTACGTAGGGATTACCGTCTTCTTATCGTAGTGTAGATTGTCATTCAAACACATCATTATTTGGATGGGTATAATAATGATTATAAATAATATAAATAATAAATATAACATGTTAATGATTCTCTATATATGATATAAAATCCAATTATATATGATTTCACCATTAATATAATTATATTGTCACTCGTGCCTACGTATGGATTACCGTCTCCATGTCACGATAAGATATTCATTCCCACGTTCAACATTCAATGATGATTATAAATATATAAAAAATTAATGAGTAAGTAATATATGAAATAATAATGCTACTTGATATATATATATATATGTATGTATGTATGTATGTATTTACTTACATATTTCTTATTCACTTACTTCTATTCAATACGATATGAAAATAGAAACATCGTTTATGCGTACCTATGGCCTACCATCTCCATAAATTATGACATTGATTTCATATATATATCTATTATAAATATTTATATTCTAAATATATATGATATATATATGAATTTTTATATTAATGATGTATTGAACTCATTATCTAAATGATACGATCAAGAATAACAAATTAAAACACGTACAATAAAGAAAGTGATTATTGCCTAAAATGTTAATTTAACATGGATGTAATTATTAAGTTGGTATTATAAATTAATAAATGAATTATTTTTGATATAATAAATATTATTATTATTCTTGAATAATTTAACAACATAATATGGTCATTATACATGAGGTTAAACATACCATCAACCAAAGGAAAGTGCAAGGTAAGGGTTAATTTCAAAATCTCTTTATTATCCGAGAATGTTTTTACGTAATTATCTAATGAGACATATATATTATCCATGTCCATTATTCATAAAATATTTTTCAATGTGATTATTTTTAAGGAATTTTTTTACTAAAACATAATTTTGAATGTTTTAAATATTTATTCGTCAATTTCATTTTCATTAATTTCTATTTTTTCAAAACGGTTTTTAAGAATTTATTTATATGGACATGAATGTTTTTAAAATGTAAATTCTAATAAAAAATTTCAAAGCGGTTTGGGACACATTGATAAAATAAATTATTTAAATGTATAACTTTCTAAATTGTGTTAACTTTAATTATATTAATGAAAAATGGGATATTTCTCACAAATAGATTTAAAAATCATTTTAATATATATCAACATCCTTTAATGGAATTTAAACTTGTTTGAAGTTGATTTATTATGATACAAATTTTCCATATTTTATTGAATTTTTTGTGATATGTTTCAGTATGGATGTCTTATTTTTATACCGGTCATAGTTTATGGATAAAGTATTTATATTTCATATGCTAGTTTTAATAAGAATGTATATGTTATGTTTAAACATTTTCATATGAGGAATACATTGGACTTAGTATGTGAAAGGTGGAGCCTGATATAGTTCCTCAATGCTTGGGTAGGTCTAATGAGAAAAACTATTGTCCTAGAACAAGGCCTTGTCAAAATTTCATTTGTCGTCTTGGAACAAGGCCTTGACTTTGTTGTTATGATGTCTGACATTATACATTCCATCATTAAGAAATTCAGTATTAATATTGCATGTGATTATTAGACTAGTTGAATTTCCATGTGAATAAATAAATGGTATTATTTAACTTTATTTATTCCACATTATGATAAATATTACGTTTGAAAAGGCTTTTTTTAATTCATATACATTGTCCTAATGGTTTATTCTTTTTTATGAATGTTTCTGTTATATTGTTATCCTTACTAACCATCTGAGCTCACTCCATTATATGTTTTATTTTAACAACGATTGAAGAAGTATTTTATGGTTGACATGTAGGGATAGGGTAAGGGATATTAATTTGTTAAAAATGGTAAAATTTTGTTGTTTTTTTTCATTTTATAATGTAATGTAATATTCATGTATGTAATCTCTTTTCCAAGAATGCTATGTCGATCGGTCCTTCGGGACTTGATTCCTTGTAATCATGCCAATGTATTAAAATAATGCACTGGCTCTCTGTAACTGGGCTCAGGAAATTACATTCAAAAAAACTTATTTAATTTTTATCATCCTCATATCTATAATATTTTTTATAAATATTCATTTATTTTAACATCATATAAAAATTTAATAATTTAAATTATATTTTTTATAATTTTTTTTAAAAACATGTGGTATATCAGTTTAAAATAAAATTAAAATTTTATATCTAAAATATTATATTTGTTAAATTATGAACATCTCAAGGTATAAACATACCCCAACTCATCTCATAAAAACTTTATTCTCATTAGAATATCAAGGTATGGAACATAAACCCATTTTTTTGGATTTTACTTTTTTTGGAATGATCATGAAAATATATATTGAATGATATATCTTATAAGGGTTAATATATTGTTGGATTAGTCTACTAAAATATAGGATTTATTGATTAAAATATTCCATTAATTTGTGGTCAAATCATGATCTTGTATATGATAAAAAGTATTTTAGGTGAACTCTTTTTTCATGCATAAAATATTATTACCATTTTCTTGTTTTCCCATATTTCTTCATAATTTATTGAATCATAATCCATGATTATACTATAATAAAAATCTATGTCGAAAAATAACTCAACTGAAGAGCAGATAGAAAAGAGATAACTACATATATTTTTATATAAATCCATTTAAAAATTCAAAATTAATTTCAATTAAAAATATTAATAAAATAAAACATTTCAATTAAATATGAATGAAATATTAATTATCTATCAATTAATACCACATTTTTATCCCATTTACACATATACGGTTTTTTAATATAAATTTTGTATTATATATCATTCAATAATATTGATATGATATTGAAAATTTCATTAATGATGTTGAAACTCTATATTGAATCTAAAAACCCCATTATATATATTAGGTAATTATACCATATAGTATAATTTTATACCCCCTCACACCTAATTTATATTTCAATTATATAATTCAATCTATTGTTAAATATAAACTTGTTTTTATTTGTTATACCACCCCCCATATATATTTTTCAAAATGTATCGGATCATGAGAGGCTCAAATCCTACACATTAATTATCAAAACTTCTCTAAAAAATTTATTACTTTAATAAACATATACATATTTATATAATATTCTTTATAATTATTAATGGATTAACTCAATACAAAGAAATGGTTATATAGAATACCATTATTACCTCTATGTCTTTAGAACATGAAATCATATTGATTATGTTAGTCGAGTCTAATTTTTAAAAAGACTATTTGTATTTAATTCATTTGAAATCATAATTTATTGTTTTTACGTATCTCATAAGAATGTAGATATATCTATTGAATAAATTCAAAAGGAGACTCGTCAAGAAAGGGGTTTCAATATGACATTAATTTTTTTCATACATATAAATTAATTATATTATTACATTGCATTCTAGAATGATTATTCAATTAATTCATTTATATTGTTGATTTATCTCTAGGATATGCTTTATTGTTATGATTTTATTTTATATAGGAACGATTACTTCATCATATGAGTATCATGTTTGATTTTATATTATTTCATATTGTTATTAAATATTATTTCACTAAACTGATAACCTTTTTTAAATACATTATATACATTCATTCTACAAGATCTATATTATATAATTAAATATCATATATATTTTCATAACCGTAATGATGAATATATCTAGTTGATAACTATGTGATCCAAAGTAGATATGACACTTGGATAGTTGAGTGGAAAATTCATTATCTTAATTCGTCATTTCGATTTACCCAACTCTATTCCAATGGTTACCTAATGCTCAGGGTTTCATAGATATGTTCATCCCAAATAATAGATGAGAAATAACAACATAATAATTAGGGTCATGTATTATGATTTTATGATAAATTCTATAATTCATGGGGACCTAATGGTTAGAGTAACAATTAAATGATTTTCAAGGACTTGACAATTATTTTATTTAGTTGGAATATAACACATAATATTTAAAATTAAATTATAATATCTCACCATTTTAAGTAATTTATTAATTTAAAATGTATGGATTCTCATAATATTTTAATTTTTGAATATTTCTTCCCAAAACTAAATCAAATTATCAAAACCATAAGGATGAATAGCATGTTAAACTATCCATAGATTTTGTTACTATCCCAAATTAAAATTTGACTATATTTAAAAATATCCAAATTCATCTCAATTAATATAGTTCATGAAACCCTATAATGTAAATAATTTTAATCCTATTAAACAAAAATTTAACATAATTGTAAATAAAGGTAAATTAGTTCCAAACTCCGATTATTCTATATAGAGCCTAATCCCTAAGGAGAATGAATAGTTAACCCAAAAAATCCAACTTCTAGTAATTCATTATTCAATAAACACATTAATTACATTATAAATATGTTGATTTTTTTATCACTAATAACTTATTAATTATTTCTTATAACCAAATAAGAACCAGTGTAAACGTAGAATAATACTAAATAATTTATCATACATAGAATGTAACTCATGAGATTTATGTATAATTATTTATATTTGTTTTCCAGATTATGTTTTATGATACATCAATTCATAGTAAAAAAAATTAAATATATGATTTAATATGTGAAATTAGTAATGAAAACATAATTTATGAAATTTAGATATAAGATGATTATTTAGGAAAAATTAATATATTATTAAATTGTAAAAATATTTCAACAATCCTTTAGTTATAGAAATTATATTATTAAATAAATATAACAGTTTAAAATTTTTTATATCATGATATTATCTATATTGACCCATTTATGGTATTTAATTAAACATATGATATCATATGAGATATAAAAAATTCATATTCCTAATATTTTATGTAAAGATTCCTCGTAATGAAATTATAAGATATTAAATATTTTTAACTCGTTGATAATATCATTTATCAAACTTATTTTTGATCTAGGACAAATAAATTTATCCCATCAAGCCTCTATTTCTTACATGCGATATTAATTGTAAAAAATTATTATTTTAATTTTGGATATTTTTTATTATTCCTTAATTTTAAATTTATAAAAAAGGTATATAATACAGTTATAAAGTATATATAATCACTTCATATTCAAATTATAAGGCATTATCTATAAATCCAATGTTATTTAATCTTGACATATAGAATTATAAATATAAATTTATTAAATGTTTTATCAAAATTTATTACTTAATTATACATATTTAAAAAGAAATTAATTTCCAAAATATTAAAAAATAATATAAATATCCAATAATATATTTCATAAAAAATATAAAAAATTTATAAATTATATAATTTAGTTAGTAAAAAAGTATATAAAAACATAGACCGACTTATTATCTTATTATATAATTAATTATTATTTAAGAAATGACATAGTGAAAAGCATATAAAACCAATAATAATTAGTTCCCCTAGTTTATAATGAACAAATCATCCATTATCACTTATATTTTATCATATATCTTTTTTAATCCATTTGATAGTTTATTAACCATATTATAATTCATTATATGTCTATGATATACAATGTAGTTCCTGGAAAGAGTAAAAAATAATATCACATAAATCATAACAATGATATGATACCCAATTTAATTCCATGAAAATAAAGAATATTAGCACATTAAAAAAAATTATATCCCAATATCATAATTTTTGATATCTCAAAACAAATGAATTTTCACTTAATCATTTATTATGATATAGAAAAGTATACACATAGTTCAGTTATAGGTAATGAAATCATGTTTTATATTCTAGTCTATAATACATTAATTTATTTAATATTTGATAATATACCACTTGATATTCAACTTATTCTACATTATCCAAAAATATTTTTGTTGTTCCCAGTGATCTATGTAGTAACATCTAGTGGGGATGAGTTAGTGAGAAATAAAATATTGAATTCCTTTGTCTTTTTATTTCCCATCATAGTTTTCAGGCCATGTAACATGTTATATTGAATGTATCTATTAATGAATTCATACCACACCACACCACATGTAATATAGTATGTTGAAAATAAAAGTCTCATTAATGCTTTAAATGAGGTTTTCCAACTATGTGATGAATACATACATTGTATGATATGGTAAATGCTGAGAAAGAAATATCCAAAAATATAAAAAATTTAATAATCAATGGGAATTATTTATATATAAACATGATGATATCACACAAAGCCCACTAATATCAATTAATATGCTCATTATGCTAGATCCCATTTGATTTAAATGGTTCCTATAAAACTGAAAAATAAAAGAGATCTTCATCTCTAGAATAAAATGATTTTAAATCAGCTAATATGATCTAATTAATCAATTTGATTCATAGAAAACAAATAGAAAATTTTCTATTTTAATGTGGAAATTAATCCATATAGCTCAACGTTATAATTACAATGATTATAAATTAGATGATTCATGATCCTTTATGGTGTTTTTTTATATCATATAAATCCATCAATAAAACATAATGAATAACTATAGTTTCAATTTCACTCATACCCCTTTTTTATTATAATCATTTAAGATTCTACACAAATCCTATGTGAAAATAGAAGCAATGTTGAACTGCATCATCTCGTACTTTTTTCTTTAGCTGCCTTCATTATTCACATCAATTTTTATGATATATGAAAATCATTTATTAGGTCCTCACACTTTCCTTTTAATATACCTCAATCAAGAAGATATTCCCTTTTTTTAAATCATTTATATTGAACTCAATATATTAATAAATACATCAAATCTCAATGATATGTGTTATTAGTTAACTAAATCTCTTATACACTTCATCAATTCGTCTTTTTATTCTATTTATATACACATATAATTAATAAAGAGCTTAGGTTTATTCCCTAAATCTCCAATCAATTAATCATTGTGGTGGATTGTTGTTCATGATCTCATATCCTTCACATTCTATTATTATTCCCCAAAAAATAATCCCTAAAAACATTTACCAATTCTAATTTTCTATCTATAATTAATATTATATAGAATTTTATCATTTCATTATTTTTTTAAACTAGTCAATTATTTCTATAATTCTATAAATTATTTATTTATAAATAATTTGAAATAATTATATTTTCAAATCAAAAAATACCACACCATGATCTTTTAGATTATATCTCATTTATTTTTTCAAAAAAATCTAAAATTTCAGCCATTATTTTCCTAGTAATTTTAATAATTTTATAATCTAATAAATCATTATTGTGTATGCTTCTTATCTATGGTTAACATATCATCATTTAAAAAACCATATCAATTAATAATTTAATATTTATAGTATTTTTATTTTAAAATAATAATCATCAATTTCAATATACATATTGTTTCATTTCAATCCCCAAAATTATAACATTTCATAAAATAGCACGATCCCATACATTACCTTATATATTCTTATGTATCAGTTGTATTAATAAATAGATCATACACATATATATATATATATATATATTAATATTCCATATTTCTCTTCATATATTTTCTATCAACCTGAATATCATAATGTTACAATCTCAGGGGTATATTCACCACATTAACTTTGAAAAATCATATATACCACAAATAAATAATTACATATTAGATTTTAAATATAATATTTTCATCAAATATCATACATATCAAATTTTTCTATTCTTTTATATATTTAGTTTTATATTATATAATTATTCTATCTAGTCACCATGATATATTATATAAGAATAATGAAAACAATATGTATAATTTAATGCATTTTAAATATCACAATGGTAAAAAATATATAACATATCATTGAATGAATTTCCAGACCTCAGTGAAATTTAATAACATTCAAATATTCTATTTTGTGGAATATTTACATGTTTTTTTAATTTTTGAGCTCTAATGTTGAAATTAAAAACATGTATTACTCATTTGAAATTGTATTCAAAAATTTTATGGGAATCTAAAAACTATATATCATATCTCAAAACAATTAAAAAAATATTATGGATTTGTGAAAACATTAAATATACCCTAAAAAATTGACAATATCAATTTTAAATATGTAATTTACTATCATGATTATTTCATTAATAACACCACTAACATATTAAATTACTCTTTATTTTACATCATATGTTTTAAATGGTAGCATAATATTATTTATCAATGTAATAAATCATTTTTCATAGATTTAATCTCATACTACTTAATCCATCATATTAAATTCGTAAAAAAACATATGCATTGATAATCATTCCTAATAATAAGGGGAGGACTTGTTACTCTTCCAAAACCCATTATTAATATTCAAATATAAGAAGAATCACATTGAAAATCTTCTACATAATAATGGTGTTCCATATATTGTGATTCCATCAACATTGCAATAAATTATATGATTCTAAAAACATATACTAGTATAATCATTTAGAAATTATTTCTCATTCATTAATTCATTATGTTTAGAAAATTAATCTAGTAGAAGCGTCATCTTAATTACTCATTTATTCATGGGAGGAACTTCTTTTTCTTTCCATTAATGTATCTATTGTAATTTATATCCGGTCCCATTTTCATCAATATCACTTTATTTTAGATCTATCATTATCAATACTAAAATATTAACACTACTAGTTTCTTTTGATCTTCATCTATTATTGACGTCAAAATAAAGGACTCACATTCTGTAATTAGCTTAAATATAACCCTTTTTATATATTCTAATACCTATTATAATTTTTATTCATTATATATTTTATTATATTCATTTATTATTTCCCTCCCATCGAATGTAAATATCAATATTCAAGAATAATGAAAAACTAAAATTTAATGTTATACTATTGACTAGAACTCAATCTTCTTCCACTCATTGAATTGAAAACCATATTCAAAAAATAGAAGGATAAAAAAATATTTCTTATATGATATAATATATAAATTAATTAACATGCTGACTTTTTAAGCTTTAATTGTTTAGAAAATAATAGTGATAAATTTATATATCAATATTTTCCTCAAAGGAATAAACATATGATGCCAAAAAAATTTCTGATTCAATGGGTTGTTTTAGAAGATTTTTTAACGAGAAATTTACCACATAAAATAAACATAATATACAAATTGAAAAAAAATCAATTATAATACAATTTACCACGTTTAATGCTAATATAATTAATAATAAGCTCATTATATTCTTCTAATTATTAAATAGAATTTATTAAATCAATAAAAATGGAAAATTATGGTATTATTCCTCTATAAGAACATTTTAAAAAAATTATATATATAATTGAAATATAATTATCCCAATTCAACAATCTGTTATGTGATGATATCAATAAATATCCAGGATATTAAATTATATGAATTTATGAATTGAGTAGAAGAATTATTATATACTTTCTAGATCACTAAAATAATGATTTATCACAATGATTTACTCTTATTATATTATTTTTTAGTTACTTACATTACATGTATAAAATTAATTTTACTATATTGAATAACATATTAAAATTATACAGAAATCAGTTATTTTATCTAAAGCTCTTTAGTGAGTGAAAAATTGTTTATAAATACTTTTGTAACCAAACACTTATTTATTTTCATATTTATCTTTCTTGGAAGCCTAAATGATTGATGGTCCATTAATTATACAAATATAATATTTTTACCTTAGTATATATGATCAAACAAGGTCCTTAATTGGCATGTCAAATAAGAATTTAATATCTCCACCTACACAATATGATATAGTTGAGAAGGGTTGAACCCAATATAAGGTTGATGACTGTTCTAAGACATATTTAATTCTAAACTACTAAAATAATGGGGTAATACAATGAGTGATTATTTTTGTATTATTGATTTTATAAAACCAAAATAAAATAAATAAAAAATTATTAAAATTAATCAAGAAATACCTTCAGCTAAGATAATGAGAAATGAAAGATTTAAGAAGATAATTTATGGCGATGTCAACTGTTTGATAAAAACCAGATTATTAATTGATAAAAATTTAATTTCAAAAAGATTATTACAAAATAATATGACTAAAATCATGCCCTAATGTAAAACCTACTAATGAATTATTTTTATACATCACATCATCAATAATCATTCACATGAAATGATTTTTAATTATAAAAATGAATATCAATCTCATCAAAAGATTCCGGTCATTGAAAATTCTATACAAGGAGTAAAAAATAATACTACTCTGTGAATTGATCTTGAAAAAGGATTAATTTAATGAATAATAATTTCATGAGTAATAAAAAATAACCAAAAAGTTAAATATTTAAAAAATAATTTTTCTATTTATTTCAAAATTATAAAAGTGTGCATGAGCACTAACTTATAAAGATAAACTAAAAAAATGTTTGTGTTCATAAATATTCCCTAGAATAATCATGTTGTTTCTCCCATCAATGATTTCATACTCATGATCTCTTAATGAATCAAATGATATCAACTCTGATTCTTTCTCTCTGTCTATTTATATATTCTAGTCTCCCAATTTGAAAGAGGGTTTCTTCTACCATCTTCCTCAATAAACTATTCATCAATGATTTATAGTTCATCATTGAAAGATGGATCCGACAAGGATTGGACACTAATTATTTTATGGAAGAGTGTCTCCTGTCACAAAAAAAAATCATCACAGGCATGTAACATGACATGAACGCTATTAATGGCCATAATAGACACATGTTTTGTCTTTTTTAAATGAACATGGACGATACAACTGGTTGGTTCTACAACAATTAAAATAAATTATTACATTATTATTTTTATCGGTAATATAAATACAAAATTTATTATCATATATTATATTAATATCATTTTTATTAATATTATCAAATATATAAAATAATTATTAATTTAATTAATATTAATATAGTTAAATATTTTGAAATATATATAATAACAAGAAATATAATTAGTATAAAATTATTATATATTTAGTTTTATTATGCTTATTAATTTATATTGATTGATAAAAATTTTATATTAATTAATAATTTGAATAATTTATTCAAATTTGATTTAAATACTTCCTTTTAGGGGCTTCTTATGTATGGGGAGGCCTCAAATCAATGTCGTTTGTTCATTAGATATTGTTACGGTGATCTATTCCAGACATCACTAAATCCTCCAGTGGCTTCACATGGTGGTGGTCGACCAACATCATAATATTAAATAGTGGTACATGGGATCATTAGTGCACAATGGGTTGAGATCATCATAGTGTGGTCCTGGAAATGGATATGGCTCATTGTTTCGATCGTCGTTATGGTTTTGGATACTCGTTTGGGTTGTCTAGCATTGGGTGGAAATTATTATACATTTTTTATGTATGGATCATACTGTACTAGTATTGTTTTTAATTGGTGGGTTATATCACCATCCAGGTTAAAAATAAATTTTAGCAAAAAATTATCTAAAGGGTATCTTCTATATACATCCATGATGAAGGTAGAGGCATGAGCATCATCAAATGATTGTTACAGATTGTGTTCATCTGAGGGAGGATCCATTTGGGGATTGAAATAGTAGATCCTCTCAGTCTACAGTGGTGGATTCAGCAGTGGTATATCAATAGTAATTTTATATTTGATACATGGTTGTGATGATGGAATTATAGAGGATATGTAGATTATAAATTTAATGTATGATAGTAAGGTAATAGTGGATATCTAGGGAATAATGAATCATTGGCTATTCTAGGTCAAGTAAATAAGTGATTGATCTATAGAGAAGTATATTTTTATTTCCCTAAATCCATGATTTTCATTCACTACTATTAATATTATTAAAAATTATTTTTTCAATATAATAGAAACATATTATTTTTTTTATGAAAACCACTTTCTATGTATTTATTTATCCTATAGAATATTTTTTAAAGTCATTAAAAAATATATAAGAACACCTTATTATGAAAATTAATATCTCACCCAATGATAAAATTTTACTATTAACTGGTTTAATGGATTTACATTTTGATTAGTAATTCTATCAGGAATAATCACAGAGGAAGACCTCTTGTTTTTTTATTTAATTTTTTACAATTTTTTATGTTGTGATACATGTAAAAAATCATCCAAACCCAATGTTGGAAATCATACTATAATGTATCAAATGTTGTGTATTTTTATTTTTCCTTTTAAAAAACAATAATACAAAACATATTTGTTTTCTGAACTTGAAAAAATGGGTTGTGGTCTTCATATTTGGTATCATAATAAAAGTCTAAATAATTTTATAAAATTAGAATATTTTTAAAATTTATGTATTCCCCCTTTATTAACATATTTTTCATAATATTTTCATTTGGAATACATAATATATGAAAATCAAAATTTTCCCTCCAAGACAGGTTACATGAAAATATCATTTTTAAATCACGACCAAAAGAATTTGATCAATTTGAATGCATTCATCTATCTAGTATATTCCATTACAAAATATCAATTACTAATAATATTCTCAAATTATTTTTAGGATTAGTCTATTTTAATTTTATCATTGTTCATGCACAACATCCATTCAATTCATGTCGAGGTAAATATTTTTTGTTCCCTTTCAAATTCATTAACATGTCTGAATAATTTAAATTATTATGGAATTTTTAGGATTCTATAAGAGAGGGTGACCTTTGTGCTTCCTACAAGTGTCATGTTTTGTATTTCAAATTTAATGGATGAATAAAAGACTTTTAGATACTAGAATTCCGGTCAATTATTTTTTATAGTAAAAATATCTATTAGGATTCCTCAATGTTTTACACCTATCATCTATCTCTCTGATGATATTATTAATAAATACATGAGTCTGATATTATTTTCTAGAGTTGTTTTTGTCAAAATTGATATTGAAGAATTTATAACTACTTTGAGGGTCAATTTTGCTGTAAGAAACCCTCTTTTTCAATAGAATCTCTAACAATAATGGTTTTGGTGAATCTGTGAATTAATTTTTATAACTAAATTTTCATATTTATAAATAATAATAATGTAGATGATGCTGGAACATTAGTAATTATGTAAATTAAATAACAATTTGGGTGTGTGTATGAGAGAATTTGATAACATAATTCAGTTGAGGGGTGAGAATATAATACCCTAGTTCCCTGATTTACATGTATGATATTTATTTTAAAAAATTAATTGTTTTCAACATAACATGAACTTATTATATTTCAATTTTTTAAGAACTAATTTCAAATCATTCATATATCCAAAAGATTTATTTAAGAGTATTTACCAAATATAGTAAAAACCCATACCATGAAAATAAATTTTCAAACTATTTTTAGAATTTATTTTCAACAGGTTTAGTGAATTTACATTGTGATGTTTATTTCCTTGAATCAGAATTGCATGTGAAGACTTAATTTTTATTTCATTTTATTTTGTATCGTTTTGTTTTGTTGTAAGGATGGTATATAATTATTCAAATTCTAAGAAATAAAAGTTCCAATAATGAATGAAATTTTCAGTGTTTTTCTTTTGTGATTTATTAAAAAGTTATTTGAGATAATTTTTTTGTTCTTAACCCAGAACTGTAGTTTTATGTATTCAAAAGATTACTGTGGTGTGGAAGAGATAATATATAATTTTTATTTTGGGTACTAGACTATTTATTATAACTGATTGTTGGAAAGTGGTTGTAGATCACAGTAGTAGAGAATATACCAGCACCAAATCCCAGTGATATATGTCATGTAGTAACCATAATTTATAACAGACCCTTGTGGTGAGGTACAAACGGAACCATAAAACCCGATAACATAGAAATTAAATATTAAATAATTACATTAATTACAAATGTTATAATATAAATATATTAACATTTTAAAATTAAAAATTAATAACATATTGAATTTATTATTTAGTAGATAAAATGGTTTAGAGTTAAAATAAAAAACATATTCAATCAACATTATAATTAAATTAACTAATTTATTTAATATAGAACATTTATTAGTTAAATTTTAAATTAAAATATAAAAATATTAGAATAAAAAGCTATTTTTTATAAATTAAATTAAATTTTGAAAAATCAAATTATTGTAGATTGGTCAATTATTTAATTAGAAGTAATAACAAACATAATAAATAGACAACAAATATTTATTATAAAAGATATTTTGAAATAGTATATAAATTACAAATAAATGAAACAAATCTATTATAAGATTGTCAAATAAAACATTAATAAAAAATAAGAAATCAATATTTTTAAAAACAAAATTACTAATGTACAATTAGATTACAATAAAAAGAAATTTCATTAATTAAAAATACAATATTTTATTTAATATATGGGTAAAAAAACTCAATTAATGTACCCAATAATTGATACATTTCACTAAAATTCTTTCTTCACTAATATAAATTTTTAAATTAATAGTGCTCAAAAGGGAATTTACAGCACATATAAAGCATTATTTTCCTCGAAGCCATTAAAAAGGGGTCCATTTTATAAGAAATAAAAAATCCCAGATAAAGTCGCCATTTATCAGGGCTAAAAAAAAAATTATTATAGGTTCCTTTCATCGCCATTTTTTAAAAGCGCTCAAAAAATATAAAAAAATATAAAAAAACATCACAAATCAATGGTTGGAACAACCCAAATTTTTAATGTACATAATCCACCATTTCAATTGAACTAGTAACCCCCCACCCCACCCATTTAACAATGATATGAATCCCCCTCCTTTAATATTAGTAGACCTATTTCACCCACACATGTGTGCCTCTACCTTTTTGTTGGTTCTGAACCTAATACCTCCCCCTAAAACACTTACACCTATTACACTACCCATTATTGTTTTCTTCAATGTTTTATGGATTATTTATTTATTTATAGATATTTTTAACATTATCTTTCCATATATTTATATATTTATTTATTTTCATTAAAGAAATAATTTTTAATCTTATATTTGAATATATAGATAAATATTTATTTATTTTTCAATACAGATAAATATATATATATATATATATATATATATTATATACATTAATTTTATATGTATAAAAATATAAGAAAATATTTAAATAAATTTTATAAAAATATTTATTTAGATAAGGTTTAAAATTTTAGAAATATATTTTATATATAAATAAGATAAGATATATATTTTTGAAATTTTTTTTTGTAAATATATAAAAAAAAATTATATATTTTTATATTTGTGATTGTAAATAAAACATAAAATTGATAAAAGATAATATTTCAAAACCAGAACATCACTATGCATGTAATCCTTGAAAATGAATTAATTTCCCATTAAAAATAGGGAATAAAAAAATTAAACAAAGCTAAGAGTCCATTGGTGGATAAATAATTTGGATAACTAGAATAAAAAATTTGGTTTAGAGGAATTCAATGCCTTTTTTGCAACAGAAAATACAATAAGGGATTCCCCTTATCATTAATGTTTAGTGAACGTTGTTGGGTTCAATTTGATGTGTCATATGTTCCAAATTAACTATCATATCAAAAGAGAAGTTGTTTGAGGTTAGAGTTACACTTAAAAATGTCATAAAGAATTTATTAATATTTTTTTATTTTTTATATCTTCAAATTGATATTAATTTACTTTTAATTACAAATAATTATAAAATTATTATTCCATATTATATTTTTTATTGTACTATAATCCATTTTTTTACTAAATGACTTGTATATTTAGTGTAAATGAATATTTAGCATTAAAAAAATTAAATTAATTAATATATATATATGTCAATATATTTTATTTTTATGTTAATATATATTTTTTAAATATTTATATTTTTTGAGAAATTTACCAATTTTGGGTACTATAGTCACTAATAAAAATGAGCTGATAATGGGGATCCCTTTAATAGTGCTGAAAAATAATTAATAAAGGGGGACTTTAAACAACACTTTTTAATAGAGTTAAAAGAACCCCTTATTAGTGCTTTTTAGCACTGATAAAAGCACCCCTTTGTAATCATTATTTTAGCATTGTTAATCGATGAAACTGTGAAAATCTATTTTGGTGGTAGTGTTTTTTATGTGGCATTGGATTTTTCTCATTAAATAGTGAAACACATTCATTATTTTTTTCTTGGTCCACATTATAATCATTTCTAGTTGGGCATGAAATATATTCATTAATTATATAGTGATATACTCAGCTATAATTAATTATACACATGAATTATCAACAACCACAAAACCACTATTTTATCAGCATTGAATGAATTCCATCATATTCATCATAGATGTATTCCATCATACCAATACTTTTATGTTATCGTTGAATATTTTTATATTGGTTGCTTCACCATTAAGGGTCATGGTCTATTTATAATTATACATGATGTGTCACATCCATCAATTATATAATTATACCTTCCTTGGTTTAGTAAATATCATTGTCTCCATCTTGTGGTTTATTTTTAACACATTTCATTTATTTACACCATAAGTAAAAGTCATAAAATTTTCTTTGATTATTTTGGTTTTTCATCAGAATTTATTTTATTCTTCAATTATAAAATGGTGGAATATTATATAATTTTTATTAATTCCATCATTATTCATCATACTTACCATAATTGATACAATTTAGACAAAACTTTTTAGAACATTCGTTTTTTAATATAAAAAACATCTCCCTTTTCAATTATCATTTTCTTTTTTTAGAATATATCAATCTAATTTCATATCACTATAAGATTTATTTATCTTCTAATTTTTGATATATTAAAAATATAATAAATATTATTTTCTGTAAACCTTCCTTAACACCAAAAATTACCAAAATACCTTATTCATTTTTTCTTTATTAACAATCACTCTATCATTGAAACCATATTGTTTTTTGGGTGAAACAATAATACTTATTAACTTATATTAGGAAGACATTTCAAATTACACATTCTTATATCTACCAATATCGTAATAGTGACTATTATGTAATTTTTCTATTTTAATTGAATCACATTTACCCAAATTATTTCTAGAAGATCGCATATTGAACATGTTTATATGTTTTGGTGTTCATATGAACATAATTACACTATCCATTTGATTGAAAATATATCCATCATTTAGTGGTTAATATATTAGACCATGGAAAAATTTCCTATGAAAAAAAATAAATTAATTTTATAACTCACACAAAACAAAATGAATTTACATGGCTTGAAACATAATCCTACTCCACAATAGAATAAATACCACACATCATTAATGTAAAAGGAGAATGACTATTCATATTTTCTTCCTGTAAAATTATCCAAATATTTATATTTATAGATTTTTACATCTTTATGAGATGTACCAAAACCTTCCAATCTATATTGGTCATCATCCATATGATAAATGCGTTTATATTATACACTATATAAACATTACAAATGCAGGGAATAATTAGAAAAAATTATTATATATCCCGCTAATGATTATTATGTAATAATTGAAAATACATATGATATTATTACGTAACCATATGTGTTAATAATAGGTGAGTTCAATTATCTTTTGTTTTTAATTTAATCTCATGGTATAATCTTTCTAATCACTAATATCTATATTTTTAACAAATCTTGTTGTTTCTCATGATTCCATCCAACTATTTAATATATCATTTAGAAATGTGTATCCCATATAATATTATAAAAACAGAAAAAAAATATCCCACAATAGGCTAAATATAGTTAAAAACATGATTTTATTATTTTATTGATTACCAATTACCTAGATCAATTATTCCTTATTTCCTAGAATTATTATTTTACAAAAAAAATTGAATCTCTACCCTTTTATTCATAGTATCCATTTTACTGTATAGTAAAAAAATCTTATAATTTTAAAAATGATAAACATTATTTTTATGTCATCCAAATTCAGATTTCCTTTTATCATTGATAGAAGCATTAGAATAGAATGTACATTATTATTTGAGAAGTGATATTTTAGCTGAATGTAATTTTTACTCGGTTCAAACATTGAATTGGTTAAAAGGTTATTTATAATTTCACAGTAACCTACCAACACTCCTTTTCATTGCATCATTATAGGATTCTACTATAAAAACAAGATAATATTATGACACTATTAACATTTATTTTAGAAAAATACTTTACATTTTTAGTGATTAGTGAAACTATTTATTGATGTCCAAATGTTCAACTTATATATGTTCATCTATGAGTAGAAAAAATCTTATAGTACATCATGACGTGTTCACAATACTCCCTAAATCGACATCAACACACCCTTACAAATGAATATCTGTAAATATAAATAATCATAGTGTGTCAGAACCATTGAAATACAAGATAATATATATTATTTCCTCATAGTTAACATTTCATGGATATTCTATTAATGATTAAACATATCCTAACATTTGATAAGTCTCCATTTTAGAATAATCATGGAAAAATAATACTTAAATCAATTAATGCCTTAGTATATTTTCAATGTTCCTAAATTCATTTTATTTTTCTCATGCCTTCCCCTTGGATTATATGATATTATCGGCTAAGGGGTAGTGAATAGTTAGTCTCTAAACATTCTAATCCTTTCCATTACAATTAAATTTTACTCTAAATAAGATAAAATCAATTTTATATAAATCCAATTATATAATATCAAAATCCATTATATGTATTTTTCTATCATCATATTATTTACCCTCAAATATTTCAATAACTGAACATTTATCTCAAAAATAAATATATTATTCAAACCAACCATTACCATTACATATAAAAAAAGAGATTTGTGGCCAGGGTCCTGTAATTGAACTTCCTCTATCTGTTGTTATTATATACATTTCACTGAATAATTTTTTGTTCTACTATAAGGTAATTTAACATTTAAATTCATTTCCTCAATTCATGGTTAAAATTTTAGGGTGTTGTTTATGTTTTTTGAAAATGTTCATTCTAGAAACATTAAATCATTACTAGTTTTGCAATTAAATTTCATTGTATAATACTAAAGGTTGAAAGGATGTCTTCGTATCTATATATCCAGCAAGAATACCCTCTTTATTAAACATTTGATACAATTGAGGTTATTAAAAATTTATCAACTACAATATTCACTCCTTCCATTCACTAAATACCCTCCAAAACAAAACATTATTTTTATACCTTCCCACAACACATTTTTTATATAAAATGGCATAATACTTTAAAATATTGTTTTATATTTCTTAGAAATTCATTCAAAAGAATACATGTTCTTGCATAATGTATGGTGTAAATTTCCAACTTCATGTCCATATTTTAATATATTTTATATATAATAATTCACTCCACCTAGGAATTTTATGATATCAACTTTTTTTGAAAAAGTTAGTGTATGTCAGAATAAAACCTCATCAATGGGTTTTTACATAGATAAATAACCTCTATTTATAATTTTTTGCTCCAATGTGTATTTATTATTTCTAAAATATACCTAATCCTTCATATTTAATGGGATTTATGGTATATCTATCATTTATTAACCATATAAATCCATCCTCTTTTTATAAAACCTCTATTGAGATTTCATGTTTATTCCCAAAAAATAATGAGTAATGAGAAAAAAAAAACATATGAACTATCATTCAACAATACCTAATTAAGGGGTTATTATTTTCTCATATATATCTTGAACATGTCCCTAATACAATATAATTATAAATTTATTAGTGTATGAGTTTTTTTGAACACCTTACAGATGAAGTTATCCTAATATCAAAATCTAGATCATTCATTAGCATTAAATAAAAACAAACATGATTGGAATTTTCATATAAAATTATAATCTTTTAAAATTTACAAGGTAATATTATTTAATGTGTCATCATATCATGGTCGTGTATTTAATATTTTTAATTCTCGTTGGTTGATTATGGATTCCATAAGTCATACATGCAATAGCATGTGGTACCAACCATCAACACCGAACTACTACTCTTCCATCATCTTTCCAATTTATGTAGATGTATCACATGAAGAACGTGTGTTTTATTTGTCAGAAAATAGAAATTTATCATCCTATTAGTAAATTAGGGATTATTCTAGGATTTATTATGGAGTTAGTGGACATTTATATGGAATCCATTAGCTTGTAGGTGGATCCAATGGTTGATTGATGGTTCCCAAAGAGCTGTCTAATTAATGTAACTCTTGTAAATTTTCTCAAACATTCCATTATACACCATTAATCTATTTCAACCCAAATTTTTAAATAGAATACATACAACCTATGTTTATATGATGTAAATTCTCTACTCCCCCTATTTATGGTGTTTGAAGATTCAAACTATATACTATATATTAAATGATAGGTTTCATTATTAATACCATAAATCCTCTTCTTCTCTTGAGTTAATTCTCACGAATAAGAATTTTATATTATATATAGATATCCTTATCATCTAATTGATAATATTTCTTTAATGATGGATAAAAATCACATGAAAGTAATTACAATCCTTCCTATCAAGTAAACTTTCTCTAGAAATTTTGGATGTTCCCAATGGGGATTACTGGTGTAATGTTGGGGTTTGGTTATGACTCATATAAATATATATTTTCCTAGATTAGTTAGGATATTATCTCAAAATTTTAGCCTTTATATGATTTTGTAGTCCTTTAATTTCATGTGACATAACGTGTTCTGATTATAATCATACATGATATGATTCACATGTGGGTGTGTTTGTGGCATGTGAAAAACATTCATATGATGAAATGATTATTACATTACTTATTTTGTCTTTTCTAGGTATACTTTAATTCCTTCTCTTTAATGAATTTCAATGTACCAAATTGGAATATCATTATTAGTTATCCCCATGGAGGGGGATATTTTATATTTTTATTATATTTTGGTGTCTTTAATATTATAAATGTAGTATTTTAATGTCTCTTTACTCAGACATAGATATTGGGATGACATTTCTAGATGAGTCCCACATTGGATTGTAATGTTCAGTATACTTGGAGAAGTGTACTTTACCTCGTATCAATGATATAAGAAAAAAAGTAGTCACCATGACATGGAAATAAAGGTTTTAATGTTTTCGTTCATCAATGGGTGAATGTGGACATTAGATGGTTGGTTGAACCAGTATTCCCATGATTGAGTTTTTTTAATGATCGAAGTCATGCAATGATTAAATATAATAATACATTTAGGAAAATTATAATTATGTATATTTGGTGGTAATGAAATCATGGTTGGTAAATAATGACTCAAAATATAATTATTAATTTCATATATTTACATTATCATAATGGAATACAATTATATATTGTTTTAGTTGTGTTAGTAATAATTTATTTTTGTACCACTAGGTTTATGCCCATACAATGAATTGATATCTCTTGGAGAAAAATGATTCAATTGGAAAGATTTTAGCTTACTAAAATTTATCTTCCTTCTAGATTTGAGCTATTGTATCATTGAGGAAATATGTTATCTTCAGAATTAATCTTTAACTTTATATATTATTTTGTATATTTACATTTATTATCATATGTTAGTTGATATATAATTTTTAGGGTGTTATATTTTATATTTTTTCATATAGAAAGCATTCAATATACTATTATTGTATTCTTATACATGACTATGTGTTTTTCTTCGATATTTATTAGAAAAATTTGTAATTATTTTGAATGTATATTGTTACTAATAGTATAGTTTTCCCGGGAACCATTTGAACCCTCAATTCTTGTAATTAGCCTCTTAAATATGTGGACTCATGTATAGGGCCATGTATCGCTCTATCCAGAATGCGATGATTCATGTTAAGGCATTACAAAGTTATTTCATAGAATATTTTCCTATTTTTTTCTGGGTGACTATTCTTTAGTGCTTTAGAAACGATAAAGGCTCTATAGAACATTGTAAATGAGTGTATACGGTTCCTTGATAGATCTTGTGTTAATATAATACATGTTACAAGTGATTATATTTTTTATTATAGTTGTGTTATTATAATTATATACAAATCTTTAGTGCATTCTTATTAAATTAGTTTTGGGTTTTTGGGACTATTAATGAATCATGACTATAAATGAAGGTTCACATAACATGCATAAAATTTCTTACCATAGGTGGGGAATTAATTAAATAAATCCAACTGGATATTTCTGATTTTTTGTTTGTGATATATTTTTATGGATTTTTTAATTAAATAATATAATAATTTTCTATTATTTATATATATGACTATGAATAACATGTTATTACTATAGGAATGTGGATGGGTTTGTCATAATTTCCATCATTTTACACCCTATAAGAATTTTCAGTAACTAGGCCCCACTGATAGTACAAGCATGCCACCTTTTTTATAATACCCCAATGTGTTATCCCACAAGTAGCGACAAATTATCCAAAATACAAGTTTTTTCATTTTAGGTTCCCCAAACCTTAAAAAATGGGTCGTAAATCTAATGAAATTCCTAAAAGTTAAACTCATGTTCTTTTAATTTATTTTTCCTCACTCACTCACTACCTAGAAAAGCACTTAGGTGGAAAACCAAAATAACCATACATAGGGACCAACCACCAAAAAAACGGATCCCTATAATTTGGTATTCTCTAAAAAATTAACGTTCAACATGTTATCATAATAGTGATATTTGGTACATCAATTCTTTAACATTCTAGAAAGCTCCATTATTTCTGGACTTCTTCCCCATTGTGAACCCCACATTTCATCCCAGGTAGTGTCACGACACATTTTCCAAGTTAATTTCCCTGATGCCAATATAGAATCATTCAATACCCCTCCCTCTAAGGATACACCTCCTTGGATGGAAAAGAAAAATGGAAGGTAATGAACACATAATACCACATCCAATATGCCCCGACATAGTGTCTAGGACTATGTGCATACAAATATCCCTATATTGGAGGCATTAACCTTTCTAGGGAGCATGATTGAGAGATATAATGAATGAAACAAAACCCACTCAATGATATATATATATAATAATATATATATATAATCATTCTATAAATAATGTATAAATATAAATAATAAAATTAAAATAATCTAACGTAAGTACACAGAAACCAAACTGGAGCATCAACACAACTATGCCAATGTACGAGATAGTAACATCCATCAAGATCTTATTAATCCTCTTATAAACATGAAAATACATTTATGTATATAGGGTGATCATATATGTATACATAGTAGGAATACATAGGTATCTCGTGCTTTAGTAGAGGGAGCATACTAATGCACCTATGAGAAAATAACACATAACATGTAGTCTAACCATAAAACCAACCTCACCATAGCATGGTCACCATGTCAGGACCCGTCCTCGGGGCCCGTGCCGTTACTACCCCAAGCCCGCCTTCCAAACACCAGGGGCTGGCGACTAGCACCAAGGCGTAGTTCCCGATAAAAATATAAGGCACTGCCTTTGTATGGTAAACAAACACCACAGAGCAACGAAGCAGTAGAAGTATACACTATGTAAAAGCTGATACAAAAGTAAGTGCGGAAATGTAAGTGGGACAGAATACAAACCCAAGCTGAATGTAAAGTACAACTGGAAAGGGAAAATAGAAACTGAATGTAAATCAACAAAGTCAATCCGTCCACTAGATGTCCCACCTGAAGGGTGAGTACAGATAGCCTCCACAGCTCCTAGGTCCAGCCGTCTGCTCCGAGTACGTCCCGCCCAGTGGTCCACCTCTAGGTACCGACCTGCTCCGCAAGCGTCAACCGCGATTAGTGTTGTCCGTCGTCTGCAACCAACACAACGTAGTGCGGGAATAGCCCATGCAGGGGTGAGTATAAGCTACTCAGTAGGGACCCTGAGACCCCCAAAGCTCTCCCAAAATCCACAAAGGATAAACCACAAAGGAAGGATACAATCACGAAGTAACATCTGACACTACTTAGGTATATACCCATACATATAACTAAGTCATCAATTCCAGTTCGGCTCCAACATCCGAGCTCATGTACAAACCAGTCCACACAGGAAATCACAACCCAGTCTACATAGGAAACAAAACGTAATCCACATAGGATAGCACAACACAATCCACATAGGAAAACAAAACAAGATTCAGCTCACACAGGTATACATCTTCGTATGACGATATAGATATTCAGATATAGCCACTGATTCATCTAAGCCGTCGGACCCACAATGGATCGATAGGTATTAACCCCTGCAATGACCCACACAGGATCTGACCCACATAGGATCGATATGTAACTAACCCCCGCAATGACACACAAATGATCTGCCCCACACAGGATCGATATGTAACTAACCCCCGCAATGAACCACACAGGATCGGACCCACACAAGATCTGTAGGTGGTGGCCCACACAATACCGTTGAGCGCTAACCCACACAGGATCTAACCCACACATGATCGGTAGCACTGATCCACGTAGGATCCTTGAGTGATGTAGTCATCACCGTCGAATCCACGGAGGATTTCTGCAGAGTCATCGTCGTCGTCGTCGTAGTCGCAGCCAGCTCTAGGGTTCCTTCACAAATCATGCTCGTTCGGGAGAGTCCGCTCCACGAGCCGAGGGGATGATACATCAACTGACACATAGTACAGAGTTGATGTATCCTAAAGTTCTGTATCATCAACAGGAACTCAATGTCACAGATGGCACGTCAATCGGACGCCCGGTCTGAGAGTTATTGGCTTTTTCGTTCGAGGGGCCCGGTTGGTTTTTAAGGAAAAACCAACCTGACCGTACTCCAACTATGTCCAAACCTTGATCGGAGTAATACGAATGGTCCGTCTCACTTAGAGGAATCCATCAAAGTCGACGGCACGTCAATCGGACGTCCGGAACTCATGATATGAGTGTTTCCGCTTCGAGGGCCCGGTTGGTTTCGTGTACGAACCAACCCGGCAGAACTCAAAGTTCTCTAAAACCCGGAGTGTAGTATACCAAAATGACCATGTCGATCCAAGGATCGCTACACAACTGATGGTGTGTCGATCGGATGTCCGCAACTCGTGTTATGAGCAACAGACCGAAAGGGGTTCGGGCCCGGTCCGACCCGGCCCGATACCCCCAGGGTCGGCCCGAACTGGGTCCGGGTCCGGCCCACTAGGGCGCGGCGCGGCCCGATGCGCGGCACGCTGGCCTAGGCTCGACCAAATGGCCGAGCCGTTCGGATGCGGGGCGTGGATCCCCCGCGTGGAGAAACCGCAACCCCTTAATGGGGCCGCTCGCATCCGGCCAGCCATGGGTTTCAAACCCCCGGTTCTTCCACGGTCCGGCCCGTCTGCTCTGGCCGGACGGCTTTTGCCGCCACGGGACTGGCAAGTCTGGTCCCCTTGCTCCGATGCTGGCGGCCCGATTCCAGCCACCGGTTCCGCTACTCCGCCGTGGCTTATGTCGCGACCTTGGTTCGTCCGGGAGGAGGGTCGGTCGTGTTTGTGCGGTCCGGACCCCTCCCGTTTAATGATATCAAGTGGTTAAAATGAACGGGGTTACATGACGGAAGATTTCACAAATTAAAACACATAACCACTACCTCAACGTTGTCGTCGAACGAGCGTTCGTCGCGGAATTAACCGTCGCGGAAGAAGAGGATCGTCGCGGAAGAAGAAGATCGTCGCGGATGAAGAGGATCACCGCGGAAGGAACGTCATTGGCGTTAGGTGATCTCCGAGTAAGGCATCTCTCACCATCGTACGCTGTCGGAGGTTGGCATTTTTCATTGGCGGTGGTGCGTTCTTCGAGTTCTTCGTCGAAGAATGAAGAATCCTCTCTTTTTCTCCCAAAGGCTCCCACAACCAGAATTCCAACAACAAAAAATAATTCCTTCCCTTATTTTATTATCATAAAATAAGAATTGAAATTCAAAAGATAAGAAACGAACAATTAATTCAAAAAATTAATTGTAACAATTTAACCGCCCAAATTAATGAGGCGTTTCATAACCAGAATAAAAGCAAGGTTGACTTTATTAAAAAAGGGGGGTGCGATTGCGTTACTTAGAAGAAAAGAAATGGTGGTGCTCGTGCAGGCCCCACCTCACAAATATCCTACCAAGTGTGTAGGATATTTTGGGTCCCACCTTATCTGCTTAACTTAGGTTAATCCACAAAAGTGAAATAAAATAAAGTGTCACACCACTTTTTTTTATTCCTTAACTTAACCCCAAATATTAAAAACCACACCCGAGAAAACCAAACTCCGGAAAAGGTGTTTCTAATAAAATATCAGCGCTGCGATTCCATTGGTGCCATCTGAATTCGATACCGAGCACTGGTTCAAAAGTTAGAAAAACCTGCTCATTCGTTCACTGAACGTACTGGAGATAATATTCAGAAAATGATTCCGGGAACACCGGGCCTTGAAATCAGGTGCTGTCAGAACTGAGTTCTTGTAAAATTTCAAAGAAAATTAAGAAAAAAAATTTCCTTGAATTTTACGTGTCTTTACATCACTCCCACCATAGGGCTTTACGTCCCCATAAAGATACATAAAAAACTAGGGAAACAAATGTGGGTACTGAGCATGCATCTGAGCCTCCCGCTCCCAAGTTCTCTCCGGGAGGTTCTCGTGCTGCCATCTAATACGCACTAGAGGAATTAACCATCCACGTAGGACCCTCTCTTGTCGATCCTCAATCTCCACCGGGACCTCCCCAAAAGTCTCCCCATCAACAATGTCGAACTCTCCATGGTCAATGATATACGTCGGGTCGTGCACGTATCTCCTCAACTAAGATATGTGGAAGACATCATGAACCCAGTGCAACTGAGGTGGTAGAGCCAGGAGATTAGCCACCTCTCTAATCCTGCTGAGGACCTGGAATGGTCCGATGAAGCAAGGAGATAACATTCCGCCTCGTCCAAATCTCCATACTCCATGTCAAGGTGAGACCCACAAGAAGACTTGGTCACCATCCTCGAAATCCAGTGGCCTCCGCCTCTTGTCAGCATAAGACTTCTGTCGGCTCTGAGCTGTCCTTATCTGCTCCTGGATGACATGGCCCTTCTCTATCGTGGCCTGGACCATCTCTGGTCCCACAAGTGCTGACTCCCCAGGGTATGCCCAGCACAAAGGAGATCTTCATGGTCGGCCATACAACGCCTCGTATGGTGCCATCCGGATGGTGGAGCGGTATATGTTGTTGTGCGCGAACTCCACCAAGGTAGGTGGTCCTCCCTTCTGCGGCCAAATTCGAGGACACAAGTGTGAAGCATGTCCTGGAGAGTCTGTATGGTCCTCTCTGTTTGACCATCTGACAGAGGGTGGAAGGTGGTGCTCAGAGGTAGTTGTGTCCCGAACGCCTCCGACAACCCCTTCCAAAGCTGGGAAGTAAAGCGAGCATCACGATCGGAGACGATAGATGATGGCACACCATGAAGTCGTACAATCTGCAGAACGTAGAGACATCCCGAGCTCTCCACTGAGCCCTGCTCTCTGATGGGTACGAAGTGATCCGACTTGGTGAGTCGTTCGACAATCACCCAAATGGAGTCATGACCTCTGGAAGTACATGGAAGTCCAGTCATGAAGTCCATAGATATCCCATCCCACTTCCACTCTGGGACCTCCATGGGCTATACAAAGCTTGCTGGTACCTGATGCTCTGCCTTCACCTACTGGCAGGTGAGGCATCTAGAAACGAACTTTGCCACAGCCTTCTTCATGCACGGCCACCAGTGCAGTCGTTTGATATCCTGGTACATCTTCACCACTCCACGATGTACCGCCAAAGGGTAAGTGTGAAACTCTCTTAGCACCACCTCCCGTAAAGAAACTGGTACCAAGGTACGCCCTCTGAAAAGGACGTCGTGCTCTCCTCCTGGAGAGAAACCATCAGGTGCATGTCCTGAGAATATCAGCGCACGCCGCGTCATGCAGTCAGCAACCCCACGTTGTGCCTCTCTGACCCACTACAGTAGTAGAGGAGTGACTGTGAGCGACTGAAGGATGGCTGCTCCATCTCTATCCACGAAGGATATCTGCAAAGTAGCTAGCTGCTCTGTCGCCTCCCCAAGTAGCTGAATGCCCGTCCTCCTGCTGAGATCATCAACTACCACGTTCCCCTTCCAAGGAGTGTAGACTATCTCAAAGTCATAGTCCTGGAAGAACTCAATCCATCGCCGCTATCTCAGGTTTATGTCCTTATGAGATAAGATTTACCTGAGACTCTGATGGTTAGAAAAGACTGTAAAGCGCTCGCCCATCAGGTAGTGTCGCCATGTCATCAGATCGAAGACCACTACTTCTAACTCCAGGTCATGGGTAACATAGTTCTGCTCATGCAGCCTCAACTAACATGATCCATAGGCGATCACTTCCCACTCCTGCATCAGGAATCATCTGAGTCCGGTCCCTGATGCATCGCAGTAGACTACATACCCTACTCCCTCTTCCGGCAACCTCAAGATAGGTGCACTCGTCAATCTCTGTCTCAGCACCTGGAAGCTCTGCTGACATCTGTTTGACCACACAATGGGTTTCCCCTTCTTCATAAGAGCTTAGAGTGGTGCCGCAACTCTGGATATGTCTGGAACAAATCTCTGATAGTATCCAACTAGTCCCAAGAAACGTCGCACCTCTATCACGCTCCTGGGTGTCTCCCAAGCTAGCACTACCTCGATCATCATAGGATCCACCGCAACTCCTGCCTTAGAGATGACCTATCCCAAAAAGTGGACCTCATGTATCCAGAACTGACACTTTTAGAGATTTCCATAAATCTGGTGCTCTTGGAGTGTGTCAAGTACAACCCGCAAGTGGTAGGCGTGCTCCTCCTCAGTCGTTGAGAATATCAAAATTTCATCGATGAAGAACACGAAAAATCGATCAAGGTATGGCTGAAATATTCTGTTCATGAGACCCATGAACACTGCTGGAGCATTGGTTACACTAAATGGCATAACCAAGAACTCATAGTGGCCATACCGACATCTGAAGGACGTCTTCTGCACGTTCTCATCCCGAACTCTGAGCTGATGATAGTCTGACCTGAAGTCAATCTTTGAGAACCACCGATCTCCCTTGATCTGATCGAAGATGACATCAATCCACGGTAGCGGATACTTTTTCTTCAATGTCACATAGTTTAGGCAACGATATTCGACATAAAGTTGCAAGATCCCGTCTGCCTTCTTGGCGAACAATATCGGGGAATCCCAGGGTGAAACACTGGGTCGGATGAATCCCTTGCCCTGCAAGTCCTCCAACTGTACCCGTAGCTCTCGAAGCTCAGCGGGAGCCATATGATATGATGGGGTGGATATCGGGGCTGTCCCGGGGTACAGATCAATAAAAAAATCTACCTCTCTATGAGGAGGTAGTCCTGGAACGTCGTCGGGGAAAACATCCGCATACTGATCCACCATTGCAGGAAAACCAGGACTCTGCACGTCAACTGCTCCTTAGATGAGTCTAGCCAACTGATGAGTAATGGGCTATCCTCTCCTCTGTGGGAGTCCATACTGTCCTGCGAAGGCTCCCTTCTCGCCAATAAAGGTGAGCCTATTCCCGTCGGTGTGTACACATCGCACCTTCCGCCTAATACAGTCGATTTGAGCATGGACTGTAGATAACCAATCCATGCCCAAGATGACGTCGTAAGGCATCGACGATGCTAAATGAATATCCAAGTCGAAGATCTCGCCTCCTAGAGTAAGCTCACACTACCAGCACCAGTGCGTAATCATCGAGTCTGCTCTCATAGGATTATCTAGCCCTATGTTTCGTGCCAACGGATCTGTCGGAATCTCCGAGATCCGAACAAGGGCAGCAACTATGAAAGAATGACTCTATAATGTGTCTATAAGTACTGCAACATGGGTGGAATAGACACATATAGTACCTCGAATCACCTTGGATGCACCGTGGTTGTAGGACTCCGCTGCTCGGAGCTATGCATGTCTCTTCCCGCCAACTCCATGTGGTTGGGGTGGACCTCCTGGTGGTGGTGGTGGTAGAGCCTCAAAGTGTCGCCCACTGACTACTACTCAGACAACTCCTCTTCCTTGTCTGCCTGCTCCCTGCGGACCACCACGGTCAACCCTCTGCATCTGCCTGGGCGGCCCCTCAACCGTCTACTGCTCCTCGACATGATGGGTCGGGTAGTCACAAGCCATGTGGCCCTGCCCACTACAAGCGTAGCAGTGTCTGCTGAGCCAGTGTCCTGAGGTTGTCTTCCTGAGGGTCTGGTCTTCCTGGACCAATGAGTCATCTGTCGACTACCTGCTGTAGAAGACTCTGCTATGTGCCTCCCTACGGTAGGTCTCGCTGCTGATGAAGGCCCACCAAAAAAGCTCTCGATAAAAAGGGTTCACTCCAGCACTCCTTCCTGAGTCGGAATGCTGAGGGAGATCAACGATGCCCTGATCTCCTGCCTCAATCTCTGCTCAAAGGTCCTGGCCTGGAAGAATTGGTCATGTACCATGTCTGTAGAGTAGCGCGAGAGATCGTTAAATATCGCCGAGTACTGGGCCACCATCATGCTGCCCTGTCGCAGCTGTAGAAGCTCCTGGATGTGCACCGCACGGAGGGTGGCTAAGAGGAACTCCGAGCGGAATAGGCTCTCAAAGTCCGTCCAGAGGAGAGATGCATCATTGTGCACCTAGAGCATGAAGATCCACCATCTGCCTGCTGCTGCATGCAGTAGGCTCGCTGCGAGAATCACCATGAGGTTTGCTGGTGTCTTCACTAACATGAAATCTCGTACCACTGCCTCCAGCCAATCCTCGGCTGCCTGGGGGTCCGTCTCCCCACGGAACCTGGGTAGTCGCTGGCATTGAAACTCATGAAGTGCACTAAGGAGATGTGAATCTTCTGCGGCTGGGGCTGGTAGCATCGGTGGCTCGGTGGGGAAGAGGTATTGCTGGTGCCTCTGCTGTAAACGGGCCCTGCACCGAGGCCTCGTCGTTTGGTGGGCTGTCGTCACTCACATCTCTCAGAACCCTAGTTGGATGCCATCGTGGGGTCATCCTGAGAAGAGACATTTGTGCCACGGTCAGAAAAGTATACCTGGTGAGCTGACATAAAGTAATCAAAAAGAAAACTCGAATCACTCATTCCAACAATGTTTTCATGTACTAAGTCGGAAATCAGATGTCAGGGTCCTAGTGTACTGATATGTCAGCCACCACACCAACACTGGACTCTCTGGACTGATAACCTCGTTAAATACACATAACAATATTGCTTCACATAGAAGAAAGATCAGAGTCCCAAGTTCTACAGTAGAACCGAACTCCTCTGATACCAATTTGTCAGGACCTGTCCTTGGGGCCCGTGTCGTGACTACCCCAAGCCCTCCTTCCATAGGCCAGGGGATGGCGACTCGCACCAAGACGTAATTCCCGATAAAAAGGGAAGGCATTTCCTTTTTAAGGTAAACAAACACCACAATGAAAGCAAGTTGTAGATGTATACACTATGTAAAAGCTGATACAAAAGTAAGTGTGGATAATTAAGTGGGCCAGAATACAAACCCAAACTGAAAGTAAAATACAACTGGAAAGGGAAAAGCGTAACTGAATGTAAAACCACAACGTCAAACCGTCCAATGGAAGTCCCACCTGAAGGCTGAGTATAGATAGACTCCATAGCTCCTCGGTCCAGCCGTTCGCTCTTAGTACGTCACGTCCAGTGGTCCACCTCCAATTACCGACCTGCTCCGCAAGCCTCAATCGTGATCAGCATTGTCCGTTGTCTGCAACCAACACAACGTAGTGCGGGCATATCCCGTGTAGGGGAGAGTATAAGCTACTCAGTAGGGACCCCGAGACCCCGAAGGTATCCCAGAATCCATAAAGGATAGACCAAAAAGGAAGGATACAATCACGATGTAACATCCAACACTGCTTAGGTTTATACCCATACATATACCTAAGTCATCAATTCCAGTTCGGATCCAACATCCGAGCTCATGAACAACCCAATCCACACAGGAAATAACAACATAGTCCACACAGGAAAGCAAAATGTAATCCACACAGGATATCACAACACAATACACATAGGAAAGGAAAACATGATTCACCTCACACAGGTATACTTCTTTGTATGACGATAGAGATGATCAGATATAACCACTGATTCATCTAAGACGTTGGATCCACAAAGGATCGATAGGTACTAACCCCCGTAATGACCCACACAGGATCTGACCCACACAAGATCGAGAGGTAACTAACCCCCACAATGACCCACACACGATCTGTCCCACATAGGATTGATAGGTAACTAACCCCCGCAATTTCCCACATAGGATCGGACCCACATAGGATCTGTAGGCGCTGTCTCGCACATGACTGTTGAGAGCTGACCCACACAGGATCTGGCCCACACAGGATCAGTAGCACTGATCCACGTACGATCACTGCATGATGTAGTCGTCGCCATCGAATCCACGGAGGATTTCTACACAGTCGTCGTCGTCGTCGTCGCAGTCGCAACCAGCTCTAGGGTTCCTGCACAATGAAAGCTCGTTCGGGAGGGTCCGCTCCACGAGACGAGGGGATGATACATAAACTGACACATAGTCTGAAGTTGATGTATCCAAGTGTTCTGTGTCCTCAACATGAACTCAACGTCACAGACGGCGCGTCAATCAGACGCCCGGTCTGAGAGTTATTGGCTTTTTCGTTCCAGGGGCCCGGTTGGTTTTTAAGGAAAATCATTCCCGACCATAATCCAACTACGTCCATACCTCGAGTGGAGTAAGAGAAAAGGTCTATCTCACTTATATGAATCCATAAATTTCGACAGCACGTTAATCGGACATCCGGAACTCAAGTTATGAGCGTTTCCGCTCCGAGGGCCCGATTGGTTTCGTGTACGATCCAACCCGGAGGAACTCAAAGTTCTTCAAAACCCTGAGTGTAGTATACCGAAATGACCGTCTCGATCCAAGGATATCTACTTAACTGACGGTTCACTGATCAGAGGTCCACAACTCAGGTTATGGGCAATGGACCGAAAGGGGTTTGATATTAAGGGGTTCGGGCCCGGTCCGACCCGGCCCGAAACCCCCAGGGTCGGCCCGAACCGGGTTGACCCGAACTTGGTCCGAGTCCGGCCTGCTTGGGCATGGCCCGACACAGTTTTCGTAGCCCAGCCTAGGCTGGGCGCGGTCCGGGCAGTCGGCCCGGCGTGCGGGCGCACTGGCCAGGGGCTCAGCCGAACGGCCGAGCCGTTCGGATGCGGGGGGTGATGCCCCCACGTGGAGAAACCGCGGCCCCTTAATGGGGACGCTCACCTCCGGCCAGCCGGGGGTTTCGATCCCCCATTTCTTCGACGGTCCAGCCAGCCCACTCCGGCCAGCCGGCTTCTGCCGCCACGGTACCGGCAAGGCCGGTCCCCCTACTCCGACGCCGGCGGCCCGATTCCGGCCGCTGGTTCCACTGCTCCGTCGTGGAATTGGTCCGACCGGCGCGGCGCGACGGCGCCGCGCCCCTTTTCCGTGGCCCTGCTCCGGCCGCGGTGTCTTTGGATTCATTCCTGCATGGCGCAACGGCGCCGCGGCTTGGTTCAATTCTCAAATGTGCGGCGCGATGGCGCCGCTCATTCCCATGCGGTTCGACGACACCGCGTTACTTTCCCTCGAACCGCAACAACAAATAATAATCAGGGAGGAGGGTCAGCCATGTTTGTGCGGTCCGACCCCCTCCCTTTAAACTATATCAAGTGGTTCAAAAGAACGGGGTTAGATGACGGAAGATTTCACAAATTAAAACACATAACCCCTACCTCAATGTTTTCATCGAACGAGCATTCATCACGGAATTAACCGTCACGGAAGAAGAAGATCGTCGCAGAAGAAGACAATCATCATGGAAGAAGAGGATCGCCGCGGAAGGAACGTCGTTGGCTTTAGGTGATCTCCGAGGAATGCGTCTCTCGCCGTCGGAGGATGGCGTTCTTCATTGGCGGTGGTGCGTTTTTTGCGTTCTTCGTCGAAGAACAAATAATCCTCCCTTTTTCTCCCAAAGGCCCCCACAACCAGAATTACAACAAAACAAAATACGTCCTTACCTTATTTTATTATCATAACATAAGAATTAAAATTCAAAAGATAAGAAACGAACAATTAATTCAAATAATTAATTGTAACGATTTAACCGCCAAAATTAATGAGGCGTTTCATAACCAGAATAAACGCATAGTTGACTTTATTAAAGGGGGGGGTGCGGGTGCGTTACTTAGAAGAAAATAAACGGTGGGGCTCATGCGGGCCTGACCTCACAAATATCATATCAGGTGGGTAGGATATTGTGGGTCCCACCTTATCGGATTAACTTATGTTAAGCCACTTAAGTGAAATAAAATAAATTGTCGCACCAATTTTTTTTTATTCCTTAACTTAACCCCAAAAATTAAAAACCACACCCGAGCAAAAAGAACTCCGAAAATGTGTTACTAAGCAAATATCGGTGCTACGATTCCATAGGTGCCCTCAGAATTTGATTCTGAGCACCGGTTCAAAAGTAAAAAAAACCCGCTCGTTCGTTCACTGAACGTACCCGAGCTAAACTTCGGAAAATGATTCCGGGCACACCGGGCCTCGGAATCAGGTTCCGTCAGAAACTACATTCTTTTAAAATTCCAAAGAAATTTAATAAAAATAATTTCCTTGAATTTTATGTGTCTTTACACACCAAATTACACAATCCATGTAATATAATATAATATAAGGGACATCGATGATAGGGTACTCCATTACAAATTAAATTTAATTATCCAAAATAAATCCCCAATGGATGATGTCTTAATGTTCTAACCCCTTAAATAATATAGATAATCCCATATATCCCACACATACCTCAGCAATAGAACACAACACATTCCATTGGCACACAACTGGGCCACACACCATAACCACACACACATGGACCGCTCAACACATGAAATCACATCACAACACAACACATATCATCACAAAGACACTTGAGGAAGCACATCCTAACTCATCCCAAAGGCACCTTGGACACCACATCAGAAATCAGCTGAAAATGGTTGGGCCATCATTTCATTTAAATTTTTTATTGTAAAAGTGAGTGTTCATCCGTCCATCCTCCCACTGAGATGTTGGGAATGACACCCCTCGTGATAATGAGCTATTTTTTACAATGTAGTGCTCAATGTCAGTGAGGTGAATGTAAAAATTATAAAAAAAATTCAACTATATATATATAAATTATCAAACTCTCATTACAAAACTCTGGGTTCTTATGAAAAAAAAACCAAATATCAACACCATCTCAATTGTTGGATTCTCCAAATACATTAATTTGTATCATAAATATTAATTTTATATGGTTAATATCCATATAAATCTAATACGGATTCACATTTACTCAATGTTTAAAACCACTTTTTTTAATATTTTTCACCAACCACATTTAATCACAAAACACAACATTAAATTTTCAAATAACCAATTTTTATCCCACTAACTAAACCGACCAATACCAATTACCAAATTTATTAATATTAATTTATTTTATCAGTATCCGGGAATCTAGAAAAAACCATATATCACCAGAAACATGTTCTCTCCAACAATATCACCTCACCTCCCAAAAAAAGACATATGAGCATATTTCTCCCTACACCCCATTAGAATCACATATCACTGTCCCAATAGAATGTCCGCAGAAAAAATGTCATCTATATTATTTTATAGATTTACAAAGGGAATTAATCACATTCCCTAACATATTATGGATGATATCACACAAATCACAATTTTGGGGAGACCAATTTATATAAAAAATATAAGTTGTTGTTTAATTAAAATTTTTAGGGTTATATCACTGAAATAACACACCAAAAAGTAAAAATAAGAGAACATATATCTAGTGAAAAAATTCCCATATGGTCATATTTTTTCCTAGGTCATGTGTCATATACTATCCACAATATCACAATAATATTAATGATATAAAATCATGTGAAATGAAACACTTCACTATTCAATTTAAATTTAGAAAATTATTTATATTTACATAACCCATCACCACCATAACCCATCGGTAATAAAAATCATTTCCCTCCAACATGATACAACATAATGTGAAAAAATGAATGCCTACCTCAAAAATAATTATCGACACACTGTACATTACAGGCTGAAAAAGAATATCTGAAAACCTCAACCACACCATGAGGAACCACAGATCAACCTACAGCACACCCAAATACCATCAAAACATATACCAAAACACTGTTGGAACCAGGGTCTTCAAAGCATGATTTGGCGTATGGTTTGTGTTTGTTGTCAATCCTCAGTGGAAGTTCAGGATGTGTACCAACAAAGAGATCATACCATTCAAGCAGAAAACAGTAGTGAAGGTGGCGCTGTTTCCCAATGTTTGCCAATTTTTGGGCCTGAAAATCAGCCAATAAAGTTAAGTGTTTTTGGAAAAGTTACTTGTGCGCCGAGGTCTTGGAGGATAGAAGACTTGCGCGCCATTTGTTTTTGAGGATCAGAACGTCAAAAATTGGCTATGGAAAGAAGGACGCACAAGTATTGGTTGGGTCGCGCAAGTGAGCTGCACGACAGAGGTTACTAGAGACAAGGCTTGCGCGCCGTCGAGGGACTTGCGCGCCGCCATGCAGGGGGTCCAGTTTGCCTATAAATACTGGACCACCCCTTCTCATCTCTCATGGAGCTCAATACTTCTAGGTTTTTCGTGCTCTCGTCGCGTAGTTGGTCGAGTCGCGCATGTGGTAGTTTTGTCGGGCAAGTAGAGCTTGCACGCCGGTTGTTGGTTGCATGCCCAAGGCGGTTTGGAAGAGAAAGGAAGTGGACCACGCAAGTTTTAAGTCGGGGAAGGAAGCGTCGCACATGTGCGTTGATGACACTTGCACGCCAGTTTGGACTTGCGCGCCGTAGTGGGACTTGCGCGACTGTCTTGGAGGAGCGCGCCTAGTTTTACTGAAACCCACTGGCCTGTTTGGAGCTGCACGAAAGCTGAGAGACTACCCGATACATTCGCGGAAAAGTGATATTCTTCTTCTGGTGAGAATCGGACATCAATATAGAATCTACATACAACAAAGTATGCATTCTTATGCAATTGATGAAGATACCTTCATGTCTATAAACTGAGTGGGACTTCACCAACAGTAGTGAGCGAGGGGGAGTCAACGAGAGTGACCCGAGGGAAGCAGTGAGCTATCCCTGAACCTTTGTAAAGGCAGTGAGCCTGGGACAGAGTGATTGTACCCAAACATTTGTAATCTACAGCTAGTGAAGCATAGTGGATTTAGGTATGACCGAAATCCTGTCGGCGTATGCTCCTTGGACGTAGCCCTTAGTGGTGAACCAAGTAAAAAGGTTCGTGTCTTCTCTGTGCATGTGAATGTTTGATTTCTAATCATAATCATCATACAGGTTCAACAAGTTCCTACCAACGTGGGAACAAGATACATCGCTTTAAAAGAAAAAGTGGTCACCCTGATTCACCCCACCCCTCTCAGGGTGTCCCGGGGTCCTACAAGTGGTATCAGAGGGTAAAGGTTGTTGGATTTTAATATGTCCTTTGTCGCCATGGAGAATGCAGTCAATGTTAGGGGAGTCCCTCTCTTTGATGGAAATAATTTTCAGATTTGGATGAATAGGATGAGATCTCATCTAAGATCTCTTGGAATGGAAGTTTTGTTTTCTACTGTGCAAGGAATACAAGTCACTGATCCAACATGCCTTGCTATGACTGACACAGATAGGAAAATTCTTGATGCTGATGCTAAAGCACAAAATGCACTCACTGCAGCTCTTTCCGATCAGATCTATCTAAAGGTGATGAGTTTCACATCAGAAAAGTCTATGTGGGATAAACTTGAAAACATTTATGAAGGAGATAGCAAGGTAAAGGAGACAAAACTTCACGTTTTACACAACAGGTTTGACGACCTAAAGATGCACCCCAATGAAAAGGCAGACTCATTTTTTAATCGAATTACTAAAGTAGTGGGAGAAATTCAAGGTCTTGGAGAAGAAATCAAAGACATTGATATCGTAAAGAAAATATTGAGAAGACTTCCTCCCATGTACAATGTAAAGGTGTCAGCTCTCGAAGAAAGAGATCTATCTAAACTATCTCTGGATGATTTGTTATGTAGTTTAGTGGCATATGAGATGAGAGTCAAACCCGAAGATGCCACGACTCATGTGAGCAAGGAAATGTCATTCAAAGCCATGGACAAACTGAAAATTTCAGAAGATAGTTTTGGTGAAGATGACGAAGAAAAATAAATTCTTTCCCTCATCGCCAAGAATTTGAAAAAGGGAAAAGGTAAGTTTAGAGGTAAGCTACCTCTTGCATGCTTCCGTTGTGGAAGAGTTGGGCACATTGCCTCTTAGTGCCAAATAAAGTCAGATAATGATGAGAGCAAAGCTGAAGACATTGAGAATCCTCAGAAAAGGTTTTTCAAAAAGGGTGACTTCAAATCTGGAAAGAAAATGCATTGGAAGAGTTTTGTCTGTGAAGAAGAAGATGATGATATTGAATTTTGTGAGGAAGAAGAACCAGAATTTAAAACCATAAACCATGCTTCCATGATGGCTACCACTAAATATCAGAATCCTCAATCAATAAAGAAAGAGATAGTCAGACTAATACTATTGGTAATCCAAAGATTCAAATTAAGGAAGCCTTTTCCAAGCTTGAGAGTAAATGTAAGAGATTTAATAAGTGGAAGGAAATGGTCAAAGAATCATCAGAATATGTTGATGAACTTGAAACTGAAATTGAACGTTTGGAAGAATTTGTGAAAGTTCAGTCTAAAATCCATGAAAGCAATGATGATGTAGTGGATCTAAAACTGAGATTTTAGGAGCAGGGAAAGGTCATCAATGACCTCACGTCAAGACTGGAAGAAAAGTCCAAGACTGCAGAGGGTCTTGAGGAGGACGTTTTTACTCTTAGAAGTAAACTTGAAACTGAATCATTTTCAAAAGAATCAACGGAGAAAGTACCTCTTAGAGGATTCTCAAATGCAGAGTAACTGGAAAGAGCCAATTGTGTTTCAGATAGGGTTGAAAAAATCTTGAGCGTTCAAAGACCCTCCTGCATGGGAAAGTGTGGAATTGGCTATGAAGCTGAAACATCAACTGCTGGAAATAAGGAGAGCCAAAAGAAAGACAAAATGAAGGTTGAACATGTCGAAACATTGACAATTATCCTCAAACATTCAGAAATGATAGGCAGTTCAACTATTCTCATAAGGATGAAGGTATGAGGAAAAATTCAGGTGAGAAGACATTCCCTCACATGAAGTGTCAGTTCTGTGGCTATCTGGGCCATACCATGACATATTGCGAAGAGGCAAGGAGCTACCTAAATGGAGAAGATCTGGGAAGTCAACAATGGAGAACGATTTCATATCCTCCATATTATAGAAGAAATTTCTTTTATGGTTACTATTTTAATTGTTCTAACTTTGGCCGTAAAGCTATGTATTGCAGGCAGCGGTACGACAGGAGGAATTCATACAAAATTCAAAGACGGGACTGTGCTCATCCTCCTGATGATTTTGTTCTCACAAATACTTTTTCCACTCTGGAAGAAGGTCATGGGTATGAAGAATCAGATTATGTAGAATAATGTATTAAAATGCCACCATTATCCTATGGTCAATCCAATATCTCATGGAAAGAGAAGAAGAAGATTGAGAAATCCAATCTTGCAGAAGTAGCACTCAAAGCTACAAAAAGCAGCAGCACCAAGATCCTTGATAGTGGATGCTCTTCCCATATGACGGGAAATGCTGACCTTTTGATGAAAATTGAAAAGAAGGTTGATGGAACAGTACGGTTTGGTAATGACGGTGCTTTGAAGATCAAAGGCAGCGGGAATACTGCACTCGCCAATGGGGAGCTGAAGAAGACTGAGGATCTTTATGTGGACGGTCTACGCCACAATCTCCTGATTGTAAGTCAACTCTATGACTCAGGACTCATATTAACCTTCAATCAAAAAGGTTGCACCATAAATGGATAAACAGGAAATTCTCTTATGAAAGGCAGTAGAACAGATGGAAATTTATATCTGGTTGACAGCAAAGTGAACTCCTTTTATTTGTCTGTTGAAGAAGAAAATAATTTATGGCATCGAAGGCTAGGGCACATTAACCAAAAAGACATGGAAAAGATATCTATGTTAAAGATAGTCATGGACATTCCAATTCTAAAACGTGAACGGGAAAAGTCTTGTGATGCCTGTATTCATGGGAAACTGGTATGTAGTTCATATCGACCAAAGAAGAAAAGGGCATCACATCTTCTTGATCTCATTCATAAAGACTTATGTAGACCTATAAATGTTGCTGGAACCTCTGGAGAAAGGTACTCCGTCCTTTTCATTGATGATTATAGAAGAATGGCTTGTGTAATGGTTATCCACAGGAAGCGACAAGTGCTTGATTGTATGAAAACTTATCGACGAATTGCAGAGAATGATACAGGCCGGACAATTAAACTCCTGCAATCTGATAATAGAGGGGAATACACTTCCATTGAGTTTGAAAATTACTTAGAAAAACATGGGATACAACATGAGGTAGCTGCTATGAGAACGCCGCAACAAAATGGAGTTGTTGAGCGCCGGAATCGACAGGTCAACAATATGGCTAGGACTATGCTGATTGAGAGTGGTATCTCTCGCCATTACTGGAAAGAAGCTGTTGAGGCTGCAGTGCACATTCAGAATCGAACAGGGCTTTATATGGGAGAAATAAAGACACCATATGAATTGTGGCATGGAAGGAATCCTTCGTTGAAATACTTTCGTGTTTTCGGAAGCAAATGTTTCATCCGGAATAAAGAAGGAAACCAGGGAAAGTATGGTGACAATGCTGATGAAGGAATTTTTCTTGGATATCCAATGAACAGCAAAGCTTACAAGTGTTTCAGTAAATGCTTGGGGAGGATTTTGGAAAGCAATGATGTTAAGATCATTGAAGGCAAAACTCCAAACACTTCAAATAGTACCTCTGCTGATGAAAAACAAGATTAGAATTAATGTGAACATGAAATAAATACAAATACAGAAATAGAGGAAGGTGTACAAAATGCTCAGGGGTCACATCATGATGGTGACTCAGACAAAGAATCTGAAATAGAAATCTTGGATGGTGAGAATTCGTCTGAACCTCATAAGAAAAATAGAAGAGCAAAAATTGATCCATCTAACATAACTGGAGACATGAATTCACCTACACAGACAAAGAGGATGAGGAACAACACACAAACTGCATTTCTTTCTGTTGTGGAGCCATCCTCATTTGAAGAAGCTGCAAAGGATGAATCCTGGGTAAAATCCACGAATGAAGAGTTAGATCAGATTGACAAGAATCAGACATGGGATCTTGTCCAGAGACCGGAAGGTCACAATGTGATTGGTACCAAATGGATATTCAAAAATAAGTTTGATGAGCATGGATGTTTCATCAGAAACAATGAAAGACTGGTATGTAAAGGATACTCCCAGATTGAAGGTATTGATGTTGAAGAAACCTTTGCTCCAGTGGCTAGACTAGAGTCAATCAAGCTTTTCCTTTCCATGGCACTCCAAAGAGGATATTAATTATATCAAATTTATGTCAAGACAGCATTCTTGAATTGTGTACTCGAATAGGAAGTCTATATTGAACAACCAGTGGACTTTTTTTTGGATACTGATGAAACAAAGGTATGAAAACTGAAGAAAGCCCTATATGGTTTGAAGTAGGCACCACAGGCGTGGTACTCACGGTTGGATTCATATCACAAGAAGATGGAATTCAAAAGAGGAGGAGTTGATCACAATCTCTATGTGAATAATTCTCCAAAAGATCAATTCATGGTTCTTGTCTACGTTGATGATATCATATTTGGTGGCAGTAGGCAGAAATCAGTGGATGAATTTTCCAACCACATGAAATCAGAATTTGAAATGTCTATGATTGGGGATCTCACATATTTCTTGGGGCTGCTGGTGATTCAAAAGAAGGAATACACTTTCATTTCTCAGGAAAAATATGCAAGAGAGCTACTGAAGAAGTTCAATATGCAAGACTCCAAACCAATGTCAACTCCAATTGCAGTTGGAACTAAACTTGGAAGGCATGAGGATGGGGAATCTTTTGATCCCACCATGTACAGGAGGATCATTGGAAGCCTACTGTATCTGACAGCGACAAGGCCAGATATTGTTTTTCCCACATGCCTTGCGGCCCTCTTTCAGAGTAATCCAAAAGAGGAACATATGGCAGCAGTAAAAAGAATCATGAGGTACATTCAAGGTACACATAATTTCGGGTTATTTTTTGCTGCAGGTAGGGACAGTGAATTATCCGCATTTTCTGATACTGACTGGGCTGGTGATGTGGTAGACAGAAAGTCCACTAGTGGTGGAGCTTTCTATATTGGGCAGAAATGTGTTGGCTGGTTGAGTAAGAAACAAGAAATTATTTCTCTTAGTACTACTGAAGCTGAGTATATCTCTGCCACAAAGGCATGCACTCAACTACTTTGGATGAAGCAGCAACTAATAGATATTGGTGATAAGGTGCAGCAGCCAATGGTGATTTACTGTGATAACAAAAGTGCAATTGATCTTACGAAGAATCCGGTTCAACATTCTCGTACAAAGCATATTGAAATACGATATCATTTTATCAAAAAAAAGGTTGAACAAGGCGTGATTAGAATGGATCATGTTGGAACTGATGATCAAGTGGCTGATATCCTGACCAAGCCATTGTCTTTGGCTGTGTTTGAGAAGCATCGGTTGAACCTCGGTGTTCAACCACCTCCTACTGCATAAGGAAGATCCGGAAATCCCCTCTCCCCGTTTGTTTTAACTGTTTTTATCTGCTTATGGCTGTGATGCAGGTTTATGGGGGATATACTATCCAGGGGGAGTATGGCTTGAGCTGAACGTTGAACAACTTATCGGTCTTTGGTTTTATTGTCAATTTGGGAGAAAGGAATAAATTTGAGGCAATAAATTCAAGGCAAGAAATTCTTCTGTGATGAGAAGTGTAAGATTGTGATGATAAGTTTAAGAAGGATAACATCGGGCATCATGGATAATTTCAAAACAATGGAACCCAATTCAAGCTTCCTCTATTTTTTTCTACATCGAGCATTGCTCATGTATACTTAGAGTGTTGGCTGTGTTGATTCTTGCATTTTGGGTTTGATCATGGTTGGAGATCTATTGAATTTATTCTGATTGCCAACAAACCCAAAGGGGGAGATTGTTGGAACCAGGGTAATCAAAGCATGATTTGTTGTATGGTTTGTGTTTGGTGTCAATCCTCAGTGGAAGTTCAGGATGTGTACCAACAAAGAGATCATACCGTTCAAGCAGAAAACAGTAGTGAAGGTGGCACCGTTTCCCAGTGTTTTCCAATTTTTGGGCCAGAAAATCATCCAATAAAGTTAAGTGTTTTTGGAAAAGGTACTTGCGCGCCGAGGTATTGAAGGATAGAAGACTTGCGCACCATATGTTTTTGAGGATCAGAACATAAAAAATTGGCTTAGGAAAGAAGGTCGCACAAGTATTGGTTGGGTCGCGCAAGTGAGTTGCGCGACAGAGGTTACTGGAGACAAGACTTGCACGCCGTAAAGGGACTTGCGCACCGCCGTGCAGTGGGTACAGTTTGCCTATAAATACGGGACCACCCCTTCTCATCTCTCACGGATCTCAAGACTTCGAGATTGTTCGAGCTCTCGTCGCGCAGGTGGTCGAGTCGCGCAGGTGGTAGTTTTGTCGCGCAAGTAGAGCTTGCGCGCCGGTTGTTGGTTGCGCGCCCAAGGCAGTTTTGAAGAGAAAGGATGTGGACCGCACAAGTTTGAAGTCGGGGAAGGAAGCGTCGCGCAGGTGCGTTGATGACACTTGCGTTCCAGTTTGGACTTGCGCGCCGTAGTGGGACTTGCACGACTGTCTTGGAGAAGCGCGCCTGGTTTTGCTGAAACCCACGGGCATGTTTGGAGCTGCACGAAAGACGAGAGACTACCCGATACATTCGAGGAAAAGTGATATTCTTCTTCTGGTGAGAATCAGACTTCAATAGAGCATCTACATACAACAAAGTATGCATTCTTATGCAAATGATGAAGAGACCTTCACGTTTATAAACTGAGTGGGACTTCACCAACGGCAGTGAGCCAGGGGGAGTCAACGGGAGTGACCCGAGCGAAGCAGTGAGCTATCCCTGAACCTTTGTAAAGGCAGTGATCCTGGGACAAAGTGACTGTACCCAAACCTTTGTAATCTACAGCTGTTGATGCATAGTGGATTTAGGTACGACCGACAACCTGTCGGCGTATGTTCCTTGGACGTAGCCCTTACTGGTGAACCAAGTAAAAAGGGCAGTGTCTTCTCTGTGCATGTGAATGTTTTATTTCTAATCATAATCATCATACAGGTTCAACAAGTTCCTACCAACGTGGGAACAAGATCCATCGCTTTAAAAGAAATAGTGGTCACCCTGATTCACCCCTCCCCTCTCAGGGTGTCCCGGGTTCCTACAAACATAACCCAAACCAACACAACATTTATGCAATGAATCTAATGGAGATAAATCTAGGGAAATATGTGAAAATTAAAGGATAACTCACCATATATTGAATAGGGGAATAACAAAATATATCCCCGTATAAAGTAATAAGAAACACTCAAGGATGGGATCACTGGATTATCCAGAACGAGAGAGGGTGGAACTGCCGTAGGGTTTGAGAAATCACATCGTGAGCTTCGCCATTTAATAAAAAACATTATCAAGGAATTACATGATACATCATCCCCTATATTTCAGGTAATACTCAATGATGGTTTGATTCCGATAAATGCTTCTCATTTTTTTAGTTTACCCCAAAAATATACATGTTGGGAATCGGCCAAAGAAAATCCATGAAGAAAACATTATGGTTGTGTATTACACTTACATGACTTGTATATCTATAATAAGTATTGTTGCACCTAGATCATACAAAATAAACTCTTAGAACCTTCCTTAAAAATTTTATCAAAAAAACTAGCAATGTAACAAGCTATATGGTTCGGGTTGTTACATCTTGTACCTCTGAAAATTTTCTTTCCCTAAAGAATTTAAAACCAAAATAGAATAAATGATTAGAGGTTTATGAACATAAAACCCTTGAGATACCACCCAAATATCATGTTAAACATGAAACACCAAAAAATTAATGGAACATAAGAATCATGGGAAAACCAATCGCAAATAAACCAAAACTAAAAATAGTCTCATCTAAGATAATAATTTCACAAACATCAAACCTCACCATCCTGAACTCATCAAACAATTAATTCCATCCACCATGTAATGATACTATCTAGTATGGGTTGCAATGACTCTCCTAAATGAGTTTAATCACATCATGTTTGTTGAGAATTTATTATTAGTCAGGTCCTCCCCTTTTCATATGTTAGGACATTATCACAAATCACACCACACTCATAACATCAAGATGAAAATAAACATTTTATCATAAAACAACAGGATCAAAAAAGAATTTATCAGGGAGAAAGGAATGAAAATGGAAAAACTAAAAACAAATCTGGGTAATTAGCTCGTATCTATACATCATTCTCTCATGTAATCACTTCTAAGCCACTATAACTATATATCACTTGAACAATGGGAATAATTTTTCATCACATCATTATCTCTCAACAGTCATGGATCTCTACTAGATTCCCCCAAAATGTTTTCATCTTCATAAATAACCAATTGTCTCCAATTAAGGTCATGGTAGTCATCATGAGAAATATGAGGGATGTGAGACACATGCAAGACATTATGGAATCAGTATAGTCCAGGGGGATGTGACAACAAATATGATACCTCTCTAATTCACCAGTACTCCTCAATGGGACCAGAAAATATGGGTGAAAGATCACTCCCTCTACCAAAAATTTACATCCCATGTCAATGTGAAACCTTAAAGAACACATTGTTTCCATTCCCAATCCCCATGGGCCTCTTTATTTGATTAGAATAAGATATATTATGGTTCTTTCCTACATTAATTATCTCACATTCAAGATGATATTTATCTATTATTATCTACACTTAATTGGGACCATGAAGGGATATCTACCCAACCTTAGTCAGGTATAATAGATAATGACTCCATCATCCCTAAAAAGCTTCAGACTGGTCTATGCTAATGGAAAGTTATATATATTATTATATGAATGCTCAATAATGGGTAGGTGTTGTGTCTATGATCTTTTGATGTCTAAGATACATGCCTATTATATATCATCAAGAATCGTGATAGTCATCTATGTATTCCCATATTTTGTTGGTGGAATGATGTCATAAGGTGAAACTGATTTAAAATAGTATTCTACACTCTCATTCATACTCATGATGTAAAGCATGTTTCACTATATGAGGCAATGGACATTGGATATCCATGAAACTGTAACACATAATCCATGTACATATTATAAATATAATCCAATACACTCGACTCATTGATCACTAAGTAGTGGGTTGGTTTTCATTTGATCCACAATCACCATGATATAATCACATCCTCCCCAAGATCTATGTAACAGTTTGAATATATCTATCGAGATGTCCTCCCATTTCCACCAAGAAAATCAATGGGATTTAACAAACCTCCCATAAAATGATACTTGACCATTACCTATCGGAAAACAAGACACATAGCTAAAAAATCTACCACATCCCAATTTATTATTGGACACCAAAAAATGTTCCCTGAATCCATTTTATATTTTTTAAAATACCGGGTTTACCACAAAAGGTTATCTATGAAACTCAAGAAGGATTATAATTCAAATTTCCATTGGAACAACAAGAATTTCCTGAAATAACAAATGTTTATGACTATCCTCCAATAATCTCTTTGAAGCATCACCATATCCAACATGATCACTCATCACCTCTACAGTGAGTCTCCTAATAGAAAAGAATCAAAATGACACATTAGAGAATAATATTCCATCATAAACCATCTATGCTTGATTCTAATTGCAGGGCTGTCGTCTCCTCCATAACTTTCCATGAATTCTCATATTATTAAGCAATATCATCTTCTGTATTTCGGTTTGAAGAATCAGCTGTAAAATTCGATTTTCCTAATGTGTATGATATCTCTAACTCATAGTCGGAATAAAAATCCATCAATATCCACTTATACAATATCATATCATTCTTTGAAATGATATACCTCAAACTATTGTGATCATTGAATACCATAAATGACTCCCTAATGTAGTAAATCTACAACAAAATCATACTAAACACAACCTCTTATTAGTCAAGATAATGGGTTGCATAGTTATTCTCATGTGTACATAAATTCATAGAAATATAAGAGATCACTTCCCATTACTGCATTAATATGAATCCAAAGTTTAAATGGGATGTGTCCCAATACACCTAAAAACACACCCTCATTTTGTACAAGAATCACTAGAGCACTGAATAACATCCCATACGAGAAACAAAATGGTGATATTCCCTAATCACTCCACAATAAATCTAGGAATTTCTTAGTAAAAGTTATCAATGAGGTTGTAAATCAAGAAAAATCATGTATAAAACTTTGATAATATACTATTATAACCTGAAATGTATGAACCTCGGCCTAAATTATGGTTGTTGGAAAAGAAACCACTATATAGACCATGGATTGGTCAACTACCATAGCCTTTTGAGACACACGTGTCTGAGGAAATATACCTATCATAAAAAAAATACAATTTTGTTGTTTTCCATAGAGATGGGGGTGTCTATGAACATACAATACATCTCAAAGAAGATCGATACGTTTGTCTTCTAAATTTATGTAGATAAAGATATTATTGACTAATATGACGATGAAATGATCTTGGAAATCATGAAACATGTGTTTCATGAGAAGCATGAACACATATGGTATGTTTGTAAAAATAAAGTACATGGAGGAAAATGTGATGTTCTAATAACATGATTAGAAGCAATTCTTTGAGATATAACCCTCCTTCATTCTTAACATGTGATATCCAAACTATAGTTAGATCATTTGAAACCAACTAACCCACCTCAGCTGGATGAAAATATCATTGATCATAGGAAGGGGTAATAGCACTAGATTATCACCTAATTCAACCTTAAATATTCTATTCACAACCTCGTACCACCATTCGTATTATTAGAGAATAGCACTAGAGCACCCAATAGTAACACACTCGGTCAAATGGATACTTTATACATAATATCATCAATATGAATGACAAAAACCCGCAAATCATAGGTTTCCATCTGATAAATATCTATCATAATTCGATATTAATTTAACTACATGTCTATCACACAAAAAATGTCATAATGTGGGGTAGGGTAACAACCTCATTTTTTAAAACATCCTATAAATCCCCAAGGAACCTAGGAGAATCGACCATTCCAATGTACACTTATTCCACCGAAAACTCATCAAACAATGACTAAAGGATATCCACATTCTGAATTCCCACTTGATATCTCTACAAACCCATGAAAACAATTCACTGGACATCCACATTTGAACAGACGATTCTCTTCTGAATGCAATCAATAATAGAAAACAAATAATACAACCATTCAATGCTATGGATTTCTTTTTATTGATTAATCTAATGAAAAAAAATCATCACTAGACTAATGTGGACCCATCATCAATATACTCCAATGGAACACATAAAAAAAGTACATGGGCCTCTAACTACTATATTCAATACCAATGTTTAGAGAATCCATTCTATGTCAAGTAAAAAATCATAGACTGGAGAGCGTGAAAAAGGAGTGTGAAGCTCCAAAATAAATAGATACACAATCTATTGTAGAGGGTAAACTGATAATACCTCTATAGATCAGTATTACATCTATTGGTACTAACTCCTCTTCACATAACTAACCATGTCCCTCTCCCTAGCCTCTCTGTTGATAGCCACCTATATATCCATAGTCGGGTCAACATCCCTCAGCTAGAGGAACATCCTAAGGTTAGATTATACCTACCCCATCTACCCTATCTCGACCATATGCTCGATTACCATGTTGATGGATCAACCTCGATGGTAACTTCAATGGAAGCTAAAATTATATTATCTTCCTAATAATCAAAGAGTTTGAGAATACTTTGTGCAGTAGTTCTGAAAAATGTTTGTGGACACCGTAGAATAATCACATCATCCCCATGACCCAATTAAGAGAATAGAATCCCAATGCTCATGTGGTATGTTTTCAATTTTGACTCAATTATAGTCAAACCCTCAATTTCCCTCGAACCTGAGGAATTCCAATGAAATATCTTCTCGTTATGTAACCATCTTTATTACCCTATCATTGATAAACTCATATTGAGTGCATCCCCTTTCTCACATGTACCTTATTCTAAAACTCTAGGTTTGTTGGAAATATAAGTGTTGTAACCACATACTGAACTGTAGGATGATGTGACTCCTTAAGATTCATTTATTGTTACACCTCATCTGGAAAAATAATTAGGTGGGAACTATAGGTAGTCATTTAACTTGATCCCATGCTCCTGTAAATACATACTAACCTTCTTAAGGGAGTGTACCGCCTTCTTCTTCTTAACCTTAGTTGTTTATGAAAGGATCTATGAATGAATCAATTTCTAAAATATTTCCCATGAAACATTTTCATCCTTCCACTCACTAAGATACAATGTCCACCACTGAGGTTAAACTACTCAAATTTGACTATCTTTAAATGGGAATCAATATATTGTGGGGATCGTATCAAACCAAAAAAATTGTCCATCTCATCTAGAAAACTATTTATTTCAATAGTAGACACGCTCCAGTCACTCCTTTTTCAAAGAATTCTGCTAAAAATCACACAACATCATGTACCACTGATCCTGATCCTCAAATATATCATCCCTGTGTTGATCAGCTGGGTCATCCATATGAACCTTCGATGCCTAGGCCTCATGATAATGAACCTAAGGTACACTGCCAAAATGGAATCAAGTATTTCTTATGTGGGGTTGTATGGGATTTTTATTATAATTTATTATAATTATCATCAATCCACTTAATCAATTTTATCCATTTTTATATTCCTTAAACAAAAAAATTTAAACAAGAACAAAAGTCACAATGATGCATGTACCTCACCTGTGTTTCTACACAGTAGGTAGTCCCACCGTACATGGTCACTCAATAAGATCATAGTTCATGTACTAGAAAATTGGGGCCCTAAATTCCTATGTGATACCTGGTCACCCAAGCCTATTTCACACATCAATTTCAACAGGAATTATTCCCAAACCAAACCATTAATTTATCATTCACCTAACTATAATCTCCACCATATCTCTCAACCATCACCTCTTATACCACTCTTTCACAACCCCATACCTCCATGTATTTCCCTTTTAGACTGGAAATAAAATATGCGTGATAATGACCCCTGATTCCTACCAGTAGTTGGCCATGTGTTGGTGACTTGGACCAAGGGTGTACAAATATAAAAATATGATAGGTAGTATGATTTATAAGCCAACAAGATCATAATATATGATGTATCAAAAAAAGCTCTGAAACATATATATAGTAAAAAAATTAAACAATACAATAATGAATGTGTAAATAGAACTGATATAAATAAATATCTCCATTTTATGTACCCAATGAATAAAATAGAGTAAGAACACAAAATTTTTTCGTATGGTCTGAGCTATTAGTGTCGAGCATAGTCCATCAAATCCTCCTAGAAACCTGTAAAAAATTTAATAAACATAGGGTGAGCATAAATGTATACTTAGAAAGAAAACTAACATCTCTCATGAACATGTTGAATGTTCAAACTAATTCCCCCGTGAAAAAATAGTATTACCGAAGAGAACCTAATAGGTAGACATGCCATATTGACAACATCACCAAGTCATTCAATCCAAATAATGCAATCCAATTGATATAATATTATATTAATCATATTGATGATAGGGTACCCCACACAAATTTCCCATGGATTGGAACTTATTTTACCATAATGGAAGATGTGATGGTGCTCTCATGTCTTCAGAAAATACCATACCACATCCCACCCTCTAGAACTTGGGCCACATAACACAACACATACCACCTACACACGTGTAGGACACACAATACAATACATCCATCCCATAAACACTTGTGCCTCACACCACAACAAAATAAAATAAAATATCATCAAATCTCATCCCATATACAACTATACAAGCACATCACAACTCATCCCAAAGACAATAGGACACCATATAATGACTCACATGATGAAGAATAATCCTTAATTTTCGAGAAGTGGGAGCATGGACATGCAAGTGGAAATCCATTCATCATCCCATTGATATGTTAGAAAAGACACCCCATGTGTGAGAATGTAGGTGTTTGGAACAGAGTGATAAATGTTGGTGGGGTGAGTTTAGAAATCACAGAAAAATAAAAGTATATTTATATAGCATCAAAATGATCAAGCCCACCCAACAGGGTCACAAACAAACCACAAACTCACAACATCATCACCATTATTACCACCTCCAAATACATTTATTAGCATCATAAATAGTCATTTCAGAAGGTGAATATCCCTAGTAATCTAATTGTGATTTATATTTCCTCCATATTTAACACCAATTCATTTTATTATTTATCACCAATCACATTAAACAATGAACCATAATTAAATTTTCCATTGAAAATTGTCCATCTCAATAACCAAACAAACATATGCCATATCAAATATTTTTTGAGATTAATTTATTCCATCTATACCAAAAAAATATAGTAGAAAGAACCTATATATCTCAAGTAACATGTCAACACCCCATAATCTCACATCACAGAACAAAAAACAAGTTAGAACAACCACATTTCACCTCACAACTGATTACAATCAGACATCATCATCTAAAAAGCACAAGCATACATCTCAACAAATCAAAAATATTTTACAGTTTTATAATGTGGATTTTCTCACAGACCATTGTATTTTAAGGATGTTATCAGAAAATGAAAATTTTCTGGGAAACTAATTTAATAAAAAAATACATTTTATCCAATTTAAATTTTTAGTGTGATATCACAACAATAAAAAATAGAAATCAAATCACATATATCCAATTCTATAAAAGCTTCCAACAACGATAATTTTTACTAGGACATATGGCCCGTATAATCCATAACATCACAATAATATGAAATCTATAAAAGAATGAGACACGAAACCCTTTACCCTTAAATTTAAATTTAATGGATAACTTATCTTTAATTAATCTGACACAACCATAACCCAAATATAAAAATACCCCTCCTGCATGATAAAAAACAAAGGAAAATGTTTGAAACTTAACCAAAAAGATGATTGTAGAGTTCATGTACACAATAGGGAGAATAAGAACACCAAAAACCCATAAATACACCATGATGAACTACTGATAATCTTAAACTACACCCAAATACCATCAATAATAAACACAAAACATACCCAAAAAGAAAAAAATACTATTCCACTGAGAATCCCCATGAAAATAATGGAAGAAAACATTTGAAAATGACATAAGAACTCATGATAGAATGAAACTAGATGCCACAAATAAATACCAGTGAAAATGAATCTAAAATGATCGAGGAAGGAACCACTGAATCTTCTATAATGAGGGAGGGTCGTTCCTACGCCTATTTTTAGAAATAAGCCCACATACTTTCCCATTTAAAGAGACCCATTAGCAAGTAATTACACAAAATTTTTCCCCTTTCATGTATTGTAAACATCTAGGTTGGTTGGATGGAAAAAAATAGATCACCTTATTATTATTTAACCATTACAATAAAAATGATGTGAATAATCTCTATACATGGTGTGAGACAGACATTCTAATTGTGTAAAACACTTACATTGCATGCATTTTATTCACCAGTTCTATTTCTCTTTGAACATCCAATGAAAACTCCCAAACCTCCCCAGACCACATCTAATAACAAAAAAATTAATGAAATGGTCCGAATGATTTAGGAAATTAAAAAAATCAATTTCATCATTTTTATTAAATTAATTAGGGAATAACCTCTTTTCGCCCATTTTTTCCACAAACATTTTTCATTCTTAATAGGGAAAAATAACTACCCTAAAAAATCATTCTAGTAATTATTTTCCCTATATGAAAAAACGTGTAATTTAATTTCACCTCTTCCTCACTAAAACACACCTTAGGAAACCTTTTAAGATGTCAACCCCTTAAAATGTAGTCTATAGAAATCCACATATAGATGAATAAATAAAATCGGGCTGGATCCTGGAAAAAATTATGTTCATTCATGATAAGTATAATAATATTAATTAATTTTAGTTTATATTTTCCAAGGGATTCAAGCCCCACCCTATTTTAAGCATAGCACCCTTGTTGTGGAATGAACACCACCTAATTAGATATAATCCAAAAACATTATACTTCCTATTATACCATTTTTCCTGACCCGACAACTGCAATCCATGAATCAGGTCATCTTAACAAATCAATGTCCAAAAATAACCCAATTTCCCTCTAAGCATATAAGTAAATACAACACACCAAAGTTACATAGTATATTAATGAACTTATTTATAATATAACATAAAACATTTGGTGATATTTTTTCATCAACAACACAAACCCTAAGAAACAACTCAAGATGTCACCGATCATAACATTATTCCTAGATAATCATTTGTTAACTATATATTTCTAATTGGTAGTACCCTAAAAATACTGTTTCAGCAGGGCGAAATGGGTATTGTATTTATTTTCAATTAACTATTTAATAATTATAGGGTGGATTATTTGAAATCTTCAAGTATATCATAAAACAATTATATTGATGTGACCTCCCTCAATGGTATTAATTCATTAAAAACATGTTCTATTTTTCTCATATTTTTGGTTAACAACCTACTCCTAATCCTATGATAGATAACAAAGATATTGAGTTTGATCCCAATGAATCATTAATCTAACACTACTATGTATTATGGTACCCACATGAGAATGTTTTGGAAAGGGTAGTCAATACTACATATTTTGTTTCTATGGTAGCATAGTCAAACACTAGTGGAATCTAGAGGGAATATGTCTAATGTTTTTATAAAATGACCATAGATATACTAACAAGAATATTAGAGATACAAAATAATGGATATAAGTTAATATAGAAGGATATTTATAACATCTTCAAAATATAAAGGTAGGATCAATTAATGAATCATTGAATTATTATTATAATTTCTTATTTTTGAAAACATATTATTGGATTTTTGAAGTGGTGAATTGGTGGGAAAAGAACTGGGGGACCAATGAGTAGCTTAGATATCATAGTGTTCCACTGGATATGCAATATAGTGTCCCTATCTCTCTAGTTTAAATGGCGGTATTCTAATAAGAATATGGATTCCACTAGTCAGCTATTTCAAATATACTACCCAATTTTTGGCTCAAAAAAATTTCCACATTTCTGTATGGAGATATCATCTTACGGGATGGGAACCACTAGATTTTCAATGCTAACCCAGAGTCCCAGATATTAAGTTTTCTCTTTAAATTTTGATCATAAGATCATTTTTTAACCAGAACCCACACATTTTTTTCGATTATCATTCATTTATATTTTACTTGTGATCTCATCAATGATGGAATTACCTCTCTCCCTCCCCACTCATTGGAATTTATTACTTAAATTGATTTAGTGTCTCTTAAATTGAAACATGCATCCATTAAATGTTAAATAATCATCATATAATAAGATGAATAATATATATATGTTATATTGAATATATATATTGATCATATCATGATGTAGTGGATAATTCAATGTTTACTAATAAATTAATGTCGGATCGATAGAATGTTAATAAATCATTTGAATAGATCTTCATCTAAAATTAATGATGGATCTCTTTGAGGATATTTGGCCAATATGTGTAATTTAGTAATTGTTTTTAGAGGATTAGATTAGTTAACATGAGGGTGGAGGTCCTGAATAATTTTTCCATTATATGAATTTATTTGTTTGGATTTTCATATGCATACAAGTATTCACGTGATATCATTTATTAATATGAATCACTTATGGGTGGTTTTTTACTAGACCATGAAATAATATCATGATCTGTCATGATTATTATATTATATATTATATCAGTTAAATGGCATCATATATGTATTCCATGTGTTTGGTTTAAATGTACAAAATTTTCTTAACTCAATCTATTTCATGCATAAATGGAGAGTGTCGATTTTCTGATTAGAAGGCTTGGATTTTTCTATCAGAAATGAATTCTAGTAATTTTGGATTTCCTCATATCTGAATATGTGGCTCACATTTGTGAATAATTCCTTCAAAATAGATATATATATATTTTAAAAATGGTATTATGGCTTTCCCCAAATCCATGAATATATTCAATTCATATACATTATAAATTTTCATTAAATTTGTATGGGGTTTTTTTTGTTATTGTTGAATTTGGGCATTAGAATGTTATTTTATCATGTCATGTCGATGTGTGTGAATATTATTCTTATATGTATTCAAACAATTACTTTCGATCATCAGTCATGATTGATGATGAACAAGGTGGACATGAGGATCATGGATTCAATGTTTTCAACAAATTACATAATTCGTGGTAGTTTATTTTACACATTGATATTTTTTAAATATACTGATATTATATATATTTTTTAACTTATGTTGTAGATTCAATGGTGTAGTCCTACAAGATTTATACACACACTTTTAATGGTCTCTCTATAAAGATTTATATTTTATTTTCAGTGATCGAACCATGAGAATGAACCTTAAAAATGATAGTTCAGTATTTAGATCTCGAAAGACAAAGGAATGTTTATACAATGCTATAATATTTTTCTATAGTTAAATTATTTTATATATTATTGTCAAATTTCTCTTAACCTATAACATTGTGGGTAATTTTGATTATATTATATGTCATTGATTCATTTAGTATTGCGTGATGATGTTATTTTTGTTTCTTATATGTTTTTCTAGGATTTTCTTTCACAAATTATTGTCATTATAGTTTAGGTATATTGATATAGAGGGTATATACATCCAAAGGATCTATTTTGACCATCATTCCTCGTATAGATCATATTTTGTAGAATGAGGAAGATATGGGGCCAGGGGACACTACAACCAAAGCCTAGGGTTTTGGAATATAAATAAAATATTATTCCATTTTGATGTCTTCATCATGGATAATGGTATTAAACCCAAAATCCTATAAGTGATATATATATAAATATATAATTCATCTAATCCATAAATCATCCAAATAATTTTCCCCTATTAAATGAATGGATATCAATTTTTTTTATACTATATAATTAATTGTTTCAAGAAAAAACTATTTTTTAATTAATGATTAAAAATGTATAATAATATAACATTACAATAATATAATGTTCCTCAAATTTTATACACATTTTTTACTATAGTTATAGACACCATTTTTTACAAATAATACCCATCATCAAAAAAAATAATTGGAACATGATTCTTTTATTTTCCCCATCATTACATAACCACATGAAATTTATATACAATTATTTCCCTCTCTATACATATATCTATAAAATAAAATATAAAAATACATAAAAATATCTAACAACCTGATGTCTGATAAAATAAACTATCTATGATAGAATATATGACATGAAACATAGAGCCTAAATGAACCATGAAAGGTTATTATTTAAATATAAATGTAATTTTTTTTTCAAATTATCTAGTATAAAGAGTATTAAATATATTGAGATATATCTATACACTTATATATATATATATATATTGATATATCCCTATGAAATAGGAACAAAATTTTTAATGTTGGTGTTATATTTTAACAAAAACTATTTTTTCCTCAATAATTAATTTATTAGATTATATGAGAATATATTAAAATTAATTTAATGAACATAAAAAAATTATATAATAAAATAAAAATCAATTATGAAATCTGAATAAGAAAAATTAATTTTGGTGGAATTTTGGTATTTTTATGAAATGATTGATTTTTAGAGAATAATGAAAATTACTGATTTTTCTAATTCCTTTTTTTATTTATTTAATAAATACATTTAAATGTAAAATTATAATTTAAATTTCGTTTGAATGTTAAATATGAATATTTGTATTTTGATTATTTTAATTAAGTTCATTTAAAACAATATTTTTTTAATGATTTGGGTATAAATTTATTTTTTTGATTACATTTTTCTACAATCTGTTTAAATTGTTTAATGCTGATCCTTTATAATTATAAAAAATATCCCCTAATATATAAATATTTTATTTTAATTTTTTATTATATTACTATTTATATGAATTTTAAAATATATAATAATTTTTAGTAGTCATATAGTTAATCTAAAATAAGTATATGCTAGAAAAAATCATTTCTTGAAAACCCATTTCCAACTAGTTTTGGATGATTATTTTTGAATATAAATTTACCACTACTATGAATATACTTTTATCAAAATATGTATATATTTTAAAACATAATAATTAATATTATATAATACTAAAATCATAAATTTTTTCATATTGATTAGTAAAAATTAATTATTATGGATAAGGTTTAAAAGAGGTTTTCCACGTTACGTGGGAATAAGTTAGAATTAATTTTAAACATACATTGTAATTTTATATGGAAATATATAATAATATTTATAAAATTATAGTACAAATTAACTAATATTTTTCAATAAAATAGTCATTACATGGACCAAGATGTGGCTCGAGCCACAACTACCCCATGCCCCCCAAATTATGCTAGGTGGTGGCAACAAGAATCGAATGAATAAAGAAATTCATCAAGGCCATTTACCAAGGACATGTACTAACACACACACACAACCAAATAAATATTAATGTTCATAGGGGATGAAAATGATGCATCACTCATATAGATAAACCTAATATGCGTGGACCTGTAAATAGTACTATGTGTGGTAGTGTGAACTGAATGGAAAATGGGAAGATACACGCCCACATTGAAATATTACACATGATGAGAATATTGGAAAAACTAAAAAAATGAGAGCCCGAATCCTATATCCCAAGACGTTACCACCATAAGTTTTCCAAGTAGTTTGTATCCATATGCTATTATGAATTCATGATCAATATATCTATAGTTTGAAAAGAAACATGACACATGTTTGGAAAAGCCCATGCAGGGGTGAGTATATACATACCCAATATAACACTAAAAATGAATGATGGATAAGTAATATATACAAATGAAGGGAGGAAATATGTAGATATAACAAGTTCTGATAAAAAGAGTACATCACAACCCAACAAGAGAGTAAATATAAATGCATCCAAACACAAAGAGATTGAAACTATGATAAGATTAACTTCTCATTGGGTCTTTGATACCTAAAGTAGAGAGTAGAATCTTCCAACCACGATATGTTAAACAATGAAATGATGTTTCATAACCCAAACACATTCACCTATCACTAAATAAGAGTTTCAAAAATAGAAGGATTGGGTACTATACTACATAATATCTATATATATAACCATTCAAAAAATATAAAAAGAGAGAGTATGGGTATCTAAATCTCATACCTCATACCAAGACGAAGTTTCACCAATATATCCAATTTAAATCTATCTATAATGCCTACCACCTCATGCATCTTCCCATGACACATAATTAAAAGGGTCTCATTCACCACAACTTGATACTACCTTCTTTGGGTGGCACTGACTCACCATGATAGTTTTAAATTGCATCATAATAATACATCTAGTGGGAACAAAATACCTCTTCCTCTAGATTCCAAAGGTTCATCAAAAAATTCCACGTCACTATGACTCAATTTTTTTTTGTCACTAGTTTTAGGAAAGTATCTTTTGACATTGTATGACAATAGTGTCATACTCTAGTAGTCACTGAGGAATGCCACTATGTAGCCCAGCTGGAGGGTACCACTCCGGAAGCTCACCCTATGACACAACTACCTAGTACTGCTGGGCTATAATTTCAATGTGTCTCTAAGGAAACACCACATCCTATCCCAGTTTTAGGCTTTTTCTTGGATGATTTAATCGGGGAGCGCCCCTGCATATCCCACCTAGATGGTAATCATGGAATATTTAAGAACTCCACTGCCCAGTCATAATGGTGGGTAACCTAGAAGGATCAGTGGAAAAATCCACAATCCATCCTAGCTAGTGGTTATTCCTGGAACATCCCATAGGGGAAACCACTACCCATCCCAGTCGGAGGGTAAAACAGATAATACTCAGACTATTATATATGATCTCTTCCATCATCAGATATCGCCTCAGTGTGTGCCAAACCCAGAACATTTTATGTCATATTTCAAAATCATCTTATGAAAAAAACATCATGTTCTATGTGTTAAATACTTACTATAGGAATCTCCTGGGCCAAAACTCAAATCCAAATAATGGATACACATTCATTCAATGATTGATCAGAAGTGTTCAAGTATTACACTTCATGTGAAGGGACCCCTACAACTTGTGTTACCTCTTCATTTTCTGGCAGTGTTTACAGTCGATACAAAGGTACCATCTCAGTAGGTGTACACTTAGTGTGGGTGGAAAAAATATTTTTTATCTAAATTATCTATGGAAGGAGACATGTTTTCTGGCCATGTCCATGTACTTGGACCTATTTTCCATGTAATATGGAACATGGAGTATAGGCCTATGAAGATTACTATCTATGTGTCCAACTTTAATATATGTACCTCTACACAGACTACCCATCTATGTGACCCATCATATAGATTTTCCAACCACATATGGGAGACATGGAATTTAAAAGAGTATTACACACTGTGCTACAAAAAAATTATTCAAAACCCCATCACCATTTTTGATGGGGATACACGTTGTATTTTCTTTATCCTACAAAACATGTATATGAGTTTTTTTTTCAGAATTGGGAAATTTATCTCAATCTTCATTCATTCTTTGAATAATCTCGAACTATCATTGATAACACCTCAAAATGATATTAAATTCCATGATATGGAGAAATATCATACATGATGGCCACCAATTACTGAAAAATGCCTTCGGTCATTAAAAATGGGTTTCATCAAATGGTATTCATTCCACTATCTCATTGATCCTCAATTATATGTCATTAAACAATTCCATAGGGTTCCATTATTGTGAAAAACCTCCCATTTGAACCTCTATACTCCATGTGATATCACTCACTAAAAGTAAATGAAGGACCCATAAGAGGAGTTCCCCATAATAACATTAAGACAAAGCTATTATGCTTTCTTCTATTATGGTATCTCCAACTCCCACACTAGGATTCATGATATAAATTAATTAATATAAATAGTTTCTACTAATAACGATGCTTGATATAAAACCTTGATATATCTAATGTGTCACAAGATCATAAATGTCAAAAGATTTCAGTTTTCCACAACCCCGGCTGCCAGATCTCTATGCCTGAAGTCGGTCTCCTTGTGGTGGTGGTGAGAGGACCTCATGGAGTCACCCCCGTATATAGATCCTCCTCTCCTATACTAGCTCAATATCCCAATGGACCTCCCTATCCACACTAGGGATATCCATGATCAGGTATATTTCTCTCATATGGGGTATTGTTTCTACCATGGTGGTCTATCAACTACATGATTGGGATGATCAACATGTATGGTTATAAACTCTCATACCTTGTGACCTAGCCCATCACAACAATAACATTAGCCCTCCCTTGGATTACTGAGTACTCTGTACTACCCTTTCACTATATGAACACATCCAGAAACATTTCCATGGAAGGGAATCATATTAAAAGATATCTGGTGAAAACTACAATTGTAGATGTATTATCCATGTCATTCCCAGTGCTAGATCCAATAATCCGTTGTCCATATGATAGAAATATATCTATGACATGTTTCAAATTCATCACCCAGCATAGGTGGGGATGCACAAGGACACTATACTAGCTCTAATCACTATGTAGATCCCCTTCTTGAACAACCATTCCTATAAGGACCCATATCTATTATTTTTGAGAGTGTAGCATGTATGGTATACGAACTAATACAATTAACCTTCCACTATTATCCCTCCATTATGAAGCTCTTGGATAACCTAAATCCAAATTGATTGTGTGTTTGAGGTGTGATACAACTCCGAAAATAGTTGTTTGAAGTAGTCATATGAGTTTATCAACCCATCATGCATCTGGGAAACCAAGATCCACCGACACCGAACTACTTCTTGGTAAAGAATGGATTCCAAAAAAATATATTATATGTCTGTGTCATGATAACCCTGAAGATACGTACAGTTAAATCTATCTAATCATGAGGTACATAGGGTTCTCGATTTCTATATAACCTCAGTGTTCTCTATCATAGGAACCTGTAGTGTGTGCTCTGCCTACACACATTCTCAACCTAATCTACTAGGACTATCTACTTATAAATAGGAGGAGGCACTAATACCTACCCATTGGATGAAGGGGATGGTGGGATGGATCCTGAACCAAAGCCTCATCACTCAATGTGTTGACATCATGAATCAGAGATGGTATCTAGGGTGACATTCATCTTATAAGAATCTGGATGTTTTTATGGAGTAGCACATTTAGATGAGCATATATATATCAACAATAATGGGAAGATGACATAAGAAGGATATTCAAAGACTAAATACTATATGATTCATGTACCATTTATCTATACAAAAAATGTCTCGACATGATGATTCGACATGTTATTAGGTACGTTCCTGCTAAATGGATATGTTGGCAGCTGCACCATCAAGATACTCCCTGCCCCGAGAGTCTCACATGAGACACATTTACAATATTTATCTGGACCTAACCAATCACCATAATGAGATAATTTATGAATAGTTTCTCAATTAATGAACCTTTTCTAAAACCAATATTTCATTACTAGATCCATGATAGGTATTGATTCACAACTACCACATTCCCATCACTATATGATATGGGGCGATAAGCATCGAAGGAAAAAATAAAATCGGGGAGGGAATTGCAAAATTACATGTACATAGAGAGAAAACCATCTCAATGTGAAAGTGTGGAGGGTAATAAAATGATGAAACATTTTTATAAATAACCAAATATTAGTGGACCATTAAAAGGTACAATGTATTATTGTGTCTGTTGAATGGAAAAAGGTGGAAATACACACCTGCCAAGAAATATTTACCAACATGATATAACTAGAAAAAATGAACAAATGAGAGACCATATGATATATCCCAATAAATGAACACCAAATAGTATCCATGTAGTCTTTATCCCTATGCTCTTCGTAATTTACGATCGAATAATCCAACATTCATAATGGAACAACACATGTTGGGAAAATCTTATGTAGGGGAAAACATATGAATTCCTAGTAGAATTCACAAAATTGAGAGGGGGAGTAATAAGAGATACCACTGAAGTGGAAAAAATTAGATATAACATGGTATGGTTAAAAGTGTATAGATTAACCTAAAAATTAGTGAAAGAAAACTCATACAAAAACAAGGATCACAAAACCATGAGAATATTAACTTATCATCGAGTATTCTCTACCTAAAGTCGAATGGTAGACTCATTCAACCAAGAGAAGCTAGACATGGAAGGCATATAGCATACCCCACTCGTATTCACCTCTCCTAAAATGATTTAATAATAAACCCATGGATTGGGGATTGATAAAATATATTAATATATATATACTATGTCAAATAATACCCAATGAGAGAGTAAGGGGTATACATATTATTTCTTAGTCTAAGAAGATTTGACACTAATAATTACATGGGTTTTTTGGCAATTCCCATCACATCATTCGTCTTCCTAGGATAGAAAAGTTGAGAGACTCAATCACCACACATTGATACAATCGTTTTTGGGCAGTATGGACACAGAGACATGGGGTTATGTCTAATAATATGAATGTATCTCATTGGGCAAAGATTCGATATTCATACGAGTCCAACGTTATATCAATCCATGCCTCATCACGGTATCTCACATTCAAGGGGTCACCATTTTTTGGAAAGTATCTCATGCCCTAGTATAATTGGATGTTACTACTCTGGTAGTCACTGAGGAAAGCCACCACTTATATTTTCTTGTGGGTACCACTCTTGAAAATAACAGGGAAACACCAGTCCCAAGTCTAAATATATGGAATGCCCAGTGAGTCATCAAGGAAATTCCATTTCCCATCCCAGATGGAGGGTTTCTCTCGGAATATTTTTTGCAGGGAATGCCACTACCCAACCCTATTGGAGGGTAAGACCCAAACATCAAGGAACTCCACTAGCCATTCCTAGTGGAGGGTAACCCAGAATGATCATTAGTGACCACCATTACCCAACACTGTTAGAGGGTAATCCTAGATCATCCATTAGGAAGCACCACTACCCATCCCAACTAGAGTATTAACAGATACTATTTAGGTGATTTTGTATTATTTCTTCAATAAGTGGGTGTTCCCTCAGTACATGAAAAAACTAGAACATTTTACATAATATCTAAAAATCAGAATATTAGAGAACCACAATGTTCTACATAAAAAATAACCAAGATAGGAATCTCATAGGGATAAATACTAGATTAAACTAAGTAGATACGTACATTCAAATGATCACATCGAATAGATCAAATTCAAAATGCTATATAGTCTCACTTCACTACATGGATGTGTCTCTAGTCGATACATGGGTCCCATCTATGTAATGGTACATTCTATATAGGGGTACTACATGAGGTTTCGACCTATCCAGGTAGTGGGTCGTGTCTGCTAGCCATGTCTGTGATCTTGGTCTTCATATCCATGTAATATGGTACACATTGTATTGGACCACACACAATATTTTCTATGTGTCCAATCTGGGTTAGTGTACTTCACAATGGGCTCTCCTTCAATGTGACCCATCACATGTATTTTCCAATAGGGTATGTGATACATGGTATGTAAGATAGTACTACATGTTTTGTTACCCATTAATTCATCAAAACCTTATAGTTTCTATTGATGAATCAACAAGTCTTGTATTCTTCATCCTACAAGGAATATAGTTTATATTTTTTATGAATACTCAAATTTATCCAACTATTCCTCCATGTCTTGATTTGGGTCAAACCTCCTTGGATAACACCTAGAATTGTTTTGAAAACTTTGACTTTGGATGAATCTTGCACTTGCCAGTAGCTAATTTCTAGAAAACGGCTTCGGTCATCACTAAGGGTTTGTTCAGATGAAATTATTTCCATTGTTCCTCTAATACATGGTGATATAGCAAAAAACCATAGGATTTTCTATATATTCATTACATTGATCCTTGATCAATGCTTTACTAGAATAATCATTGATGTTTCATCGATCTGCCACAAATTAGGGCAACCAACTATTCTCAGGATGCCTAGAAACATTCAAATAGGGAACCATGGGGTTCCAACAATTAAGAATGTAATGAATAGGGGAATAAAAAAGAAAAAAAGTATTTACTACTGTCTATCAAGAATGTTTGGTCAATGAACAAGAATGTTATCTAGGGGTCAAAATACCATAGAAAACAATACAATTATTCATTATTTTGCGCATTCAAGGTTATACAAGGGAGTATATTCAAGAAATAGAATGACACTACACAAATATTTAGTAAAAAATGATACAACACTAATTTTTTATCCAACTTCTTGTTCAGGTCAATTTTTTGAGTAATTATCTTACCAACGTATTGGGAAGGAGTTCCTGCATTCAATTTGCATTGATCTACATGTTTTTCATCAGTTGATGATATTTTCTAATATATTTGGTCAACAAGAGAATAACTATAAGGGGATTAATTATGATCCATCCTTAAGGAATTATCCTTAAATAGATACTTTTATCCTATTAATACTGCAAAAATATTAGTTAAACAATTAATTAATTAATTAAATTTCTTAAATGAACCGCCAATGAGCGAGGGGACCTAACATCTTGTGCTGAATCATGTTATATCATGCAAAGTTTAAAAAATATTTTCCAGAACCAACTGATCTCTTAGACTACATATCAAATCAATAATTTGATATTTATCATGTTTTCCTTAATTAACAATGTGCATAAAATGTAAAATATATTTAATATTTCCTTAAAATTAATTACGGTCAAATTGGTCCTTATAATCCCACACCTTCATAGTGCCTAATTATGAAATTATATTTACAAATATTTTACTGTCTTATAATGAAAAATGTTTTTACTAAAAAGTTTAATTCATAATAATTAAACCACCTATGTTCAATCTAGTTTTCATGGTCAAATATATAATATAAAAAGTGAGTGGCCTTTGAGGGATCAAGGATAACATGTTGTAATATGATTATAAATAAGTGGTGGAGGTTTGGATCAAACGTATTATCCATTCAATAAATTATTAATCAATTTTGGATGAATTTTTCTTGGTTATTACTTATAATTATTGAATTGTGTTTGGTACTGATAAAAATTGTACGCTTTGAAGATTAAAAAAGTGAACCTCCTCTCATATTTTATTCAAAAATAAAATGAATTTTGGTTCAGTAAATACCTAAAAATAACTTATTTACATCCATTAACATGTTCTATAATATTTTTATTTATTATAAAACCATCATACCGATTATTTTGTAGAAAACACTAAATATGTGTCTTAAGAATATGAATAATTTTATCTAGGTTTATAAATTTTATTTTTTCATAATCATCATTTATATAAAGATAATACATAATATTATAATATCATTAATATATCCAATATAATGATATTTTATAATCTTACTGTAATAAATCATATCTATCAACACACCAATCAAATGGGGATGTAAACCATCATTCATTTGTACGAAGGACTATAACATCAAAAATTTAGGTATTTTTTTCCATAATTTCCTCTCACAAATGTTTATAATTAATTTTTTATGTAAATATATATATGATATCCATGAAATATTTAAAATTCATTAAAATTTATATATAATATAATTTTTAATATTTCCATTTATATAGTAATGATAACATTGTTCATGCTTACTTATGGACAACCACCTGAATAAATGGAAGTTATTCTTTTTTTCATATTGCATTACATGGTTTGTATGAATATATATATATATAAATAAATTGTTTGTTATTTATTATATCACTAAAATTGTATTAATATATTTTATTCTTCCCTTGTTTCTATCATGGTAATTGAAAAAAAGAAACATTACTCATGTGTGCATACGACCAACCATATCAATGATTTTAGTGTAGTTGATTCTCCATAATAATTACTCATTTATGTTTTTAAAATATATAATTTACAAATAAAATTGAAAATTATATAATCATTTTTATTTTACAAATGATGTAACAATGAATTATTTTAATATAATAAATATATTAGAGTAATTTTTGGCAAATGAATTGATTATATTCAAATTGTACAATGGGAACATAGTTAATTATATAAATAAATATAACATTGTAATAAATAAAATAAATAAATATTAAAATTCGAAAGGGATATAAATAATTAAAATAGTTAACATATATTTATATACTAGAGGATTCTAACTCTAGGTGTGTTGTTTCATAATTTAATTTATAATTCTTTTTGTTATGATTATACTTTACTCTCTATGTTGTGAAATGATAATACTAGATGAATAATAATTAATTGTTGTTTTATTGCCACATTTATTATTTTGGGTTTACCATTTATATATAATCATTTAATTTATTGCTAATCACATTAATTTTCACATCATTTTATGGTGGTTTTTCTAAATTTTTATATATTGTTGTATATTTTAATGATACAAATTTAATTTATACTATATGGTGAATATTCAGAACTATTTAGAAAATTTAATCATGAATCCTTCATATCGGAATTTTTTTTATTAAATCTCATTTTAATTCATCCGTTAAGATATTATTTTAATTCAAAAAAGTAATAATGTCATTATCATATAATAATTATTATATTCATAATTTTTTATGTTCAAGGTTCCATTGGGGAAATAACCCAAAATTATTAATTAAACAACATATATTTCATCCTCATATACTTGTGGTTTTGTTTTATATTTTTTGTTTCTATTCGATACCTTATTGAATTATGTAAAATCATTAAATTTTTCTTAAACTAATAATGATCTTATATCCTCTTTTATATTATGATTATTTCTCTTCCATGTCTATATATTCATTAAAATATTATAAAGATAATTCTTCCTACTATATTATGTCCAATTGGGGTCATTTTATTCTATTTTTTCTATTTTATAATTTTTTAAATTTAATCATATTAACAACATTTGAGTAATGTACTTTTTGACTTTTTTTACAAGTGAGTGAACATAATGATTTATTTTAACACATATGGTAATAATTGAATCATAATTCATTATAAATTCTTATTAATTAGAAGATAACATTAATATATTTCATAAATTATTTAAAACAATTATTTTTACAATATTATGAAAATTTTATTATATTAATAAATAATTTTAAGGAGAAAAAGTTATTTTTGTCAAGAAATATCATATGAAATCATTGAAATATGTCTTATAAATGATGAAAACCATTCATTATATGAGATTTTTCGCAATTATGAATATAAGTTTCCCACATATACATATCTATTTTTTTATCACTTAATTTTTTGTAGAAATTTATTTCATATATTCATCACCCAAACGTATTAATTATAAAATATCCTCTAATTATGTTATAAGGAATGTTTATCCAAACCATATTTATTACCTTGTTATTTAATATGATAATAAATTTACATTTAATAATTATTTTGGACACATCATAATGAATATTTTATGATGTGTCCACCAATATAAAACTATTATTCATTGAGTAAATATTTTGTATCATAAGACATTACACATTGGAATATGGAGTAAACCTAATACATTATGGGACATTGTACATCATGGGATATCTTCTATGTAATTCTATATAATCCATGTTTACTTCATTATATATTCTTTATTAGGATTTACTATATTTCCATGATCTTATGATACCATGTTATTTCTGGTATCATCGTATGTGATTACTCATGAGCCTTCTATTTTTGGATTTCATGTTATACCATTAAGTCACATGTTTTGTTTTATTATCATGGTTATTCTCTTAGTATTTTTACCTCACCCAATTCTCTTATATATCCTTTAGGGGTTCCTAGCATGGTTTATGATATCAATGAGAATTAATATGTCATAATGGACAAATACAATAATGTTTTTAGGTTTTATTTCCCTTTCAATGTATTATGGATATAGTCTTCCAAAGACACTAATCTGCATGATCCATGGGAATTAATTAATTGAAATGTATGTTAAAATCATTTAATATTATTTTTAAAAGTATTTGGATTCCATGGTTTTATTCAATAAGGATCCCAATTATATTTATCCATTTGTACTAGAATACAATATTTAAAACCATGGGGATAAATATATTTATTGGAAAGTATCCAATACTTTTGGTAGAGGATAGACTAAGTAGTTACCAATAAAATACATCAATTTCTGGATATCATTAGTTGATGTGGAGATGGAATAGTTCTTCCAGGAGTTAATAACACTGAAAAGATAACATTATCCATAGATTTTATTATCACCAATTTCATGAAATTTTTCCTTGATATGCACTTGGATTGAAACTCCCAGGGGATATGATTTTTTGGATTATTAATATCATTACAAATCATAATATATGATTTGAATAGATGATAATCATTGCTGACTATGGTTTAACATACAGTTTAATATAAACAAAACATGTTTTCAAAATTTATACATCCTATAAATGATTATTCATGATTATTAATATTTTATGTCTCACGATTTTTTTTTGTTTAGTCAATGGATAGAAAAATGGAGAATGATCAAAATTTTAAATGTCATGTAAATTTGTTTGATTCTATGAATCTAAATGCAATTATGAATGAACTAAAAGACATTTTGTTTTTTCCTAATAATTTTTTACTATAAATTTTTGATAACTTGTAATTTATCTAAATCATAGACTCCCTAGTTATGAGAAGTGTGATGTATACTAATCTATTTGGTGGTGGAGAACAAAGAGTAATGAAGGATGAATTTCCTTCATATTATAACTGTTGGAAGAGAAACCCAAGAGAATAAAATAAAGGAACATGATTTTTTTATTTTTGTATAAGAGGTGAATTAATTAATTGATTGATGAGGAAAATGATTTGTTAAATAGAGGAAAATAAATTTCATCCAAGATATACATTTTATTGGGATATTTCTTTTTCTTATATTTATATTACATCATTTTGAAGATAAAAAATATAATAGTGTTACAAAACTAGGGTCCAATGGTTTAATGTCATTATAAAATTCTTAAAAAACATAAAATTTTTATAATTAAAATTAAACATTATTAACATAACTCTTATTTAGATTATAAGTTTCCATTATATACTCATTATTATAAGTGGTAACATAAGGTTATACATTATTGAATGTGGTGAGATAAAATCCTAGTAAAAAGTTTAATTGGAACATGATGCAACATAACAAGGATGAGAATAATAATTATCATCAAAACATAAGTATGTTATCACAGTGATATTCATTAGAGGAATCATTAGATAACATTTTGAAAAGTTAAATTCCATTAAATTGAACGACCATATCTTAGTGATCAAAACCATACATAATTGTGAAATAATATAACAACATGCTCATGAATATCATACGTGAATAATTATAACTTCATAATTGCAAACAATTCTATAGTCATGTTCCTTGATATATCACCTTATCACATGAGATATGTAATATTATGCATTGCACTAGAGTGTTGTATAATTCTGAGCACACCTGTCACGACATAACCTTTACATAATCAAGCAAGCTAGATAGATCATATGTCAACATTGGAATAAAAATAAATAATGGAAATAAATGGGTTTTACTTCATATAGTATAAATACAAGAAAAAATTTTGGTTTCTAATAAGGGAATAAAATACTAGTATCAGAATCATCAATCATGAGTGCTGAAGAAACAATGTAAAGAGAAGTTAAAGATGTGTTTTTATAAAATATAGTTCTTTTGGAAATTAAATTAATTTTCATAGAACAATATTATAAACATTTATACAAAAAAATATTAATAACACTAATATTATATTTATTGAGTATTAAATTAATATACACAATTAAATTTGGCATGAACGAGGAATAACCAAATTGAAGGAAATTGGGTTTGAGAATCCCCTTTCAATATGGTTCAATGGTTTTTTCAATGTAATATCCTTGGTAATCAAATTATTTTAATTAATATTAACTAATGAATCTATTACACATTAATGTTATTTGTTATAATTTTACTGTGTTTATTTATGACCATTATCAAGAGTTATAGAGTTCAATTTCATGGTTCTGAGAGTCTACATTTCATGGGTTTTCATGATTCGTTCATTTGTATACAAGTATAGAAGTTCATGTATGATGAAAAAATTTACAATTCTAAAATTTTATAATTTTTGTGAAATAATAGAATATTAATTGGTATAAAATATTATTTTTAACAAGATATCAGGGTGATTTATTAGAATAATTTTTAATGATAAAGGTTTAAATTATTATTTTGATTTTAGATCACAACAAAATCATTGTGAGTTATTATTTAATATATATATATATATAAATATTAGATAAATAACATGAAAAGGTCATATCATAAATTTTTAAATCATTTTAAACCATTATATTTTTTAATTATTAGTTTTAACGGATACAGTGGGAAATGAATGTTGAGTCAGTAATGATTCCTTATGACATTTCCATTCCTCTATGTTTTGAAAATCACAAACAAACTATCTTATGTCATATTATATTTTCCATATAGATTATGTTAATAAGTATAATTATCCATTTCTAATAAAATTTTATCCTTTCATATGTTTTAATTTTTTATTGTATAGTTTCTCTAAATATAACTCATTTTATTACTAAGACAAAATTCAGTTTCATATCTAAATATTCAAAATTATATAAATCCTTGGATATAGAGTATTCTATTTTTAGGAAATAAAATCTCTAAAATTCAGGTTCCAAATTCCTAGAAATTCTTGTTCCAAATTTTCTAAAATTCATCTTCCGAATTCTCTGAAATTACGGTTCTAAATTCATTGAAATTCGGAATCATAATGAACTAAAGTTCTATTTCCGAATCCTATGAAATTTAGACTTTGAATTCCACCAAATTCAAACCTTGAAATATTTATAATTGTAACTCCGAATTTCTCAGAATTCGGAATCTTAATATCATAGAATTCTAAAGTCAAATTCTTCAAAATTCAGACTCTGAATTCATTATAATTCAGAATGTGAATTCCACAGAATTCAAACTCCGAAATATTCATAATTTAGACTCTAAATTCCTTAGAATTAAGATTCTATATTCATGGGAATTCAGATTCATAAGTCTATTGAATTTTGATTCTGAATTATATGAAAAACTGAATACTAATATCCATGACTTATAGACACCAAATGATTTTTTGTTTGATTCCAAAATCAATTTTTCTTAGACACTGGAAAATAAATTTAGTTATGTATCATAATTTTCCTTAAATTTATTAAGAAACTATGTTGTACTATCTATTTCTAACTAACAGATGTATAAGTTACATGTGTATAGGTCCCTCTAAGATTCAAGGAAAAATATGACCATTGGTTGAGGGAGTCAACCATTGGAGAAGTCCCTATAAATAAGATCTCATTTGAACAGTCTCATAACCAGTTGATCACCCTAGAGATTTAATGTCGTTGAAGTAATTATTGTAGAGAGAGACTCTAATGCATTGTGCGTAATGAACATCTTTCTTAGCATTGTTTTGTGCGACTCCAATTTTTACTGAGTGCAATCAAGGGATTTCATGGATAAGTAGACAGAGGTGGAAACTATTTAAATGTTCGAGGTCTTCTGGTGATAGAAAGACAAAGTTACTGACTACCTTAAATTTCATGGTATTGTGGGAAGAGCAAGACATTTTTTAATATTCCATCAAGGGCTTACCCTGGTATGGGTAAGATAGACATTATTAAAATTATAAATCAAGGGACCTTTATCCAAGGTTGTTAGATAACCTACTCTTTGGGTTAAAAGATTTAATACCTGTTAATTTTTTGGTTTCATGTTTATTTCATCTATATTTTGATAGAGGAATAAATTATAAACATTATATAATTTCTTGTAAAATTTTATACTCTAATAAGTAATATTCTATACACATTAATGTAGAATCGTTTCCTTGTAATCTTATCTTATGTTTCATTTCTGAAAAATTATATCCAGAACCTAGCATGTTTGTTTAGTATAATTTAAAGAGGTATTATTAAATTAACTTGATTAACATTGTTAAACATATTTTTCCTTAAGGTTAAAAACAAATGTTTTTAAACATAACATTCACACCCTCTTATAATTTTATCATATACATTCATTATTTCGATCCTAAAATTGGTATCAGTGGATGTTTCTAAAGAATATAGATTCACATATATGTTTTGTTCCCCTACTTTTCATTGTTCTATATTTTTATTCCTTGCATTGGGATTTTCATCTTTCATTATGAAAAATTATTTTATCAACCTTTTTTGGAAAGATATTTCTTTCTTATTGTATGAAAGGAATTATTGTTGATTCTATTGAATATCTAAATACCACAAGAACACCTATATTTTATAAGAATTATTATGAGTGTCGAGATTTCTTATAAAGAATTTTTTATTAATACTCTAGTAGATAGATTTTTCATTATTATTGGATATTACATGATTCATGACAATAAAGTCAAAACATTTACCAATCATGAAAAATCAGAATATCAACTAAATTGAAAGGTACAAAATACTCTTTTGTGTTCTATGACAAGGAATATATATAGTCACATTTCATTCTTGTGAAGCTTCAAATTTTATCTGGAAGAAACATGAGGTTACTCAATTTGGTACCTCCAATGTTATAGTAACTAGAAGAGCTATGCTTAGAGAATAATTTCATTGATATTTATTTCCTAATAGTGAACCAGTATGAAAGGTGAAACATTATTTTATGACTATTTTCAATATATTACAATCTATGGGTGAGAATTCTCTTGATGATGAAGCACTTCTGGATAATACTACAGATATCATGCCTAATGAGTTATAATCAATGAAAATAACTATTGATGAGAATAATTTTTTTTCTCAAATTAATCTCGATGAGATTTTGGGAACAAATATTCAAAATGATAGAAGAATGAAATGTGATGATTACATCATTAAGAATAAGAATGAAAATGGATGTGTATCCTTTACAACTACTAAATCCATGACTCCAGAAAGAGTTACAACTTCCAAGTATAATAATGTTACTATTTTATCAGAATCTAGTGAAACTGAACATTATGAAAATGAGATTGCTAATCTTTCTCCAAGGATGAACAAGATAGTTGAAATATATACATTCAGTATATATATAAGAAAAATGAAATAAAATAAAATAATTATTTAGATGTTACTTGTCATGAATGCAAAAGAAAAAGGCATATCAGGCTGGATTGTATTATACTTATGAAAAAGGATAGAACGAAAAAACATTCTGAGACGAATAGAAAAAAGTATTACAAGGATAGTTATAAGAATGTTTTGAAATTCCATGATAACTGCAGTCCTAGTGGTGGAGACTCTTCTAATGACCCCTAAGAGTATGAATTTTTTCGTCAAAATATTCTTGGTCTACGAGACAAACAATCCATTGAAAATAATTTTCTAATGGACATGGTACATAATGATGAATCTATCAAAAATATATCATTGAATTGAAATTATACTGATGATAAATATTATGAGTCTTTATATGAATAATCTTCCTCATTAGAAGATAATACATTACCTTCTTATAAATAAGTGTCTCTATTCACTAAACTTCTTGGGAATGAAAATTCTATACTCAAGTAAAATATTGATAAGGAAAATTCGTGATTATTTATTTTAACCAAAAAGTATAATATTTATATAAATATCTTGATAAGAAAACTTTTTTATTTTGAAATAATTACTAAAAATTATAAGGAAGTAGATTCTGAGAAAGAGTAACTTTCTAAAGACCATGATAATAGAATTTCTAAGAAAAATATTTTATATACTAACTCTACTTGTAAAAGTAAAGTCCTTGAGGATAATGACATGGTTATTAAACTACTGTCCGAAATATTTTACTGGAGGTTGTTTTTTTCTAACATTACTTCTAGTGAGGAAAACGTTGACATGATTTATTCCCAAATTCTAACTTTAATGAACCGTTCTAGATTTAGTTATACCCATTCTAAACCAGTTTTTAGTAATAACTATGTTGTTCCTCATAGTGCTCCATTATTCACTAAATTTCAGATTGGTGGACATTTGGAGAAAAAATTTTCTTAAAAAAACTCAATCATTAGGTTTTCATGAAGCTTATTTTTGTATTTAAATGTGGACACCTAAAATCATGATTTCTGAAATTTTCAATTCCAAAAATGTTTTGGTTAAGAAATATTAATTCATCTATTTTATGAAAAAAAGTAAATAGAAATAGAAATATGTGGTACATGGATAGTTGATGTTCTCGTAATATGTCTGTTAACAAAAACATCTTTGAAAATATTATTAAGATGAAGGAAGGAAAAGTAACATTAAGATATAAGGCTGTGTGAGAAATTTTTTTTATAGGTAACATTGTTCTTCTTGAAAAATCATTGATTTCTATCGTTTTATTTGTTTTGTGTCTTATGAAAAACATCATTAGCATAATTAAATTATGTGATGAAGGTTACATTTTGAATTTTAGGAATAATAATTGATTAATAAACAATTATAGGGATGATATTATTCATTATGCCCACAAGGTACAAAACGTATACACACTAATGTTAGAAGACCGTAGGATCCATGATCTAGCGTTCCTTAGTGCAATGGAAAATCAATATTGGTTATAGAATATAATATTATGATACTATAACCATAGGAACCTATTCCAACTATCAATAAAAATACAAATAAAGGATCTAACAGAGCTAAGATATGATTATTCAAAAGTTTTTAATCCTTGTGAGATTGGAAGGAAACATAAATCTAGTTTTTAATCAATAAATTAAGTCTCCATATCTAATGAATTATAGCTACTTCATATAGATCATTTCATTCCAACACAAATTGGGATCATTGGAGGAAAATATTATGTATTTTTCAGAGTTGATGATAACACTATATTTACGTGGGTCAATTTTCTAACATATAAATATGAAGCCTTTTATTATTTCAAAATTTTTAGATCCCATGATAGAAATGAGAAAAATGTTCCATTGATAATCATTCATAGTGATGATTGAGGAGAATTTAAAAATTCATATTTTGAAATTTTTTTACTAAAATGGCATTACTCATAACATCATAGCTCAAGGAACTCCTGAATAGTATGGTTTTACTGATTGAAGAAATCATATTCTGAAAGATAAAACTAGAACCATGTTGAGTGAATATTCTATAGCTAAAAAGTTTTAGGATGAAGTTGTAAGTACTTCTTTCTATACGATAAATTGAGTTTTGAGTAGACCTTTTAATTGAAAAAACTCTTACGAATTGTAGAATGGTATAAAAACTAGACTTTTCTATTTCAATTTATTTAATTGATATTTATTCATTTCGAATACTAATGATAATTTACATAAATTCTCACCTAAATATGATAAAGTACTTTTCTTAGTCCACTCCACAACTTCTAATTCTTATAAAGTTCTTTAATAAAAATACTTGTACTATTGAGGAAAATGTGAATGTTAAATTTTATGAAACGGATCAATTTTTTAAACAACTTTAACATACATCATAGGATGTATTTTAAAAAACTGATTTTATAACCTTGATATAAGATACTTACGATAAAGAAAATGTTTAAGAAAATATTTTTTAATCATTTACCCAAGTTGATTTCCTTGAATATGCTGATGAACATGTTTTACAAAACCCAATCAGTTGATTCTTAAAAAATCATCCTAGTGATAGTATCATTGGTGAGGTAAATTAGCGTGAGGGTAATAGATGTTTCTTAAGAAATGAAGTAGAAAATATTGCATTTCATTCCCAATTAGAACCAAAAATCATTGATGAATCTTTAGATGATGACGATTATATTAAATCAATGAAAGATGAGATAAATTAATTCTAATGGAATAATGTCTTGACCATGGTTGAAAGACCAAAGGAAACTTCTATTTTTGGTATAAAATGGGTCATCAGAAATAAGTGTGATGAAAATGGAATTATTGTGAGAAATTGGGATAAATTTTTTGATAAAGGATATAATCAACAAGAAGGAATATTGTAACATCCCATGTAAGTAATGAATAATTTATATTTTTATCTATGTCTATTTGTTAATTAGATAGTGTTTTAGAGGCATAAAATGAGAATAAATCCAATCTTAAGCATGGAATACACTAATATTTTTAAAAGATTGTTTTACTTCCTTATGATGGAAAACAATTTTTAAATCAACCTTTTGACAATTTTATAAGCACTACATGTCAAAATAAACATATTCTTTATGAATGGGACATTGAAATTTACTTTGGATAAATTTTTGGTATTTTTCTGACAATGTTCATTTTTTAATGAATAGTGAAAAATACTGCATTTTACATCAAAACAGCATTGTCATATAATTTGATTATATGGTTAGATTATATTTTTTAATTGGTTTTAAACTTTAAATAGAATATATTTTTACCATGTAATCCAACTGTGGTCATTGGGATTAATTTCACTTTGGAATTGGGCATAAACAACTGCCAAACTTTTCGTAGATATTGTTTCAAAAAACGCGCTATTTGTTTTGACAACGATAATTATATTTAAATTATATAGTGAAATTTCTATGTTTGGAATTTGTTAAAGTGGATTCAATATTTGTAATCATAAGTTCCAAATTATCTAATTAAGAATCTTTTGTTTTTGGACATTATGAATAGTAATGACGATAATTTTCTTTAATTATCTTGATTAATTAGTAATTGGGTAGTTAAGGATAATAAAATAATATCATAATAACAAAAAATGACCCCAAAATGTGTCATAATTCAACTGGCTATGTCATGGCTGACCATGGGATGCCTTGTGTCAATCTTGGGGACCCCATGGAATCACTTTGTTGTGATAAATACTTTTTATCTTTTTATTCTTAACGAAAGTTAAATATAACAAAAAATGTATCACCTAAGTAAATTTTTTTTTAATTTTGTCTACATAAATTATATATTGGACTATAAATATTCATTGGAAATATAAAAAGATTTCCTCCATCATAGTATTTTTTTATAATTTTTAGACATTAAATAAATTAAATTATTTATGACATCATGATGATGCAACGATTTCCTCAGTAATGAACAATTTAAATAAAATGAAAATATAATGTAAAATCTAAGACATACACTTGTAAAAGTTCTATTGGATGAGAATATTTCGAACCCTTATAACCTTATACCTGAAATACATCAATGTGGGACCTTTAAAATCCGAAACTCATTTGAAAATAAAGTAACATTTTATACCTTTCCAAGAGTGCCCCTCCTCTCCTCTTATAAAAGGCCACCAACTATACCTCCTTAACCACACTTCTATAGCCATTGGATTAGACAAGATTTACTAATTTTATCTCTCCACATCCCTCTCTTAATCCTAGAAGCCTTACCTTAGGCAGAAAGCTCTTTAAGAAGCCCTTTTGGTACAAGCCAAGATGTGTTACCCGATTTAATGGTAAAGTTTTATCTAATGTCATTTTGATTAATTTTGCATCTCCAAACCCCTAAAATATTTTTATTCATTTCATTTGTAACAAAACCAATATCTTAAATATACTAGGATGTTTTTATAAGATGTATTTGAGCTACACTTACACACACCTTCATCTAATGGTTAAAGAGCATACTGTTTCCGTGGATGGCGAATTTATGCCTCACGAAACGATGATTGTTCAATATTCTTCTAATACCTTCAAAGGTGGCCATTAAGATTACAGTATATTTATATATGATATATAATATGTTTATGGTTTCGTTAATCTTCTGTATTTTTCATTTTTGGCATACCTTTATGGTATATATTGTGGGTAAACGCGATATCTTCATTTTAGGAAGTAAGGACTACTGCCCCCTCAAAGGGATTTTCTTCATTAATGCCATATGTGGGACATATAAAGGATGGAGTTAATGATATTATATATGATATTATACATGAATTATAATATACCTTTATATCATTATGATTCCATTCCATAAAATATTAAATAGAAATGAAAGTAGTGTTCATGCGTACGTACCGCTTACCGTCTCCATGAACGGTGCATTTCATTTCATACCTCAAAATGTTATGTAATATTATAAATGCGTGTATATAATAGATATATATGATATATATATGATATCTACATCATGATTATAACTCTGGATATAATGGATACATGAACAACATGTAATTATAATGAGTTTATTTTTGACTCAAGTACCAATGATCATTAAAATGACCATTATTAACTTAAATAATTACATAGTGTTCATGAAATGGTAATAAGTGATATAAAAGGAATAATTAACTTGAAAAAGGTTCTTAATAAATAAGAAATTAACTCATGTTTATTATTCCGGACATTAAAGAATGATCGAGTCAAGTCTGATACGAGGTAAGGGACTTCGTCTTAATCTCCATTCATTGAGGCATATTTTGTTTTATACACAAATTTATTTTATATGGTGTATAAAACCCTTTCAATTTTACTCTTATTCAAAAGGAAACTTTTTTATATGAAGCTTTTTACTAAACAACAAAAGGAATGTTTTTTGGTCTTACGTATGCGGCGATAATGACTTCTCCGCCGACATGACCATTATTTGAGTTTCTTCGTCTTCTACAAGCCATAACCTCACTTTTTTTTAAAATGAAAAATAAATACCATGTATTAATTTTCTTTTATTTTGGTATTAAAAATGGTTTTCATAATGTTTTTATTATATTAATGTGTTGTGTTGATATCTTGTGATTGAAATGTGGAAATGTTATGTTTCCTTTATTCATGTTTTATGTGACATGATTATGTTATGGTTCTTGGGAATTGTTATGAAGATGGGTGGTTCCGTGATAAACTAAGGGCGGGAGATCCCGATATAGCTCTCCAATGGATTGGGCAATGCGAAGGGTTTAAACTTTAAGGTTTCTCCGAAGAGATTTAGGGAATATACTGTGATGGGTATTCCAAACGAAACCATGAGGGTTACTCCTTACATAAGAAAGTTATGAATGCCTCAAGTTACTTTTATGTCTTATGATTTCTTTGATTTATTCATTATTTTATGAGGTATGATAAAATGATTATGTTTTATGAGTAAAGTATGATTTCATACATGGACTATTGTTTTCATTTCGTAATTTTATATCCCTTACTGAGATTTCTATTCTCATCCCAAGTTTTTGAAATGTTTTTCACAGGTCAAGGGAAAGGTACATGATGTGATGATAGGGTCAAAGAATAATCATTAAAGAATCCATGTATTGTTTTAAATATGTTTCTGTTGATGGGGAAAAACGAATACTATCTTTTATGTAACCACTTTGTTTAAATGTGGAATGTAATGCATGATTTATGATATAATTTCTAAAAATCTAAACCTGAAAATATCCTCAATGTGTAATCTTGTAATAAGTCATGATTATGTAATGTTTAAGGTTGGGGCCTTATAGTTGGTATCAAAGGTCGGTTTTGATAAAATTTGGATTTAGATTTCTATTAAATGATTATCCAAAAATATTTTTTTATGGTCAAATTGAAATGATATAGAATTTGAAGATTACCATGTTGGTTCATCTAAGACATGTTTGTTCAGAATGGTTTTCCGTAGAGGAAATAGGGACGCAGTGCTAGGAAGGAATACATAAGGAAATGATCTTCTGAATCAGCATCCTGATATGGTCGGAATTGGAACTAAATGGTTTGTTGCAGTGATGGAACAGTTCACTCAAGCGATAAAAGGTGGTGGTATCCATGCATGAGATCTTCCAGATCAACCGTAGAGGAACATGTCAGTGGTGGAACATTTCATGAGGCAACATACCCCATCATTCAGAGGATCATCTGACCATGTGCTAGCTGAAGGGTGGATTAAAGGACTTGAGAATATCATTGATGTCATGGGGTGTTCAGAAAATCAACAGGTTAGTCTTGCAATTTACCATTTGGAGGGTGAAGCAGATCAGTGGTGGTCGATGGTTAAAAATATCAGAGAAGCTGATGAGATTGATGCTATCGATTGGGATGAATTCAAAGGTATGTTTATTGAGAAGTATTTTCCTAAGGCATTTCAACTTAGGATGAAAAAACAATTCTTGGAATTGAGGCAAGTGGACGACTCAGTGGCTTCTTATGAAGAGAGGTTCACTCGATTGCCAAGGTATGCTCCAAATTTTATCTGATACCTTGATAGTAAAATCAGACGTTATTACTCATGATTAAATCCAACATATCGATGGTCTTTAGCTTCTCGCAAGTTCAATAGTTATGAAAAGATTGTTCGATTTGCTGAGAAGGTGGAAATGGAGTTTGCTGATGATCAAGTGTTATATAACAACCAGCAGTAGAAGATACCTAGGTGGCAGGAGAAAGGAAAGAATTCTTCAAAAAGGTCTGACGGTAAGAAAACTATGTATCCAGTTTGTGATAAATGTGGTAAAAGGCATGCTGGGGAATATCATCTTAATTCTGGTAAGTGCTACTGATGCGGTAATATGGGAAATAAGTCTCGTTATTTCACTAAAAAAGATCAGATTGATGGTAAGACCAAATTTTATTTACAGTTAGTGAAATGTTTCATGTGAAATGAGATGGGTCACTATGCAAACGAGTGTCCAACAAAGAGCTTGAGTGATGGGAAGCAGTTAGACTACAAGCAGAAATGGGCAGTGAAATCCTTTGCAACTACTTCAGTAGATGTTGGTCCATTAAATGAAGTTGTATCAGGTACATTGTTTATATTTTATGATTATGGAAGTGTGTTGTTTGATTTAGGGTCTAAACATTTTTTCATCTCTAAAAACGTTTCTAGGAAAATGGGAATACCATCTCAAGAAATGACTCCGGAACTTGTGGTAAAAAAACCTCGGGGAAATGTTGAGGCAAGAAAAATTTATAATAATCTTCCCATCCTTATTCGTGGAAAGAACGTACTTTCAAACCTTATTGTTTTACCACTAGTAGAGTTTGATGTTATCATGTGTATGGATTGGATCTCTATTTACCATGCTAAGATTGACTGTAGATCTAAAGAAGTTTCCTTTAAGAAATAATTTTAGTTTGTGTACAATAATTAACCCTTTTTGTTGATAACATATCAAGAGGCCGAGAAACATGTAAAAGATGGAAATGAATTTTACCTTTCACATATCGTTGAAAACAAGGGAACTGTTCAGATTAATGATGTGCCAGTGGTAAATGAGTATCCTAATGTTTTTCCTGATGAGTTTCATGGAACAATACCAGACCGGGAAGTTTAATTTACCATTGACTTAGTTCCTGATGCTAAACCAATTTCAAAACCCCCTTATCGAATGGCTCAAAATGAACTTTTAGATTTGAAGGAGGAATTACAAGATTTATTAGAGAAAGGTTTCATTCGACCTAGCACATCTCCATATTGTGCTCTTATTTTATTTGTTAAAATGAAATATGGTTCTATGAGACTTTTCATTGATTATGGAGCCTTGAATAACATCACTGTTAAGAACAAATATCATTTTCCTCATATCAATCATTTGTTTGATCAGCTTCTGGGAGCTCAGTTTTTCTTAAAGATTGACCTGTGATCGGGGTACCATTAGTTTAAGGTAATGGAAGAAGATGTTCTGAAGACCGCATTTCGTACAATATATGGCACTTATGAATTTGTAGTTATGCCTTTTGGAGTAACCAATGCACCTGCTGTATTCTTGGACCTTATGAATAGAATTTTCCAAGAGTTCTTCGATAAGTTTGTGGTTGTTTTAATTGATGATATTTTGGTGTTTTCTAAAAGTAAAGAGGAGCATGAAAGACATTTAAGGGTTATTTTGTAAACCATAAAAGAAAAGAAACACTATGGGAAATTCAGCAAGTGTGAGTTTTGGTTGAAAAAATTTCTTTCCATGGTCATATTGTTTCTAAAGATGGGATAACTGTTGATCCTACAAAAACAATGGTTTTTGAAGAATGGTCAAGACCGACAAATGTAACCGAGATTCGTAGTTTTCTTGGTTTGGCACACTATTATAGATGGTTTGTTAAAAATTCATCACGGTTATCTAGTCCAATGACTAAGCTAACTTGGAAGGGTGTTACATTTATCTGGAAGAAATAATGTGATGATTGTTTTTTTGGAATTGAAAATAATATTGGCGAATGATCCATTTTTCGCACTACCTTCCCGGAATGGTGACTTTGTTATCTATAATTATGATTCATTTAAAGTACTTGGTTGCGTCCTAAGGCAGAATGATCATGTAATTTCTTATGCTTCACGACAGATGAAAACACATGAGGTAAATTTTCCTACACATGATTTGGAACTAGCTACTGTTGTTTTCACTTTAAAAATTTGGAGGCATCATTTGTATGGAGTAATGTGTGAAATATATATCGATCACAAAAGATTAAAGTATATATTAATTCAGAAAGAATTGAACATGAGAAAGTGGAGATCGATGGAATTAATCAAGGATAATGATTATACAATTCATACTATTCAGGAAAAGAAAATTAAGTTGTTGATGCTTTGAGTCAAATACGTAATGCTTCATTAACAATGTTGTGATTGGAACGTGATCCTTCGGTTAAGGATTTGATGAACTTTGGAATAGAAGTTGTTGGTGTAGGATTTTATTTTGTTTTGTTTCAGGTATCTGTGAAATCTTCTCTATCAGACAGAATTAGGCAAGCATAGAAGCAATACAATGAGTTGCAGAAAAAGGTAGAGCTGGTTCAGAAGGTAAAGTTGCCTAAATATAACATTGATAATGATTTTTTTTAGATTTGGGAATAGATTGTGTGTTCCATGTGATTCACAGTTGAAGAGAGAGTTATTATGTAAAGCTCATATTTCTCTGTTTTCAGTTCATCCAGGAAGTACTAATATGTATAGAGAACATTGGGAGTATTACTGGTGGGACGGAATGAAAAGGGATATTTCTGATTTTATTGTGAACCGTTTGACTTGTCAACAAGTTATAGCAGAGCGGCAGTTACTGAAAGGGATGCATCACCCTTTACCAGGGCCTCAGTGTAAATGGGATAATATATCCATGGACTGCATTGTGGGATTGCCGAATACACCTCGATGTAATAATGTAATCTGGATTATTGTTGATCCCTTGACTAAATCTGCTCATTTCCTTGCTATACGGCATAATTTTTCCCTAGATCAACTTTCCAATTTGTATCTTAAAGAGACAGTCAAGATACATGGATTTCCCCTCTCCATTGTATCTGACCCTGATCCTAGGATCACTTATAACTTTTGGAAAGTCCTTCATAAGTCATTGGGTACATAATTAAATTTTAGTACATCTTTTCATCCTCAATCAGATGGGCAGTCAGAACCAACAATTCAGAATTTGGAGGATATGCTACGTGCATGTTCGATGGATTATTAGGGATGTTGGGACCAACATCATTTTTTGGTTGAGTTTCCTTATAATAATAGTTTTCATTCCCATATACAGATTGAACCATTTGAGATATTATATGGGAAGCAGTGTCGAACTCAAGCTTTCTGGGATGAAGTGGGTGAAAGGAAGTTGAGGGGACCATAATAGGTAGAAGAGTTTTCAAGAAAAGTTAAGCTGATACAGAAACACTTGAAAACATTTCAAAGAAGGCAGAAGAGTTATGCAGACAACAGGAGGAAGGATCTCTCTTTTGAGGTAGGTGATCATGTTTTTCTCAAAGTTTCACCATGGAAATGTGTGTTGTGATTTGGTATGAAAGGAAATCTGATCCCAAGGTTCATTGGACCATATGAAATTCTAGAGAGATTTGGATCAGTTGCATACCGAGTGGCTTTACATCCGAGTTTATCTCAGGTACACAATGTTTTTCATATCTCAATGTTAAGGAAGTACATTCCAGATCCATCCCATGTTTTGAGTCCATAGGTAGTTCATCTGCAAGAGAATCTATGTTATGTGGAACAACGGGTCCAGATTATTGACCACAGGGAGAAAGTGTTTCAAAATATGATTATTCATCAAGTAAAGGTTTTGTGGAAAAAACACATGATTGAAGAGGAAACATGGGAATCTGAAAATGCAATGAGGGATAAATACCCCCACTTATTCGTTATGTAAATAAATTACGGGGACGCAATTTTCTAAAGGGGGGAAGGATGTAACATCCGAAGTAAGTAATGAATAATAGATATTTTTATCTATGTCTATTTATGTTTTAGATAGTGGTTTAGAGGCTTAAAATGAGAATAAATCAAATCTTAAGCATGGAATACACTAATATATTTAAAAGATTGTTTTACTGCCTTTTGATGGAAACCCATTTTTAAATCAAAATTTTTACAATTTTATAAGCTCGGTTTGTCAAAATAAACATATTCCTTATGATTGGGACATTGAAATTTACATTGGATATATTGTTGGTATTTTTCTGACAATGTTCATTTTTTAACGAATAGTGAAAAATACTGCATTTTACATCAAAACAACATTTTCATCTAATTTAATTATATAGTTAGATTATATTTTTAATTGGAATGAAAGTTTAAATATAATATATTTTTACCATTTAATCCAATGGTGGTCATTGAGTTTAATTTCACTTTGTAATTAGGCATAAACAAGTGCCAAACTTTTCATAGATATTGTTTCAAAAAAACCCTCTATTTGTTTTGACAACAGGAATTATATTTAATTAATTATTGCAATTTCTATGTTTGTAATTTGGTAAAGTGGATTCTGTATTTGGAATTAGAAGGTCCAAATTATCTAATTAATAATCTATTGTTTTTTGGACATTATGAATAGTAACGACGTTAATTATCTTTAATTATCTTGATTAATTAGTAATCGGGTAGTTAAGGATAATAAAATAATATCATAATAAAAAAAATGACCCCAACATGGGTCCTAATGCTACTTTTTGTGTTATCTCCGACCATGGGATTCCATGTTCCAATCTTGGGGACCCCATGGAATCACTTTTGTGTGATAATGACTTGTTATCTTTTTATTTATAAAGAAAGTTAAGTATAACAAAGAATGTATCACCTGAGTAAAACATTTTTAATTTTATCTACATAAATGATCTATTAGACTATAAATATAAATTTGAAAGCTAAAAAGATTTCATACATATAGAAATTTGTTTATAATTTTTAGACAGTAAATAAATTATATTATTTATGACATCACGATGATGCAGCAAACACCTCATTAATGAACGATTTAAATAAAATGAAATGAAAATGTAAAATCAAAGACTTACACTTATCAAAGAAATATTGGATGAGTATATTTATAACCTTTATAACCTTATCCTAGAAATAAATCAATGTGGGAGGGCAGTATGGGGGAGGTGCAAAATCATACCCCATAATTAACAATTACACAAAACAAGTCTTAACATAGTGAACAATCTTGAATAAGAGTGAAATTGAGAGGATCCCTTAACAAAGGCCCGTAGGTGTTCTCCACATGATATTAATGAACTGAATAGTAAAATTAGGTTTGTTAAACAATATTTAACAAACCATATCTAAAAGTAAATGATTCATTATAACCTTATTAAGTTCATTTATACCCATCTTGGTTGATTACGATGTTCGATTTCGTTGCTCGGGTCCGTTTGTTGCATTTGTTTTAATGATTGGTTAAATTGTATTTCAGTTCAAATAAGTTTTAAGATGAAAGTGGTTTTCTAGAATTGAATTTATAAAATTATTGGACATCTAGTAGGTTACAAAATTCATTTGGTTAATTATAGTGAAAGAGAACATTCACATGAAACATTAATGATAAACACTTGAATTGATTTTAACGATTTCGCACATAATTGACTTGTTTTGTATTATTGTTTTATATCATGAGTGTATGTGGATTATAGAACCTTATATAGGACATATAAAATATATAATAAACTGGTTCAACCATAACATAAATGGTTTCATGACCATAATCAAAATGATAATAGAATTTGAAAACACATTATCCATGAAGTCCGTAATTTGACCCATCACACACGATGTTTAATTCTAGAACGCGAGGGAGTTGAGGAGAAGTATGATGCTTGAAATTTTCCATAAACATGATTAACATCCAAAATATATGAAATTATCGATCTTTCATGCCTTTTGGATAAGGTAAGGGAAAGAGGGTATAAGGAAACAAAGAAAATGAAAACAAAACACTTGAAAACATAATAGGGTTCTTACCCTTTGATCTCCTCTATTTGAGACTCCTATTAGGGGGTTTGGATTTTGGACTTTTGGAATGAACAGAAATCCTTGGAAGTGGGGAATGAGTTTGAAAGGTTTTTTGGGTAGAAGATTGGCTAGGAACAAGTCTTGAGAGGTATGAGGGAAAGATGTAAAAAGAGAGGGTATTTATGGTGGATGAGAGAGGGGTTTCCTTAATATATAATTCATTAGTTTATTATTTCACCACAAGACAATGAATAGTGAGTCTTGAATGACCAAGTATATTAATTTTGTAACGTAATCCCAATCCATGTGGGCTTACATCAACAGAACATCAAACATGATTATAATTAGTTTATTTAGCTTATTTTTGTGAATTACGGCATTTCACTACTCATCAAAACATCAAAAACTTCAGAAAAATCACAAAAATTTACCCCAACAATTTTTCGATGTGTAGAATCCAAAAATGAAGTCCAATTTTCAAAAAAAAATTCTAAATATGATTATTTTAATATTTAAATAAATTAATTATTTATTATCAAAACCGTGTTTAAAGCATTCATTAACTCATTCTAAACTATTGGTATATCGATCTTCCAACATGAATATTATTTTTATACCACCATAGGTAAGGTTACTATTCATTAGGTTATATCACTATTAATAAGGTTATGTTACTATTCATTAGGGTAGGTTACTATTCCTAAGAATTATTTTTTTATTAGACTCCAGAAAACATCTTGAACACAACCGTGTATACCGGATTTTCGAAATTCCAAACACAGAATTGAAAAAATTATGTTTTATGGTCACTTATCACTTAGTAGTTCATTATTATGTGATTTTGTGGAATATTTATAAGAAGGGATTTTCTATTAAAAACATTTGGTCATTACATTCCTCTCCCCTTAAGAAATTTCTCCCTCGAAATTTCATTTTACATTCTAGGCCAAAAACAGATGTGAGTACTTTTCCTTCATTGATTCCTCTAGCTCCCATGTTGCTTCTTCTAAATTATGGTTCCTCGAGAAAACTTTGACAAGATGTATTGTCTTGTTGCATAAAACCTTATCTCTCATATCCTGAATCTTTACCGGCTGCTCCTCATAAGAGAGATCATCTTCCAGCCGCATCACCTCTGAGTTTAGTACATTTGAGGGATCAGGTATGTACTTCCTCAAGAGTGATACATGAAAATAATCATGAACTCGATCCATTTTCAGTGGAAGTGAATGCCAATAATCCATGTCTCCTATGCAGTCAAAGATCTCAAAGGGGCCAATATACCTTGGGCATAGCTTTCCTTTCTTCTTGAATCGCATGACTCTCTTCTATGGAGATATTCGATGGAAGAATTTATCTCCAACGTCGAACTCCAAATCCCTTCGACGGTTGTCACCATAGATCTTTTTCCGACTTTGAGCAGCATTGATGTGTTTCTGGATGACATGAACCTTCTCTGTCATCTCTTGAACATGATCGGGCCCTAGTAGCTTTATTTCTCCAACTTCATCCCAACAGGTTGGAGTTCTACATCGGTTTCCATATAGAGCTTCAGATGGATCCATTTGAATACTCGAGTGGAAGATATTGTTGTATGAGAACTCAACCAATGGGGTATGCTGATCCCATCCACCTTTTAATTCTAAATAGTAGGCTCTCATCATATCTTCATGTTTCTGAATAGTCCTTTCAGATTGGCCATCAGTTTGGTGTTGATAGGTTGTGCTGAAATTTAATTCAGTACCCAAAGCATATTGAAGACTCTTATAGAATTTTGATGTGAACCTTGGATCACGGTCAGAGACAATTGAGAGTGGAATATCGTGAAGTCTCACCACTTACATCACATATATCTTTGCAAGTTTTTCAAGCGAGAGATATTCCTCAATAGCAATGAAATGGGATGTATTCGTGAGTTGGTCAACCAAAACCCATATCACATTATTTAACTTTGACATCTTCGGGAGAACCATGACAAAGTCCATAGTAACATTTTCTCATTTCCACATGGGTATAGGCATTTTCTACATCATACATTTGGACTTTTCTCGCTCAGGTTTATCTTGATAACATACCAAGCACCATGATATATATTCTATAATCCCCTTCTTCATTTTATCCCACTAGAAGTGTTATCAGAAATCATAGTACATTTTGGTACTCCCAGGATGGATAGAGAAGGTCGAGCTATGTGAATCATTCAATATCTCCTTCTTTATCTCTGGATTAGATGGTACACATCATCATGTCCCAAATCATACAACTCCTTCCTCATCAATTTTGAAATCAGAGGATTTCCCATTTTTAACAGCTTCCACCCTTTCTGAATTTCCACAACCTTTCATTGAGCAACCTTTATTTTTTCCAAGAGGGATGGTTAAGAAATCATTTGAGAAATGATTGATGATGTTCCTCCCTTAATGATTCCCATGATCCATTATTTTCAATTATAATAAGTTCATATCCTTTTTAATTATCATCATTGATAAAGGTACATGATCCTTTCTGCTTAGAGCATCTACCACCTTGTTTGCCTTACCGGGATGGTAGTGGATTGAGCAGTCATAATCCTTGATGAGCTCTATCCATTTTCGCTGCCACATATTATGCTCTTTCTATTTTAATATATAAGTGAGACTCTTGTGGTTAGTATATATCTAACATTCTCCCCATATAGATAATGCTGCCAGATTTTCAAGGCAAAGATCACAGCCAATAACTCTAGATCATGCGTTGGATAGTTTTTTCTCAGGGATTATTAGTTTACTTGAGGCCTAGGATATCACTTTATCATTTTTTATCAGCACACAACCTAATCCATTCTTAGAATCATCACTATACACCACAATGAGTTCCCCACTGGAAGGGAGTGTGAGTACGGGAGCAGTGATAAGCCTCTATTTCAACTCATTGAAACAGTCTTCACACTACTGTGTCCAGACAAACATTACTTCCTTCAGTGTCAGCTTGGTCATTGGGATTGAAAATCATGAAATGTTCTTCACGAATCGTCGACAATACCCCGTTAGAACCAAAAAAATGTGGATATCTATTATAGAATTTGGCCTCGGCCACACTTTAATTGCCTTCATCTTGGAAGGGTCCACAGATATCCATTTGCTGGTGATGACATGCCTCATGAATGATACTTCCTCCATCCAGAACTCACATTTACTGTACATTTCATACAACTTCTCCCTTTGCAAAGTCATTAACACAGTTTCAAATGCTACCCTTGTTCATCCTTGCTCATGGAGTATATCAGAATATCATTAACAAATACTACTACAAATTTGTCAAGGTAATCTCTAAAGACTCGATTAATTAAATCAATGAAAATTTCTAGAGAAATAGTGAGTCCGTAGGCCGTCACTATGAACTCATAGAGTCCATACCTAGTTTGGAAGGATGTCTTGGGAATATCTTTCTTCCTCACCTTTAGTTGGTGATATCCCGACCGAAGGTCCACCAATGAGAAATAACTGGTCCCACGTAGCTGATCGAACAAGTCATCTATCCATGGAAGGGGATACATGTTCTTTATCGTGATTTTAGTGAGCTCACGATAATCAATGTAGAGGCTCATTGATCCATCCTTCTTCTAGACGAAGAGGACTAGAGCACCCCCATGGTGATGCACTCAGGCATATAAAACAGTTCTCCATATTCTCCTGTAACTGCTTCTTTAGCTCTTCCGACTCTATGGTGGACATTCTGTAAGGTGTCTTGGAGATTGGTAGATATCCATAGAAATGTTCAATTTATAACTCAACATATCGATCAAGATGAAGACCATGAAACTCTTCATGTAATACATCAGTGTAATCCCTTATGATGGGCGTGTCTTCAAGCATGATTCTCTCCTTTGTCTCAATCATTTGAGCTACATATGCTTTCTCAAAAGGAAGAAATATCCAAACATGAGATGATGATTCTAAAAGATATTCATATTCTTCCTTGCACTTGTAAAGAATCAGAGGATGCTTTGGGATGTGAAGATTAATCTACCTTTCCCGGCAGTTGATGTTGGCCTTGTACCAAGATATCCAATCCATGCCCAAGATAGTGTCAAACTCTACTAAATAAAGTATGACAAGATTTTCTGGGAGGTTTAGTCCACAAACATTAACCGGGGAGGACTTATAAACCATGGATGCAATAATTTCCTTATTCTATATTCTCACATATAAATTTTCCTCCAAATTTTGATGTGGTGTTTGAATAGTTCTACTAAAATTTCAAGATATTAAAGAATGTGTAGACCAAGAATCAAATACTATGTTCACTATTCCTGATTTAATAACAAGAGTACCTATCACCAGATCATTTTCTGGCTCCACCTTAGCAGTAGTGATAGCATAATCCCTTCCTTGTTCCCTTGGAGGATGTTTTTGATTGCCTCCAACAACCCTCAGCTTAGGGAAATTGTTTGCATAATTCCCAAGATCCCTATAGTTAAACAGTTCATTACAGGCTGAGTGTTGATCTGAACCTTCCTTTATTCTTCAAAATTAGAGGGATTTTTCATATCCCTTCGGTAGTTCTTGCCCAGATGACCAAACATTCCGAATTTGAAGCAATTCTTGGTTCCCTTCAGACAGTTACAAGGATGCTTCTTCCCACAATTTCTGCAAAGGGAATATTTGGGATACATCCCATCATGGGATTTAATTGATAGACCACCCATGTTGTTTTTCATCTTCTGCTTCTTGTCACTGGGCCCATGATACCACTAAGAGTCTCTAATCTCCATTTCAACCTTGAGGGCACAACGGACAATCTCTTCATAGCTGTCGAAGTCCCGAATCTCCAACACTTTTCATAGACTCAACTTTAGTATGAAAAGGAAGTAATCCAACTTGCTTTAGGTGATCATGAAAAATCCATAGGCATAACTTGAATTCCTTGTAATGTTTGCTTCATATACCCGGATGGACTCATCTTCCTTCTTCTTGAGTTCGAGGAATTCCTTTTCCATCATGAGACGGTGGGTTCGAGGAATGTATTTGTTGAAAAAAATCCTCTTGAATTCCTCCCAATCTATGGAATCGATTTCCTCTTGGGACTTTGTATTCTTGATCAGTTTCCTCCACTGATCAGCTTCCTCCATCAAAACGATAGACTTCTAGAACCACCTTCACTTCTTCTGAGCACTGGAGGACGGTGAATATCTTTTCAATGGAGATAATCCATTGTTCTGTAAGGAGGGGATCAGATGATCCTCTAAACATGGGAGGCCTTTTCCGCATGAAGGATTCCACGAATACTTTATCGTTCCATGGAGGAGGAGTACGTTCCACCGGATTCAAGTTATTATTCATAACTTGAGCCAGCTGAGCAAGTACTTTCATGATGTTTTGAGCACCCACTTCCGTCACATCAAGCATGTCATTATGGAAATCATCACATTACCTATCACATTGGTTGTTGGAATGTGTTCTTATATTTCTTTCCATTAACTAAGAAAATGAACGTATAATTATAGCTATTGAAAACATAGATATTGATCATAGAAAGGAAACTTTTAACATCAAAGGATAAACTTATAAAGAATAAGTACATCCTGACTTGTGATTCCTTAGGTTTATATATGGGTTATCCACAATTTTTTTCTTAACTTATATTCTTATGGTCATTTTCTCCTAATAATGGTTTGTACTAAGCTCATGAATCTACCAAAGCATATCCCCCGAGAGTGTCGTGACCAAGAGGGCAGTAAGGCCCATTGTCATTCTCCATTTCCCGTTTGAGTCTAGCTCAAAGAGATGTTTTTGGGTTTTACCTCTATGATAAATATGTGCCAGAGCCGCCTCTACCTGCTCATATCTAGATAGGGATGTATTTTCTTGATAACCCACTTACTCAATACTCACCAAAATATTGGAATGTTTTCTAATACTTAGTCTCATCCTTAAGGATCTCACTAAGGTGCTCTATTCCTAATGTCCAAAAATAACTAGACCATCCTCTAATACCAAATATAGTGACCCTAGCCTTTTACACATAACATTTCATGATTTTAAACAGAATTCATCATCAGTGTAAAATCCAAGGATCGTTAGGTCTTGTGTCTTGGAAGACTAGGTACATATAACATAAAACATGGGATAAAAAACACTTCGTTATTTAATCTTCATAATGACCTCCTAAATTCCTTTGATACCTTACATCATCATAGGGTACCCTGGGGAACACATGAAAAAAAGGATGATCTAAAAATCAGAGAAATGGAACGTACATAAGAATAAACTTTAAGCACGTGAATTTGAGGCTTGACATAATTATATTGGAATCATAGAACATATGGAATCATAACATATAAACATGGGATCATAAAAACATGGAATAAAATAATCATGGGATCATATAAGCATGAGATTATATAATCATGGTTTCATAGAGATGTGGTAGTAACATTAAACATGACTTCAGTACGATTCAAGGCTAACCGCCAATCTCGTTTCCCATAGTAGCACAAGCCAATGCTAACATCTCGAACCGTTTTCCCATAATATTCTCTCGAGACATTAACTTTACCCAATGCATTGGAGAGCTATCTGGGAGCACCCATCTATGCTTATTCATGTATATTATTTCCACATAATGAATCTCACATAATCAACCATACATAAACATGAGAGTACCCAAGGAAACAAATGGGCACACCATCGCATCATGGAGCATAATAAAAAGGGACATAACATACAAGAGTTCATGAATGAAAGGAATTAAATAATAAATTGACACTAATAATGTATAATGTCATAAATCATGATAAGAGATAATACAATGAAGTGATAACATTTAAAAAATAGTTTTTAGGAATCTTTGAGTCAAAACATTTTAGTGCGGTTTAAGAAAACATCGAATATATATTAAATTGAAAAGAAGCATCATATTTTTTATAAAACCAGATGTAACCAGAAGGGTTTTTTATAATAAAAAGACTGATATTATAAGGTCAAAAGTGACTTAAAACATAGGATAGAGTACTCTTGATACTAGGAAATAATTCGGGAAGTTCCCTTAAAACGGGTTCACTTATCGGGAAGTAATGAGGAGAGAATCACTTAAAATCATGCATATCCCGAAAATAAAGTGATAAAAAAGTCTTGATAAATAATATGGTAACATGTACTAAACATTTAGTGTATGCACAAGAAAAGATAATATTACATCATTTTGGTAGAAAGGTAGATAAGACGAGCCGAAGGAATAAAATAGGTTCGGGTAGAATTCATTACGGATTGTCGGCAGGGTATCAGGTGTACTTGAGGGGGATTAGTGATAGAGGAAATGGAATTCTACTAACATATAAATAAAGAGGGAAGTATGGGGGAGGTGCGAAATCATACCCATAATTAATAATTGGAAAATATAAGTCTGAACAAAGTGAACAATCTTGAATAAGAGTGAAATTGAGAGGATCCCGTTCCTTAGGCCCCTTGGTGTTCTCCACATGATATTAATGACATGAATAGTCAAATTAGGATTATTAAAAAATAGTTACCAAACCATATCTAAATTTAAACGATTCAGTATAACTTTTTTAAGTTCATTTATACCCATCTTGGTTGATTATGATGTTCAATTTCATTGTTCCAGTCCGTTTGTTTCATTTGTTTTAATGATTTGTTCAATTGCATTTAGGTTCAAATAAATTGTAAGATGAAAGTGGATTTCCATAATTGAATTTATAACATTAGTGGACATCCAATTGGTTAAAAAATTCATTTGGTTAATTATAGTGAAAGAGAACTTTACATTAGACATTAATGATAAACACTTGAATTAATTTAAATGATTTTCCCCATAATTGACTTGTTTTGTATTATTGTTTTATAGCATGAGTGTATGAGGATTACAGAACCTTTAATAGGACATATAACATATATAATAAACCGGTTCAACCATAACATAAATGGTTTCTTGACCAGAATCAAAATGATAATAGAATTTGGAAACACATTATCCATGATGTCGGTAATTTTACCCATCACAGACAATGTTTAATTCTAGAACGTGAGGGAGAGGAGGATAAGTATGATGATTTAAATTTTCCATAAACATGATTATCATCTAAAATATATGAGATTCTGGATATTTCATGCCTTTTAGATAAGGTAAGGGAAATAGGGTATAAGGAAAGAATGAAAATGAAAACAAAAAACATGAAAACAAAAGAGGGTTCTTACCCTTTGATCTCCTCTCTTTGAGACTCCTCTTAGGGGATTTGGTTTTTAGTCTTTTGGAAAGACCAGAAAGTCTTGGAGGTGGGTAAAGAGCTTGGGAGGGTTTTTGGGCATAAATTTGGCTAGGACAAAGGCTTGAGAGGTGTGAGGGAAAGAGGTAAGAAGAGAGGGTATTTATAGAGGAGGAGAGAGGGGTTTCCTTAATATATAATTAATTAGTTTATTATTTCCCCACAATACAAGGAATAGTGAGTCTTTCCTGGCCAATTATATTAATTTTTTAATTTAATCCCAAACGAAGTGGGCTTACATCAGCTGAAAATCACATATGACTCTATAATTAGCTTATTTATCTTATTTTTGTAAATAACGGTATTTCACTATTCATCAACAATTCATGTAATTCAAAAAAATCCAAAAAATTTACCCCAACCATTTATCAACGTGTAGAATCCAAAAATGAAGTCCATTTTTCAAAAATAATTTTATAAATATGATTATTTTAATATTTAAATAAAATAATAATTTATTATCAAAACCAGTTTTAAAGCATTCATTAACTCATTCTAAACTATTGGTATATCGAACATCAAATATGAATATTATTTTTATACCACTATAGGTAAGGTTACTATTCATAATGGTATATCACTATTCATAATGGTATGTTACTATTCATTAGGGTAGGTTATTATTCCCCAAAAAGTATTATTTTTTTATTAGACTCCAAAAAACATCTTGAACACAACCGTGTATGCCGGATATTCGAAATTCCCAACACAGAATTGAAAAAATTATGTTTAAAGGTCACTTATCACTTAATAGTTCATTATTATGTGATTATATGGAATATTTATAAGAAGTGAATTTGCATTAAAAACATTGGGTTGTTACATCTAAACATCTCATGAAAAATGAGCAAACCCCAATGTGAAATGATCATATTTTTGAATTAGGGTGTTGTGTTTTGATTCTCATTTTCCTCATTTTTTATATTGAATAATGAATGAGGACCAATTAACAAAAAAATTGGCATGTGGATCGATTGTTGTTATGAGATGGAATTAATCTTGTGGGGTTTTATGGGATAAGAACCTTGTGATATATATTAGATTATGACTATCATTCTAATAGAGACGATCCATGATCGAAACTAACATTGTTTGACGTCAGTCCCTTATTTTGACCCATGAAATCCCACCCTCCATTCTTCATTCATCATGGGAACTCTTGGTATGGCAGTCGACTCGACATTTAGAGATGAATTGATCATTACTCAAAAGATCCTTGGTGAAATTATCACACTTCATGGATCTGTAATGGACGAAGCACGATAGAGGTGTGATGATGAAAATGGGAAATTTATTGAGGTTGTGTAAGAGATTTTGTTGCTTGAACAACTTTGCACTGGAAGAAATGTTTTGCGGGGATCAGAGCCCACATTATTGAGGATGGAAACACGATGATTCTAGAAGCTAATATGGATCAATGAATGGACCACCATAGAATGTTTATAGGACCACAAAAGACCCCACTGACATTCTTGTGCAATGAAATCTAGATGCTCTTTGCAGCAGCTGAAGGAACCCAAGACATCTTGGATATGGGTTTTGACTGGGCCAAGGCCATGGTGGGACATAGATAAGTGGGTTGGTGACATGTGTATAGCATGTTGAGCCAGTGGCACGCGGTCAATGAAACACATGATAAAATCCCGGTCCACGTAAATGGACTGGCTGGATGAGGTGGGGGTTGCATACCATATTGCACCAGGTGACATGGCATGTGCTAGGTGATGTGTCATGCATCGGAGCCACATGCATAAAGAGACCATCTCATGCAATGTGGAATGGATAGGGTGATCTAATCTTTGGAGAGTCCCAACATGATGAAGTGCATGGGCCAACCAGAGAGGTTTAGGGCCAATAGGATGGTTAAACCAGGTGTGTTGGGTCGACAGAATGGTTGGGTCAGCTAACCAGCTCGACTAGACATCCCCCGGGTCGGGTCAGAGTAGGTTGGTCAGACTAGTTCAAACCATACCTAAACCCAATCACACCCATTTCGACTAATATACCCATAATATTCCTAACACAAGTTCATATGACGAGTTGTATGTGGTGTTGGGAACCTCTCTAGGATTCTATAATTTAGAAATGTCTTGGGGGTTTCAATTTGACCAATCAGGTCTTGCTTTATTCTTTTCATCCTATGAGGGATTGATTCTGGACCTCATTCCCATCATAGAATGTTATAGTATAAATTAAGATCATAACCTTGGGAATATCTATAAATTTTTGTGCAAGATACTATTCCTAAAATAGATAATGACCTATGTTCTGATGTGATTTGACTCAGTATGAATATGTTCCTATGCAGGTATAAGAGACTCATGGGGTCTAAGTGCCTTAGCAGGTCCAAGTGGATCATGGACTAGACTGAGTGGATTGTTCATTCTTCAATTATCTTCATGGTAGGTTTGATATGGTTTCCGGGTGGGGATTGACCAATACATACATGGGCACTCATCCCCTAGCTAGAATGATAATTCCAAAAGGTCCATGTTGTCCCCCAATTATCCTTGGGAGAAGGACCCTCTATATGTGTATCGAGATCCGTCGTTCCTTCATGAATTGACCTGACTAGTTTTTTTTGTGTAGTTCTCAGTGTGTTTTTTTGGGTAGAGACAATAGAGGATATACCTCTTTTTTAGGGTCTCTAATGAATTAATATCTCGAGAAGTGCATTCTTTCAGAATGAGAATTACTCAAGAATAATTCTATAACTAAATATTGGATACAATATCAAGACTCCTAGTCTTAGTGAGACTGGACGTCTCAAAGACACTATGTGAGGTATCCAGACAATGTTTTCATACATACTTTTTGTAGACATATTCTAGGTTATGTCATTTAGATTTCAAGATGATTGTGATCTATTGGAATCGAGCATCCTACTAGTAGAACTATTTGGCAGGTAGTGGATAAGACGTTACATCTTTGAAATCCTTTACGAGTATACCTAGTTTATCACGTTATATGTGTTTATTACATATACCTATCTTGAAATGACTATACCTTCTCAGTGGTGTTTCATTTATTGTCTGTTAATTTTTTTTTGGGTCCCCTACTGATTATTGTTTTACTCATCCCTACATGAGATTTTCCCACATGTGTCGTGTCTTCTGTAATTGACCGACACTTTGATGGTGTCCAAGGTGGAGCATAGCCATGACTAGGACCAAATGGTTCTTTTTGAGATAATAAGAACTGAGATGTTTCTTTTTTCATCCATAAATAGATTTATTACCCATTTTTATTGATATAAAAATGTGGTTTTGTTTATTAATGATGTATTGAATTCTAGACTAATTGTACTTTACATCATTAATTCTTTTCATCCTCTATTGATGGGTTGTATTGTTATGCATGTATTTTTTTTCATCTAGTGTTCTCACCCTCATGGAACTATGTATTTGTGTTGGGTGCATGGGTACATGTTATTAGTAAAATGCCTCCCATTTGTAGGATATTTCTACTCTACACTATTATCCATCCCATTTCCTATGGAGGAGAGCATGGCTTAGTAATGACATGGTCCCCAGCAGACGATTCTTGATAGAGAGGTATTATAGTGGGTTCAGTTCATCATTTAGACTAGTTGTTAATAAGTTTATGTTGGGGCGACAGTGTTACGAATTTTGAAATTGTATTTCAATCCATGGACTCTAGTGTTGATGTGGTGGATGACGTATCCATACACAAGGACTTCGGTCCCCTAATTTCCATCTTAGTACATGAAAAAAATAGTTGTGGGAAAAAATAAAGAAACATGAATAAAAAATGAATGGTATATGTTTTCCTATTACATTATATATCATCTCACCAGGTATAATATTTTAACTAAGATACATCTTGTTTTCAACAGGATGTGCTCATGATGCAAGCTATTGAGGTTTCTGTAGTGTGATACGGAGTTTTGAGTAATGATCAACGCGGCAACCAAATGGGATCCTTCTAATTCATGATGGTCATTAGGTGATAATATCTCCACATGATAATTTATATGAATCCCATATAGTGGTTTTGGTGGATTAATATTTCTATATTGAGTCATGGATTTCTGTTTATCGCTCGGTGACGATGCATAGGGTTCTAATGTGTGTCAAAAGCATCTCAGGAAGTGATCTACGAAGATTTATGTTCAACATGAACTATTTATAGCATGTACACAATATAAGATTCATGTTCATAAGTTTCATCATATGTTCCAGGTAATTTCTATTTACCAAAATAAAATTCATTACATTTCTAGTTGAAAAATTGAGAATCTCACGCAAGATGGTCCCACCATTAATGAAACATTATAAGACGAATTTGATGAACCACAACGTAAGATGTATTGTCATGTTAAGAAAGATATTATTTGTGATGGATGTGGAGGTAGAGTTGGAGATGTAGTATGGGGTGGTCTACATATTGACATGTTACCACCACCACCATCGGGTGGTCTAGACTAGACTCTGGGAGCTGGGGGACAAGGGGGGAGAAATTTGCTGGTAATCAAAGCATATGACCCCGATAAACCAGGTATGATTAAAGGTATGATCTGTTTCTTTCGACATTTTCTATATTATTGATAGAAACATGTATTCGTGATTTATTTTGTTTCAACTTTTCTTTTTTTGATTCCTAGATTTTCTAGAAAGACTTGTGACTTGACTATCATGTTTAGGGACTCTTAATAAAAGGAACTCAATGACCATGCACTAATGATAATAGTGTGACCTGACTCTTGTAGGTGAGTGTTTTAGTTGGTATCTCTCGGTAGTGGTGCTAAGGCCTTATGTTATCAATCTCAGAATGGACTAAATATGTAGTTCGTGGTCTGATTGAATGTTTTTGGTAAAAGGATGTGGTTTATTCCAGGTAATGAAACTATAATTATTATTATCGGCCAATGAGATAATCCCTAATGATCATAATTGAAAAAGGTAGAGGTGGGTGCAGCCAATTTCTATTTAGTTAGCTAGACCGACCCTCTGTGATGTGGTTGATATGAGTCCTCATGTATCATCTATTGGCACAAGAGTATAAAGATGTTATCCTTGAATATTTACCAAGTTTACCTATCCACTGAGTGTTATACCTTTTCATTAGTCTACACCCTTGGGTGGGACCATTCTTTAGACTAGTGTGTCAGATTGCACTCGAAGAGGGTCAGGAGCACGATGTACAGATATGGGAAATTGTAGAAGAAGGGATTAGTAAGACCCGGTTTATCACCCTAGGTAGCCCCATGTGATCTCCATTGATGAAATATTAATGATCTCAGCATCTTAGTAGGAGAACATGAGACACTTGAGGATGTTCATGGAACCACTTCAAGAGCACTAGCCATAGAAAATTCTCCTGAAGTGTATGTATTTGATTTTAGAGGTCTCCTGTTTGTAGGACATGTCAGCATATAGGGTAGAGTTTTTGTGATTCCAGTAACGGTTGAGATGAAGTTTGATGGGGAGAAGTGTCCATCCCAAAATCTAGAGTTAGTAGCGGTGGAATTCTCATTAATGATGGGGCAATACTGCCTGATGGGAGAGAAATACTTCATCCACATCATCTTCCAGATTCTGAAGAATATCTTCTCATTAAAGGACTAGGTATTGAGATAGAGGTGATTCCAAGAGTTCTTATAGATATATGACTTGCAATTTGTCTATATTCCTAGGAAGAGGAATGTGGTAGTAGATACTTTTAGAATAAACCCAGTTAGCTATTACTGATTGAGTCATTGGAGCGTTTGGACTCATTGTGTTTAACCATAGTGGATGGAGATTGAGGGACATATCTCCAATATCTGGTTGTCAACAGTCCACTCTTCATTGTATTAGGAAGGAAATACTCAATGATGCCAACAATGATTTATTACCTTATCATTTTTCCACCAAGGATATCGTTGACGAACATTTGAATGGTGTGGATTCCATCACTCTTTTCAGAATACACAAAGTTGTAGAAATTCCACATAGAGTGGTGAGATGAATCAGGATATGCATGTTGGTGTCAATCCTAACATCAAGAGTGATAGGAAATGTTGAAGTTGGGATACTTATTGAGTTTAAACTAATTGTCAGTTTGAATAAGTTTTTGGGATTGTTCCTACCCATTCTGAAGTTAATAGGAAGAATGTGGGAAGGGATATCGATGAACTTTGTTATAGGTTTACCACATACGTCTGAGTGATAGGATACCATTTAGGTGCTCATTGATCAACTCACAGAGTTAGCCCACTTCCCAAATACCTGTAGACATAACATAGTAGAGTGATTGGGATTCCTCTATGTGTATAAGATTGTTTTACTCCATGGAGTTTTATCAATGATTGTTTTCGATGGTGATGCTCGCTATACATCCCGGTAGTGGAAGGTATTGTAGGAGTTATTTGTAGAGAATTTCTTTGTCATATTGGATAGTATGAAGTATGTATAAGTCTGTCTGATCCTTTTTTATGAAGACGGTGGAGAATGTCTGCGTTCGAGGATGGAGATAGTGTCTTCCGTTGGGTCTCACCTCGATGAGGGTTAAAGAGATTTTTTCTATAGTGGCATGATATATACAAGGTTAATAGTCCCTCTTTTAGTTACATCATAGTGTTGTAAAAGTAGCATACTATTTGACTATTCTATAGAGTGGGCCTCGCTACATGACATCATCCATGTGTCGTAGCTATGGAGATTTGTGCATAATCCTTGTACGTCATAATCTGGGGGGAGCTAGACATCAAGGATGGCGTGTCATGGGTTGAGTACCAAATAAAGATCATGGATCCATAGTGGATGATATTTGACAATTTTATATGTCGAACACAACACATGGATCTTAAGAGGAGGACGTAGGATTTGAAGGCTCAGTTTCATGCTCGATACTCTCACCTTATGTCAAGTTAGCCAATGTTTTGGCATTTAAGAACATAAATCCATAATGTTGGGAGAATTTAATGTCTCGAAATTTCCATGTATTTTTTTAAAATTATATGGATTAATTAAAAACTAGAAATTATACAGAACATGTTTCTATGGCCTAGGGTCCTTGTGATAATCATTTGAACTTTTTTAGACTACTAAATAAATAACGTACATGCTCGATTTTAGTATCTTTTAAATGATTGACCAGATTTAAAATATGTGGTCATATTTATATTCAAAGAAATTTGTTTTTATTAGGTGGGAAATAACTTTGATCTATATTGGATGACTGTGAAATATATTTTTGGGTGTTTTAAAGAAAAAATTAAAATAATTAATATAAAGTGTATTTTATTTCAAGTGATTGTTTCACTGCACTGCAACATCGAGTGATATATTTTATTACATAAATTAAATAGTGAAACAACATTGAAAATAAAGAATAATAGTGGTTTTGTTTCCCAAATGAAACAATGTAATGTCAGGGTGACTCAGTATAACAAAAATACAGAAACATGTTTCCTTTTTAAATGTATAATCAGAGCTACGAGATAAGAGTTTGACTATAGAGATTTATCTGAGGCACTGTGAGAATTTCGTTGGTGAGAGACAAATAGTGATGAAAGAAAAATCAGCAATGATGAAGTGTTTCAGATCAAGGATCAATGAGACAACATATTATGACATCTCCCAATAGGTCGTCATAGATGATAGAACACCGATGTCGACCGATCCTATTTTCTGGGTAGGGTGTTTTGTTATGATTATCATTTATCCAATTCATGATATTCCATGATTAACACAGACCAATTAAAAAAATAATTGTCCAATAGATGAATCATTGTTACAGGATGGGATTAATTTTTAGTGGGTTTTATAGGAGAACATCCTTGTGATTTATCTTGGATAACTATTTTTTTTTATTAGTGACATGACACTTTCGACACAAACATGGATTGAGGGAATCAACATTTTAATATAAATTGATCATTTCACAACTGATCCATGACACAATGATCTAACATCATGGATCTGGAATGGATACAACAAGACGGAGGTGTGACGATGATAATTTTGAATGGATCGAGCTATTTCATGAGATATAACCGCTCTAATGAAATTGCACCATAAATGAATGTAGTGTAGATCTGAGCCCATGTCAGTGATGATGGAGACCCAATAATCGTGAAGATCTTCCAGATTGATGAATGGACCACCAGATCATGTTTGGAGGCCCACAGAAGACTCCACTAGAGAGTCGTTATCGTCGCATGTATGCAGTAATCACTATAGGCTGGTGTGGTGAAAGTCGGCCACCTATGGGAGTGGAAAAAGGAACCCATGGTGGACAAGATGTGGTTAGAGGATGGTACATGGATATAGTAAGCTGCAGAGAATCTGGCTTGGGACCTGGCTGCCCCGTGTCAAGCTGCTAGCATGCCGTTAATGGAATACATTTGAGAATCCTGATCCACGTAATTAGAATGACAATATGAGGTGGAGGTGGTGAAAAACTTGTGTTGGGTGACATAACACATTGATGAGTCGCATGATGAATGAGGCTGGCCCACACGATGCGGCACAAACCAAGTGAACCAAGAAAAATGGGAGGCCCAGTGAGCTGAAGCACACGACCCAGAAAGGACAGGCCAGGCCAGTAGGTCCGGCAGAGCCCAGTCAGGGTAGTCATAGACCAATGGATCTAGTTGGGCCTAGTTCAAGTCAGACTCAGGTCGGTCTTGCAGACTCTATGCCTGGTGAATTTAGGTTTGTCAAACTGGGTCGGACCGAACCCAGACCCCAAGAGTACAATTTTTAAAAAAAATTCCCTAACATTCAAACAGTAAATTTGTTTGACATTCTGTTTGCGACGTTCATTACCCATTGATGAGGAAGTACTTTTGAGATGTATTTGGAGGTTTTAGATATATTATTAGGGTATTCAGGAATTATTTTTGTATTTACGATGAGTGATTTATGGAAGACCTTGAACATGTCATAGAATGTGAATTTATAGATTGAGATCATACACATGGTATTCTCTTTGAATATTCGATGAGGGATCACTTTCATATCAGAGAGATTGGAATCTATTCTGATGATAGTTGACATAGAGAGTACATGAGCCCTGATGATTCTGAGAAACTCAGTGGTTCTATGTACCGTAAATGGTTTAAGTCGAGAATGGGACACACCGAGAGGCCCGATCAGTCCTCACTTCTATTTATGGTAAAAAATATAACGTTTGCGGAATAGGTGTGACAAATATTAACATGTGACTCATCTACTATATTGGATGATAATTCAAGTAGTTAAAGGATGTCCCCCAGTGAGCCCTGGGTGGAGTACCCGCTATCATTGTATCAAGATTTTTCATTCAATTGAGACATGGGTTGACCAATGTTATTTGGTTTGTTCTTGGTGTGTTCTGTTTTTTTGGGTCCCAAATACACATGAACTCTTTACGGGGGTCTCTGATGACTTCATATATAATGGTGAGAGTTCTTTAGAAATGAACATGCCTTTAAGAGAATCATCTGGCTAAGTATTGGACATGATATCGAGAAGCCTTGTCTTAGTGATAATGTTGGACTCAGAGAAACATCGTGCGGTATCGAGACTAGATTTTTCTTGGATACTTTTTCTAGAAATGTTCTACATGAATTTTTTAGATATCTCAAGCAGATATATCTCCCTAAATCTAGTCTTCTATAGGAGGAACCATATTTATATTAGTAGATAAGATGGCGCATCATGGAAATTGTTTACCTGTTTACCTAGATGTTCATGTTATATGTGTTAATGACATATACATGCATTGAGATGTTTGTACCTTCATAGTGATTTTTATTTTTTAGTCCATTACTTTGTGTATAAGGTCCCCACATAATGTATTGTTTTACTCACCCATGTTAGGTATTTTCTCGCACATGTCACGTCTTATATAATAGACATATGATTTGGGGGATTCCAAGGTGGAGCATGGCCAGGACTAGGACCAGACAGTGCCTTGTGAGATCATTCGAGATGAGGTGTTTCAAGAAACATCCTACTACAACTTCAGTACTTGTGATTACAGGTCAGAACATGGTGTTTTCTTTCTTTTAGTGGGCATGTATTCATGTTCAATTTTACTTTACTGCTTTACTTTCTGTGGTGCTATATTGTTGGGTTTTAGGGGTGTGCATACATTATCTTTACTTAGTGATCTCCATCTCCAGCTGCTATGGCTTGGATTTGGGTGCATGTAAAACTATTCTTAGGAATATACATCCCATTTTTGGGATTTTCCAACCATGCTATAGCTTCCACCCCTTAGCCAATTAGAGGTGAGCTTGGGGGAGTCATAGCAAGGGCCCCGGGGGATGAGCCATGACACAAATAAATATAATTTTATATATAATCATATAGGGATTTAAATAAGGTGACATTTTATAAATATTTTGAAATGAAAAATTTTTCAATGAATAGTTAAAATTAAAAAAATTTCAGATAATCATTATTTTTCATTAAATCATGTAACATTAAAGATACACTATATTATATTAATTTGTAATTAAATTGATATGTGAAAAAATATGCTTCTAATAATATAATTAATTTCATTTGAATCATTCAAATTCATGGTTTTATATTAAATTTATTTTTATGTTTAAAAACATGTTTTCCACAAACTATTTTTATGTGCATATAATTTATCCATATTAATTAATTCTTATAGGCTATAATAATGAGTAATAAAAAAAAATTATATATTATATATCAATATATATGAATGTAAAATCATAAAATAATTATTAATATTCAAATATTGAATATAATCTAATCTATTGGTTGAAAAATAAATTTCATGAATAACATTTTATCATCACATTTTTTATAATTATTTTAAAATTTAATTCTAAAACATTTGTGAAATGAATTTGAAAATTTTTATTCCAGAATTTTTAATATCATGAAGAATATTATATAATAAGTTAAAATTATTTTTTTGGTCTTAATGATCAATTAAAATTAAATAAATTTTTAAATTTTAAAAAGACATTCAGTACATTACATGATCTTCTATAAAACCTAATTTTATATACAAACATATTTTTATTTGAAATAAATGATTAAATATTTAGATTATTTTGGACTAATTTATTTAATATTGATTATATTATTTTTAAGCTTAATGTATAAATTAGAAACAGAATTACATGTTACCATGATGAAATCAACTAAGTTCAAATTTGTATTTGAATAATATATTAGTCCAAGTAATAAAAATAAATTAAACTGATTAAGGTGAAATTAAGTTTCACAAGGGAAAAAACATAATCATAAGGCATAAAAATTACCTTAAATCCCATAAAAATACAATATCTTGCCATATATTTACCTAATAATCCATTGGATATAGATTGAAAATTATTGGATCTAAAATACAAGGGGAAAATGTACTTGGAATTAACATTCCAAAAATTTACAAGAGGGCCACTCCTCTCTAATATAAAAAGGCTTTATCACCTCCAGCTTCCTCACAACTCAAAACCCACATTAGAATGACCACAATCTTTCAAAATAGAAATTCAAAATCCCTCCCCAAAAAAGATAATCCTCAACATTGTAATATATAAAACTAGAGAAGCCATTTGGTCCAAAATAAAAGGAGTAGCTCGAAATTGGGGTATCATCCTTCCTTAGCCTCTTTGTTATGTTTTCATTCTATAATAATTAACAAATTAATTTTTTTTATTAAATAATAAATTTATTTTCTAATATATATGGTTATTTTTTATTTTGATGATTATTATTACAATTACTCCAATTTCCATCTAATACGTAAAGAACATACCATTCGTGTTTGGAGAACTACCACCTCCCGAAATCGTGTATTTTTATATTCATTACCACCCTAAATAGATATGAATTTTGATTGAAAATATATTTTTATATGATATATATTATATATATTACGTATATATTAATTTATAATTTTTATATACAACAATGCTTTATTATTTCCATCTTTTTCTATTATGATAACATCTTTTTTAGATGTGTGGTCTAATGTCTCTTCAAAGCGATGTCATTTGTTCATGCTATACATGTAATGAATTAATGTTGGTTTTAATAAAACTATTTGTTATATATCTCATGATTATGATAATTTAATTATAACATAAATATATATCATATAATTTTCATTCTTTTAAGAAGTAATATAAATGAATGAATCATTGATTCAGATATACTACCTACTGTCTCCCTGAATGGTGAATTATATTTTTATATAAAAAAATATAGATTATTATAAATAAATATATAATTATTATATATTATAAATAAGTGATGGTTTACATTTTAGAGATGAACATATCATGATTTATGTTATAATAATGAAAACAACATGTAAAACATACTTGAAAAAACAAGGCAATTAACATCCAAAATAGTTTATATAAAACATATTATTAATAAACTAATAATAAGATATTATATGAATTTAATAGATAGTTTAATAAAAATTATTATTATTAGAAAACATTTTATCATCATTTTTAATACCATTTACTAAAAATTTAATATAGATTCGCCTAAAAAGAAAAAAAGGTTATGGATTCTGGACTCATTCTTCATTCTATGATACATACACCATTTTCACCACATTCTTCTTTGTGTGGTGTATTTACTACCCCTATTTATATATTATATCATGAATTATTCTATGATCATTGTATTTAAAACATTCGTTTAATTTTATTCCTTTTATGATTCCTACAATTCAAATGTTTGAATGTGTCATGGGACACATTGAAATGTTTTATGATTATTTTCTTCAATAATAATTTTAGTGATTATTCAGTGGTTTTCCAATTCCATTGGGAATTTTTTTTGAACCATGTTTCTTATATATGATTTACATACATCTTATTTGGCATGTAATATCATGATTCATTCATTATTTATGATATTTTGAGTTTTAATTTTATTTATTTCTTCTAGGGGGATTTACCAACATAGTTACCAAATTGGGAAAAAAATTGTAACATAATTTATTTACATTGTGTTATATTACATAATCATTGTCATTAATATTGTAATATTATGTTTATAATAAAAAAATTATATTTTTTTTCATTTCAACATTTTTTATATTGATTTATATTTGAAACACATAATATATTCATTGATTGATTCTCACTTCAAATTTGCTGTCCATTCAACGGTTTACTTCATAATCTCATATTGATCACGATTGATTACCCTTGAGATTCCATCAGGGGAAATTTGTTGAAAATTATACCATGATTCCTTTATATTTATTATCATATCGTTATTCAAGTCCCATTCAAGTATTAGTACACTTAATCCATTATTTGTTACTCAAAATGTTTTAATATTTATTTCAAGGAAAACTGAATTCATTTATATCTTTAATCAGAGAAATTGTTTTATTTTAAAGACCCATTTTCTAAAAATGTTTTCAAAAAAATTACCTTCCTTAAATGATTTAATAAAATAAATTTTACTTGAAATTTTATTTTACTAATGTTTCTAAGGTAATGTTGTTATTTCTTTCCCAACAAGACATTATTTTAACCATTCACAATGAAAAAAATATTTTTTTACCTCATATAACAAATATGGATTTACCATCTATCATTTAATTGGGGCTTCATTTACAAATTTTAATGATTTTGTTTACAAATATATTCTAAACAAGTGATTTCCAAAGAATACTTTTTTTAAAATGTTTTTCAAAATGAATGTAATATTTTCCCAATGAATGTTTTTTAAATATATTTTAATATTTTTTATATTCATCAATGACAACAACCAATTGTTTTACTCCACATGGGATATATTACATTGATAACATCATTATTATTTCCTTAGATGGTTGATGATTGATTTGTAAAAGGATAATATTCACATTAAATTCCTTGATTCATTTTTATAGTCACCATGAAATATTTATATGATCAATACACATTATATTCCCCATAATTATCCATATCATTTATCATTGATATTATTACAACATTAACTATATACCATTTTTATATATAGTGTCTACTTGATGGTTATTTGAGTAACTGCGGAAATATTGATAAATATATGTCTTCTACTCCATGTAGATATTTGACAAATGACATTTTTAAATTGATTATTCAATATATAAAGATTTCATTAGATAGGTATGACCTCGGAGGGGACCTATTTAAAATACCCCTTGACTGAATAATTAGTTTCATGGGAGAAATTACCTGGCTAGTCCTCCTTGTGTTTTACCTAAAATGTTCAGCATTATTGTAAAATATCAAGATGGTAATGGTTCAGCCTACGTCATAAGCATGTCATCCAACAATTAACAATTTTCTTAATTTTTTTTCAACTATTATGTATCAATAATCCAATGTGATGACATATCCATAGATACATTTCATTCTCACTTTATTGATTACGTGTCGTGATTTTCTCTATATCATACAATTCCATATTGATTTTTCATTTCTAGTTATTTTAAATTACATGAGTTTATAGATATTTAATATGTCGTATTTTTTATGCAGTTCTATAATAGTTTATTTATTTCATGGAATGTATATTTAGTTATTACCTTGAAATATTGACTAATCTCAATGATTAATTATTGATTTCATTGTGTTATACCCTTACTGAGATTTTGATCTCACCCTTATTATGTTTCCATTCAATAAGAATCGATGAAGTGGACTAATAAATAAATAAAGGGATATACTAGATGGAATAATATTATTACTGTCTTGAGAAGAAAAAAAAATTATTGTAATTAGGGTATTCATTTGTAATAAAAGACTTATGTATGTGTCTTTTTTACCATGACTATTAAACTATTAGATACTTTCGGACATGAATTACTTTATTCTTATGTTAATTTAATGGTAGTAGAAATAAACTCTATTATTTCTGGGGTTGGGTCATTGTATTTGGTATTAGAGTATGTTTAATAGTAACATTGGAAACTATATTTAGGAAACATAGATTATATAACAAATCTATAAGGTATATTTTGTTGATAAGTATATAATAAAATCCTCTAATTTTTGTATAATATAAATTATGTGGGTCTTTCAGAGAATATTTCCATGTCTATAAATTACATGTGGCGGTGGATCTAGAACTCATATAACTTGGGGTGACTAGTCCAACAATGTGTGTCAGGACGAACTCTGCGTAACTTAGTACATGACAACATGCCTTCTTTTACATCAATTTTGACACTCATGGGCTATATGATCAAGATAATTCTCATTTTCATTAAAAATAATTATCAACGATTTGAATAAATGATGGAAATGAATGAACTAGGATAGACAATATAACAATAATGGACCTTTTTAGAAATATGGAAAATAAATTATTTTGATATTAAGGTTATTTTAAAAACTATTTTTAATAGTCTATTTATTGAATAACCTTATATCAAGGATGTCTATTATAGTTATTTTACAAAATTAATGTGTTTTTATAAAATTACTACATGTATGATGGGTGAAAACCCATCAAATACAGCATTTCCATAGGAAATGAACCCTTGATTGAAGGATTATAAGGGTTTAACACCAACCACCAACCTATAATGTGTGATGGTTAATCATAAAATTATTATTTGTTTAATATTTTATTGAATTAAAATTATGAACAAGTATTTTAAGATTATAGGTGTAGAGGTTAATGTATCAACTATATTATCATTGAATAATATTTAGAGACAAAGTTTTAAATTTTTTTGTCTTATATGGGCTTAATGATCTTTTTAATGTTTATATTAGTGATTCAAACATCATTGTTAATATTTAGATATTCATTTATTGATGCAATAAATGAATTTGAATTTTATTGAAGTGAAAAAATATAGAATTAATCATATGAAATTAAAATGTATCATCTAAGTAAATTTATGTATATTATTTGGAAATAGAGGAATTTCTCAACATGAGAAATGTAATATTAAAAAATATGTCCAAATACATTAATTTTTGTTGAAATAATGGTATTCAATAACATTTTAGATTTATGGATTTGAGTCCATCAACATTCCACATTTCATTAACTTGGTTTTTATTGATGACTCTAATCATCCTCAATAAATATTTACACTTTTCCTCCATGTATGTATATCTATTTTCCACTAATAATTTCATACATAGATATGTTGTAATATGATTGTCTATGTGACCACTGCACTAGCCATTCTCTATTATCTATAAAATGTTTTACAAAATATATTACGATGTAGTACATAAAAATATGAAATATCAAACAATATATTACTGTGATGTAGTCCAAATTTTAAGGATATACTTCAATAAAGGTGGGAGAATTTGATTCCATAAAATTCTAAAATAAGAACATTATATTTGATAGAATGTAAGACATGAAACACTTACATCCAATGGATATATAAAATATCAATAATTTAAAATATATTTACCATTTTAATTAAATTAAATCTTTTATATATATTTTAATTCATGTGACATATATTTTGAATATATTTCTCAAAATAATGAGTTTCTTCAATAGCTTATGTTTCATACTATATAAGGTTTTCCTAAACAAAAATACATTATTTAATTATTATTACGTAATAAGATATAACCTATTGGTGAAATTAGGTGTAATGAAAATGATGAACAAATTTTTAAATATCTATGATTTTAAAAAATGTAAAACGAATTCAATATTTACAAATTAAAAAAAATTAATATAATAAAAAATTGGATATAGTTGAAATATATTGTTTATAAAATTGCCTTTATGCTCAGAAATCTATTTTTACCTTGGCACAACTACAAAAATATTATTTAAGACCCATAAAAATTAAAAACATGACGATACTCAGACTGGAGTTCATTCTATGAAATGTTGAGTTATTATAATCTACAACATTTTTTTCAACAACTGTGATGGATACAATTTTTTTTATATTTTTTGGACATATAACTCAAATATTATACCAGATATATGAATTTATCAGGGTTCAGGTGAGCTTGAGGACAGTTTTGATGATTTTGATTTTATTTATGATGTTGTGACTGCTTTATTTATTTCTCTGACCGAGATCTTTCTTCCATATACATACTACAAAAATTAAAAAAATATAGAACATGAAACATTATTTAAATCATGTTTTTAACTGATTTGGATGATACTGAAGATGATATGATACTCTTTAAATACAACACTAACCCCTAATGACTAGATCTATAAAATATAGTTCTTAGAATCCATCTTAATCTTGTTGATGAAGAAGGTGACAGCTTCTGATGTTTTTGTGTCTGGTTTGTAGGATGAGTCTATTGAGGAATATTTCTATTTGATAATAGAGTCAACCAAAAAAGTGTCATAATTGATATTTAATTGTTTGTTGATTCTTTTTGAATTTAATGATGACTTAAATGTAGAGGCTAATACAGATGATGCTTTTTTTCCTCTATTGAGTCCTTCTTTAGGGCCATTTTTCGAGTGTTTATAATTGAATCCTGATTGTTAAGGGTTATAGTTTTGATAATTAATAATTGTAAGTGGTAATTACTGAAGAGTTTATTAAAGGTGATTGTTAGAGTAACAAGGCACTAAAAAATTAATGATGTAGGAAAAAATATTATTACTAATTACCAACAAATGAGATTATTGAATTAATTCATGTATTATGTTTGGAAATAATGGGATATTTGAAAATAGTAACAAAAGGAGTACACCATTTTTTTGGACGGAACAAAACTCATGGATGAGGGTTATGGATATTTAAGAGAAGGAGCAGACAAGTAACTATTAAACAATGACAATGAGTTGAAAAATCATGATAGAACATTTCATGACGATGAAATAGACCTCGATAGATAATTTTTGTTTCTTGATTAATTTTTTTCTCCCTTCTAATTCTATGTTCATTAATTTATAAAATATATTCTCTATATTTTCCCCTTCGATCTGGAGAACATTATTTTTTTTAATTATTCCAAATTGTTATGTACTTTTCATTTTGAATGAGTTTTATTTAATTTTCATAATTATTTCAGTGTATTCATCATTTAGATAACATCTATTAATTATTGTTGAGAATCATACATATGATAAACTAATTAATGATGTGATATTATAGAGAATCCATTTCCATTGTGCATCATTTAATGTACCAAAAATCAAAAAATTTGATGTCTTTATTTTCAATCAATGATCATATTTCTTCATAAATATTATTTTACAATCAATTTTTTTGAGAGCTCATTGATTTTTTCACTTTATTTACTGTTACATGTCCTGATGAAACTTTTTCAGTGTCACGATCATGATGGTGGTTATTTAAACTAAACAGATTAAACCATTTTTAATAAACTCATAATAGTTTGATTCCCTGAAAATTTTCTATTGTCATTGTCTAAATATCGTCTATAAAGTCTATTTTATACATTCTCATAATTGTTCCAATTATGATTTTATCTTTTAATATTTCCTTATTTTGAATTTTTTTCTTGTTTATATTTTTTTTATTAATCGATACTCATACATACCATTTTTCTATCTGTTTATATGTTTTAAAAATAACTAATTTCACGCATTCTCAACGATGACATTATAAAAATTTTGCATCATTTCCGGGGAGGTCTTCTCCACCATACCAAAAAAACAAAAAAAATAAAATATTTCCATAAATTTTTTAAACAAAATGATTATGAAAATATGATACAAAATCATCTTCACTGTTCAGTGATTTATTTCATAGGGAAAATAATCAAATCACGCTCGCAAGGGATACATCAAGTAAATTATAAGTTTGAATTAATATTATAAATATTAATAAACATGTTTGTTCCCTTATGATAAATAAAAACAATTTTCATATGGAATATTTGGAAATTATTAATGGAAAAAATAAAAATATGGACATGAATATAATTCATCCAAAAAATCATTCCCCTAATGGACCGAGAAATATAGTGATTTAGTCACCCTATGTTTCTTGTAATCTATCATTTATAAGGTTGTCTCAAAGGTATATAAATTTTAAAATAAATAAATCAAACCTCTCCATCTTTGACCCATTAACAGTCTTCCCATAGAGTATTAATAATAATTTATTAGATAATTTTATTTTAATGTGTAATAATTACCATTCTACGTTTTCAATGAGTAGGAGTTGAGTTCGATGGCATTTCTTTTTTTCGTTATGGTATTGGATATGAAATATTTATGGATCCTTGATAGGAACTCATTGATACTTACGATGATTTATTCAATGCTATTGTTAGTAATATGTATCCCAAAGAACAATAATATAGGTTATTCATAAAATAACAAATATTTTACATTATTTATGAGATCTTATTCGTGATAGATGGTAAATATTTATACATCATATTAGATAGTGTGGAAAAACCTAGTTAGCCCCCATCTACTGATGGATACCTTTTATGATGATATTTCAAGTTTGTATTAAAGTATTTTTTTTGTCAATATTATATTATAGGATTTTTTGATTAAACTATTGAAGAACTAAATCCAAATAATGATAAAAAATCTATGAAATCACCTCACAAGTGCACATGAAAATGATTATTTTATAAAGATGAAAAAAACACAGAAGAAGCTATTGTAGATGATATAGTTCATGGGGAAAAATATTTTCATTATGTTATGTATGTTCACACCCTAAATTATTGTCTGTATTTTGATTTTTCTATTAAAAATAACCAAAGATCGTAGTTTCGTGACATTATTAGTATGATTCAATGAAATACTGAATTCATTTGGAAAAAATTTTATTTTCTAATGCAAAAAAGTATAACTAATCATTTAGAGAGCAATGAGTTATTAATCACATGTTTCCCCTACTTTTCTTTAACTACCCAAAAATGTTTTTCACAAATCATTTCTAGAACGAGTCATATAACAAAATCATAGTAATTAATGGAATATTGAAAAAAATTATGTGTGAAATATGTTTTTGAAAAGAGATAATGATTCTTGGATTCTTAAAATGGTTGTTCAGCTGAGTCAAATGGCTAGAGATTAAGGTCATAGAGAGATAAAAATGTTTCCCAATATTAGTTAACCCAATCCATGTTATAATTTATTTTTTGTAACCACTATATTATTCCTAAAATACCAATATAAGGTTATGAACAAATTATATGAGGTTAATCATGTCAATAATTGTGATTCTTATCATAGAATTAGTCAAAAATCAAAAATCAATAAATCATAATAGTAATATCCAGAATTATAACAAATATTGATACTTCACATGATAAATCTCCACAATAAAGAAATATTATGTAGGAATAGTTATAGAGGGTAGGAAAAAGGTTAGACTCGTAGATTAAGAGAGTAATTGACATATTTTGAAATATTTTTCCCCTCAAACCACATTCACAGAAAGAGTAAAAATGAGGGTTGAACCTGATAACTTGAGATTCTTGAAAATGTCCTGGTCCTTTAGCCTCAACCTGAAATTTTTGGAATCAATGGATTAAATTCCATTATTTTTAACATTTACCAATTGTTTCCACCTATCAAAAAATATGGGAAAAATTGGATAACATCAATCTGAAAGAGAAATGTTGTGCTACAATTATAATGAACACTCATTTAATGATAAGAGACATTGATTTTATTATTATTTAGTGTCAAATACGATGTAGTGAACTATTGAACAATTTATATAATCCTGGTGACTGTATATATAAAAATTCATACTATTCACTCACTATGTTGGGTCATGGGTTTTTATAACCAACTTCATTCTACCATCAGTTTGTTGATAAGTCAATCACTCATCCCTATAAAATAGTGGATGACATAACGGTCAATGATGGGGACCATCTATTACGAAAACAATTTCTTATTCACGATGTGGAGTTCTATGAAAAGGTCTCGATCAGTATAGGAAAACCATTCTATACTAATAGATGTGCTCTCATATATGTTTCCAATGGTAAACATAGCTTCCAAATATAGATTATTTAGTTGGAGTTTGAGTATTTGAAAATCCTAGACATTAGATTTTATGTAACCTCAATGATATTTTATGAATGTGTTCATTAAAATCATGTCAGTTATGACTATGGTTTAGTGTCTCCCAATGATATAGATATAATAAATTCATATCCCATTGTGACTATAAATCAGATAGTTGAATCACCATTTCAACCACATATTGGTGAATAAACACATTTACAAGAACCAAATCTATACTCATAATTGAAAATAGATAATCCCATGTTTTCAATGTCCAATTTAAACTTATTTTTGTTTAATATTGATATTATATATGTGTATGAAACTGGTTATATTTATATAATGAGTCCCATAGAAATAGTTGATGTTTTTAGACTGAACAATTCTATTTTCAATAATGTTTCACTAATGCTATTTTAGAACCATTGATTGATATTTAACCAGCCATTTTATCTGATACACAATTTTTAGTCTTATATTGAATATAAATAATATATTTCCAATTTTCAATAATAATTAATTATTTAAGGTAATTCTATGTCTTTATTTTGATAATATGATGTGTGCACATTTAATATGTATGGTGAGTAGGATGTAATTGTTTTGTCAATATTTCTTTAGTGTTTCAAATCCCATTGTGTGGGTAAAATCCTTGAGAACACTAATTATTTCCATGACACAATAACATGGGTGTTATCTCTAATTTTTTGTAATGTTTTTGAAAATATGGACATTGAAACAATGGTTTACAACCACCCTAGTACATGTTTTTAATATAGATTATAAATTATTGGTTTGATGCTGCTGATTTTAAAGTGTCTAAAATGTGTATTGAATTTTGATCCAAATAAGCTACATTCATCATTATAACATTGACAATGAATTATAATGGATATATCGTTATAGTATTATGCCTAGTTGAAAAATTATAATGTGTCATTCCATAGAAGGAAATGAATTGTTTAAAGTTTAACATTAATTTTCTTAAATAATGTTTCTCACATTGTTCCAATGCATCTCTATAGTTATACACTATGTGTATTATATTTTCCGTTTTTTCCATTCAATAAAATATTGAATTGATTTTACTACAATGAGAGAAAAAAACTATAGAAACGACCTTCAAGCATCCTAAACTATTTCATAATTGGATACAATCAATCATGAAATTTAATTCCTTGTTACTTATATTCTGTATTTCAAATATTATTGGATTTTTTATAGTTGTATTTGGATTTATTGATCTTAAAAATATTAATGGAGTCTTATGATTATATAAAAATGTGAAAATATTCTTCATACTCGATGATTATTGTTTGAATTCTTTAGTCTTGGATACCAAAAATATACTTACTCACTAATTATTTTATGTATTTACATGTAAAAAGATAATAAAAAATTTTCGGGTGCATGATTCAATTTTTTATGAATCTAATGGAATTAGTTTTTTTATTAAAATGATTTTTTATTTAAAGTGAATGTGCATACTATTTTTATCTGCTCATTTAAAAATATTTTTTTAAATAAAATATCCATTAATGGAACATATTTTATGGGTATCCTTTTCATTACTGAGCTGCTTTCATGAGGTTATTTCTGAACATTTACATGTTTTTATGGTACATATATATGGGAAAATAATATTCAATTATAAATATAACAATTATTCATGGAATCTAACTAATAAATTGGAAATCATAATTAAATTTTAATTTTTTAACTGTTTGTCCGGATTGAGTTCAACTATGGGGATGTTTTTGAGTTATATGTTTTGGTAAGGGGTCTATAATTTGGTAATCTGTAATTCATTTATATCCCATAAATTGTTTTTTTGAAAATTATTAGTTTTTAGTCCTTATATAAGAATTATAACTAGATGAATTTTTACCTCAAAATTTACGGGGTTTTCCCCTTTTAAACGGTGTACATTTAATACCTCTTCGATTTGATTTATTAAATAACTTATCATTTACACTTTTAAAAAACCATTTTATTAAAATTATTTGTAACATTTTTTAAATTTTAATTTATTCTGAACTTATTAATTTTAATTTAATTTTAATAAAATTTATCAAAATAAAATTCGAAATGAAAATCATAATAATGTATCAACACTTTATATATTCCTTTTCTATATTTTTTACATCAAACAATAGTATTGTTATTTAAAATATAAATAAAATTTTACCCCACACCATAAAAGGTGTATATATTTATTTTTTCTTCATCATTTATGTTTTTATATTAAATAAGGTGAATTAAAAGTTTTTCCTTTTAGTTGGATGAAAATTTATGTTTGTTAAATTATATTTAAAAATTTCAATATAAAACATTTTTTTAAAATAGTAACCAATTTTTTTCTAAATAAATTTAATTCAATAGAGAACTAATAATTCATTTTCACTACTTACGATATTCCATGAAGGAAAATGACTCGAAAAATGAATTTGTATTGGTCATTCAGCTATTCCATTTTGAGATATATTTTCTAATATTTAAATTATCAATGCGGTTTCATGGGGACACAAATATTCTTATGTGTGGGGAAATTTAATGTGTTAATTGTCAATTACATGTTTTCATGTCAATTTTGGTGGGGGTTTCATTGTACATTATAATGAAATAACATTATTTTGGTATCATTTTAATTTAAGTTAGTTTGTTAAATATTATGTTAAATACATTAATTATTAGTAAAATATATAATTATATCATTAAATTATTCATGTATTTATTTACTTATTTATTTTTAATAAATTTTTATTTATTAGGTTTTCTTACTTTTTGTGATTAATTATTTCGTTGCATATTTTTTAATTTCTAATTCATTGTACTTTCTTTTTATTCTATTTGTGTATTTATTTTAATATATTAATTAAATATTATTTATTTAAAATGTAATTAATTATTTGAATTCTTAAATTTTCTTTTTATATTAAATTTTTTTAATTTTTTAAAATTATTTCTTTATTAAGTAATCATTTTATTAATTTATCTAAATTACGTTTAACCATTAATCTTGTATTTTTATAACAATTTATTTACACATATTATATAACTTACTATGATAATTTGTTCTTCTTTTTTTTCTTATTGGTATTTATTTGTATTAGATAATTTTTATCTTTTTTTCATTGTGAAATATGTCTACTATAGTACACATGTTGGATAAAAACTCATGTTGGCATAAAATATTTCTATATGGTTAATGATCTTAAGTAGATATGTATAAGATATTTTGATGTCTAGTTACATAATATTATTAAGACTAATATAATTTTTATGTCTTATTTGTATAGAGATATTTGAGCAAACCACCAACGAAACAGAATATTCATTTGAAAGCATCATATTATAAATATTGTGTGATATTATACATAATATATTTTTATTTGATGTGTCTGTCAAGCCCCATACACAAAATCATAGAACCAGTGCATTATTTTAATACATTGGCTTGATTACAAGGACTCAAATTTTGAAGGACACAATAGTTTATTATATTTTTAGAAATTGTTATATACATAGGTTAAAAATTACAACTTGGAATGAAAAACAATATATATGTTTTGTTGGTAATATCAGAAAAACTATGTTTATCCATGAATTTCATTAATAATAAACCTCTTTATGTCCCATGAAAATGAAATATAAAAAAGCGGTGATCTCAAAAACTCAGTAATGGAAAGAAATACAACAGAAGATATCATAAACGTAATCACTATTAATGTTTAATAACTAAAAACACATGACTTTAATGATAAACATGAACAAATTATGGAAAGAATAAGTGACAAATAAATAATTCCATAATTAAACATAATTCTGGGTACTGTACTAGTTGGATAAACTCATGAACCATCAATAATATTATCATAATGAGGTATTTCATAATATGGAACACGATAACCATATAGTCAAGGGCTCATTCCAAGACCATAAATATCCATTTTTTAAGGCCTCGTGCTAAGACCAGGGTTTGTCTCATGAGACCTACTGATGCACGTAAGGGATATTTTGGGCCCCACCAAACCCATAATTTTTTCAATGCATTATTCTTATGAATTGGGATAAAAATAAACAACATACACATTTCTACTGAATGAACTATATTAAATGAAAATAATTATCCCTGAACATTAAGCATAAACAATAATCATTCATAGTAAATTAGTGAATGGATTCCAGATAGGGAATTTACAATAATACTAATTTGGAACACTTAAAAAATATATAAGATGATATCATAACATATAAATCTATATGAAATAAATTATTCATCAATTTAGGTTGACATAAATAAGGATACTTTTAAATGAGACCATTGGGAAATTCCTGAAGAAATAATCCTGAAACAATCCAATGTTTCCCATACCACCATTAAACATTCAAATAATAATCCATTATAATATCATTGGAATAAGGTGGCTCTTGATATGATATATCAAGGGGAAGTACATACACCACATTTATGAAAAAAGTGGGTAACATGTTATATATCTCATAAAAGTTAAAGCGTTGTGAGAAAAATCAATTTTACTTTGGAAAGAATATTTACTTTCGAAAATCAATTGTGTTTTTCATAAATCAAGTTTTAGACATGTATATTCAAAAAAAATAGCAGAGTATATATATATTACATTTGAGGCATAAATTATGACCCAATAAAGTGAAATCATGTAAAAATGTTTTTTTAGGATGATTTATAATTAAATCATTTTAGTGAGGATTAAGGAAATCATTAAATAGATTTTAAAGAGAAAATTCATGTTAGATTTTCTAAATAAATCACTGAAAAAACATATATTTTAATATTAAAATGTTGGATTTTGGATAGATAAATATTTACTATTAAAGATTATAGAGTGAAATTTAATAATAGGTAAGAATTTGAGAAGTTCCATGAATCAGGCTTCCACTTCAAAAGAATTTTTGAAATATTATTCTAAATCATTTAACTCCCCATGAAATTGAAAGGTTTAGTATTTGTAAAAATATATAGAACATTAAAACAATTAATATGAGTAAGTTAGAATAAAAATTAATTCATTGAGGTTAATATATAATAAGATATTCTAAAATGAAAATGGAAGTTCTGGTAGAAAACACAAATAACTTTGTAATCAATTGAATTATATTCACAAAAATTAATAAGAATAAAATGAAACATAGAATATCATGAAAATAAATAGATTCATGATATTAAACAACAATTGGAATTATACGTACTCTATACACAAGTAAAAGTTATTCATACAGAATATCTCCTAAAAATGGAAGTGAGATTAAGACACCATTACAAACATTTAAATATGGTAACAAGTGTTCTTGGGAAAAAATAATGAGAGGTAAATGAGTATAACATCATATATATATATATATATGATAAGGTTAGTATGGGTGAGGTCTGAAAACCTACCCCATCATTGTGAATAAATAATAAAAGGACACAACAAAGGGGGGATTCATGAATAAAATTTTCAGAGGTTCCCTTACCATAAATCAGAGGGCGTTCTTCGCTGGGTCTTAATGACATGAATATATTGATTATGTTAATTAATTATTAATTATATAAACCATTATAAATTTATTTGGATATTTATTAGATTTTTATGTTTATTAATGGCCTTTAATATGGGTTAAGGGATTCCATTTCATTGTACGTGAGTGTTTGTTTTCATAATATTAATGCTCAGGTAACTTATAATAGTGTGTGGAGGTTTAATTAAGATAGGGGTTTAAGATCAGAATTGATTTTATTTTTTATTAATAAAAATTAATAATATTACATGGTTATAAAATTATTTTTGTTATTATGAGTGATGGTGATTACTTATATATGAAATTAATGATAAACTCATTGATTGACCTTGCAATTTTTCTCACCAATACCTTGTTTTTTTATTATTGTATTATATCATGACTGAATTTGGATTCTAGAACAATAAATATTATAAAATAAATATGTAATAGTCTAGAAAAAACATTAAAATGGTTTCATGACTAAATTTGAAGAAGGTAAATCAAATTGAAAGCATCACCCTCCTTGAATGTGAAAAATAAACACTAGTCGGATGATGTTTCATTTTTAGAAAAAATGAGGAGGAAAGGTGAGATTAAAGGGAATTAACCACTTATAATAACAAAATATTATTAAATTTATGTTATCAGAGTTATCATGACATTTTTTGAAGGATAGGTTTGGAATGAAAATAGAACAAAGCAACATGAGAATGAAGGAAAAGAGAAGAGAAATTTTACCGATGGAATTAACCTTCCTCGAGGTCCTATTACAGGAATATGATTTTTTATTTTTATGTGGAAAATGGATTTTATTCATAACTTGGGATATCAATAGGATATTCGGGCAGAATTTGGAGAATAAAAAAGTCTTTATTGGGGAGAAGATAAGACGGTGGATGCAGTGGTATTAATAGAGGAGGAGAGGAGGGTTTTCTAAATATTTTTATCCTTAGTTTATTAGCTTCCCATATTAAAAAAAGTTATGATTCCATGGAAAACATTATAATATGTTAATTTTAGTTATAACTATTTGTTATTACATAATAAATGTTTCTATGAATAATTAATTTAACTAATAATGTATATATATGATAAATTGCCTTATTTTACTATTCATCAAAAATTCAAGTATTTTACAAATATTATAAAAATTAACCAAATCCAAATTTTGAGGTTTAGAATCCAAAAATGATGTCCATTTTTAATAAATAATTATTTTAAAAGATTAATTTATTTTTAATTAAAATCATATTTTACTTGAAATATAAAATTTTTAAAACATTTATCTATTAATTCCTAAACCTAGATAAATAAAACTTTCAATTTAATCATATACATATACTACCATAGGTGAGATTAATATTCATAAGTTTATGTCACAATTCATATGGATAACATAAATTCATAATTATATGTTACTATTCATAATAAATTATGATGGTTATATTAGACTCAAAATAACATACTGATCGCAACAGTGTAAGTCAGTTTTTTGAAATTCAAATCATTGGTGTGGTAATATTATGAATACATTAAAGTTTATAACGAAGTGGTGTTCAGTAGTGACATTTTGTTTCCTGATTTCAATAAAAAATTTATTTTCAATGTATATTTATGTTACATTATCCACTCTATAAAAAAAATTTCTTCAAAATTTGATATTCTACATTGAATGTTATTGGTTTTTACTTGAAAATTTCATTGAGAAAACAAGACCATATCAGAAATTAGGTTAGTAGAATATCATCCTAAATATGTTTATGAGAAATTTGGTTTTATAAATTATAATAACAAAAACAACAAACATAATAGTAACAATAATAAAAGGTATATAAATATATAAATTATCCTTTCGAAGGGAGTGACATTGATTGTGATTAAAAAACCAAACAATGATTTACTAGAGATAGAGAAAAAATACTAGATTAAATTATATTACCAAATAAACATAAACTATAATTATGAAATATTTCATTATCTTTCTGAGAGATTATAATAACAACAACAAAATTAGAATATTTTCATATAGTTGAGAGATTATTCAACTCTATAATTTTCTAAATATACGATTGTATTTCCTAAACATAATTTTATCCTTTGACTGATACTTTAAATATCTATACATCGTCTCTCAGAATAAGTTGCATCATGTGGTGACTTTAAAACCTAAATCCATATACAATGATCAACATAATCCTTTTCATAAATGATTTAGATTTCCAAAATATCATAACCCTATAATTAATAATCATTCCAATATACATCCTTGCATGATCCATATACATAGGGTCCCTGGAAATCCTCATTATTTTTACGAATCCTTGATCAATCATACTCATGGCATCTACTAACGTATTTTCCTTTAATCAAAATGAAGAAACCATAAATTTTCACTTTCCAAACATGTGAATATATTCATCATGTCTTGTCTTGAAATATGGTAATAACTAAAATTACCCTAAATCCTTATTTTAAAAATGCATTAATTGTTACATATTCTATTGAATATATTCCATATATCAAAAAATGTTGTAAACACCCTTAATGATATAATAACCACTTTTCGATAAGTCAATAATCATTTTTGATGTAGACAGTACTTATCCAACACAACAATTTCTTCATCATTATCATAATCATAAATAATATATTTAGGGTTTTCTTTCCCTAAACAATATTCATTCACAAAATATTTTTCTCTTTCAAGTGAGTCACTTTTCCTAGGTACAATTCATTACAAGACCATAAGAACATATTGAAATAGTACTGCAATACAATCCTCATATATTCCATAATTATTTAAACAAGTACATGGATGATAAATTATTAAAATGACATGATTATAAATTAGGCATATTAATCCTTCCACTTCATCTGCAATAGTATCATAACATCATCATTATCTAGTAACATCATTTGGTTCATATTCCTTTGACGCTTGCTATATTGATTCACATAGTGTCTCGTCTCCGTGCAGTTATAGCATTGTACAATAGAAACATTTTACATACCCTTGCAATCACAAACATTTTTTCCTTTCCCCCCACACTTATTAAAAACTAGCATTCCATCAAAAATTTACAAGTGTGATTTTTTCCACAGTTATCACATGTGGAATATCCATTCTTTCCCTTATTCCAATTATCCGTGTTTTTCTCTACCATCATATTCTTCATTTTATTCCCTTATAATTATTATAACTCATTTAATTCATTACATACCTTGTAAAAACTTGATACTATTTATTATTATTATGAGGATACATGGGAGACTATATTCCATTTAAATTATTGTTTAAGACCATTAGAGATTATATCCTTCTTACTCATTTCATCATGTGTATTGATAATGTTATCATTCTTTATTCTAGGATCCATTTCTAATCAAGTCCATGTAATATATTAACTCATTAAATAATGTACTCTCCATATCTATAAACAATATATAACACATAACATAAATTTATGCATCAAAAATAGTATAACCATTAACTATAGTTACTTTGGGGCCATAAATCCTTCATAATGGGTTGTAATAAGCATATGAATATACCAAATAATATCCCATTCGAGTGTCGAACCCTGAGTGCGACATTTCCAATTTTCATGCACCAGTTCCTGTTCGAGTCTAGCTCGAAGTAGTGTTTTCAGGTTTTAACCCTAGATACATCTGTGCGAGAACAACCTATGCTTGTTCATATCCAAACGGGGATGTATTTTCTTGATAACTCACGTAATCAATTCCTTACCAAAATTCATGGATGTCCTTGTATTATTATCCCCATATCCCATCTTATTGGGTTTTTACAAATATATTATTTCTATATATAGTTTCCAAAATTTCTCATAAACATTCTCTCATACCAACTGTAATGCCTTGTCCCCAGAAGCCTGGAGCCAGTGAATTATTTTAATAAATTTTCATAAATATAAAAGATCAAATCCGAATGTACTGATTAGTTTAGTAGTTTTGGAGAAAATAGATACATAAATAGGTTCATCATTACACCTTGAAATAAAAAACAACATATATGTTCGATTAGGAACGTACAAAAATCTAAGTATATCCTTGCAACTATTTCATAAAAAACATATTAATGTCTTGAGAAAATGAAACATAAGAAATGGTGAACTCAAACACTCATTATGTGTATTAAATACAACTACAGATATCATAATCATAAACATTATATGTGGTGAATAACAAAAACACAAGGCTTCAACAATAAACTATACACATTATAGTAGGCATAACTGATGAATAAATAGTGCCATAATAAAACATAATCATGGGTATTCTAATAGTAGAATAACCACATGAAACATAAATAAAATTTTCATTATTAGGGAATGTATAACACATGTTATAATAACCATACTTTAAAGTCCTCATTCCAAGACAAAAAATATTCATTTTGTTAAGGACTCTTTCCACGACCATGATTTGTCTCGTGATACTTACAGACTCACTCAGGGGATATAGAAGGACACACCCAGCACATACTAATTATAATGAATTAATCATATTAATGGGAGTAATCGTAAACACTATATAAATTCATATTGAATCTAATATTTGAAATGTAAATAACATTCCTCCAACATTATGCATAAACACTATCCATTTTGAGTAAATTGGAGAATGGTTTTAAGATAGAACATCCATATTCAAACAAATCATAAAACCTTGAAAAAATTATTATAGATGATATAATAAGATATAATCCTATATTAAAAACATGATTCATAAATGGATGTTTACATAAATAATGATACATTTATATGAGACCATTGAGAAATTCTGGGGGAAATAATACTTAAAGAATCCAAAGTGTCACCTACAACCTTGAAATATTCAAATCAGAATCCCATAGAATATCATGTGAATTAGAAGAATCTTGATATGATATTTCAAGGGGTATTATATACACAACATTCATGGTATATGTGGTGAACACGACATATATCTCATAAAAGTAATATTTAGGTGAGAAATATCTATTTTTCCAGGGAGAGAATATTTTTTTTGGAAAAATATTTGTATTTTTCATAAATTTGGTTTTAAAATTTTTAATCTAGAAAATAATAGTGGATTGAATTTTAGACATAAATGATGTCCCAATGATTTCAAATCATGTAAAAAGGGTTTTTAATAAATATTTAGAATTAAAAAAATTAGGTGCTATTTAAGGAATTCGTCAAAGAGATTTCAAAGCGCAAAGGAATGTTTGATTTCAAAAAAACATAAATAATACAAATTTGATTTTCATAATAATTTTTTTAATTTTAGAAATAAATATCTATAATAAAACATATTATTTATTGAATGTCAATCATAAGTAATAATTCGATATGTACCTTGAATTAGGCTTGCATTTCGGACGCATTTCAGAAAGATTCTTTTAAAAAATTTACCACCCCATTGAATAAAGAAGGATTATGATTAGTAAACATCTATGTAACATTAAACATAATTTATTAGGAGTAAATATTATTTAATAATATATTCATTGAGGTGAATATAGAATAAGAGAAACCACCATGAAAATGGAGGTTCAGGTAGCAAACACTTTGGACTTTGTAATGAATTTATTTTTACATACCAAAATTTAAAATCATCAAATTTTATATTTAATATAATTATAATAAATATATTTATTATATGAAAATCAATATGAATTATTCATACACCATACACATGTCATTTAATTGAATACAGACTATCTCACAAAAATGGATGTTAGATGAAGAAACCCTTACAAACATTTCGGCATAGTAACAGTTGTCCTTGGGAATGATTAATGAGAGGTAAAGGTGTTTCCGTTAATTTATATATAATAATGGAATTATGTGGGAGGTATAAAAATATATCACATAATTAGGAATTAAAAATTTATGGAACAAATATAAGGGGGACTCTTGAATAAAACTAAGATACAGTTTCCATTACATTAATTCTGAGGGTGTGCTTCTCTTTAACATAATGACCTGAATAACCAAATTATGTCAATTAATTAACAATTATATAACCCTTTATAAATTAAAATGGATTATTATGAATTATTATTTTCATTCATGCCAATTTTTATAGGTTAATGGATTCAATTTCATTATTAATGGATTCCCCTTTTCATAATATTCACGATCGGGTCACTTATAAAAGAGTATTGTAGTTCAAGTATGATGGGAGTTCATGTCCAGAAATTATTTTATAACTAATTAATATAAATTAAGTATTTTTAAGGGTTATAATATTACATTTTCTATTGGGTTTGAAGTTGAATCATTATATAAAACATCAATGATAAACGCTTGGATTAATTTGGCGATTTGGCTTACAATTACCTTGTTCGATATTATTATTTTACAACACGAGTTAATATGGATTCCAAAACATTAGATAAGATAATATACATATATAATAATGATTTTAAACCATAAAAAAGGATTCATGACCTTTTTTGAAGAAGATAAATCCAATTAAAACCATCATCATCCTTCAATGTGACAAAACAAAACATCTCGAATGATGATTCATTTTTAGAATAAATGAGGTGGAAAGTATAGATGAAGATGAATTATCACATTAGAATATCAACATTATAATAATTTAATAGTATTTTAGTTTTTATAAAATTTTTATGAAGAGCGTTTTGAATGGAAAAGAGAATATAGTAACCTGAAAATGGAATAGAAGAAAATAGAAATTTTACCTCTTCAATTAATCATCCTTGAGAGCCTCTTAAGAGAAGTTGATTTGGTATTTTTATGATACCATGGTATTCATGTCATGGGTGGGGGGGATACTGGGTAGATATCTAGGAATAATTTATGGAATTCACAAGGTTTGATAGTTTTGAATAGAAGAGGGTGAAAGAGGAGGTATTTATAGTTGATGGGTTGATGGTTTTCTTAATATTTTTATCATAATTTTATTGTTTTACCATATTTAGATAAATAGTGATAATTCCATGTCCTAAAAAAATATTGTGTTCAGGTGAGTTTGGAACATATGTTCTTACATCATCCATGATTCTATAAATAGTGAATTTAACTGATAATGTATATATAAGATAAATTTTTGTATTTAAATATTCATAAAAAATAAAATATTCCAGACAAATCTGAAAAAGTGACCATAAAAAGTTTTTGGAATATAGAATCCAAAAATGATGTATATTTTTTAAATATAATTATATAAATATCATTAATTTAACTTTTAATTAAAATCATAATTTAATTTAAAAATATAGTTTTTAAAACACTTATCAACTTACTCCAAAACATAGGTACATCATACTTCTACTTAAATCCTATATTTATACAATCATAGGGGAGATTACTATTAATTAGGATATGTCCCTATTCATATGGGTAACATTAATTTTTATAATGTTATATTAATATTCACCAAAAAATATGTTGGTGATATCAAACTCTAAATAACTTATTGATCGCAACTTTGAATGTCAGATATTTGAAATTGAAGTCATAGGGGTAGGAAATATTTGTTTAATGGTTTGGTTATATCAAAGTGTTGTTTTGTAGAGACTACATGTTTCATTCATTCAATATAAAATCTATTTTCAAAATATTGGTGTGTTATAGGGTCTTTATAGGATAATATAATATTAGGCCCCTACGATTCATACCTTACTAATTATATTACAATTATATACATAAGAGTTTTATGATGATAGTGTACACTAATTATAAAATCATTTTTGAATAAATGCTTATTTAGAGATGAAGTGGTCTCAAAATTTTTAAATAAAATCATGATGATGGTATTGTGTATTCGAGTATAGCTTGGGATTCAACACAATCCCTCAAAAACCCTTTTTTTGTTATCCTATGAGACATCAGGATTTTGGGAACCAATTTAAAAAAGTAAAATGAGGTATTATATCAGGAAGTAGTATCTTTGTAAAATGAATACCAAAAACCAAAAAAAATATTTATATATATTTTCATGTTGTTTATTGCCTTTTAAGGAGATAATGAACAAGATAGTGTTCATTCTATTCACCATTGAGCTGTTTAAAGATGGTGAAGGTTTTTACATCAATTTTGATAGATTCTATTTAGATGAGAATTTTTTCTAACTAAAAAATAAATGATGATACCCTATACATTAGTTTACTGGGGTTTGGGATTACTCTAGATGAATATTGATGATTTTTTTTGTGTTATGATTTTTTCAATTGCTGGCCAGATTTCTAAGAAATTTTTTTAGTTTCCATCAACACATTGTGAAAAAATCACAAACATGGTGAACATTTATCATTACTGAAACTAGGATTTTTATACATGGTTACTGAAGAAGAAGATGTTATGATGATTTTGAATAATATCACTGACCGTAGATGCCCTATGCACTGGAATTGGAATCAGGAAGTCAGCCTGACGCCTATTAATGTTGAATATGATGTCTTGTGATTTTTTTATATGATTGAGGGTTTATTCTTTCATAGAATATTTCCATTTGATAATTAAGACTCCAAACATAGTATAATTGATGATGATTCATTTTTTATATACACATCTTATGATTGATAATGAATAAAGTAGTGAAAATATTATCGAGGATGATTTTTTTGGGAATTATTGACTTATTTTCTAAAATAGTATTTTTGGGCTATCGTTTAATATATATGATACTCTTTTTAGTGCAGTGGAAAACAAAAATGAGGTACTATAATTTTTATCTAATTCAAATCCAATTTTTTTAGATTTTTCTTGAGTATAAGTTTTGATGTTTTTAGCTATTCTATGTTACAATTTCTGGTCACATTCATAAAATAAGTATCCATTAGTAGATTTAATTTTATCCTTGACTAATTTATGAATATTAATTAACTATAATTGATGGATTCAATGAGTAGTGAGAATGTGATTTTTTAGCTAATGAAAATTATGTTGTTAATTAGGTTGAACTGATGGTGGTTCAAGAATGTTATATACGTTGTTATTTCATAGTGTTGAGGTTTGTAGTTATAGAAATTAATGTTTTAAATTGATATTATTCATAGGGGATATTAGAGGGGAATTTTAGTGTTTTTAGGTAGTGACATAATGTTAGATGTAGGAAAATACATTCACTAACTACTTACACATGATATTAGAGAAATAATTTGGTGATTCTATTCGGAAATAAATAGTGTTTGAAAATTGTAATAAATTAATTCCACCATATTGTGGGAAATAACATGACACATAGACATGTGATATGGTAAATTGAAAGAAGGAGTGGACCCTAGTCATCTAAATGGAAATGAAGAGGTAAAAAATCTCAACATAAGGTCTCTGGAGTATGAAATCATCTTCTAAAAATATTTACTCTATTATTTTTTTCATTCACCATTCTTCAACTATTGTGATGAATTTCATGAATATATTTTATAAATTTGGGGATCAAATAATGATAAGATAGAATTTTATATGGATTTCAGATCGATTGGAATTTATACTTTTATTAACTACTTGATTTCATAATCATATTCATGTTATTGGATCATTTATTTAGTGATAATATTTTAATTTTTTATGAGTCTTATTTTATGCTAAACTATGTACTGAAAATATATGAGAGTGAATATCATTCCTTTAGTTATCATATGATGTACCAAATATTTTAAAATAATTATGTCTCCCTCTTCTATCAAAGAACATTATTCAAATTGAATTTTATTTTCTGATCATCATTTTGGTGAGTTCAATAGATTGTTTTGTGTAGTTTAACAACCATTAGTTATCTCATGTCAACATTTTCATTGTCCCTATATTGGTTTTGTTTCTATATATTTAATAAGAAAAAGTATTTTTAATCTACTCAAAATAGTCTGATTCAATTAAAATAATCTATTATCATTCTCATTCTCTCGTAACCACTGTTTAGTTTCCAATTCATCATCATAATTCCATTTTCATGTTTTATTTTTTATTTTTTCAATTTATTTTTATGAATCATTTTTTCATCAGAAATTTTCTATTTTCAATACCAATATAAATATATACAAATATTACAACTTTCCTAAAAATTAATAAAAATTAAAAAAAATTTATTAATGAAAATGTAATAAAAAAAATTCCCAATAAACACCTTATAAAATTCCTTACCAATGTTTTATTGGGTTTTTAATTATAAAAATACCATCCCTAGGGTCCTTAATATATAATACCAAGGGGTTATATTTATAAATAGGTTATAATTCATTATAATATATTTCATTTTAGTTATTCTTATTCCAACTCTGAATCACTAAAACAACATATAATATAATAAAATTAGCGTATCAAATATATTGATATTTTCTTTAATTTAATAATATAATTCAACTTTTTACCATCAAATTGAAATTATAATATCACCCATGTATTCATGGGGACTATCACCACTATAAAGATATAAGATACATTTTACATGACCACCTCCAATGAATTTTTATAGAATATATTGAAAAAAATTGTTATGATAATTAATATATTATTATTATTTCTCTATGGTGAATAATTATTTACCTTTATTTTTTTCTATACGTTGAAAAAATAAATACACCACTCACGGATGCATACAGAGTACAGTCTCCACCAAGTGATGCAATATATTTTTACTAAATGATGTAAATATATATATAAGTATAAAATAAATTAATTAATATTATACTATGTACAAGAATACAATTTTAGATAAAATTGATCCCTGATCAATGTACCTAGACTAGAATGTTTTACCAAAAACATTTAGTGGAGGATAAACACTTAAAAAAAGAAATGATTATGTGAGTGAAGAATTATTACTAAATGGGTTTTGAATTATTTTAAGTAGATAGTATATAAAATTTTAATTATGATATGGTTATTTTAAAGATTAATATTAAATATATGGTAATTAAATAGGTTGTTAGGGTGATTATTAATAATTTCAAATGTAATTTAATATATTGTCATATCACTTTATTCTGAGTATACATATTCCAAATTCAAAAATTTATTTTGTATGGTGTTTATACATCCATTTAATGTCTATTATGATGTTTATTCATTGAAATTAAATGCATTGAAAAATACATATATTTATCTCCATTTTATGAGGACTTAATTAATTAATTACTAATGTTTCATGGAATCATTGTCCAATATTTTTTCATCATGACTTGTTTGCTGTTATTCATTTATTAATGTTTATGTGGTGTATCAAAACTAAATTTAATATTACAAATACTATTTCTATTTCTATTGATGGTACATAATGTGTCATTAATTTATTTCTCTCAAATACTTTATGATCAAAATTATCAAGGGATTTTTATTACAATACAATGACAATTTTTAATTTTATATAATTAATATTTATTTGGGGGAAATTATAATGATATTAATTTTTAAACCCATATATTAGATTCAAAATTAGTATTTTGTCAATTATTTCATTATTAGTACCATTTTCCACTATTTTGTTACATTCAAATAATGATAATATATTTTTATGGAAATTTAACATGTTCCCTTATTAGTTGACGAATATTTTCATTCCTATCAATGCACTTCATAATTGTTTCATATACTATTTTTTCCAATATTCAGATATTTTTAAAATTTTATTTTTAATAAACTTATTTATTTATTTAAAATGATTTAAAATAAGTATATTTAATGATAGTATTTCAAAAAAAATATCATTTTCTAAAATTTAATAATAAAATTATAAAATAATATTATCTTTTAGCATTTATTTTTGGAGTGATTTTTCCGAAAATCCTAATCGTTTTATTTTTTAAATCATCCAGTATATTTTCTCTCAATTATTTATAATGAATATAATTTTATTGTATTCATGAAAATTATGAATAAAATATTATCAAAATAAAATAAATTTTTCATGCTTTCAAAGAAAGGATCAAATTATCTTTTAAAGATATTTTCATATATGTGAACATACTTTATGTATTTTTATGATTACATTGAGTTATTATATTCTAATTCCATAAAACAAATTCTCTCAAGATATTATTATTATGATTATGTAGGGATGATTATATGAAACACATTTTACTTCCCATGGCTTAATATAGGTTTTTGCAAAACCATTCAAAAACTCATATCTCCACTATGGATAATTCTATGATGAAATGATGAAATTTTTATGAAACAAGTTTCTATTATATAGGCTATTCTCATTGGAAATGATAAAAATTATATGAATCACATTTTATTTCTATGGGTTATGATATAAAGATATGATGAATGTTTTTTTATCCTTGTGGAACACCTACAAATGGTTTTTATTTTGTAATTTTTGTGGCTTGAATTATATATACCTCTAACACATTGTGAAATGATTATCATTTTATGAGAACACGGTGTATATAAGTTTATATCCCATCTCAAAAAGAGAGAACATGATAGGTTATCCCACGACTAAAGGAGGGAATATATGAGGTTGTCTAATGCCTGACTCAGGGTATATGGGATGCTAACCAAACTATGAACTATAAAAAGAGGCAGTTAGACAAATAAACACATATGATGGTTATCTTGGTAGGAATCCATGGTATGTGATTTCTAGAAATTTATTATTCCACAATTTTCCATCTTAGTAATGATATGAAATAATAACAATTTTATGATCTCATGGATCAAGATACTTGGTTTAATTATTTTTAAAGCATTCTGAAATACAAATAATTATTTTTAATAACTCATGAATATGAACTATGATATTTTTGGAATGAATTTTAAATTATATACTCATACACCCATACCCTTATGCTCATTTTATGAATATATTATCATTTTAACCTCCCTTATTTTACTCGTACGGTTCTTCTAATCTCAACATTTATTATATTTTGTTTTTCCAAAGATGTTAGTAAGGGTTTTAATTATTATATAAATAATAATAATAAAAATTGTGATGATATTAATTATATATTATATAGATTTTTTATGAACTATATATTTATGTACCCACATCTCTAAATACACAAAATCATTACAAATATATGGGGTTTGAATTATTTGTATTTAATATTTCTCTGAATAGATTTAATATTTTATTATGAAATATTTAGTTCATATCATTTGGTTTCAATCAAAGGTGTAATTATGTTTAGGAACTGTGATGTGATACATTTCGTGACAACCCAATTAATAATCTATTTTTTATTTGGAAAACATAAGTACTATCATTGAAAATATTGTTGATTTAATATAAAATTATTTAGTATTTGGATAATAGAATGTGGATGTGGTTGTGCCAATAAATCACATAGGATTAATAACTCGCGATATATAAGAATGTGTATTAACATGATCATCTCTTATGCATATTGAGTTGGTAAAAGAATACACTCCTTGTCGGACACTCATATGTGATATTATTAGGTAGGTTGACATTTAAATTATGTATAATATTGATGGATGTGATGATATAATTAATGTATATGAATTAATACAATCCTAATGTGTTATGGATTGGAAATATGGTATCATGATATCAATACATGATATATAACTTTTAGGGTTATAAGGTTTTTCATTATAAATGGTGCCTATAAAGCTATTTGTGATATTTTTTCAATTTATTTAACAAAAAAAACTTATGTTAAAATAGAATTTTATTTAAAATTAAATTATCATCCACGTGATAAACTAGATAAATTATGACCTAGAATAAAATTTCATGTGATTATTGTGAACATTATATATTGATATTTAATTACCAACCTCGACATGTGTGAGTTTCCTAACACACATAATTATATAAAAATGGTATTTTATAAATAATATAGATGAAAAAATATTTATCTTAATATATGACTAAATTTTTTGACGTTTAACTATGTTATATGTCAAAATTTAATGTGATGATATTGGCGGTGTTGAAAAAATGTTCTAAATAATGTCATCATCGGTGAAAACATAATGGTTAAATGGGGGAATAATGTAAAACCAAATATATAATTCATTGTTTAATATATTATATTTAAATAACATTGGAATTATCTGAGTCAATTCTCTAATCCAAGGTTTAAATCACTAACCAATGAGGGTCCACTTCTATTAAAAGTATTGATGTTCATATATTGAAGTGTTTATGTATGATGATTCGATAATGAAGTATCCAATGTGTTTTATCATAGATATTATAGTAATATGACTCAAAAAATTTCTAAATTAGTTTTTTTATGTTATGGATAAAAATATATTGAATGATACGGATATCCTAAAATTTATTTTTAGTGGTTAGTGCATATTTTTGGGAAACACATGATTGAGGGATAGATAACCCATAATATACTCCCTATGTTGAGATAATAAGTTTGAGTATGTATAAGGAGATGATCCAAATTTATTAAGTACATTGGATGTTGTCAATGGCATCGGTATTTATTTGTGATTAGATGTAAAATTAGTTTAGGTTTATATTTCTGTTGTTTACTGCATTTCATAGAATTTTATATTATATTTTATATTCTTTGGGTTTATTAAATGGAAAATGCTAAATTTAATTATTGGAATCAACAATTATTTTATTGAGTTTTTTTTGGTGATTTTGGACTTTTTGGGATAATATTGATATGAGTTTTGAGAATATATGAACATGTTATTAACATGTTTTAGTGCAACTTCATGAGAAATGTTTTGTTATTCGGGGATTATTATTATGTTGATTTTGGAAAAGTATTGATCTTATTCAGAAACATTCGGGTATTGAATTGGCCAGTCAAATTATGGAGGATTGTTTTGGTAAAAGACAAATACAATGGAAGAATATGTACAATGGTTATTATTGATAATGATTTAGAGATTAATGTATTATTTCATCATATATAGATTTATCCATATTGGTTAATCTATTCTAACCATATCTATTTTGGTAAATATCCAAATACATAAGAAGTGAATTTTTCAATATTTTTATGATATTATAATCCATTAAATACTAATTTTAGTGTTTTAATAATGAAAAATTAATATAGAATATTCATTTTCATATCTAATAGATAAATACCAAAATGAATAATGAAAAGCCATAAGATGAAATTTTTTAATGATGTTAGATGATATTATGTAACTATACAATATCATGTTCCCTAAAATGATAGTAATATATAATACACATTTATCTTTTTGGACGATATGTTTTATCCTTTCATATGTTTTCCCTTTTACATTGGCTGAGTAGTACAAGGATGGAATTTGAAGGATAACTGTAATAGGAATGTTCAGGATTTTTTAGAATTTTCAGCATAAAGAAATAGTTTTTATTGTCTTATAAGAATTACACATTGTGTAACGGTGTTACACATCATGTGAACATCTCCTAGATGATTACAATAAATGGTTACACATTACATAATTATAAAAATCATTCACAACATAAAAACCATGTAAATATCAAAATTCACATTTCCTAATAATAGGCGATAGGTCTTGGATGTCTGTTGTACTAAAAAATTATGCGACATGTAATTGCGTTACATGACATGTAAAATAATGACTGTTGAATTGAACTCGAATGTTCAAATAAAATTCTCATTTCATTCCTATATTCTTCCCTGATCTCAATCTATAGGCTCTAAATATGTTCTTTTGGAGATCTCTAATGTCATATCCTAGAATTTTTGAATAATTTTGTTTAATTATATGGAATTATTTCTGGACCATTAAATCTGATGACGCGTGATTCTGATACCCAGAGTGTCCTGAATGATCCATAAAAGTTTTTTTTAAAATTAAATAGTGTGCCTAAGAAATTTTCCGGAAGAAGTATAATAACTCATAAAGTGTTTCATGGATTATAAATTTGAGGGGACCATTGTGATCGGGATGGCGTGTTTACACTAGGCATGACTTATGATTAGTCGACGCAAGCCTCTAGTGAGAAAACAAGAAAATTTAACAATTGTTAACAAAATTATTAAAAATTTATTTTATTTTTCAAATGCTTATAAATCACGAATTGTAACTCAGATTGAAAATCAGCGACCACCACTGAACTCATGATGGTATACATTCCTTATGCTGGTACTAGATTTGGCCGGTGTGGGCCACCAGTGAAAGTTTGTTTCTCATCATAAATAAAATAATTAATTGGAAATTATTTTATTTTAAAATATATAACATCTAAATGGTAACTTTGTTTGAAAATATGAGAGAACCGTTGGGTTCATTTGGGAGTTTTCTCCTTAGGCGGAGCCTAACATCAATCAGATTGAGTTGTGAGTGAATGTTAATAATTTATTTATAATTTTTAGGGTATGTTTAGTAAATGATTGAGCCGAATTTTTTCTCTTTTGAACAATTTCTCAGATAAAAAATTCGAGGGAACCATTCAATCTACAGTGTCTGGATTCACTTAAGGGAGGATTTACTTTGACCACAGTAGTTCGAGAGAAAAAGTAATGTTTTTCCACTTTTCTAATTGAAATGAAATAAAATAATTTTATTATTTTATTTTATATCCTCCAACGGACAAGCAAAGGGGTGGAGTTTGTGATGTTCCAAGCCAATAAATGGCTTTTCCTACCAACAAAGTTACTTATCCTCCCCCTCTCTTATATATATAGAGCTTAGGGAGGGGTATTGGCATAGCTTTATCGAGAAACTATGTGTGGAAGGAGCACCACGATGTCGAACCATTAGAGTATGGACCTGATCGTAGTGGTAGGTGATGGGTGACACCGAACAACGAACAACATGACGATGTGCGAGTGCTGTTATTGGGAATCAGTTGTTAGAAAAAAGAGCATGATCCACTTTCTATCGCGAATGATCTTCAATGGGATTATGAGGTACAAGGATGATTATTTTACATTTCCATAAAACATTCTCTCTTCCTCATTCATGAAAATTATACAAAGAATGTCGGTCAGGCGACTAATGGGTTGATCCGCAGATCATTCATTTTATGGGAGGTTGTTATAGGGTATCCGTGTGGGGTTTTGTTTGTTGTTTAATACAAGAAATTGTTAATCCCATTTTATCATCCATTTGATCATGATCTAACGCAGAAGGCTTTGACCTAACGAACCCGCCCCGAACCCTCCACAACTTTGTTAACCTATCACCTTCTGTGGATGTTTGCTCACGTGGTGGCACTAAACGACTACGAAGGAGGCCATGCGGCAACGCACGTCGTGAGAGGATGACGTAGCATGAGGCCACAGTGGACATTGGAGTGGTTGGAACTAGCCGGCTGTGGAAGAAGTGTGGATTCATGTCCCACGATGCCGGTGTGTAGTGGTGCCATGGCTCGTCAGCCACGGTGGACAGAGAAGGCGGTCGACTCATCGGTTGGCCACATGAGGGAAGGTCGGTGCGCCGTTGCATGCGAGAAGTGAGCAGGAGACCGCGAAAATTGATGCTTCCATGGAGGTAGAACCCGCAACTCTGATGGGTTCTGTGGAGACCGGGCGGCTCCCACGTGGTTCTGCTGCTTCAAAGTTCGAACGGCTTTTGGCCATTCGGGATCTTGGGGGAGCGGCTCCCCCGACCAGCTTGGCCAAAGCACCCTGGGCTTCGCCCTTCATGGCCAGACCACCCTCTTGAGGGATGCATCCGGTAGTCTTTCCTGTTCCCAACTGGGCGGGTTGTGCCCCAACGGTCGGGCCTCGCCACTCTGTGCGTCGGGCCTCACCCTACTGTGTGCCAGGCTGCCCCATTATGGGCCTCTCCCTACACAGGTCAGGCCTCCCTTGTGAGCCACCCCTTTTTGTGGGCAATGCCAGACCTCCCCCCAACAGGCATAGTCCGACCAGGCCCTGCACCGACCAGGTCAGGCCAGGTCGGTCTGACTGGATGGGACCAAACCTGAGCCCAAATGGGCCAAACATTACGTAAAGGGCCTTATCTCGAGAACTGGACATCCGTTTGACGAACCGTCTACGATGTTGGGATACATAGTGTGAGACGGTCCTTTTGAATTAGTCCATGAGAGTTTTGGAGAAACATAGAGTATGGTCGGGCCAGATCGCACCCGAATCCAACCGGACCCTCGGCACTGAAATGCCAATAACGCATAGACTAGGTGTCCGGTTGAGGTGTTGTCTATTGCATTGCAACACATGTGACATGACGGTTCATCAGGTTACGTCTTGGTGAGACTTTCTACTGGTTGAAATAATATCAATGGCTTGGGGAGCAGTTCACCCAAGGGCGCTACATACTGAACCCTACAACTGGATGATGCATAACGAAGCTAACATTTTGACTCAGAGTGAATCAACGGCCATGGTACATGATGAGGAGGAGTACCTCAGGAGGCTACAGTGAGGAGCGTCCATGATACATAATGGGTATGAATACCTCAGAATTCCACGGTAGAGGAGTGGCTCCATGTGACCCGTAAAACCAGTGGGTAGTGACGGGGAAGAGTACCTCAGCAGATCAGGGTTATTGGGAAGTGGCTTTGTGTGACACAACATGCCCTTTGTACTCGATAGAATAGTATTTCAACAACAATGGAGGTGTTAGACGTTATGACTGGGAATGATACTTGTTCATAATCCAGGTGAATTTGTGGCTGGATTTTCGAATTTATAGAGATCATGTGTGGGTCCGTATCATATTCTATTTCTCTAATTTGTATACCATGTTTGAGCTGAGACTCTAATTGAGTTGTGCCTATTGCTTTGTGACATGTTATTGAGATCATGACTTGTGGTTTTTGTTGTGTAATTTGGAGGGCCATTTTGGGGGTCTAAATGTCCCTACTGAGTATAGTAATACTCACCCCTGCATGGGATTTTCCAACACCTTGTTTTTTCTTTTGCAGAGGACAAGCAGCTGGGCTGAGGATTGAGGGAGCCAGGACTAGGCGGTACGTAGAGGATATAGGTATATGTGAAGTGATGAGGTGGTGATCTGTACATACCCTTCTGGTAGGATCTACAAGGGATGACTAGGTATCTATTTTCCATTTTTCAGTTGTATTTTTTGTTTCAGTTGTATTTGTACATTCAGTTATACTCTTACTTTCAGTCGGGATTATATTTTGGCCCCATTTACTTTCAGCACTCCTTTTTTACTATGACAATATACTTCACAATTGCGTCTTGTTGTGTTCATAGACGATGATATTGTACAGGTTTAAAGGAAACACGATCTTGATTTAGGGAATATTCCTTCTGGTGCTAGTCGCTAGCCCCTTGCCTATGGAAGGAGGGCTTGGGAATTCATTTCACGAGACCTCGGGGATGAGTTGTGAAAAATTGGTATCAGAGGAGTTCGGGTCAACTGAAAAACATGGACACTGATCATTTTTGTGAAGAAATAGTGTTAAGTTTTATTAGTGTGGTTTCCAGTTCGGGGAGGCCAGTGTTCGTGTGGCACCGACATATCCATACACCATGACCTTGAATTCTAATTTCTGACTCAGCGCACGAAAACACTAATTGTGTGTGTTTGGAAAATATTCTTTTTTGATCTCTTGAGTCAATTCACCAGGTATAACAGATTGAATATGGAAATCCTATCTTCTATTAGGATGCCACCACATAGACAGCAATCCAGGATTCTCGATAGAGTATGCGATGACGGACCACCGATCGATGAGGTCTCGGTGTAGGGCCATCTTACGGAATTAGCACCGTTAGGTGGTGTACCAGCCACACCACTACTAGTTGGGTAGTCTTTACCTCCCGCTCCACTAGTATAGGATGCAAGAAATCATAGTTCATTGCACGAGTTCTAGCGACAGAGGCCTCCGAGGTTCCAAGCCGTGACAGACCCATATGTGGCTGAGGACTGGCTAGAGGTTGTGGCCAATGTTTTCCACTTGGTTTGGACACTGGATGATTTTATCGTGATCATAGAATCTAAATTTCACAGGAAGCAGTAGGTAGATGGTAGAACATGATTCTATTGATACATGATGAGGCGATGCTCATCTAGAACAACTTCGAGGGACTTTTCATGATAGATTTCGTCCCAGTGACCTTACACATTGTGTGTATGTAGGAGTTGCTGAACTTATTGTAGGGAAGCCTGGCGGTGGCCCAGTACTCAGTGAGGTTCACTAATATCTCACGCTACTCCATCAACATGGTTAAAGACCCTTTATTCATGGCTTGGACCTTTGATCAGGTTCTCCAATAAAAGATCATAGCATCTATTGTATCGCTCAGCGAACCGACCCAGGTTGGGGTTCTAGAGAGAGTGATATTGGTAATGAACTCTCTATCTTAGTGGGCACCCACAACGAGAGCCACCACCATACATTAGGTAGAAGAGTCATCTGAAGAAGGAAGGTGACCCAAGGTTCTATGCGAACCATACCTTCTAGTTGATTACCCTGGGAATCTGGGTCAGAGGTGCAAGGATCACTAGGCATAGGAAGTTATGCGAGGGACACACAATGTTACACGTGTGACGGTAAGGGACATATGGCTCGCTACTGCCCGCCCAGCCATACGAATGACCAGAAAATAATCTTGGGACCACCGAGTTAGAAGAATATGTTTGAGAGAGGAGGTTCACAGGGTGGAGGTTGTGGCAGAGTAGCTGGTCGTGCAGTTAGTGGTGGGCGGCGTTTCAAGGTTCTACCACCACTGCCACCAAGTGGTCCACCGTGACCATAAGGATTAGGAGGATATGGACAAGCTCAGCACGAAGAAGCTAAGGCATGTGACCACAGTGCTCTGGAGATGATTATGGGTACGATCTGTGTCTCCTCAAACATAGCTATAGTACACATAGACACAGGTTCCAATCACCCTTTTTTGCGACGACCCTCGTTCGTAGCTCTGAGATTCTGGTAGAGTCATTAGCTCGATCATTATATCTAGAAACTTATACGGGAGAAAATTTGAAAATTAAACACTGGTGCCAGTAGTGTGAGGATACTCTATGAGGTGAGATATTTGACCGGGATCTCCTAGTAGCAGTGCCGAGGCCTTACGATGACATCTTTGTTATGGACAGGTTTTCCATAGTCCAAGCTCATATTTCCTATATTAGGCGTAATGTGTGTGGTGTCCACAGGTATGAGAGAATTTTTTCCTTCACCAGTGAGAAAGAAACTTTTCCAGCATAGGATGGACTTACCCAGAAGATGTTGTAGCTGATTACTCGTCTGTTTGCTTGCCTTACCCTCAGAGCAGCTGATGATGAGAGTCCGAGCTATCATGTAGTAGTGTACCATTATTCCAATGTCTTTCTAAATGCTGTTTTGGGACTATATTTATTCAGAGAGGTAGAATTCTAACTTGAACTATACCTTGTGAAAACACTGATATCTACACCATCATATAAGAATTCTCTTGCAGAACATCGTGAGTTACAGGTACAATTGGAGGACTTGCATGGAAAGGGGTTCATAAGACCCAGTGTTTCTCCATGGGCAGCCCCGATTTTGTTCTCCAAGAAGGCATATGGGAGTTTGAGACTCTATGTGTACTCTTGGTGCCTGAACCAGGTGACCATTAAGAACATGTATCCACTTATGAGGATTGATATTATATTCGATCAGTTGATGAGAAGTCATTGTTTTTAAAAGATAGAACTCAGATCAGGCTATCATATGCTCATGATACGAGACGAGGATGTGCAAAAAAATCATCAGATGTATGTATGGATATTATAAGTTCTTTTTTATTCCATTGGGCATAGAAAACGCCCCCAAAGTGTTCATGGGAATCTTGAACATGATATTTTAGCCATACCTTGATCGCTTCATGGTGGTGTTCATCGATGACATCTTGGTGTACTCAGAAACAGAGGAGGAGCATCCCTATCATCTGTAGAGAGTTATGAATACACATTGAGAGAACCAGATTTATGGTAAACTCTCAATGTTCTAGTTCTTGATATGATAGGTCCACTTTATAGGACATGTTATCTCAAAATTTGGAGTTTTAGTGGATCCAGTGATGATATAGGTTGTGCTTTCTTGGGATCCACCCTGGACAGTGACATATCATTGGAGTTTCCAGAATATGGATGGGTAGTACCTGAAGTTCGTTCCAGACTTTTCCAATGTAGTGTCACTCATGTCTGTGTTGACGAAGAAGGGGCATCCCTTAGTATGGAAGGAGAGTTGCTAGAAAATTTTCTAGAAGCTAAGGCAGAGAATGACGAGAGCCCGCATATTGAGGCAACCAGAAGAGGGTTTTGGGTATGTAGTCTACTACGACACAATAGTGACTAAACATTGGTCTTTTTTATGCAAGAGTGAGAAATTACCACTTATGGATCATGATAGCTAAGACAACATGTGCATAAAAATGCCTCCCATGACATGGAGTTAGCTATAGTGGTCTTCACCCTGAAAATGTGGTGGCACAACATGATGGGTGAATGGTTTAATGTTTACTCTGATCACAAGCATCTCAAGTGTATCTTCTCATAGAAGGACCTAAACCTAAGACATTGATAATCTCTAGATTTCATCGAATACATTGAAATTGATATAGTCTATATTTCTGGGATGGGGAACATGGTAGTAGGAACACTTAGCAGGAGGTCTAGTATTAAATTAATGAGTGAGGCATCAGAGCAGCTAGTAGCACTACCAATATACTTCGTGGAAAAAGATTGAGTAGTCTACCTCCACTATATGACTTTCACACTCTTAATGCTTCAGAAAATTTCCAAGGCACAACTTGACATATTTATTTTGAGGCTTGAAATGCTC